>OVBN01000220.1:0-660386 GCA_900406565.1 Turritis glabra
TTTGTCAAATACCCATTAGACCTAAACCGGAGAGCAACAGGGCTGAGTAAGAGATTGTCCGGTTTAATGTCGCAATGAACAATGTTCCTGTCGTGAATGTAACTGAGACCAGACAAAACATCCCTAGCGAATAGCTTCACATCAAACTCCGATAACCCTGCTTGATTATCTTCGATCAAATCCGCAAGAGTCTGACCAGAACAATACTCAAGTATCAAGTTGTACTGAAGACCAGTCCCTTCTCGTGCAATCTCATCGCCGTAACAACGAATCACGAAGGGAGATTGTAAACGTCTTAAGATCCTTCCTTCGTCCATGAGACTCGACGCACGTGAAAGCTCTGCACTTTTGATCGCTCTCTCTGTTTTCACTTTCTCGTTCTTTCTTGTCGCTAGATAAACCGAACCGTAAGCCCCTTTTCCAAGTAACCTAGATTTGACCCAAGATGAACACTTTCTCACTCCTCTGTGGTGGGTTACGGCGGCGGAAGGTTTCTGAACGGCGGCGTTGAATGATCCTTTGCTTATCACTTTGATACTGCTACCGCTGCTACTCTTCTTCAGAGGCGGCGGTGTAAATTTCCTCTTTTTATTGTTCCTCGAACAACGTCGTAGATGGAGAATGATCGGAGGTAGTTTAACTGTGAAAATAGGGTTTTGAGGAAGAGGAGGGATCATGGTGTTGCTGCTGCATGATGAATCAGAAATCTCTAAGACGCTCGTCGGTGAAAATTTCGTCTTTTTGAGAGGTGGGTTTGAGAAATCGTTGAACTTGAGATGACCATATCGACTGCAGTAAGCAGACATGGAAATCTCAGACTCCCTCTCCATTCTTCTCTCTCGCTTTCTCTCTGAAGATATCTGTTGTGTGATAGTGAAACAGAGGCAAGATGAAAGGCAAATTACAGCTTTTTTATTAGATTAATGTTGTGTTTCCTCTCAGGTTTTGGTGTTGTTCACTCGGTGTTTGACTTGGTCAACCTTAAAGTTTCCTTTTTTCTTGTGGAGCATCGGGAGATCTTAGATTCAGTTTCCAAATTTCCTTTAATAAAAATGGAAATATTTTGGGTTATTGATTATTTGGTTGTAAATTTATTTAGTAATATACTTATTTTTAAGTTGTTCGTACAAAAAAAAAGAGTAATCTCTACTTCAAAACGGATCAGCTTAAAAGTGTTTCCTTTTTTCGTCTCATACTTTTAAGAAATCTAACGTTGTTAACACACATCCGAATATATGTTTTGTTCTTAATTTTTTTCCTTTCAATAATTGTGAATTAGCATACATTTAAAAAAAAAAAGCAAAAATTGTATAACAAATAACATATATTATAATCACATCTGTTTTACTAATAATGGCAATAATTATATAACAAGCAACTAAAAATATATCGTAGTCTAGTTCACGTACCAAACATATATTATACTAAAACCTATTTGATTTTTATTATTTCCTTTTAGGTATTTTTATTTATGATTATATTTCTAATTTGTGAATTATCATGACAATATTTTAAAACACTAAATGAGTGAAGTTAATTATAACTAGGTTTGTACCCGCGCTCTAGGCAACACGGAATCATGATTTTTAAAAAATTTATGATATTTGATTTGATAAAATAATTAGTTATATAAATTATACGATGTTATATATATGTAGAATATGAATATGAGTTAGACTAAGATTGATATCATAATAGTCGAGCAACCTATATGGTTTCACTATGAACGCAATTTTCACATTTATGAGTGTTAAAATGGACTAACCCCACCAAAAGTTTCATTCGTACACATATAAACCGTAATCCGTCCCACTATATGACTGCAAGTTTTGCAGATAAAACATGTATGCTCTTAAAATTAAAAAAATATATATACATAAATTAAGAGGATAAATGTTATATAGGATATATCTACTAATATATATATTCGATTAAGTTTTAAAATTAGGTATAATTATTAGTAGATATCAAATAATATGTTTATTTTTTATTAAGTTATAATATTTGTGACATTTTAATTATAATATTCTAATTTTTTACCAAATAAAAATATTGATAATATTTTGGTCTTTTTCAATATTTTGACTTTTACCAAGTTTAAATATTTATAATTTTAGATTATTTTATTTAACTATGCGGTTCAATTAAAGAATTCAAAGTAAATAAAAAAAATTTCAATAGTTTGACGCATATTAAGTCATATTTCCAATTCTTACATTTTCTATCATTTTGATTTTTTCTATAATATATATTTTTCAACTCATCTTTGAAGTTGATTGGGGGACTTTTAACACATGTTTTTCTCTATATTGAATAATTTATGTTCACTAAAAAATCGAATCATAGTATATGCTTATAATATATGGACGATGTGTTTATTTAACTTTTTATAAAAATATAATCAAACAAATATGAGAAGGAAAACATAATGATTAATAATTATTAATATGATATAACTGGATATCAAATTTTTCTTATTCAATTTGATTGGCTATTAAAGATTTTGGGAAGATTTTTTAAAATGGATTAACTTCAAAAATATATATTTATGTAATAATCAATACATTTTATATTCACGTTTTATAGGTATTATTTTCGTTCTGAATTTATTTTATAATTCAGAAAATGAAAATAGATTTTATAAGATTTTGTTCAATCTCTCGTTCCTTTCATAGTTTGTTACAACAATATATGAGAAATTGACTTCTTGGAGGACCGCCGATTCTTCTTTCATTGTCGAACTATGTGAAATTCAATTGAATCAGTTTGGTGTGCTCAATGTTGTATCTTATACCATTGTACAAATATTCCTCGCTCATCTCTATGTTCATCTCTTTCAAGCAATAAAGAATTTAAATGTCTGTTTTATCTTTTTCTTTGTTCCAATTTTAGAATTTTTTGGTCTACAATTGACCTAACTATTATATGCTTCGTGTGTTTATTCTCTGATTTTGGTAAATTTTAGTTTCATTATTTTTCACTCTTAGAATATCCTAAAACTTTTTGATATCTAATAGTCTGATTTGTGTTAGATGGCAGAAGAGGATTCTACACTGCTTAATTTCCTTCATTGATCACAGACAAATTATGAGACATTTTTTGCTATAGATAATTTGTGAGATACAATAATTGATAGTTTTTTCATAATATCTTTGAAAATTTTGTTACTCATCTTGTTCAATCGTCTTTTTCTAATGGTAATTTTTTGGGTGTGGTTATTTTGAAGTTTACGAATGAAGATCGGGTCTAATAAGCATTTTAAGCGAAGAATAAGTAAAAGAGTTACATGGCAAAATTAGCAAGAGTTGATTTAAAGGTACAAACTTTTTGTCTTATATAACCCTTATATATGATGGTATCTCCTACTCATATATTATTGGGTAAAATTTATTATCATTTTTGATAAACCGAATGATAGCTTTAATTGCTTTTATTCAAAATTTGTGTAATGACATTTTGCACGTTAATAAAAATATATACAATGAATATATAACCCTTTCATTTTACTTTACAGAATGAAACCTTTTGACATGCTTAGCTCTCTCTCTCTCTCTTTATTTTCTTGGTTTGCAGCATGTCCAAGGGTAAATTTTTATATTCCCAACGAAAATGATGCCATCTGAGGTCACCAACACCTTCTTCAAAGGTATTTACTGTGAGTAATTCCTTAGGAGGCTTTCTTTCAAATTTAATTATTAATTCTTAAGTTTGAATGTCTTTGTAAGCTAACTGATTATGGTTTGTGTGAGTTGGAGGCCTCTAGCAATGAAACATCAAGGTGAATGGAGGCTAGATTTCTATAATCTTCTGGAGGACTGTTGATTCTTGTTTCATTGTCGAACTATGTAAAATTCAATTGAATCAGCCTGGTGCGCTCAATGTTATATCTCATTTCATTGTACAAATTTTCCTCGCTTATCTATATGTCCATCTCTTTCAAGCATTAAAGAATTTAAATATCTATTTTATCTTCTTCTTTGTTCCAATTTTAGATTTCATTACTACTCTATTTTCTCATCTCTTCGACGAAAATAGTTGTCTTATATTTTAGTTGCTTAAGTTTTTAAGTAGACGTAGTAGACTTTTATAATATGTTGATTTCTTTTTCAGGTTTGTTGGTTTATATATTTCAAATTGATTGACTTACTTTTTTATAACATTAACCTTTTAAAAATAAATGATAGAAGATTCAACTAATCAAATCAATAATTTTTGGAAAAATAGTTATTGGTTAAAGATTAACTAATTGTCATTTGAAAAATTATAAGGTACATTTCAAAATTTTCAAAAACAATTAGTGTTAATTTCAAATATCAAAAATATTAAGTGTTTTACATCAAATAATATCCTTTTGAAAAAGTCTCAGATATCTAAATTTTATTTTGAGATTTATCTATGGAAGGTGACTATACATCACAAACTAATTACAACATGTCATTATATCTAAGTGAATAACTGAACTCAAATTTTTTTGTTTTAATTAACCAAAACTATTTTTATGAAATAAAGTCAGAAATTTTCTTTGTGGAAAGTAAAGCGGGTGGACGACTCCAGACTGAACTCTTGACAAAGTGACTTTAGCGGTCGAACAAGCGCTGGACTTCCACAGTAAAACACACCTAAAACAACACAACTTAAAATATATCGATTTCAAACAAAATTTAAATTTTATATTAAAATTTTGGATTCTTGTATCTAGACGAAAATCGAAATAAAAGATTAACCTACTCATTGCAATTTTTCTTTACCAAATGAACTACTAGCATTTAGATATTTCCAAAATATAAGACCAGAAATTAGTATTATCATTATAACTTACCTTGTTTATTTAAACATCGTCCTTTTGAAAGGTTTTTTAATTAACTATCAAGGAAAAAAAGGTGAAGTTGAATGAAAAACAGTTTGGCTTTCTGAGCCTTGGTTTTAATATATAGTGTTGTTGAGAGGAAAAAGAAAAACAAAAAAGTTGAATAAAAAACAGCCTATAGGTACACACATGAATATTCTCTAATTTTTATACATAGAATGAGAACTAGACATACTTGAATGGTATACGGTTTTTTCATTTTTTATTTTTTGAAAATGTGATTCCACCGAATATATATCATTCACACATTTTTTAATTAATTGATAAAACATGAAAAAGAAGAAATTATTTTTTCTTTTATCCCACATGTTTAAAATAAATTAGAGAAACTCCCTTCATCTAGTTAATACGAAACAATAGCTCTCTCGTGATTTTAAAAGAATCATTTTTATTAAACTTAAGAGCGTTGTCATTATATTGATTTTGTTGTTTAATAATTCAGCTATTCTATTATTCGGTTATTAATCTGTATGTCAAACTCATTTTATTTATTAAAATAAAAAAAAGAAATAAAACATTTTGCTAGAAATATTAAAGAATGTTTTAAGGAAATTACCTATGCGAGAAGTTTCGTGTTTGCTTGACAATTCAGAAAAAACCTTCCTCCAATTAGGTCTTGCAAAATGGGCTCGTATCTGAATCAGGAGGAATATTGAAAATATTTATTTTTAAATAACAATAAAAAATTAACTAAGGTACATAAAATAATAAGTGAATAATAAAGAAACTTAAAAAAAAAACAAATGAACATACTCGGCTCTCGGAGACAATGTCAACACCATTTTTGGCATGTTGAAGTTTCTGGACCATTGCAATTAGAGCAGATCTTGCATCTCCTGCTTCGTACATACTTGTTAAGTAGTTATGCATCTCTATCACATTCTGTCAATACATTAGACAAATAAAAAATAACATAAAAATAAAGATAAAAAAATTCTATGTTAAGTTGCATAACATCCTTAAACTTTCTCAAAATTATTATACGTATTTTTAGGATGTTTCAAATTAATTACTTGGAATTACTATACAAATAAAAACCAATTTAAGTTTTTTTCCCAACATTATAATTTTGACTATATTAATAGACTATCAAAAAATATAATATGAAAATCTTATATAACACAATACTAAAATCAACTGATACATGATAAAGCTGGATATAAGAACTTACAGTTTTGTCATACACTGCGATATCATCCATAACTCCTTTGAACCATTCGAAAGAAGCTTGTTCTCTTGTCACCCAATAAAAATATGCTCTTTGTGGAAACTTCCTACCTCCTCCATTTACACTACCTCCATTTACACTAGATCCTCCTAAGCTTCCACCTCCTACACTTCCTTCATACTTTTGCCCCTACATTTTCCAATTTTCAAATTTCACACCCCATTACTTTTCTTCATAGTCTTGTTTCTTCAAGACTCACTATGGTTATAGATTACTTACGGCTTTTGGAATACCAGGTTTGAGATTGTTCAACATGTCTTTTAGGATACTTATAAATGGGGTTGCCCCAATCCCTAGCCCAATCAACAAAAGAATATCGAACTTCTGATAGTTTTGTGCCGGAGCCCCGTATGGTCCCTTGATAAAAATTCTTGGAAATCTGGTTGTGAAGATATGGATCGGATGAGATCAGATTTTGATCGTCTTATGTAATAAATATCCTCGATCGGATAGTAAAGATATCCACTTACAAGACTTGTGATTCTTCAATGAGAGGATTTGCACCTCTCGCTCTTGTTTCCATTCTAATAAGATTATTTGGACTAGGTTTTGATGATTGATGAGGCTCGCATGTCTACAATAAACAAGAATTAACTATAAATATCAAATTTGGACTTTGATTTTGGTTAAGACAAGTATGTATTGAAAATGATTAAAAAAATGTTACAAATCAAAAAACAAAAAAAAACAGACAAATTAATAAAATTACCTCTACAAATCTGTTCCTAAGTTCAGAGGTCCAATCTCCTAATGCTCTTATGTGAACGCTCAAATATTCATCTCCGGGTGCAGACGTGACGGAGAATGGATGCCTAAACCACGAAAACAAAATGACAATTATATATTACAATGATAGAAATATGATATTTATTTTGGTTAGTTATGTAACAATTGGTTACATCCTTTTTTTGAAAAAGATGTTATTACCATTCGAATTTGGAGATATCAGGGCACTTGACAAACATGTACATGCCACTTTTGTACTTGAACCCTTGAGGTTTTGTCATATAGAGTGCGAGAACATTGCCTGAATATACAATAGCCTAGGCAAAAACAAATTTACGAGGAAAGAAAACACAATCAAATTGTTATTTTACTACATTTCATAATCTTCATAATTTCATGATGTTGTAAGAAGGCATATATAAGAATCTTAATCATTACCTTGATAATGTGGACACGATGGTTGTGTTCTTGAACTCGTGAGAATAGCCTCTCGCCCGCGTACAACACCATTGGTACGGCCACGTACATCCATGTCTGTATTTTTCCATACAACAAAAATATTTGTAAAAGAAGACTCTAAAGTTTAATTCATATTTTACGTCTCTATATCTCCCAACATATATTCATTTTAGTATATATATGTATAAACTTACCGTCTTTTGGTACCAAGGCTTCTCGATTATAAGAATGTAACCATGGATGATGAGAAGAGCATAGGCTATTACCAGCAAATGATGAGCATACCAAAAAGAATTAAACCCAGCTAGACGGTTAAACGGTTTAGGCAATTTCACTATGTTCCTTCGGAAGTAATGCATAGCAAGCGTGAATGAAATACCCATAAAGACGATCATTAGAACTCCTGTGACTGAAACCGGGGTCAGCATTAGACCTAAATAGGTCGGTTGCTTGACCCCTACGAGATTAGCCGCGTAGTCGGAGTACAAATCGTAAGGGCAAGCGCTTAGCCTAGGGTAGTTGCATAGCGTGTGTAGTGCCGTGTGAAGCAAGGAAATAACCGCTATCGCCACTGCTATCAACTTGTGGAAGTTGATATTATCGTCGAATGGGATCAGGTGGCTCAGGAAAGTCGATCTGAAGAACGTTAGGGTTCTTCTTAAAACAGGGACCAAGATCAAAGCCATGTTGAGTTTCAGTATTTCGGCCGTTCCTTTCGCGGCGCAAACGCAGCGGCCGGTGATGTTGTAAAGAGGGCTTTTGGTGAACTCTTCGTATTTCCATATGAAGAGGTAGGTGTTTACTGCGAGCCACAATGTGACGACCCAAATCTTCTTCCAGTGCTCATACATTAGCTCGATGGATACTGAAACGTATTTACTAGTCGGTGTTCTGTAACGTTTTGGGATCATGGCTCGCGTTAGCGGTTGCGATTTCCTCGCCATCTTATGTGAGTCAGTGTTTGATACTATTCCTGTTAATAGCACCTCGAGTTGCCACATCTGGTCCATGTAAACTAAAGAAATGTCAGAGTGGACGACGAGGCATGCAACATAATTAAAGATATACTTTTTGTTTTACCATCAAATATTTAATTAGCTTTCGAGTTCGTAAAACCTAAAATTACTATTTTTCTTTTGTATTTTATCATTTTCATATAATAACTAAAAGATATTACAGTGTGGACTGTGGACATGCATGCAATATATGTATAACAATAGCTTTCGTTTTTTTTCCTTACATAAAAAACTTATGATACCATCAATTGTTTTTAGTTTATATTACGTAAAACTTACATTTTTTTTAGTTTTTTTGTTGTATTTATAACTTTTATATAGAAACTGAAAACTGAAAACTTTGGATCTGAAAATGAAACCGAAAACCAAAAACTGAATTCATAGCAAATCCTGTTAGAAACGATTTTGTATCCAAATCCGGGGAAAAAAAATTGTTGAAGGCTAATTTTCCAGGTCCAAAAATATTCAGTTTTTTGAGCTAGATCCCATCGGCCGGGTTCCATAACTTTTCTATCGTTATAATTGGCATATGACAACTTCGGGTTGATTGATCATATACCCTAGCCTCAAAACGATGAACCATTAATTACATTAGCCAGTTGATCTACTTGTTTAAACCTATACAACTTTGTAAATTTCACATGGTCAATCTAATATTTCGTAGATAATTATGGAAATGGAATCAAGATGTAACCTCAATGTAACCGTGGTGGTCGGGGTCGAGTTCTTCCATGATCAAAGAAGCATAAGACGCTGCGTTCTTCTTTAGATTCACGAGCCTGTTCGCGGATGCACTCAAGACTATAACCTCTTTAACCTCCTCTTCTGTTAACTTCCCGTCTCCGTCCTTGTCACACCTAAACCGCAATTGTTAACATCCTTTGCTATATATTTTCAAATTAAAACCAACATAATAAAAGAGTGGTTACATGTCGAAGAAGATCTGGAGGCGACAGTCGAGATCTTTCTTGATCATGTCTTCCCAAAAAAGCTTGAGTTGTTCTTTGTCAATCCCATTTTCAGTGTTTATTTCTCTTCTCCTGCCCAATGCTTCGTATACTTCTGCCGCAAACTCCAATGTATCACCCATTCCTAATACACATACATAATTATATATATTATTTCAGTTTGAAGAACAACCTTTTCAAGTTGACAAAAAAAAAACAGACAGTGTAACCTTATTTCTTAAAATTACGTTTACGTTAAAAAAATGGATTAATTATAGTTTTACCAATACAAACGCCGAATTTATCTTTGGGAAGCCTCCCGTCAACGGCGAATTGATTGAACCGGTTCTCGATAGATCTCCACGAATCCCGTTCCCGCCCAGTGACCGTCCGATCAAGGAACCGAAGGCTTTGTAGTCCCCTAGCTGCGCTAGATGTAGTCCTCTCAACTTTTTGTGGCCCTGGTCTTTTTTCTTGGGCCACAGGGAGCGAAGACCCCAAATTTCCACTCTTCCTCGTGCTTGGGTGTCCGAGATTACCACTCTTTCTCCATTTCGACACGCTCATCGACCTGATTATTGATCCCACCCCGAGATTCATAGACACATTCTTCAAGATCCCACCACTAGTACTACTCTCAGGATTATTGTTATTGATTATGTTTTCGGATTGTTTCACCGCACCCCCACCACTTGGATCTATCTCGACGCTCTCTAACATCCATTTCGTGGAATCTTTGGTCCCAACCTTTCTGTTGTTTTTCATAATGGCTTATAACTTTATATTGTTTCCTATTCTACGACGATTTAATTTTCAACGCACATGAGGATACAATTCACTTCTACCTTTTCGTGCTGTTCTGCCATCTATCAAATGATTGATCCTTGAAATCTTCGTTTTCGGTTGGTAACGAATCATGAGAGATCCTGATTTTCTCTCTAGTTCTCTCTTAGTTCGTGTGTGTTCTTGCTCTTTCTTCTGCAAAGTTTTCGATATCGATAATCTTATGAGAAAAGACTAAGAATAGCCTCCTCATTGTGTGTCGTTTGCAACATTGTGCATGGTCTATTTACTTGGGAAGAGAGACACATGAAGAGTTACTAAAAATAGAAAGTGCTAAGGAAAGTTAAACTTTGAGGTCAATTTACACAAAAATCCCATAAAAAAAAGGAAGATGAAACTAAAAATAAAAAAGGTAGATACAATAGACGTCGATGATTCTGTATCTATATCTACAAATTATAAGAAAGGCCGACGAGCGTAGGGCCGGTGGTCGGTCCAATGTTTTCCAAACAAATTAATGAATGACCGTCATTAACTAAAGTAGTCACTGCCAGAACCACACGTGCAACAGTACAAGCTTCCCTGCATGTGGCTCGTCCGTGATAACTTCTTTGGATTTGCGACTGTAGGAAGAATGATGTGGATTTTGGTCTAAATTCACAAAAAAAAAATCTGGTTTAGGAGTTTTTTAAAGGAAATAAGAAAGAAAGAGATGAGAGTTTCTAGATGGAGTAGAGGGTTCACTTTACGAACAAAATATAAGAAACAAAAGTCAGCTCTTTGTTCTCTCTCTCAATGACATCACTTTGTCCAGATCGTACAAGCAGAAGAAGCAGAAGGCACGCGATGGTTTTCTCAAACAAGCTGCCTTCAAGGTTGCTTCAATTCAGATCCGTAATTGAAACTGGAACACCTGATTCGTGTAAGAGCCAAGCACGAGCTGTCGGATAAGTCTAGATCCTTCTCTTTGTCTCTATAAAAGAGTTGGTCTTGCAATTTTGTACGATCGAGCTTGTGAGAAGGTTTGTAAAAGAGAGAGTTGTAAGAACCCTAAAGGCTCAAGATAAGAGCAAGTTTCTTAGTGGATTTCCGAGAATATCTCGGCGAGACGTAGCATTCCAGTTTGGACGTGAACTCGTAAAATTCTTGTGTGTTCTTTACTTTCAAGTTTCCGCATTTACAAACGAGTGAACAAATTAGTGAGTTGAGAGAGTTAAGTTTAAGTTCTAAGCTTTAAAGTTCTTGACTTGGTGTTCTAAAATCTCACAGTTTGGTATCAGAGCCAGGTTACAACCTAGGAGTAAGGAGAGCCTCACAAGATGTCTTCGGGCAAGGTTGAGGTGGAGAAGTTCGATGGAGATGGTGACTATATCCTGTGGAAAGAGAAACTGTTGGCACACATGGAGATTTTGGGACTTCTAGATGGTCTTGGTGAAGAAGAAGATGCAGAAGCTACAGAGGCTGAAGGCTCAACCGCAGAGACTGGTGAAGCAGCAACTCCTGCGTCTAAGACCACTGCAACTGATTCAGTAGACAAGGTCCTAAAAGAAAAAAGAGGAAAAGCTAGATCCACTATCATTCTGAGTGTGGGAAACAATGTCTTGAGAAAGATCATCAAGGAGAAAACTGCAGCAGGTATGCTAAAGGTTCTAGACCAGTTGTTTATGGCAAAGTCTCTGCCTAATCACATATACTTGAAGCAAAGGCTCTATGGTTACAAGATGAGTGAGAGTATGACGATTGAAGAGAACGTTAATGATTTTTGTCAAGCTAATCTCAGACTTGGAAAATGTCAAAGTTGTAGTTCCAGATGAAGACCAAGTTATTGTCTTGCTCATGTCACTACCAAGGCAGTTTGATCAACTGAAGGAGACACTGAAGTATTGCAAAACAACTCTTCATCTGGAAGAGATTACAAGCGCCATAAGGTCTAAAATTTTGGAGTTAGGAGCAAATGGTAAACTGCTAAAGAACAACTCAGATGGTTTATTTGTTCAAGACAGAGGCAGGCCTGAGTATAGAGGGAAAGGTTCTAATAAGAACAAAAGCAGATCAAAGTCAAGAGCAGGAGGAGGGAAGACGTGTTGGATATGTGGTAAAGAGGGTCATTTCAAGAAGCAATGCTATGTATGGAAAGAAAGGAACAAGCAGGGTTCCACATTTGAAAGAGGAGAGGCTTCCACAGTCACTGTACAGATCATAGATGCAGCTGCTTTGGTAGTCTCGAATGCCTTACTTGGCTTTGCTGAGGTCCCCCAGACACATGGATACTAGACACTGGATGTTCTTTTCATATGACCTGCAAAAAGGAGTGGTTAATTGATTTTAAAGAGACTGCTAGTGGGAAAGTGAGAATGGGGAATGACACCTACTCAGATGTCAAAGGCATTGGGGACGTCAGAGTTATGAATGATGATCGTTCTACCATCTTGCTCACAGATGTCAGGTATATACCTGAGATGTCCAAGAATCTCATATCACTGGGAACCTTAGAAGACAAAAGCTGCTGGTTTGAATCAAAGAAAGGTACTCTAAAAATTTTCAAAGATGATATTACTGTACTAACTGGAAAGAAGAAGAATACTTTGTATTTTTTCCAGGGAACCACTCTTGCTGGAGAAGCTAATGTCATAGACAAAGAAGATGAGACAAGTCTATGGCACAGCAGGCTTGGTCACATTGGTGTTAAAGGGTTGCAAGTATTGGTTAGTAAAGGTCATCTTGACAAGAACAGGATAAAGGAGTTGCAGTTTTGTGAAGACTGTGTGTATGGAAAAACACATAGGGTCAGTTTTGGAGCTGCAAAGCATGTCACCAAGAACAGACTCGACTATGTACATTCAGACCTAAGGGGGTCTCCAAATGTACCATTCTTTCTCGGTAAGTGTCAGTATTTCATCACTTTTATTGATGATTATACTAGAAGAACATGGATCTACTTCATCAGGACAAAGGATGAAGCTTTAAGCAAGTTTGTAGAATGGAAAACACAGATTGAGAATCAACAGAACAAGAAGCTCAAGATCTTGAGGACCGACAATGGGCTAGAGTTCTGCAAGCAAGAATTTGATTCATTCTGCAAACAAGAAGGAGTCATAAGGCACAGAACGTGTGCTTACACACCACAACAAAATGGTGTTGCTGAAAGGATGAACATGACCATAATGAACAAGGTCAGATGCATGTTAAGTGAATCAGGGTTGGGGAAGCAATTTTGGGCAGAAGCAGCTTCTACGGCTGTGTTCCTCATTAACAAAAGTCCAAGCTCTTCAATAGAGTTTGAGATTCCTGATGAAAAGTGGACTGGTCATCCACCAGAATACAAGATGCTCAAGAAATTTGGATCCATTGCATATATTCATTCAGATCAAGGAAAGTTGAATCCAAGAGCTAAGAAAGGGATCTTTCTAGGATATCCGGATGGAGTTAAAGGTTTTAAAGTATGGCTTCTAGAAGACAGAAAATGTGTGATCTCTAGAGATGTCATTTTTCAAGAAAATCAGATGTACAAACAACTGAAGATGAATGACCTTTCTGATGAAGAAAAACGACTTACATAAGCAGAAAGGACTCTCATAGAGCTTAAAGGTTTGTCAGTAGATGAAGAGAATCAGGTTGAAGGAGGAGAATCTTCTAACCAGGAACAAGCATCTACACCGAGATCAGATAGAGCTGATAAACAAATGGAAGAAGAGTGTTCTGATGATGATTGTCTAGAGAATTATCTACTGGCCAGGGATAGAACTCGAAGACATATCAAAGCTCCACAAAGGTTTGATGAAGAAGATGAAAGTTTTTTTGGCTTTGCTTTGACAATGACAGAAGATGGAGAAGCACCAGAACCAGAAACCTATGAGGAAGCAATGAGGAGTTCTGAATCTGAAGAGTGGAAGCAAGCCACAAAAGAAGAAATGGACTCCATGAAGAAAAATGATACATGGGATATCATAGACAGACCTGAGTCAAAGAGAGTGATAGGCTGTAAGTAGATATTCAAGAGAAAAGCAGGGATTCCTGGAGTTGAGCCACCAAGATACAAAGCAAGGCTGGTCGCTAAGGGATTTTCACAGAGAGAAGGTATAGACTATCAAGAGATATTCTCACCTGTGGTCAAGCACCTATCGATCAGGTATCTTCTCTCTATTGTGGCTCAATTTGACATGGAATTGGAGCAGCTTGATGTGAAAACAGCATTCTTGCATGGAAATTTGGATGAGTACATTTTGATGAGTCAACCTGAAGGGTATGAAGTTGAGGGAAACACATAAATGGTTTGCCTGTTGAAGAAATCTCTGTATGGGCTTAAGCAGTCTCCAAGACTATGGAATTAGAGATTTGATTCCTTTATGATAAATTCAGGCTATCAAAGAAGCAGGTATGATCCTTGTGTTTATTCTCAACAGCTTATTGATGGAACATACATCTACTTGCTGTTATATGTAGATGATATGCTTATAGCATCAAAGGACAAGGATCAAATCCATAAGTTGAAGGAGTTACTCAATCAAAAATTTGAAATAAAGGATTTAGGGACTGCAAGAAAAATCCTGGGAATGCAGATCAAGAGAGACAGAACACAAGGTATTTTGGAACTGTCTCAGAGTGAATACGTTGGAAAAGTCTTGAAAGCTTTTGGGATGGATCAGTGTAAGGCTACACAGACCCCACTGGGTGCTCATTTAAAATTGTCAGCTACTACAGAACATATTCTCATGAGAGAAGAAGAGTATATGAGGTTAGTTCCTTATCCAAATGCTATTGGAAGCATTATGTACTCTATGATAGGATCTAGGCCAGACTTAGCATATCCTGTGGGGGTTGTAAGTAGATTCATGAGTAGACCCTCAAAAGATCATTGGCAGGCTGTGAAATGGGTTATGAGGTACATGAAGGGGACACAAGATATGTGTCTAAGGTTTAAGAAAGAAGAGAAGTTTGAAATCAGAGGTTACTGCGATTCTGATTTTGCATCTGATTTAGACAAGAGAAGATCTATCACAGGGTTTGTATTCACAGCTGATGGGAATACAATAAGCTGGAAGTCAAGCTTACAGAGAATGGTGGCTCTGTCAACAACCGAAGCCGAGTATATGGCCCTAACAGAGGCAGTAAAGGAAGCTATATGGCTGAAAGTGTTAGCTGTAGAGATGGGATTTAAACAAGAAGCAGTAGAGGTTATGTGTGACTCACAAAGTGCTATTGCATTGTCTAAGAACTCAGTTCACCATGAAAGGACGAAGCATATAGATGTGAGATATCACTTCATAAGGGAGAAGATTGCAGATGGAGAGGTTCAAGTTGTCAAGATATCAACAACTTGGAATCCTGCGGATATCTGCACAAAAGTTGTACCAGTGAGTAAGCTTCAAGATGCACTTAAGCTTCTCAGGGTCTCCAGCAACTAAGAGACCACAGATCCGAGATTGGAAATCAAGAAACACTAAGAAGGTAAGACCAGTGAAATTTAAACCAAGGAGGAGTTTTGTGGATTTTGGTCTAAATTCACAAAAAAAAAATCTGGTTTAGGGGTTTTTTAAAGGAAACAAGAAAGAAAGAGATGAGAGTTTCTAGATGGAGTAGAGGGTTCACTTTACGAACAAAATATAAGAAACAAAAGTCAGCTCTTTGTTCTCTCTCTCAATGACATCACTTTGTCCAGATCGTACAAGCAGAAGAAGCAGAAGGCACGCGATGGTTTTCTCAAACAAGCCGCCTTCAAGGTTGCTTCAATTCAGATCCGTAATTGAAGCTGGAACACCTGATTCGTGTAAGAGCCAAGCACGAGCTGTCGGGTAAGTCTAGATCCTTCTCTTTGTCTCTATAAAAGAGTTGGTCTTGCAATTTTGTACGATCGAGGTTGTGAGAAGATTTATAAGAGAGAGAGTTGTAAGAACCCTAAAGGCTCAAGATAAGAGCAAGTTTCTTAATGGATTTCCGAGAATATCTCGGCGAGACGTAGCGTTCCGGTTTGGACGTGAACTCGTAAAATTCTTGTGTGTTCTTTACTTTCAAGTTTCCGCATTTACAAACGAGTGAACAAATTAGTGAGTTGAGAGAGTTAAGTTTAAGTTCTAAGCTTTAAAGTTCTTGACTTGGTGTTCTAAAATCTCACAAATGACAACTAAACAACATTGAGTTTCCAAAGAAAAATTATTGAATGAACGAGTTCCAAGGAGGGAGGAGGCAAGCACCAAGCTTTCAGAGAAGTGGCGGTCCCAATCTTATCTGAACTGCAAGAATTATTGACTAAGCTATGCCATAAGAGTCATTTGCATTAATAGGTATTTTGTTACATCAATTTGAACTTTAGTTCTTCTCTTTGTTTGATCTAAAAAGGCCGTCATTAACTAAAGTAGTAAAAATACATAAATTGAAATTATACGTGGATAATAAATTTGCAAGAGGAAGAGATTTCTCGCATCATCGATAAAGGGACCTCTCGCATGTGTATCACATCACGCATTGCATTTCCAAACTCAACAATTCACACCCACTTGCGCATATCAAATTATGACAAAACGTGACAAATGCACTTCCCAAACAAAAAAATACATGAACATCATTACGCCATACTACGTTGATGACGTGCTATAGAAAGGTAGTGTGTCAAATCTTTTCTACACGGTTGATACGGAAAACCGATATGTGAACAGTTCAAACACATACAATTACAACACTAACCATAATATAACAATCAAGGCTCAAATTCATTGCTTTTAGGAGAGTGATATGTTCATCTAACTTAAAATATCTCTAGTTAATTTTTTTTTTCAGAATTATAACCAACTTTTCAGAACATCCAAAATTTACAATATTTTGAAAAACACACAAAACTGAATATTTCCAAAATTTTACAATATCTCCAAACGATAACCATGTGGAATTTCATATCAGGTCACTTATAGTTTAGTGCGGTTAAAAGACTGAGTAACACAAGGACACTGTCAAGGGTCAATTAATGACTAGTCCCGCCTAAACGAAAATAATTAAAAAAATGCCTAAAAATCCACTGTAGTATTTTGTCGCAAAAGCCTCTAATGTTTAATTCAGAACAAAGACCACTTGACTAATTAGAGAGTAAAAAAACATAGAGATTCCAAGCAATATTATAGATTAGATTTAAAGACAACTACAGTCCAATATGCTTTTACTGAACATTTTTTAAGTGAAGAAATTAATGTATAAATTATGGATGTCTCAAAATGACCCATCTCGAGTAAGATTTAAATGAGAGAAGACACAATTCTTTTTTGAAAGACTGAAGTCTATCAGTAAAACATTGTTTGATCTCCTCATTGTACAAAAATGAGGGGATACTTATAAATTTTAGTTAACTCGAGTTTACAAAATCGGGTTAATGGATACGCGATATAGGTTTTGCATGTGGGTAAGACTTACAATGAAAAATATTGGGCGGATGGGCTTAATGGCGACATGTCTCATGTCTGACTTGGTCAGCCAGTCGCATGCTTTCTTGCGTGGGTCTACATAAAACGGCAGATGTAATGAAGATTAGTAATTGTTCATTTAGTGTGGTATGGCATTGTTTATTCACCAATGACCAGTATTAAATAGCCTCGTGGTTAAAACCAAGTCATCAAGCTAATCCGATCTGGTCGATTGCAAAACCTACAAAAGCCCAGTTCGGCCTTACCCGGTCCAAGGAGGACTTTAAGATAAAGTCTAGATCCTTTTGGCTTTCTCATAAATACAATAGAAATTTTAAACATTCAATAATCAAAGATGTTTTACTTACAAGTCCAAGTTGATTCAAATGTAAAAGTGAAAAAAAAAAAAAAAAACACACATCTTTTTCTTTTGATAGAAAAAAACAGACTCACAACATCTTAAAATAATTACAAATTTCACAATAAGTAACATATCAAAAAGATAACAAAAAGTCTATAGAATACTCCAAATTTATATAGTGGAGTCAGGATCCGATTTGAATTAGTGCATCTGAATTCATCAGCAATATTTGTATATAAAAAGGTGGAAAGTGATAGTTTATCAAATTTTGACATCTAAACATTATATAGAAGGTGTATAAATTAATTTTTTAAGAATATAAAGTAAATGTGTTTGACAAAAAAAATAAAGAAGAAGAATAGAAAGTAAATGTAAATGATATTGTTTCTATGACTTTTAATATTTTTTTGGTCAAAGGTTAATTTATTATTACTTTTTAGTTGACCGGAAACAAAAAAAAAAAAAAAAAAGTTGTCTAAACGACGTCGTAAATAATCTCACAAGCTGGATCGTCTCTCTTCTCGTGTCGACTCGCTCCGAGTCAACTCGTTACAAACTCGGTCCGTCTCTTCCACTCTCTTTCCCAACCACTTTTTTTTTTTTGGGTTGCAATTTCACCGTCTTCTTCGTCCTAGTATGCCCTAAGTCTCTGTGGCTTTACCCTTTTTCGTCTTTTCACATAACCCTCACTAATCTGACGGCTCTGCTTCCTTCCACGTCAGCTTCGTCTTCTTCATCCCTCTCTCTCTCTCTCCGTCACCGTCTTCTCCTCCTTCCTTTAGTTTATCGCGTTATTTATACGGTTTCGCTTCTAGGGTTTCCTCCAGATTCATCTTCTTCTTCTCCCTTTTCGTTTTTTCTCCCCCTCGAGAACTTGTTCAATTTTCCTGAAGCAGAGACCTCGAAGCTCCAATTTACTCAATTCTGGAGACAATTTTAGGTATTTTGATCATAATTCATCGGAAATCTTTGATTTTGATTGAATTGGTACTGTAAAGTTATTGTTTTTCTTGTTCGATTTCTCAGTGTTTTTTTTTCTTGTGTTCTGGGTTTGTGCGTTTGTGTTTAGGGTTAAGTATCATACTCTTGATTTGAAGGTTGAGTGGGATTTGGGGGTTTTTTATATGAGGGATGGCGATCGAGAAGAGTAACGTCAAGCTTTCAAGGTTTGATCTAGAGTACTCTCATGGTAGTGGTGAATCTATGTCAAGTTACGAAGAACAACGTAAAAACTCAGTGGCTAATAATGTTGATTCTGAGGATGAAGATGATGATTTTGATGAAGATGATTCTGGAGCAGGTTCTGATGATTTTGATTTGCTTGAATTAGCGGAAACTGGTGCTGAGTTTTGTCAAGTTGGGAACGTGACTTGTAGTATTCCGTTTGAGTTGTATGATCTCTCTAGTTTGGAAGATATACTCTCTGTTGATGTTTGGAATGAGTGCCTCACTGAGGAAGAGAGGTTTAGTCTCTCGAGTTATCTGCCTGATATTGATCAGCTTACGTTTATGCGGACTTTGAAAGAGCTTTTCGAGGGTCGTAATTTCCACTTTGGTAGTCCTATTAAGAAACTGTTTGATATGTTGAAGGGTGGGCAGTGTGAACCGAGGAATACGCTTTATCTCGAGGGACGTAATTTGTTTCTACGAA
This sequence comes from Turritis glabra, assembly GCA_900406565.1. NCBI lineage: Eukaryota > Viridiplantae > Streptophyta > Magnoliopsida > Brassicales > Brassicaceae > Turritis > Turritis glabra. The sequence goes on from OVBN01000220.1 coordinate 19,427, forward strand.
CCAAACATTATCATACTCTGAGGAAGTATCATAATGACTTGGTGGTGAATCTTTGTCAGACTAGGGACGCTTGGGCAAGTTGTAAAGGGTACAGTATTGACGAGAAGCTCCGTGTCCTGAATATTGTAAAAAGCCAAAAGACTCTGATGCGTGAGAAAAAGGATGATTTTAAGGAGGATTCATCAGAGAAGGAAGAACGTTTTGATGGGCCTTGGAGCAGAAAGGTAAAAGATAAGAAGTCTACACACAAATTGGCCCGTCATTCTGGTTATGGTGTAGATTCAGGTTTGGAATTTCCTAGCCGGCGGCAGCTGACGGCTGTAGAACAGGATAGATATGGAAAGCCAAAGTCGAAGCCGAAGTTTCCTTTTGCTAAAACGTCTGTTGGGCCATATGCTTCAGGTTATAATGGGTTAGGTATGAATTCTGCGTACAACCCCTCTCCTCTCGTTAGGCAGAAGTATGGTTCAGGTTTGGTTCTTGGGTCAGAAGATATTATTGACGATGATGATCAGGATCCACTCTTTGGAACGGGATCTCGACGAGACCGGGATATTGTTGCCAGAGAGAAATCTGGATACTCAAGGCCTGGAAAGAAACACAGATTTTCAAGAGATGGAGAACCGATTTCTGAACATTTTATGGGTCCACCTTTTTCATCAAGGCAGTCCCACAGCAATTACTCAAAATCGAGTAAATATGCAAATAATATTCAGCCTCGCGCATTTGCCGACCAGATGAAGCCTGTAAAAGGTAGTCTAGCGGACCTTCGGGGTGACTTATATCGGCATGGGAAGAATTATGGAGATGGCTTTTCTGTTGATCCCAGATATATATCTGATGACCTGAATAGTAAAAGCAAAAAATTGAAGTCTGAGAGGGACTCACCTGATACTAGTTTAAGATCTTATAGAGCTTCTATGCAACAAATGAACGAGAGGTTCTTAAATTCTGATTTTGGTGAGAACCAATTGCAGGAAAAGATTAGGATGAATGTGGTACCAAATGCGAGGTCTGGTATTGCGGCATTCAGAGATAGCAGAATGTTCATGGGAAATGATGATACAGAGTCAGATTCATCGCAGGGGTATGATGATGAGGAGGAGAGAAATCGCTTAATGCGGAACAAATCGTCCGATGGGCTGAATAATTCTCATTTTCCAATACTCAAATCTAGGCAAGATAATAAAAAGAGCAAATCCAGAAAGAAAGATATGCAGGAGAATGAATTGCTTGATGGACGAATTGCTTACTTGAAATATTTAGGTGCACCTGGAGAACACATCTATGCGCCAGGGACAGAGAAGCACTCCTTCAAGGCAAAACAGAAGGGTAAGATGCGTGACAGGAGTCCCTTAAATCATTTTTCCTCTCGAGATTTTGAAGATGGCCCGATAACCAGCTTGAGTGAGTTGAAGGACAGAAACAACAGGAAGGAGTTTTTCAGGGCAAACAAGAATAGCCAGATAAGAGAGCAAATGATTGATAGACCACTGTTTCAGAGACCATCTGCAAAACCAAATATGTCTGGGAGAAAAAGAGGCTTTGATGAAGATGACGAATCACCTGAGATGAGAACATTGGTTACTGATAGTGCCCGGGGTCGACTTAGCAGGAAATATCAGGTTTCTGAGGGTGATGGTAATAGTGGTGATGAAAATTTAGAGGCCAGGTTGTTGGTTACTTGCAGTGCTGTGTCGAAAAAGAGGAAGACTAGAGAGTCTTTGATGGACATGGAGAGGAGGGAGGATAATGGTGATCTGCAGCTATATTCCGACATTCAACAGCCGGTTGATGATGTAATTGTCTCAAAGAGAAAGGGAAAGAAGAAAATGGAGGTTGATGTTGGTTTTCTTGATCTGGAAACCTCTGACATACTGAAAGCAGGAAAGGGAGCAAGTGAAGCAGAGGTGGAAACCAAGTCGCAGAAGAAGCCGTTTGTGTTGATCACACCAACCGTTCACACTGGCTTCTCTTTCTCTATTATACATCTTCTATCAGCAGTGCGTATAGCAATGACAAGTTTGCGTCCTGAAGATTCATTAGATGTTAGCAAACCTAAGGCAGTGGAGAACGTAGAACATGAAACTGGAGAAAATGGTGCTCCCGTGCCCAATGAGGCAGAGGAGAACAAGTCGCCACAGCAGGGAAATGGGAACTTGCCACCCCTCACTATCCAGGAGATTGTTAGCTGCGTGAAGTCAAACCCGGGAGATCCTTGTATCCTTGAGACACAAGAGCCGCTTCAGGATTTGATTAGAGGGGTTCTGAAAATCTTCTCCTCGAAAACCTCGCCTTTAGGGGCAAAGGGTTGGAAGCCACTTGTAACATTTGAGAAGTCCACGAAATGCTGGTCTTGGATTGGCCCTGTTCTCCGTCCTTCTGATCAAGAGACTGTTGAAGAGGTAACATCGCCTGAAGCCTGGGGTCTCCCGCACAAGATGCTTGTCAAGTTGGTTGATTCATTTGCAAATTGGCTGAAAAATGGCCAGGAAACACTTCAGCAAATAGGAAGTCTTCCTGAACCTCCGTTGTCACTCATGCAGTGTAACCTTGACGAGAAAGAAAGGTTTAAAGATCTGAGAGCGCAAAAGAGCCTTAACACGATTACCCAGAGTTCTGAAGAAGCAAGAGCCTATTTCCGCAAAGAGGAATTTCTGAGGTACTCAATTCCAGACAGAGCCTTTGTGTACACAGCTGCTGATGGTAAGAAGTCAATTGTTGCTCCTCTGAGAAGAGGCGGAGGGAAGCCAACCTCGAAAGCTCGGGATCATTTCATGTTGAAACGCGAGAGACCACCACATGTCACAATTCTGTGTCTTGTGAGAGATGCTGCCGCCAGATTGCCTGGTAGTATTGGGACAAGAGCTGATGTTTGTACCTTAATAAGAGACTCGCAGTATATCGTGGAGGATGTGTCTGATTCACAAGTGAATCAAGTCGTGAGTGGGGCCTTGGATCGTTTGCACTATGAGCGGGACCCTTGTGTCCAATTCGATTCAGAGAGGAAACTGTGGGTGTATCTACACAGAGACAGAGAAGAAGAAGATTTCGAGGATGATGGTACTTCATCCACAAAGAAATGGAAGAGACCGAAGAAGGAAGCTGCGGAGCAAACAGAAGAACAAGAAGCTGTCACAGTAGCTATCAATGGGAATGAAGAACAAACCGAAATTGAGATGGGTTCAGAGCCTAAGACTGTTGAGTCCACTGGTTTGGACGGGGATCAAAGTGCAGCAGACCAACTGTGTAATGAGACTGAACAAGCTGCAGAGGAGCAAGATGGTGAGAACAATGCTCAGCGTAATGAGCCAACAATGTGGGAGCCTGATCCTGCTGTTGTATCTAATCCGGTTGAGGATAACACATTTATCTGCCAAGAGAACTCAGCGAATGATGATTTCGATGATGAAACATGATTGGTGATAACAGGTGCGTTTCAAACACTCTTTCATATTCAGGTTCCATTGATCAGATCATCATATTTAAAAATCAATATATTCGTTAGTCCGGAGTCTAAGTCCATTCATGTTGTGTGATGTTATCCTTCTGACAAGACGACCTCCGTTTATTTTCAGGTGAAAAGGCCTTATGGTAGTTGTTTAACAGAAAGAGAAGCTTATGGATTTGTATAAAGACATAATTGTTTGGTCCCAATAGATGTGAAAAGAGTGAGATCACATCACATAGCTCTCTCACAAACAGGTTGAAAGGTTTATTCCTATTGTTCTCATGCCATCCATCTTTTTATTCTTAAAGAAAAAAAGAAGTTAGTTAGTGCCTTAGTGGTGTCAATATTTGATATATTATAGGTATAGTAAAAAAATGTTTCATCAGATGAACTTTTAAAATACAAGAAAATATTCATCTATAACGGGTCGACCAAAAATCAGAATTCATAATGATGATTTGAGTTTCGTCTAATACTATAAAACTGAATAGGAATATGAAAGGCTGAATCCTACATTTAAAAGTTGAATAACTTGTGTTATATATATGCGTATAAAGTTTTACTTTTACAATTCTCAAAAGAAACTTGATCTAATTTCTAATAATTCGATTTCTTTCAACATCATCGTACAATTGATTTCCAAATAATCAATAGGTTAACTTCTATCCTCCAAAATTAAAGTAGAAAATTTGACGACATAATACTTAAAAAGATATATTCTAAAATTTTTCATCCTTAATACTTAATAACTTAAAATTCTATCCTTTTATGGTAAATAGCAGCATCAAACTTATATTGTTACAACTTACAACTTTAATGCAAAAAACATCTGGTAAAAGAATAAATAAGTAGTTAAATATTGTAATTCTCATAAATTTAATAATGAAAAGAACCAAGACACTTGAAAGAACAAATGCGGGAAAACGACCTATTTCCACCCGAGAACTATCGTATAGTTGCAAATGTACACAATCTTTCAGCTTCGTCCTAATTCCACACAGATTTAGTGACACAAACTATTATCCCCCCAATTGAAAAGTTTGAAACCGAAACCCACATAAACCGCAATTATGAGTGTTTTCTGTTTAACGGTCTTAAGAGAACCAATGAAAGATGGATTTAAACCAGCTTATGACCCGTTTCGGAAATTAAGACCCGATTACAATGATTAAACCGAATCAAAATCCCCAAATTGAACTAAACCCTAGAAAAGAACCCCGATAACGTCGACGAACTCTAACAAAATCGTGGACTCAATTTCTCCGGCCAATCTTCATACTTCTCCGCCGGAAACAGTCTTCGATCAATTAATACGAGTTCCTCTTCTCGGGTTCGAGCTAATTTTGCTATTATTTTGCAGAGGTTAGAGTCATGGATTTAGAGTGGCATGACGTCTAGGGGTGGGCACAAGTACCCGTTACTCGTCCCATACCCGTTACTCGCCTCGTACCCGCCTTGAAAAACCAAGTACTTGCCGTCGACAAGTCAAGTATCAAGCCACAAAATTCAATTACTTGCAAGTGCAAGGCAAGTATCAAGTCTTTAAAAATTTTTTTTGACCCGGCTTGTATGGCTTGTTACTCGTTTTTTTAACATGTAAATATAGGTGATCATTCGATTCATTTGCTGAAAGTATAGAAATGTCCACTCCCACATTTTTTATATTTGTTATGTTGGCTGCTGAAAGAATAGAAATCATGATTTTCATGTCTGGTTTCAAAGCGTTATACTTACATTTGTTATGTTTGGTTTATAGGCATAAAAAAGAATCAAGAAGATGACAAGTACGATTTAGAGCATGGAACCAAAAAGTTGTTTTAAAAATGTTTATCTTTTGGAACTTTGAATGTCAAGTGATTTTAGGATGTTTGAAACTTTGAATGTTTTGTAATTTGTATGAGATTGTTTTCATATTCAAGTTCAAGTAGTACCTACAATATGATTTTCTAAAACAAGTATCATATTTTTGCAAGTATCAAGGCGGGTCAAATTACTTGCAAGTCATCAGATTTTGGACGGGTACTTGCTAAAGCAAGTACTTGTCTCGGACGAGTCAAGTATCAAGGCGAGAATTCAGATGCTTGAACGAGTCAAGGCGGGTCACAAGTACTTGAAAATTAGCAAGTACTTGCCTTGTGCCCACCCCTAATGACGTCCCTTTGTATGATGAATCTGTTCCTCCTGATGTTGACTCCGACGGTGAAGATCGACAAGAGCGTAACGATTTCAACATCGAGAAAGCTGTATGTGAATTTGTTGATGAACCTTCTGTCAAGCATGATGTATATCCTGATACTGATGATGATGAAAAAGCAAACGAAGTTCAAAGAACAGTTTACAGGCGCAACAACATGAACAGAGGTAATGGGTATTTGTATGATGGACATGTCTTCGTCAATAGCATAACGTTTAAGGAGACTGTGCTTGATTATGCTCTGAGAACAGGTTACAATATTAGGCAGTATAGGTATGATAAAACTAAGCTCGGGTTTAGTTGTGAGGGGAAAGGTTGTTCATGGCGCATCTATTGCTCAACTTCTGGAAAGTACGCTAGGTGGCAAGTGAAAGTGTTTAAGAAAGAGCATGCTTGTGTGCCTAATGGAAAATGTGAGATGCTGAAAGTCCCTGTTATTGCGCGGCTGTTTGTTGACAAGATCAGAGAAGAACAGGAGTACTTCATACCAATGAAAATTGAAGAAATTATAATGGAGAAATGGAAGATCAATGTGTCAAGGCCGCAATGTCAACATGCTAGGAATAAAGCAGTAAGATGGATTGAGAGAGAGTATGATGAGCAGTTTGGACGTCTTCGGGATTATGTAGCTGAGATACGAAACTCCAACCCAGATTCATCAGTTGAGCTTGACTGTTTGCCAAACCACATCTTCAACCGGTTCTATGTGTGTTTTGACATCATTAGAAGAACATGGAAACAAACATGCAGGCCTCTTATAGGCGTTGATGGGTGCTTCTTGAAATCGAAAATGAAAGGTCAGTTGTTGGTTGCTTTGGGTCGAGATGCGGATAATGCGATTTATCCTATCGCTTGGGCTGTTGTACAAGTTGAAAACACAGATAACTGGCAGTGGTTTGTGAGGAAAATCAAGATTGATTTAGAACTTGGAGATGGAGATGGGTATGTTATGATCTCGGATCGTCAAAAGGTATGTTCTTTTGTCTTCTTCTTCTTTGCCAGTGGTTTGTGAGGAAAGTGAAGAATGATTTATAATTTTTTTGGCCTTATGCTTGATTTATAGGGTTTCCTCAATGCTGTTAAGATAGAACTACCCCAGATTGAGCATAGAATGTTCGTAAGACACATCTATGGGAATTTGAAAGCTAAGCATGGAAAGAAACCGGAGATGAAGCCAATGATTTGGAATCTGGTTTGGAGCTACAACGAGGCTGATTACAGGAAAAATTTGTACAAGATTTACCTGTATGATGAAGGTGTCTATGCTTATGTCAAGAATGCTAAACCGGAGACTTGGTGCAGAGCATTCTATAAGCTTGGGCCGTATTGTGAAGATGTCGAGAACAACTCCACAGAATCATTCAATAACTCTGTTGGTAGAGCTAGAGACAAGCCGTATGTGCCTATGCTTGTGACCATTGCCCGACTTGCAATGGTTCGTATAGCCAAAAGAGACGTCATAGCAAACAGCCACGAAGTTATATGCACGCCGTATGTGATTGAAACTCTTGCGAGTTTGCATAAAAAAGCTTCAGAATGCACGGTTAAAGCCTCCACAAACAAGACCTATCTATCTACTGTCAACGGATGTGGTCATCGAGTCAGCTTGACTAATTTTACTTGTAGCTGTAGAAGATGGGAGATCACAGGCATTCCTTGTGAGCATGCATATGGAGTGATGTTTCATAAGATACTTGAACCACAAGACTATGTTTGTCACTGGTTTAGGACAAGTACTTGGAGGAGCACGTACAAAGATGGCATTGTTCCATTAAGAGGTGCGAAATTCTGGCTTGTTGGAGAAGAGCCACTAATATTTCCCGGGGAAGTGCCAGATCAGCCTGGTCGGAAAAAGGTAACTAAGGAAGACAAAAAAAGAAAGAGAGGAAAGAATGAGTCTCCAGTGAAAATGGCAAACAAGATATTGAAGCGGATCATGCATTGTGGAATTTGTGGTGAGGCTAATCACAACTCTCGATTTCACAACAAAAAGGATTCCAAAAAGGTTCGTCACTCTTATCACAATACTGTGTTATTTCTTTAACCTCTTCTCTCTTGTCTCTCGTTTTTCTTGTCTCTTGTCTCTCGTTTTGTGAAGATTTTCTTGTGAATTTTTCTCAGGTTGATTTTGATGCTGAAGAATCGTCCCAGATAGAATCTTCACAAGGTGTTCTTACTCAGCTAGACAATTGAAGTTATGGATGTTGTTGGACTTGTTTTTAGACATGAAGGGCGGCTATTATGACTACTTATTTTGGAATTGGATGTTTAGGCTATGAGAACTTTCGAATTAGGACCTGTTTTCAGTCTCATTATGTGCATGTATTTGGACCTTTGCTTATAACTCTTTTGTAATGATCACACACCAAGAAGAGTCATAACACAATAGCTACATAACAACTTTCTTAGCAATGATCACATACCAAGAACAACAACAAAGAATCAACCTATTAGCCAGCTGCAACCAACAATGATCACACACCCAAAAAGTACAACCACCATCATTTTCTTCATGTCGGTTTTAGCTTCAGCACACACTCCCTCCACCCTTTCAAAAATCTCTTTCTCTACCTTCATTTCAAGCTTCTCAAACATCTTCTCCTCTGCCTCAAGACGCTCTGTCGAAATGTGTTGTTCAATTTTTCCAATTCTAAACGTCAATGCTTCTATCTCATCCAACATTGCCTCATCAACCCACTTATATGTGTGGTTATCATTGCTTAGCTACACCAATTCATAATACCAAAATCAAAATTGCATAAATCTCAATCCTTTCATCAATCAAATTCAGTTATATATTAACTTACCTTTCGTTCTGCAGCATAACCACAACGAAAATAGCGTCGGTATGGATTGGCATCAGACTTGGACATTCTTGACACAATTATCTCCCCACACCAACATCTCTTTGGTACACCATGCACCCTACCTCTTGCTCGACCACTTGATGACCCACTCGATGCTCCCGATTCATTGCTCATCATAACAATCCGATTTTCACCTATAACAATCCGATTTTTTTTAGGGTTCTTCACAATCGATTTGGGAAAGATGACTTTAATTGGGTTTTACATAATCGGGTTTCGAATCAGATTTTACGCTGAGTCTGGTTTTTAAATCGGTTTATTTTCGGTTCAAATTACCAGTTTTTTTCGTCGAGAACCATGGTAATTGAGATTATTGGTGGTTTAGGTAGAAATCGGTTTCGAACTTTTGAATTGGGGGGATATAAGTTTGTGTCACTAAATCTGTGTGGAATTAGGACGAAGCTGAAAGATTGTGTACATTTGCAACTATACGATAGTTCTCGGGTGGAAATAGGTCGTTTTCCCAACAAATGCAGAACTGGCTAAGTGCCTTTAGAATGAAAGGTGTTTTACATCGAGAGTGGCGTTGGTAACATAGTTTTCGAGTAGTATATTTGGTAGGAACCACTTGAAACGTGTATCTTATAGTCTCGAATGTGGATCCTACCATGAAGCGTGAGAAATCCCCCAAAACACACTCAATCTGTAAAGTTACCCCACAATCAACACATGTGTAGAACCACTTACTTGGATCCAATTCCTTCTCGCAGATATCACACCAATATTTACCACTTGCTTTTTCGCCACAACATAGGGAGAGAGGATGTCTATCGTACTTGTGCTTAACTGTTTTGGCAAATTTGCACAATAGAAATTCAAACTAAACTCCCAAACATCACAACCAAGCATGTTATAAAACATCTCATGACATGAATCACATGCGGTACTACTGGCGGCTTCGAATTTGTAATATAAGGGATGTACATGGCCATCATGGAAAAATGGTTCAGTAACTGAACTGCCATGTACATCTAGCATTGAATGATCAAAGATGTACCTAAAAACCAGTCGAGGGTTTTTCACAAGCTTTACACGGAAACCAATCTCTTAGGAGATCATTTTCTCTAGCATGTAAGGCAGTAGCGGATCTAGAATAAGTTTCTAATGGGGTCAATGTATTATATGAAGAGAAGAAAAGGGATTTGAACCTATGTTAATGAAGTCAATTCAAGAAATTTTAACCATTTTCTCTAATTTTTTCTTAATTTTTAATAGCAAATCAGTTAAAATATAAAAGTTATTGGGGTCAGTTGACCACACTCCCACCAACCTAGCTCCGCCACTAATGTAAGGTAAATGGTCTGTTGTATATTAAGTGGCGTCTCTTCATATAGAGAGATGCACATCTTTCATGGACGAAAAAAGTGCAATGATCACAACTATATATCGAATCAGAGTTGAGAGGAAAGATGCATGCTTCACATCGGCTACTTTCGTCATAAATAACATCTTCATTGGTAAGCTAGATTATGTTCCTCGTGGCTGAAATGATTTATCAGGTTATCATCAACCACTTTAAAATGAAGATCTTCGGCTTCTTCAAGTATCCCTTCAGGTTCTATCCTATCCCAAACGTTGTAACTTGTTTCGCATTAGAGCAAATGGAGCAAGTATAAGCCCCATGAAACTGGTTCACTGGTCGACGACAAACTCCGCAATCCGAATACCCTGGGCCAATATGGTTAGTGCGAGTTATGCGATGATCATGTCGATTAATGAATATAACATGCGGTAATTAAGCCAATACAACTTCGATGGACCATAAAACCACATTGAAGACATAAATAAGAGATTTGGCCGTCTTCGTGCATCCCACAAACATTACATGTAAATGAGATTCGTCTCAATAAGAGGGTAAGATTATGCTTATGGGTCTTGGAATGCTCAATAACAAGAGGTGGAGGGCTTTTCACACAATTTAGGCATATGTTGAAGTCACATATTGAGCATCACAACTTCCGATCTCACTCCACACAAAACACATGCCTTTTCGGCATCATCAGAGAGGGGTTTAGACATGGTCAGCTCAAGAGGGTGACTAGGGTGAAAAGGAAGGTTTACCTTTTCCTCATGATATATACACTCCAGATGAGCATACTGATCACGAGTGCATAATAATATCTACCATCAACTGAGTTCCCGCATACTCCACAACAGTTGTATTTTCCATTTTTCTTTGGAAAAACAAATGGAAGTTGTTGGATGTCAGGAGCAAGTGGAGGTGTTGGTTTCCTCGCGCATGATGTGTCGATGTTGAAGTCGCATATGGAACAATGATAGAAATACGGCACATCAACTAAGAGGCGGGTGCCGCATATATCACATTCATATCTAGGAGGCCTCTCTGTAAGCCGGAGAGGATGTTCCGGGTGAGAAGGGTGGTTGATTTCAAGTGGTGACTCGACACATTCTTTGTGAAACAGAACATGATTACAGTCAGAATCATTACATCGATAGCCTCCATAGTATTCACCATGTTGTCTAAAACTATAGCCTTCACACCAATCATTGTTACGAGTAATAAGTTTTACCAATATAAAACCGCAAGTGCATAGTAACAATCGCGGTAATATTTAGGGATCGAATCCACATATATCAAGCAAGCACACAAAGGACTATATAGACTAAATTAAGCTAGAATAACATAAGGAGTCACAGAGACTCAGATAGATTTGCAGGAAATAAAATAATTTAAAATAATAAAATAAACAAAATAGAAGAAACACTAAGCCTAGAGAAATCATCAAAGAATATAATAAATATGTAAATTAATTATGGGCAGCATTAAGATTCGTTCTTGAATATGAATTAATGATGTAAAATTATCATGCTCTCGCACATAATAATTATCTATGAAAGATATTTCCTAAAGATTAAACTGTTGGTTTATTTCAGAGAATTCTAACAAGCATTAAAATCCTAATTTAATCAGTTCACAAAGCCAAATAACATCACTTGTTGGTTGGCTAAGGAAGCTTTGCCCATGTAATGATAGATCCGTCGATTCAACACCATTTTTAATGGTTTGATGAAATCGACTATAGGGCAGTAGTAAAAGTGGCCTAATTTTACTAAAACATGAAGAATAATCAAAGATAGAAAACAATAAGAATAATCTCATAAATAATATAACACATAAATTATAAAAGCATCTCCTTTGAAATTCCAAAACTCAATGATAGATCTACTCACACATGACTCAAATACATGTGATCACAGTAATTGAGAGAGACATGAATTTACTTAGGAATTTACAAAAGGTTTACGAAAACCTTTTAAACTAAACTAAAAAGAAAGAACAAATTACCGTATCAACCTACACAAATCTCTCTTTTTGCGGCGAGAATACAAAGAGTATATATATAGGATAAAGAGTTGGTGTCTTAGGTTGAGAAATATGGAAAATTTACAAAAATCAAACCGATCGGTGCAATGGCATAACCGATCAGTTTCAAGCGCCTGTGGTACCGACCGGTGTAAAAGTGTACCGGTCAGTCTTCGTCTTCTACCTTTTCTCCTCTTGACGCATTTTGCTCTATTTTCTCTCTAGAAACCTCATCTTTATTCCTACATTTCCAAAAACCTGTAAATACTCAAAAGCATTGAAAACCAACAAGTTCTCGATAAAAAAACTCAAGACTCAATATAAAAACACTCTACAAACCATCATAAATATGAGTTATCAACCATGAAATCGAGCGAAAGGGTACAATGGATGTATGTGAATAGGTAGTTTTACTGATGATTTATCCATGGCTCCTTAGGCAAAGCTGTTGATCTCTTGTTTTCGTTCTTTTTCCGGTCTCTTTTATTTCTGAATTGTTGTGATCTCCATCGAAGTGTGTTATGTGTATATGCATTTCTAGTTCTTCAAAATATATTTTATAATCAATTGCGTGAGTTGTTGAAGTGGTTTCATCATCTACTCACACAACACACCAAAAAAAGTAAGTTTTAAGATACCAATACTTAAATCTTATTGCTGTCTTTTATGTACCCTAAATTATTAATGCATTATTAGCTAGTCACCAAGTTGCATTATGCGATTATATTCTATTCAAATAGATACCGTTCTATTCAATTAGCAACAAAAAGAGAACAAGTTCACATATCTCATTAACAATGGTAGTTGAATTATGGGTGGTTTAACTATTTTCTGACAAGGAATTATTGGTTAAGTTGAAGAGCACCTAGGAATTAATTGAGTCATTATAATTTAAGTTTTGTCTAAATATTGGACCAATTTTATAGTACTGTCATTAAAGTGTGTTTTAAGAATTCTTTAAGTCAAGTATCAACCCATTGATAGCCGCCGGAGACGACACAAGGCCATGGAACCACACGTTGTCTCTTTCAAAATCAATATCTCAAAGAGCTCATGCTGACGTTAGAGGTTAGTGTTTCCATTTCTCTGGAACATTATCTTTTGCATCATATTATGATCAGTTTTTGTAGTTTATTGATCAAAATTCATGTTATTACAAGTGTGTATGTTTTGGTAGATGAACTGAAACAAAGGATTATACAAGATTTGACATGTAATTCTGTAATGTATTTGTGTTGAAACGCATTTAAGCTAATAGCTTCACTACTACTACAGAACAATATTTTGTCTGATTATATCTCAATTGAGTATAAGGAACAAAACTTGTCGAGGATGTTGCTTCAAATTTCCTAGAAGATTGTCTTTGATGCTTGAACAGGTTTAAACCTTTGCTTGTAAACAATATTTAGTAATTAGTGGGATGACATCATTGTGAGGTCTTAAATATTTATGTGATTTTTTAGCTTACAAATTTGGAGTGGGTTTACCTACTAATATAGCATCTTTCATATGATAATGATAAGCATATTTTACTTGCACCATTTGATAATTTGGTGAATAAAGTTAAGTTTGACACACCAAACACTAATCTCATGTACAGGATCAAAAGTCTGTCTAAAAAGAGAGAGATAGAGTCCAACTGAGATTGTCTTGTTCAAGGTTGGTGTTAAAGGTGATCAAGATCTCCCGAGTCAGCCATGCAACGAACTTAGTCGATCCACTCGTTGTTCCACTCACCTTCTTCGATTTACTATGGTTAAAACTCCATCCCATCGAGCAAGTTTGCTTTTACAAGCTCACTGAGTTTTTTTTTTTTTTTTTTTTGCCAAATTGTAAATATTTCATCGATAATGAAAATAGTTTAGGTTACAAACCAAAGATTTGAAACCTATACACATGGTTCCATGGCAAAAAAGATAAAAACATGGAAGCATAAGATGGTAATTAAACCTAATTTTCGGTTCATCTACTCAACCAAGCAAAGAAGCTGTGGGAACAAGATGAAGCGATGACGTTTATGTTGTTCTTCCCGGATGAGATGCAAATGGAGAAGAGTGGATGCAGATTGTAAAACACCTTGATACGACTGAACTAGCTATAGAAACCTATCGCAGGAGGCCCGAGACCGAGTCGTCAACGGTACTCCAAATCACCGATCACAATATCTCCTTGCGTTATGTGAGATCGATTCATCGTTTTAATCCATGAGCTTTCCCTGAAACGGAACCTCACACAGCAAAAAAGTAAAAGGTGCAAGCTCCCTCTACCAAGTTCAATCCCCGAAGTCAGTAGCTCAGAGCAAAATAAGACCATTCATAACAACACTAGAAGCTGATAGCCCTACTAGCTCCTCTATAGCACAATCAAGACGCAAGGAAGAGGCGAGTACGCAAAGCAAAGCAATCTTCAAACATAGGCAATAACAACAGGAAGCCACAACAAAAACCATGCCTTGAACTAAACCAAAGAATTGGTATAGCTGCGGAGTTCTCAAAAGGAGAGGAGAGCTAGCTATCACCGATAACTAAATCCTCAACTTATCAAACACCACTGCAGCTACACAAAGGAGTAAGAGAGCATATGGTTCGACGGGGGAGCTTGACCAGCCACGAGAAAGCACGCTCCTAATAATCCTGCTACTGTCCTCAAGCAGAAGATGCCAACAAAGACATGATTCTCCTAAAATGACAAGGCTCGACGAAATATATGAGACAAACCGCACCAATAGTAGTAGCCATGCTCAGAAAACCTATGCGAAGGAGGGCCAGAAAGGAGAGGCCGAGGCATCAGCAGCTCAAAAGAGTCGATGGACAACACCAACCAAGGCTGACGAACCATCCACAGAGCCAATGAAAACCTCTCGATTCAAACTCCAACACACGAAATCGACACGCACGGAGTGGACAGAAGCTTCAAGCGTGTGGGAGTAAGTTGTCCTCAAAGCGAACAACCCAACAGAGATACCTATACCTCCGGCAGACACGAGCCGAAACATGGCGGTTAGACCAAGAGAGATCTTGGAAAAAATGAGTCCGAGCATGGAGGAGACGCGACACCACGGCACAGCCAAGGGGAGCACGCTCTACCGCCGAAAACACCAGGAAGAAGGCGATCCGAAACAGATCTACAAACAAAGTTTGCTCTGCCGCTTGAGATGCGAGACGCTAGGAACGAAAAACAGAGCCTCCACCTTAATCCATCACCGTCTACAGGCAATGGAGGCAAAAACAAAGATTTCAGCCACCGGAAACGGCCGTCGCGCATGGCGGACCTTCAACACTCGCCACGAGAAACTGAGCCGAAACAACTCTCCGGAGTCTTCAAGTACAGAGGTGGAAACCGGACCAAGATAACCTAGAGCCTTTTCACGGTGCCGGTCGCAACCGGACACCAGAGAGGCAAAATGCGGCGGAGTTAGGATTGTCGTAGAAAAATGCTTCGGGAGAGAAAGATTGGGGCGTGTGGGGTTCACGCGCGTGGGGTTCCAAACTGGCTTTTACACGAGTTCATATTAGCTCACTGAGTTATCTTCTCACGACTCTTTCTTCTCTCCTATATCCTCCCCAAGCTCGAGCAATCCCTTTCCCTCGTCCTTGCACACTTCCTCCCACTCTCCGGTCACCTCAAATGGAACCCACAAGATCCTAAGCCACACATCATGGTCTTTCCCCAAGACACTGTCTCTCTCACAGTAGCCAAGACCGACGCTGAATTCTCACGTGTCTCTAGTAACGAGCTTCATCTCGAGACTGAGTTACGTCCTCTGGTCTCAGAGTTACAAGTTTCCTCTCTTCTTTCTCTACAAATCACTCTCTTCCCAAACCAAGGCTTTTCCATCGGAACCACAGTTCACCATGTCGTCATGGACGGCAAAACAGAGTAAAGGTTTCACAATTCTTGGGCTCATATATGTAAATACGGAATCATACCGCAAGATCTTGATTTACCAACTTTTTAGATCGTATGATCATCAATGTCCCGACCGAACTCGAACCAAAGATCTTTCAGCTCCACAAAGACAACCTAAGAAACTTAAAGCTGCCTATATTGGGCCTATTGGGCCCTTCGTAATCATATTG
Source organism: Turritis glabra (assembly GCA_900406565.1). NCBI lineage: Eukaryota > Viridiplantae > Streptophyta > Magnoliopsida > Brassicales > Brassicaceae > Turritis > Turritis glabra. The sequence continues at coordinate 35,343 of OVBN01000220.1, forward strand.
TTTATTATGTTTACAGCTAGGTTAAGAGTGTATCTCATCTTCTCTGTATATAAGGTTTTGTCCTTCTTCTAATAAAGTTAAGAAACCTTTCTACGAACTGTAAGGGTTTTGTCATGGTATCAGAGCCAATAACCTAGATACAATGGTTAATTGTCTTAAGATTTATCAAATTCCGCTTACACTCTGTTTCGGATCTCTGTTTTTATTTTCTTTCTCTTGTTGACCTCATCTTCTCTGAACTTCTTTCATTGAAGCTTTCTTAATGTCTGCAGACAATTCAACCAAAACATAGGAAACCTCTGTTTCTTCTCAGAAATCAGTTTCTCGTATTGAACACCTTCGACGAACAATATCACTGTATGATCTGACTTCGGGGGATAATCCTGGTACACTAATTTCTCAACCGCTTCTACGTGGGCCAAACTACGATGAGTGGTCTACGAATGTTCGATTGGCTCTTCAAGCTAGAAAGAAATTCGGGTTTGTTGATGGTTCAATTCCATGTCCTGGTGATACTTCAGCAGATTATGAAGATTGGTGTGCTAATAACGCACTCGTAATTTCTTGGATAAAGCTCACTATTGCGGAATCACTACGATCTTCAATTTCGCATAGTGATAACTCTCATGACCTCTGGTTACATATTCAAAAAACGATTTTCGGTAAAGAATGGACAAAGAGTGCAGCGCCTTAAATTAGAACTTGGAAATTGCCGTCAAAAAGGACTTGCAATTGAGGCGTATTATGGGCAATTAACAAAGCTATGGAGTAGCTTATCTGATTACCAAAAAGCCAAAACTGCGGCTGAAATTCAACAAGAACGTGAGGAAGACAAACTACATCAATTTCTCATGGGATTGGATGAATCTATATATGGAGCTGTGAAATCAAATTTATTCTCTCGTGATCCTCTGCCCACGCTTGATGAAGCGTACAATGTGCTGACTCAAGATGAAGAATCTAAATTGGCTTTACGGATTAATGAAGAACGCATTGAAGGATTAAGTTTTGCTGTTCAAGCAACATCATAACATCGTGGTTCTTCAGATAACAGAGGAAACAACTCAAATGTATGCACACATTGTGGGAAATCGGGTCACTTAGCTGAGAACTGCTTTCGACGTATTGGCTATCCTCCTTGGTTTGGTGAGAAAAATCGAACTAAATTTGGTTCGGTCTACAGTCGTGGGTCCTCTGATCAGCAAGGAACTGGCCGTGGTTTACTCGCTAATCCTAGCAATCAGATCAAGTCACGTACAACTGAGCCTGCGCGTATCAACCATGTTTCTGCTGGTGAGAACGTGTCCTCTGTTTTAGTTCCTTCTGTTGCACACACACATCTCACATATTCTGATCGAGTAAGAATCAGTGGATTGAGTGAAATTGAATGGGCGTCCTTGAAGAAAATGCTTAACAATCGCAAACCAGCTCCTAATGCTCGTCTTTCGGGTACGTATTTTTTTGAATCTTGGATAATTGATACATGAGCTTCTAATCACATGACCGGAAGTATTGAATTCTTAACCAATATTTCTGATATGGCACCAATACTAATCAAGCTTCCAGATGATCGATACACAACTTCACATAAACATGGAAAAGTGAAATTGGGTTCAATGCTTAGCCTTAGTGATGTCTTCTTTGTTGATGAGCTTCAGTGTCATCTTATCTCCGTCTCACAATTAACCAGAGATAGTGGTTGTATCTTCCAGATTACTGAAAGGCTCTGTGTTGTTCAGGACCGCATCACGAGAACGCTGATTGGTAGTGGTGAACAAAGGAATGGACTCTATTTCTTTAGAGGAGTGGTCACTGCTGCAGCAATGTAAGGAACCGGTTCATTACCTATGGAACTTTGGCTTTGTCGTTTGGGACATCCCTCTTCTAAAACACTAGAGTTGTTGCATTTTTCTGGTTTTAATAACAGTGATTTTGATTCCAAGACATGTGATATTTGTATCCGTGCGAAACAAACAAGAGATTCTTTCCCTCTGAGCAATACTAAGACAAGTTCAGTTTTTGAGATGATTCATTGTGATATTTGGGGACCGTATCGTACTACATCAATTTGCGGTTCTCGCTATTTTTTAACGATAGTTGATGATTTTTCTCGAGCTGTATGGATATATCTCCTTTCTTCTAAACAAGCTGCACCACATCATCTTAAGGATTTCATTGCACTTATAGAACGACAGTTTTCTCGTCAAGTAAAAACAGTACGAAGTGACAATGGGTCGGAATTCATTTGCTTAGCTAGTTTCTTTTCTGAAAAAAGGATTGTTCACGAGACTTCCTGTGTTGGTACTCCACAGCAAAATGGTCGAGTGGAGCATAAACATCGTCATATTCTCAATGTTGCACGTGCTTTTCGATTCCAAGCTCATCTTCCAACAGAATTTTGGGGTCATTGTGCACTCGCAGCGGCTTATTTAATCAATCGAACACCCACAAAACTTCTCCAAGGAAAAACTCCGTTTGAACTAGTGTATAATCGCTCACCTCCAATGACCCATCCACGTGTATTTGTTACCTTTGTTATGTTCACAATCAGAAAACCGGTGGCGATAAATTTGTCTCTCGAAGCAATCCGTCTATCTTTCTAGGTTATCCATTTGCTAAGAAAGGTTGGAGAGTTTATGACATTGAAACCGGTGTTGTCTCTATTTCTCGAGACGTCATATTTTGTGAAACAATTTTCCCATTTTCTGCATCACAATCATCATCATCACCCGCTCCATCTCTAGCTGCCCAGATTCAATCGCTAGATGATGCTCCAGATTTCTTTGATTTGGATTCATCTCTATCTCATACGCCGCGTCTTGATATTACACATTCACCAGTATCAAACGCTTCGCCTCTTGAGAGCTCTGCATCTGCATCTGTACCTACGCCGGTGACTACTCCACTCTCATCTTCTTCGAAGTTGTTGCCTACTTCGTCTAAGCCTGCTCAGAAAAATTTGTTGTTTTACTACGACTCCCCACCTGTGTCATCATCGTCGACGACTCTGGTCTCTTCTCCGGACTCTTCCTTGTCTTTGCCTACGCCACTGGTTGAATCTTCTTCCTCTCCAATTGCGGCACCCACACCTCCCGAAAGACTTGGTGTTGGTTGTCGAAAGAAACAACCACCTGTTAAGCTTGCAGATTACGTAACTACACTTCTTCATCAGCCATCTCCGTCTGTTACTCCGTATCCTCTGGATAATTATCTCTCCAGCTCTCAATTTTCACCAGCTCATCAAGCGTATATCTTGGCCATAACCTCTGCTGTTGAACCTAAGTATTTCAAAGATGCTGTTGAGATTGATGTGTGGTGTGACTCTATGCCTGATGAGATTGTTTCCCTTGAGGATAATGGCACTTGGACTGTTGAAGATCTTCCTCCTGGAAAGAAAGCTCTTGGTTGTAAGTGGGTATATCGTATTAAATTTAACTCTGATGGTACAATAGAGCGATATAAATCTAGGCTCGTGGTTCTTGGAAACAATCAAACCGAAGGAGAAGATTTCAATGAAACATTTGCTCCTGTTGCGAAGATGATTACTGTACGGGCATTTCTTAAACTAGCAGCTTCAAAGAATTGGGAAGTGCAACAGATGGATGTCCATAATGCATTTCTCCATGGAGATTTAGATGAGGAAGTTTATATGCAATTTCCTCCAGGTTTTCGTTCTAAAGATCAGGACAAAAACAAGGTTTGTCGCTTACGCAAATCTCTTTATGGTCTTAAGCAGGCTCCTCGGTGTTGGTTCGAGAAATTTGCTACGGCTTTAAAGGAATATGGTTTTGCCCAGAACTACTCTGACTATTCCTTATTTACGCTTGAGAAAGATGAGCACCGCCTGCAAGTACTTGTCTATGTTGATGATTTGATTATCTCAGGAAGTTCTCTTACTCTTATTCAGAGCTTCAAAGCATACTTAAGTGCATGTTTTCACATGAAAGACTTAGGTGCTCTTAAGTATTTTTTGGGCATTGAGGTTGCCCGTGGTCCTGCTGGAATTTATTTGTGTCAAAGGAAATATGCATTAGATATAATCTCCGAAACTGGTCTCTTGGGTGTTAAACCAGTCTCATTTCCTTTGGAACAGAACCATAAGCTCGCACTCGCAGAAGGTGAACCACTCGCAGATCCTTCTCCTTATCGTCGCTTGGTTGGAAGACTCATTTATCTTGGTACAACACGACCGGAGCTCTCCTATGTTATTCATATTCTTTCTCAGTTTATGGCGGTTCCTAAACCTGCACAATGGGAAGCAGCACTTCGAGTCGTTCGTTATTTGAAAAATGATCCCGGCCAAGGTATTCTCCTTAGTTCTGACTCGGATTTGTCTCTTTCGGCATGGTGTGACTCTGACTATGCTGGTTGTCCTTTGACACGACGCTCTCTTACTAGATATTTTGTTCAACTTGGCTGATCGCCCTTGTCTTGGAAGACACGCAAAGATGATGTGGTCTCACGCTCCTCGGCTGAAGCGGAATATCGAGCAATGGTTTTGTCCTTCTTCTAATAAAGTTAAGAAACCTTTCTACGAACTGCAAGGGTTTTGTCAGCCTATTGCCGAGAAGATCACCAACGACATCGTTAGGATCACACTCGAGCTGAGTCAAGAGAACGTCGAGAAACTCAAGGAGCAAGCCAAAAACGAATCAACTCGCTCTAATCTTCACTTGTCAACGTTCGTTGTCACGTACGCTTATGTGTTTACCTGTGTAGTGAAGGCACGTGGCGAATACGCGGATCGGCCTGTTCGGTTTATCTACGGTGCTGATTTTAGAAACCGGTTAGATCCACCGGTTCCTGTTACATACTTTGGGAATTGTGTCTTACCGATCGATATTTATGGTTATGAAGCGACGACGTTTTTGGGAGAAGATGGCTTTGTCAACTGTGTGGAGATTTTAAGTGATTCGGTCACAAGTTTGGGTTCAAGAAACGTTGAGTCAATATGGGAAGTATACCAGGAAGGAACCAAAAATATGACATTGGGAACACAGATGTTGACTGTTACCGGATCAAATCAGTTTGGACTATACGGGTCGGATTTCGGGTGGGGAAAACCCGTTAAGACTGATGTTATGTCCATTTACCGAGATGATGAGGTTCATCGTTTTCCTATGTCCGCGAGGAGGGATGAGACTGGTGGCGTGGAGATTGGTATATGTTTGAAGAAACGTGAGATGAATGTTTTTTTTGCTTTATTTACAAATGTATTCGACAATTAGAAGATTATGGTAAACAATTAGGTGTATACTTTAAATATAACGTTGTTCGTAAGTCTTAACTACATCAATATATTTTTGGGGAACGAAAATATTTTATCTATTTTTTTTTTCAAATGAAATTTTATCTTTTTGGAATCTGGTCATGTATGAGGAGCATTTAAAAGAGTTAATTTGATTGTCTATATCATCAAAGTACGTTTATCATGACAAAACTCTATATATAAGAAAAGGCGTTATGAGTTTAATTAGAGAAATATATACTTTGAATTTAATGAAGAGTTAAAAGTAAGATTAAAGAAATCAATAATTTTCTATTTAATTCTAGGATTTTCGCCAATTTTTGTAATATTACTGTTCATCTCTAAAAAATGCAGATCGATCGTACGAAATCAAAAATAATATGCAATATAACCCTCATACGTATCTTCTAAACGTTTTCACGGTTATATAAATTAGATTATTAAAATTTTAAAGATAGACTTGGACTTTTCATAGCAAGGAATTCGATTTGGTATATTATTTATCAAAATTTTATAAATTGACAGTAACGAAAACGAATTATATTGCGTATTACTTTCAATTTCGCGGGATTGACCTGCATTTTTGAAGATAAAGAGTAAACTTGTAAAAAATGACGATTTGAAGAGTTTTAAAATTCTAACATTTTTTTCTTTTGGTTTTAAAATTTTTTTAGTTTTAAAATACTTAGAGTTACTATATTATATATATATATATATATGTGTGTATTGTTTTCAAAAGATATTGTATGTAATCAATAAACAAGATAGCGAAAAAAAAAATTGATGTCACATGGCAAGTGCTTTACAAACTTTACGAAGCAAAAAAAAATTTCTAAAGCTTTGAAATGGATCCAATCAAGCTTTAAAAGCTTTGGCTTTCCATTTTTTTTACTGAGAGCCAAAAACAACTTCTTAATTCATTTTTTCCTTTTTTTACTCACAGCCAAAATATTTCCTTAATTCATTTTTTTGGCTGTACAAAGCATTTTTTTTAAAGCACACAATTTAAATTTTTTTAAAAATTTATATTCTACAGCCAAAATACTACAGCAATAAAGATGATTGGTTACGGCTGTAATTTTATATTTTTGGCTGTAGAATTTAAGTTGTACACTTTTTTGTTGTGCCTGTGGATTTTGGCTGTGACTTTTAAAAATGAAAGCATGATTGGTAAATATTTAATATATGAGAAAAAAATATTTTATTAAAATTCCATGATTTTAAATTTAACCTATTAAAATAAATATTTTAATAACAATAATATAAGTAATTGCAAAAAAGAATCGCTAATAGTTTTAAACTTAATATATATTTATATATATATTGTTTGTATATATGTATTTTATGAATTATGTAGTTATATTTTTTTTTAAAGTGTATTCATATATTTGTCATCAAAATGTTTTTGATTTACATATAGATATTCTATATATCATACATATATTTAATATATGGAGAGAAAGTAAAAGTCAAGACTTACTTTAGGTGCTGTAGAAAATTTTGTTCGTACAGCCATTTTTTCTAATTTTTTAATGGTTTGGCTGTAAACATTAGAAAACGAGAGAAAGCTTGATTGGTGAAAGTAAATGGCAGTATACAAAATTTTGCCCAAAATCTTGATTGGCTCCACACACTCTAGAGCCACAAACAATCAAAGCCCAAAATCTACAGTCACATCAAATAAACCTACAGTCATATCTCTACAGCAAAAATGTAAAGGTACAGCTATTACCAATCATACCTATTGTGTGTTTAAACTTTTAATAAATTTTTAATTTACAAATTATATAGCATTTTAAATGAAAATTGATCAACGGAAATTCGATATATAATCAAACCATCGAACATTCACCGTCATCCATTGTTCACAAACCTACCACCATCCACCGTTCATCGATAATAGTTTTTATTTAATATTTTTCCACAAATAAATATTTTATTTTTAAATTATTTATGAGTAAATATAAATAAATAAAATGATTTTACATTGATTTTTCTAATTTTGTTTACTAACCAAAATATATTAATTCATTTTTCTAATAAATATGAATTGAGTCATTGTTTTCTAATTTTTGTCTTAACATTTAAAATGAGGGTAGTTATGGTATTTATTTAATATGTATAAAAATCCGTTTAAAAAATGACTATAAAAAGTATCAATTCCTCAAATTTGATATTATGAGAATTTTCTTAAACATTTTTTCAAGTAACTAATGATGACATTAATTTTTGAGAACAAAAAATAATTATTAAGTTATTTGTTCCGCATGTATTCAAGTAGATTAATTATTTTTATGGTTTTTTGTAGAAAAAAATCCTCCAAATGACAGTTTTTTGCAACTTAACCCTCAGCTTGTAAAAAAATGCAGATCTCTTATGAAGTCGCAATATAACCATATTATGTATCCTCTAAGAGCTTTTGTGATCACATACATTAGAAATTTTTAAAATTTTAACTGACATATGGGTTTTTCTTCTAGGCCTAAATATTAATCTGTATTTTTTGCAAGTTGAAAATAAAGTTGCATTACAGAAAACCCTTAATTTTTGGTTGTTTAAAGACTAAAGAACTAACAAAGTAAATGAACATTATATAAAAAGATGTACAAAAACAACAGAAAAATAAACACATCAAAGTCAAATCTTAAGAGATTAAGAAATCAAACCGAAAGTAAAATCATAAACTACACTTAGATAGAGGGTAACTAAGCCACTAGATGCTCATACGTTTTTTCCTGAAATCTCTAGAAATCTCAAAGCCACATTTCATGGAACATGCTATGTGATTGTATGTTTTAAATATTTTACCTCGACAAAGATTCTTGCAATACTCGCATAATGGTCGAGAAAGATTACTTTTGTTAAAATTTTGAACCTCCATCCCTTTTACTTTGAAAATTTGACCAGGCTTCATGTATGGGTCTTCACCCAATAAGCATTCAATATGAATAGTGGTGCAGCACTCATCACACCAATAGAACACTTCTGTGTTCGTATCTCCTAAATCACGTTCACACACCTCGCACCAATCTTTCTTACATACTTCTTTCTCAAATACGAGTTTGAGAAAGTGTTTATCATGCTTATACCTTGCTTTGTATGGTAAGGTAAAACAATTAAAACATACAATAAAATTGCATTCAAGGCAATTTAATTGATTATAATATTTCTTTTTGCATACCTGACATATGGGTTTTTCTTCGAGACCTAAAGCTATGAATAAGGGATGTTCATGACTTATGTAATCAAATGGTTCAGAATTTGAAGCACACCTTACATCTAGATCGAACATGCATTCCCTTATCGGACACTGATAGACAAAGCCACTTCCAAACCGTTCACAAGCATTGCATATGAAGTGATTATCAATATAACCACTTTTAGCCTTCAATGTAAGTGGATGAGGATGTAACGCATGATGTACTCGGCGGGGAGCATTGGCACATGTTTCATGGATGATGTAGTCACACTTGATACAAGAATAGAAATTACCTTCAAAGATAGGTAAAACACACACTTGGCAACGGTTGTTTTCATTATAAGGTATGTTGACCTCGAGCCGAAGATGATGGTCATGAAGAAAATAAAGTATCACTCCATCAGATATCATCTCAAAAGGCCTAGCATCTTGTGTGATATCATCTTCTTCTGGTACACCTTCGAGTTCTTCTCCATCCCACACATCTTTCCCGATAGCACATCTTGAATGAACAACATAATCACTACACTTGTCACATATATATGCACAATAATCATTGATAATACTTTGACGGCAAACCCCACAAGACCAATCTCCGGATCGTAAAGAAGAAGTGTATGAGATACGATGGTGGTGACGTGATATCTTGATGATACGTGGGGAATACAAGCAATCTTTATGAGATACAAAGTTGCATCTGGCACATATGTAGGTGGGATCATTTTTTCTCAACAAACCACAAACGTCGCAAATTAAAAAATTTTGTCTGTGGAAAAAGGTTAGGGTGTGGTCATGACTTTTAGGCTGGTTTAAAAAGAAGGGTATTGGCTTCATAGCGCATAATGGATGCATGATAGCTTGACAAATGGTACAATAATAAACTAGAGATTTTGCTACTCTCCCGCAACACAAACACTCAATGTTACGATGATTAGAAGGATAATGAAAAAGTTGAAGAGAATGCTCAGGGTGGTAAGGGTGTTTGATTTGAAGTGGAGACTCGACACATTCTTTATGGTACACTTTATCACAATGATAACAGTAATAATATTCTTTGCCAAAACTTGAGCCGTTGCATGCATAGCACCCACCATCGGCATCAAATTTTTTATTGTAGCACCAACAAGGGACCAATGTATGATTGTTTATAGATGGATGTTTTTGAAATCTTGTAAAGAAGACCAATTCAGGGGGTGAAATGGAGGGGAAAAGGGTGTAATAGTCTATAGGTGGATGTTTTTGAAATCTTGAAATCAAAAATCGTGTAGTAGGACATAAGAAGAGAGGTCGAAGAGAGTGGTCGTGGCGGGCTGCTTCACCGGAGGAGGATGGGGTTGAAGTTTGTAGTGTGGGATGGTGATATACCATAAATAGATTACCATCTTTTTCTTCCTCATGAAATCCACCGACGGAAGCCATATATGCATGCTCCTTAGTATGTTAAACTGTTTTAATAGTTTCCACTATATAAAACTTTTGAGTCCAAAAATCTCCTTTTACTTTTTAAGTATTGGATCCTTAACGTGAAAAGGACGTAGGGTTTTATTCTTTTCTTTGTAGTTGTGATCATTTTCTTTCCACGCAAATGTAGGATCAACTCGTGTTCGGACATGGTTTTTGTACTTTTCTTAAATTATATATCCGACATTACAAGAATTTACTTCTTCAGTCAGTTATTGAACCAATTGATCGAGTGGAAGATAAAGAATAAATCAGACTTCATAAGCTCGATATAGGTTTTTTTTTTTCTATTAAATATATATTAGTGGTATAATTGTAATGGATAACGATTTGTATGTTATTTCCATATTTTCTCTAGTACAAATAAATAAGCAATAAAGAATATTTAAAAACCTGTGTTTTTAATTCCTCAAACCAAAAAAACTCCATGAATAAAAAAGAGTTTTTACGTGTATGCAACAATACTCTCTGTCTCTGTACAGTGTAACACTTAACCTTTCCTTGGGATTTGTAATACCAAACCTCTTGATGTTTTAGTTAACAGCAGAGAGGGGAAATCTTGAATCCGACACAGCTGCCTCGTAAAGAGAAGGAGCACGAATAAGGTGTTGTTGCTGCTGCTTTGCATCTCCATTGGCTTGCTTCAACAATTTCTCATCTCGAAACGCTCTCAGCAACTCCTCAGATGCTGGAGTTCTAAGCTCCTCGATGGACTCGATGCTCGGTATGTCGATTGGTCTTTTCCTTGGCGTTGAACATGATGGTTCATCCACCTATTGCATCAGAAAGACATCATTGTAACTAGACTCTAAGACTAACTATAATGTCTGAAATGTGCGGTTTTCTTGGTTTGTTTTGTGCGAGTTGAAATCTTAAAACTTACTACATATTCATCAAGAAGACATTTCCCTGCATTCTCTGTGATCTCTACGATCTTGTGATTGTGATCACTCTTGAGCTCTACCAAGTCTTCACAGCATGGAATGATCATGGAATTGACCTTTGTACATGCATCATTATCGAGTTGCAACGAATCTGAAAAGGAAGTAAACTTTCAGCAAAAAAATGAAGAACCTTTTGAATCTGTCAATTTAAGGGAGTTAGTTAGCTCTACTCACGATCAATGGAAGTAAGGAGGCTGCCATTTGCAGCATCAAAAACATCAAGAGAGGATGATAGAGCGGACGAGAATTGAGAGCGTAGGTTCTCATTGGCATCCATGCCACCTCTGTTGAGAGATTGAAGTGATAAGTGACTTGAGACAAATGAGAAACGGTGAAAAAAAGAGACATGTTTATCTATGCAGAGATCAAACCTAACGATGGAGTCAACAGAAGCCACATTTTTTCGTTCTAGACTAACTAATGATTCTTGAGCTTTCCTCCATTGATGTGCACTCATCTCAGCCTTCTCCAAGCTATAATTATCCATTTCAAAAAGTCAAGCAAATGCATGAAAAAAAGCTCGGCGCTTGGGATAATATATGTTTGTACCAGTTTAAGAGAACTTCTTGCATAGCTTTCTTCCCACTCTCAACCGCTGAAGTGTCCTCGTGGTGGCTCGATTCTGTTTTCTCCATGTGCAGGCTCCACTCAGCTTTAATGGAAGAAGTTGAATCTTGCATCGTTGACATCTCATGCTGTAGGGTGGTTGTTCTGGTGGATGCGCTCTCACGTAGATCGTGTACAGCCATTTGGACCTAAAGAAAGATTGAAGAGTTTGCTCAAAGCCTTAAATCAAATGCATTTCCTAAGAACTAACATGCAGAATTGCATACGTACAAGGTTTTTCTTCCTAGCATTAGAGTTTGCCAGAAGTTCTGCTACTTTCTCTAGCAATTGTCTCTCTTCATTTGCAGCACATTCCTACAAGACAAAGGAAACAGCATTAAAGCCTAAACAAGGCCTTTGCAGCTGCACATGTGTCAAGAAGCCAAGAACCGGAATCACCTCAAACTTGTTTTCGAATTCACTCAATTTCTTGTGGTTAACTGTCTGGGCTTCTTCCACAATCCCGGTTAGTTTGGTGGCATGCGTGTCTAGAGTCTTGAAGAATTCCACTGTTACTTTTGAAACTGACCTTGCTGTATCCACGGCTCGTGAGTGTGCCTGCAGATAATAATGTTTCAACCAAGTTGTCTGATATTAATATTGTAATATTTAAAGGATCATCGAGGATTATTAAACCTTTCGTTGCTGCTGAGCAAATGTAATAAGCTTCTCTTCCTGTTTGTTAAGGCTACTTTGGAGATCTTGGAGTAACATATCAGCCTCGGAAGCAAAACCCTTGAAAACCTACAAGAGACAACAAAGGAAGGAGATTGACTCAGAACAGAGATAACAATGGGTATAGTAGGATAGCTAAAGTACTAGACTTACATTCTCAAGTTCGTGCGAATGTTTCGAAACTTCTGAATTTAGGCTACCAAATGTCGATTGAGAATTTCCATCTAGCTTCACAGCTATGCTATCAAGAGCTTCGATGCCAGAACCATACACTGTCTTCAGTTTTGAAAGTCTATCACGGAGTTCTTCAGTAGCCTTTACAAGAAAAAAGCAGAATGAGGAAAAAATGGCCGGTGAAAACAAAAAAGGCCATAGAGAAAGAAACAAAAAAATCTAGTTCAAATTATGATGATTCACCTCAGATTTTGTCGACACAAAGGACTCCATGTCGTTCTCCATGTGTTTAAGTTGAACCTCTTGTTGAGTAACAGAAGAAGCAACAGTCTTATGCAATAGCTCAAGCTGTTGTGTGAGCTGTGACTGGAACTTTTGGATGAGAAATCTGTTTCCGTCCTCGATTTTGTCTTTTCTTTCTGCATAACAACAGCATATATGAACCAGAGAACATCTATCAACAGGTTGAAAACTTTGGTCCATGAATATTTTACCTATTTTGGAAAACAAGTTGGAAACATCTGATGCTGCCCTTTCTAGTTCTGTCCGCAGCTGAAAGGCTCGCTCGACAAGTGATTTTTCTGAAAGTCGCAAGAAATTTGTCAGAATTCCCAACTGCTAAAGCATTCCTCATGAGAAAACTAGTAAGGAATATCAAGTACCTGACTTGAGGAGATTAGATATTACAAATTCCTTCTCTTTAATAGTTGCATTCGCCTGTCTGTATTTTTCTTCAAGATCAAACAATGAGCACTCAGTTTCCTCGAGCTTTTTCTGATATTTGTAGAGAGATACAGTTAGCTTTTCATGCATTTCAATCAGCATATATATACAAAATGGCTTTGGGAGGAGTTAGAAGAGAAATCAGGCCCAGGCGTATACCTCAGTTTTCTCAAGTTTCTCACTCAACTCCGCAGTTAAAAGCTGCTGAGAATTGTATAGGTCCTGAAGGTCAACTACTCGCTGCAGGGCCAACATAATCGTTACAGAAATATCATGTGAGGCACAAATGGGATATGGAATCAAATGATGTGGGTTCAAACCTTGTCCTTGGATTCTGATTGAAGTTCTAATCTTTCTATCTTTTCAGCCATTGCCTAAAATTAAAGCGCAAATGAATAGAGTTACCTTTCACATTCAGGATTGGAACGAAACGAGGAAGGAATAGATAAGAACCAGTCAGTTCACAGAAAAGTAAAACCTTTTTCTCAGCCTCTTCTTGAATATAGCGGTCTTTTGGAATATAAATCCCGTTTTTCTCTCTCGCAGCATATACCTCTAAGAAAATATAGGAAATTTATTAAGCAGATGAAAAAATGAATGCAAAAAAAAACAAAAATTACAATACCAAGTAAAGAATACCTTAAAACGAATAGATAAAATGATCATACTCATACCTTGCTTCAGTCGGTCAATCTCAGAGTACAGATCTTTCATGACAGCAGATTTCATCATCTTCTGGTTGATCTGGAATCAAGCGGAAGTTATTAGCGCTGTTGTTTTATGCAAGAGATAATATTGCAGAAGAATGTCATTAAAACTCACCTCTGGTTTGTTCTTGATATTCTTGGCCCGATGTGCATAATCCAGAGTGCTTAGAGTCTCTTCTAAACAATGGATGGAAGGTGAAATTGTAGCTATAACACACGTTTTCGTCTTTCCTCCCAATGAATCTCTCAAGAGCCTCGTCAACTTGCTATCTCTGGAAATTCAAAAGCAATAGCTGAGTACCCTCTGATGGCAACAAGAAGATTACAAACTAGTAGTTGCTTTCAAGTTACAACTGATCACTTGTACCTGTAAGGAATATGACCAGAGTGCTCAACAAGTGCATTAATGACACGGCCAAGAGTAAGTAAACTCTTGTTGATCTCTCCCGCTTCTCTGGCTCGTCCCTGCAACAACCGTAGTCAAATTACTTAGCACTAACTTCCATGACTGCCTTGAAGACACTGACATCAGAGACGATAATAATAAGAGAAGTATACCTCTCGTGCACCAGAACGTGAGATATTTTCGGAACCAGCAAGGTCAACAAGATTTAGTTTCCCACATTTGATCATCTCTTCTCCCTCTGGGGTATTTTCCTTGATGTGAATGGTGATAGAAAATATTGAATGAGAGCGGCTACTTTGCTTGTTCAAAAGAGTTTCAGCTGTACGCCTTTTCGCGGAACCTTTTTCCAAGATCTTGTATATCTCATTCGCTGTACTCACTATCTCTTCTTCTAAGCCACGGACAAAGACACTTCCTTTCCCGTCTTCCATGAGGGCAATCGATTTTTTGGACTTCTCATCAACAAATTTTATAGTCTCCTCTGGTGCTAAAAGATCTGAGATTTCTTCGTTATATAGTTCTAGGAAGGTGACCTTCATGCTATATTCAGCCCCTTGAGCTTCTAATATGTCGAAAATTTGCTTAACAGCTCTTGGAATAACACCTGCATCACTCGGGAACTCACCATTCTACAAAAAGCAACCATAACTATTTAACAAAAATACATGAAAGATATACTGAATCATACAGAAGCACGCTAGGTTCGTTTTATAGGAACCAACCTTTTTCCTTGCACCTCCTTCCATCGTATACGTCTTCCCAGTTCCAGTCTGACCATACGCAAAGATAGTACAGTTGTAACCCTCAAGTACTTCAAACACAATTGGACAAATGGCTTGGTCATATAAGTCCTTCTGTTGAGATGCCGGACCAAAGACCTGAGAAGTTCAGAGAGAAAAATGAAACAATTGAGGGACAAGCATAATTAAGAAACAGGCTTTAAAGACAACATTTATCAACTTTATAACCTTATCGAAAGCAAAATGTCTATCAATATGCTTTCCAGCAATACTCTGAGTTGCAGCAACTTCTCTACGGTTCTCATTACAAGAAATCACGACCGGTGTATGTATTCTGGCCTCATCCTCACTCAATGGCCTATAAAAAAAAAACCAAAACCCAGCAAGAAAGATGAAAACCCAAAAGAGACCAAAATACAGAAAACTCAGAGCAGCTTAGAAGCTTTAAACCACACCTGCAACGCAATATGACCTGCACATTCACACCCTTTTCTTTATCATTTCTATTGGTAGAATTTGAATCAGAAGATCTCGACTCTCTAGCCGATTTATCACTTGATCGTGGTGTCTGAGCTGGAGAGAGAGATACAATCCCACCTCTTCGTTGCTGAATCGAATCCATTCTACTAAAGTTGTCTACCATTTAGGTTCTCTCAACACTTTCAATTCCCCTCCTGCACAAACAAATCGATCACATTGAGTAAATGGATCCAAGGGAACCAAAACGAACATTCTCAAACCAATCAAGCAATTAAAGGTAACATTTTTTGAGATGCCCAGAAACTAAAAGTACAAATTGTATACACAAATCCTAAAAATTTCGTAGTTTGACCCAAATTTAGCAACTTTCTGACTCAAATTGACTCCATTTCATGAATCAGCATAGATAAAACAAAATCACTTAGCAAAATGTAAACACATTGGTGAAACTACTTCAATATCTAGCTACTCTAAATACAAAGTTATCTATAGATCCTCCTCTCAAGACCGATGACACGAAATCGGATCAAATGATCCAGTGACAAAAAATGAAGAATCTTGATTCAGCAAGTAGTACTTTTCCGGGCAGCAAAACGCACTCTGAAGATTTGAAGGCTTACAGAGAAGGACAAGGCTTAGCAATGGCGGATTCGAAAGAGAGAGACTTGGAGAGAGAGAGAGTGTGTGACTTCAAGTGCATTTATTGTTCCTTCTTCTCAAAGCAGAGAAGAAGATATGAGAGATGAAGTAAAAGGCACAAAACTTAAGTAAAGATGAAATTTTTGTAAACGACGTTATATGAAACGGTTTAAAGAGACCGGATCAAACCGAAATTTCGGTTCCGGTTTGACAATTTATTATCCTCATTATTTCAATATTTGTAACAAGTACATTCCTGACCAAAAAAAAGGTACATTCATACACATTAGTAATTTATTTAATTGTTTTTTTTAAGTGGTGTGTAGAAAAAATAGAAATGTGAAAACTGATCTGGTTTGATTTATTGTGGCTACCGGTTAAGTTTTGGTTACTTTGACCAGAAATTTTGTTTCTATTAACGGCGTCAAACAACTAATCGTTTACTTGAATTATGCGTAAATTAATCGTCAAATTAAATTAGTTTTTTATTCTACATAATTAATTATCTTTGGATTAGAAGAGAATTCTTTTGAAAACGTCAGATTAGAATTTAGAAGACAATTTTGTCTTTCCCGTTTTGAGGGGAAAAGTTGGAGCCTTTTTAGATTTTTCCTTTCTTACTCAATTTTAAAATTAGCTCAGTCCCATTAACTTAAAATTTAAAATTTGAATTTGAGATATAAGTTAGTAACTAACGGGCTCATTTTTATATTTTAAACTCTAATGCGGAAACAGTCTAATTTCTCACCTAAATATCTATCTACTATAAAGACAGCCACACGTAATGCGAACAATAGATATAACAGAATAATCATATTTTATAAATCAAAAAGTAGAACTAATTTTCAAAGTTTAAACCGTTCTCTAAATTTTACAAAAGTCAAATGTGTTCATCCAATGAATTTGATACCATAGACATGTCCCAATTTCATATCAAACAAATACGGGTTTCAAGTTTCAACTATTCTATCACATCTCCAGAACATTAGATTTAGGACTTACTACTTTTTAGGATTAAATTAATTAATCCTATATAAAACCAAATGTCAATGTTAGACCACAATTAATGTTCTTGACATTAGTAAGAAAAAAAATATATAGATTATTAGTGAACAAACCATTGTATGTATACATATATATATATATATATATTGGAAGATATGTATATATATGTTTGGCAATATGTGATTGTGATCTATATGAGAAGCTTATGTGTATATTAAGGAGTGAATAAAGAAGCTTGAGGAAAAAGGGAGAAGGCAAAAGTGTGGGGTTAAGGAGCATGTGACATGATCCCTCAACATGTGGTCTTCTTTTTCAAACCCTTTTGCTTTCTTTCTCCTCTCTCATTATCAACACACACAAACACATACTATTATATATTGAGTGAGTGTGTGTGTATGTGTGTGTGTTTCTTCATAAAATTTGTGTGTCAAGCTCAGTCTCGCACTCATATCTACGCAGCATCTTTTGGTAGCAAACACATGTGGGGTTTTACTTTTATGATATCGATAGTTTGGTTCATATTTGTTGGAAAAAGTGATGTATTAAATTTTTGGAGAGAAATTAAACTAGATTTACATCAATTGCTGAACAAAACTAAAGCTTAACGATATTTAAATTTGTGAGCCAAGTTTTATGAATCTTTCACCAAATATCGATATTTGGTTGGTAAATTTTGTAATATTATATTCAACATCCTTATTCTAAAATTACATGCATGCATTTAATCAAATATCTAATTACGATCAACTTCATGTAGTTTTAGTTTGACGGTACCTAAATAGATATATAAATTTTATAGTAATTATTATAGAGCTCCGTTTTGAAAGAAAGAAGGTATGGGATAACATCATTTATCATATACCTTTGAAGTTAACACAATTTATCCAAAGATTCATCATTTCATTTTAAATTTTCTTTTTTGTTTTGGGTTAAAAATAATATAAAGGCTAATTGAATTTAAATCTTGTGTTGGAACAAGACCTTTAAATATGTTCAAGACGGCTTCTGATTTTCATATATATATATATATATATATATATATATATATATATATATATCATTATATCCTTTTCGAGATAATAAATGAATTTAGTCTTGTATATTATTTACAGACGTTGCATGTGTCTGTATACGCACATACACATCACATATATATGTATATTGACATCTATATATTTAATACATTTCGCTTGCAAGACACTCTATCAAAAGTACTGCATTAGCTTGTGTCTTACTTCAACTCTTTTTGTATTTGGTAAATATACTCTAGTTATTTAATACAAAAACAATAGAAAGAAAAAAAAAAAGTTTTCACATGCATTGTTTCAGAGGTTTTGATTCCTTGCCTCCACCATCACACATTTTCATTTCCAATACTAGTTTCACGTTTTATTTGCTTATTTTTATCGCAAAAACTATATAATGCTTACATGATAGACTATTCTGATGCTAGTAATTAAACTATTCCATATGGGAAAATAGTTATCTATGTACAAGTTTGGTAAATACTATCAAAGTTATCATCGACCATGTAATGTACATGTGAAAACGACTACGCTCTCATTTCCATCGGATACGCCTTCAACTCCGTCTTTCCTTGAATTTTACTTTGGTTGTATCTCATTTTCATTGTAAAAGAAATTGTCTTGCTTGCATTGTCCCAGTTTTATAATATCTCTTCGGAGCTAATGGTTACTTATACCAAGGAACAAAATGTGTGATTACATATTAAGCTCCGGAGCTAATAAGTAATTAAAGTTGAAGGAACAAAACTTTAAAACAGAATATCATTTAATTACTTACTGGCACACAAAAAAATGAACAATATAAAAAGTTTCACTTAAACGAATCTTTGTTTATCGTCGAAGCTTAATTGATATACTAAATCATATATCGCACCTTTTTTATCTATAAAATTTTTTGTCTTCAACGAGGAGTTACTTGAGTAATCGAAGCATCATCGACGGAATAGAGAGTGAACGTATTGATAGATAGATCAACTAGTGCTGCTTGTTCATGTTTACTCCGAAAGAAAAAACCGGGTCGTTGAGGAACAGCGAGAGCAATTGAGCTAGTAGTGAGCATCTGGACGATAGCTGACATAGTTGGACGATCTTCAGCTTCTTCTTGAACACATAGTAAAGCGATATGGATGCATCTTGAAACTTCGTTTATTCGATAGTTATCATGAAACGATGGATCCACGAGCTCAAATGGTGACCCGTTGCTCCAGAGTCTCCAAGTCTAGTGAAAATTTTAGTAAATTAGAACGTTGGTCACTCTTGAATAAAGCAAAATAATAAAATAAATTTTAAGGCTATATACTCACATATGTAACCAAATTGCCAACACTACTATCCATTTGATAGAGATTGCTGTTCTTTTTCCCACTTATAATTTCAAGAACTAAGACTCCGAAGCTATACACATCTGATTTCATGGAGAATTGGCCATACATCGCATACTCAGGAGACATATAGCCACTGTGACAAAACTCAAAGCTTAAGTTGATAGAAGCATGTTACGTGTCTTAAGGCAATATATGGAAAACTTACTATGTTCCAACTACTCTCCTCGTATTGGCTTCCGTTTGGTCCATTCCAAAAATTCTCGCCATTCCAAAGTCTGCGATTTTTGGGTTCATATCAGCGTCTAGGAGGATATTACCTGCTTTGAGATCACGATGTATGATTGTGAGTCGTGAATCTTGATGAAGATAAAGAATCCCTCTAGCAATTCCTCCAATGATTTTGTATCGTCTAGTCCAGTCCAGCTGGCTTTGCATCATGGAGTCTGCACATTCGTATTTACAATGTTAGAAACAAAGAATGGCATGCAATTTGAAAAATATATCTTAGGCTAATTATTGAACTTAACTGACCAAAAATGAAGTAGTCGAGGCTTTTGTTGGGCACAAACTCATAGACAAGTATCCTCTCATCTCCTTCCAAACAAAACCCTAGCAGTCTTACCAAATTTCTATGTTGAAGCTTTGCCACGACAACAACTTCGTTTGCGAACTCTCTTTCACCTTGTCTTGATGTCTTGGATAACCTCTTCACTGCAACATGTACTCCACCAGGAAATATACCCTACACAAATAATTTATTTTTAAGAGAATCCTAAGTTTGCAAATTGGATGTATAAGATAAATCATGAAAATGATGTACAACTTAAATGCAATTTTGTAGAAGTTGCACATAATCCCATACATCTCAATGCTCAAAGTTTGTGAGGAGGTAATTTATCTATATTGTGGTGAAACAATCAGTTTATTGTGGTCTTTAATCGAGACAAATCATGTACACCAAGACTTTGTCAAACACCTCACCAGTCTCTTGGGTTTCCAGTTTCAAGTTTTACATTATTTGTTAACGTAAAGCCCTATGAAATATGGTCAAGAGCAGCCCTTGGGCCAAGCTGAGCAAATCCATGCTTCCGGTTCCAGTCATTTTCTTTATTTTTTAGAGTAAATTTGGAAAATATCTTCTTTTTGTTTACACTTTTGAAAAATACTCTATTTTTATTTTCCTTTTAAAAAATATTTTTAGATATGTAAACATTACTTAGACTTCATATCAAATCAATTTCTTGATTTAGTTAAATATTTAATTTTTACAAAGTTGTTATATAACTACAATTCCAAAGATTTATTATCCTAAATAATTTTTAAAAATAATAATGAATAAAGCATTCTACCTATGTTAAATCATGATTTTTGTAAAGTCATATGTTATTGTCATGGTGCAGATCTTGATGATTTATTATTATTAAAACACACATAAAATAATTTACTTTGCAATTTTTTTCAAATTTTCAAAGATAATCGTTGAATTGAAGCAAATTTTAGTGATATGTTGAGTTAAACAATTTGATTGGAGCGTTGGAGATTTTTTTTATATAACATGACAAATATTAAGCGATAGTATTTAATATTTTTAGATATTATCTTGTTAAATTTTAATATATAAAATTAATAAACCATCTTTGTGATAACAAAAATATATAATTATAATTAATATTATTTCAAATTTAGTTTTTTCTCTAAATTTCGAAGTTAGTTTTGATTTACTAAAAATATAGATTTAAATTTAAATCTGGAAAAATTGTCATTTTATATACAAAAGATTGTAGTTTTCATTAAAAATAGAAAAATGGATATTTGTCAAAGTATAACTCAAAAACATAGTAGTTTTCACAATAACCCTTTAAAATATTTTACTTGATAAAAAATTGAATTTTTGTAATATTTTAATTTGATCAAAGAGAAAAAGAAGATATAAGAATTTGCAAATCATATGATGGAATGAGTTATAATAGACGGCGGGTTAAATGTAAAATGTTAAGATCATATGGTGAGATGATTTAATTAAGGTTTGACACCTCTAAATATTTGCAAATTCGATTATAAAACTAATTCATTTGTCTCACATGATTGCAATTACATTCGACACATGTAACCATTATTTACAATTGTATAATTAACTTTATTCATAAAATAATCTAACATGAAATATTTTGGTCTATAAAGCATAATACATAATTAGAACTATATATATTATACTTTGAACAAATCGATATTGTACCACAGATAATTATAATTATTTTTTGAAGAAAACTTAAACAAAGTTGAATATAAAAAAAAAATTATCCGGCACTGTATTATGAAATATTTAATAAAATCAAAAACTATATGACAAAAAAAAATCTAACTAAAATAAATATTTAACAAGAATATGATATCAATGTATTTTTCATTATAATAACATCCGTTAATTTTAAAATATAACTTTACAATTTCAAATTTTTTTAAAAAAACATCAAGGTATAGTAAATATATATATTTTGAAAGCAACTCATTTTTTTCTCGTTTGTGGCCTTCTAAAATTAAGTTCGGACAATGGTAATACCTTGTAAACTTCGCCGAATCCACCTTGACCAAGTTTGTTAGTCTCACAAAACTTATTTGTTGCTGCCTCAATTGCCTTAAAATCAAACTGAAGTGAGCCCGCAGTGGTAATATCATCCCTTTCTGTAGAAATCATTCTAACAACTCAATTAGGAGAGAGTAACACACAGAACATACGACGTGAAACAAAAAGAAGGAGATAGTGTATCATTGGTGCCTTTACCTTCAGAAAGTGGTCCACTCTCATACGTCGTCCTTGTTTTCTTAGCCCGAAGACTAAAAACAGCTACGAACAGAAGAAAAAGGGCAGTGATTGGAACAACAACAACGATAATTATGAAAGAAGAGTTTCTTCCTTTTCCTGTATTCACAGAAATAGCTGGCCATCAGATTACATAAGAACCACTGTTTTAACAAATCTTGTATGTGTTAAAAGAAAAGTTGTCCTTAAAACATGTAATCAAAAGAAAATTAAATATTCACCACGAAATGATATCGGCGGTGGAGGAGGTAACTCCAGCTGCTGTTGAAGAGTAGAGCCAGGCGGCAGCGACGGTGGTGTTGGTGGTGGTAGTCTAGTGGCGGTTTCATAGTAGAACGCGTAAAGCTCGTACCTTGAATTACAACTAGGGTAAAGAAGTCTTCCTCCTATTCTGTAAAGAAACATTCCATTGATGGATTTTTGTAGACAATGCAAACAGTCATGTCTTGTAAGATCAGGAGTGCACTGAACTAGCAAGTACAAAGTCTTGGGTGTGATGGCCTTTCTCGTATAAAACTTTCTAAAACTGTTCGCTGCCTCAATGGCAGCTTGGTTCAACGTGGACCACACCAAATCCCTGAACTGGTATACTTGATCATTTTGATTAGTTAATGAAATATTAACGCCATTCAACAAGCTAACATTTCCATTGTATGTAACGGTCGAGAGAATATTCCGGTAAGAGTATCTGAGCATACACTCATCGTAATAGAGCACGGCTTCTTTTTTATACGGGCACTTATCTAAGGTCTCGTTGACAGAAAAGGCGACGCAGTTACGGCAAACTTCTTGCGAGACGTCTCCACGACAAAGGAATAGTCCGGTGACCCGGTCGGGGACTTGTCCTGCCGTGGCAGTTTGGAATCCGGTAGAGTATGAAGCGTTCCGGGAAGTGAGAGAGGACAAAACGGTTTTAAGATTGGTGAAGTAAGTGCTGTTCCTTGAATATGTTATACTTGTATTTGGACAAAATTGGTTTAAGTAATTAGGATTTTGAGGTGCTGAAGGAGGAGATAAGGAAAAGACAAATGAAAGAGGAAGCATAAAGGGGAAGAGACAGAAGAAAGAGGCGCAAGAAGACATGCTTGAGTTTATTCGGTTTGTGTGTTTCAGATCATGAAGTTCCCATGCATTAAATAAATTTATTTTCTTGACTACGTACGTGTAGACTAACGTGAAGTAGGGGATGGTTTATTGGTTGACTATCTATTTTATTTTTTTTTGGAAAAATTTCATAAAAATACACAAACATTTTGAACACCCAAAAAATACGTAAACTATTATTTTTTTCATTTTAATACTCAGTCTAAACTGTATACTCAGATTACAATCAATACGAAATGTAATTTAAACTAATTAGGGGAAATTCTTATAGTCAAATTAATGATTAACAATTTACTTTTGCGACTTTTCCTACCAGAATTCGACTCCACTAGATTATGATAACTCGCTTAGTAGGAATTGGGCTATGGATGGGGGCATATCGATCCAAAGATGTCAAAAAAATAAACAAAATACTAATTAAAAATCCTCGTCTTTTTCTTTTTCTCGAGGTACTGACAATTATATTTTTGTTATATAATTCTAGATTTGAGATTTTTTCTAAAATAAGGAAACAATTTTAAGCATGTGAGTTAATATTTTTTAACCCAACTTAGAGACTAAATGAAATTTGTTTGGGTGCGCAAAACATTTGTATGTTTTTATGGAAATTGTAAATTACTTGGTATATTTTTATGGATTTTCCTTATTTGGGTTATAATGTGGAATATTAAACAACAAAAGTTTTTTTTTTTAATAACAAAAAATATGAAGACGGATTTGGCACAAGAAGAGCACGTTATAGAATCTCCTAGGCAAAGATGATGATGCACATTTGAAACAAACAAAAGGAAAGTGTTAGCGATGAGAAATTGCCAAACAAATTCATACCAAGTAGTAACACAAAGAAACTTCTTCAACTGATTGAATGAAAGCAGAGCAACACTCTTAAAGACCATGACCAAGAGAACACAAATACAAAGACTCGTGACCAAGAAAACTTTTAGAAGACAACCAAATCTCCATTCTTTTGAAATCGTATTTGCCTTGTCATACGTGAAGAAAAAAACCAAAATGTATATGTGAAATATACACATGATAGTCAAAAAGGAGTATGAGAAATGAGAATTTATCTCGATGAAGTCAAATTCAATGCAGAGATATCTAAAACCTTCAAAGATGCCCAACACATCAATGTCTGCAGAAGAGTAAAACGAATCCAACAATCTAAATCCTAGGGCGCCATTAGCACCAGAATGCTAAACCCTAACTCTTAAATTGAGTAGAGCCAAAACAAAAATTATGCCAAGGCCAATTCCAACGAGAGATAAAAGAAATAAAGAAGGAACCATCCAGTAATATTTTATTTCTGGTTTATATCATTTGTGCGTTGATATAGTAGAATGATCCAAACCATATCAAATCCCTCAGGATCCTATCATCCGGAATAGCAAACCAATAGTATTTTGCATGAACGTGTACTTATTTGTGCGTCCACACAAAATTTAGCGCGAACCGCAAAATTTGAAATGTTACCTAAGAGTAAATTACATGAGGAGCCGTAACGGATTCCACGAAACGGCGTACCAGAATCCGATATCCACCGGGTCAGACGTGGGGATATGAATATAAGCCAAAAGTACATTACTTGTTGCACTTTTCTCCAAACTCCTGAAATTTTTATGTTTTCAAGGGAAAGAGCGTTGGTGACATCGCCACAAATATATATATTACTTCATCCCTTTCAATATAAATATCGTTTTGACATTTTTTACACAAATTAAAGAACAATTTTAATTAAGTATTTTGTTGGTTAATATTGATATAATAAAATGACATTTATTTTAAAACGAATTATTCTATAAAAAAAAACACTTAATTTTAAATGGAGAGAGACAAATTTAGTTGGTTGCTAATCCTTGTGAAATTAAATTTTAACATGTTATAGAAAAGCTGATTTACAACAATTACGTATTTGTTCCACGAAAAATTTATGTATCTTTACATTTCTAGAATTTTTACCATGATATATTTAATTTTAGGTTCTATATATAGTTATAAATGAAAATTTAACAAAAATTAGTGATGATGGAATGGCGGGTAAATAGGATCAATCGCAATGCATGGTTGCTTGTGTCCGAAGCATGATGTCATCATTTGTTGTTCCCCTGTCTTGTTCGATTGAAAAACACGTTTTGACAGAAGAAGATAGGAGTGCTAATCAAGCAATCGATTTCAAGATTTACCTCTCTTACCCACTCCTCACCCTGGCTTTCATCTCTTTCTCCGGGAACAGGAATCGTCGGAAAAGAAAAAACCGGCCGATGGAGAATGCGGTGGAGAGAGAGGCGTGGAAGGCACACGTAGCAATGGTCGGTGTGCAATTGTTCAATGGAGGATATCACGTCATTACCAAAGTGGCTCTTAACGTTGGTGTAAACCAACTCGTATTCTGCGTCTTTCGTGATCTCATCGCTCTCTCCATTCTTGCTCCTCTTGCTTATTTCCGTGACAAAAGGACGAGACCTCCTTTGAATCGACGATTTCTTTTAGCTTTCTTCTTCCTCGGCTTAACTGGGTGAGTCAGATTCTAAATCTCTTTTTATCTCCATGATTGTAATCATCAAAAATGTTGTTTTTGTTGTGATTAGGATATTTGGCAATCAGCTTTTGTTCCTCATTGGTCTCAATTACACCAATCCAACTTATGCTGCAGCCATTCAGCCGTCGATCCCGGTTTTTACTTTCATTTTGGCTCTCATTATGGGGTAAAGACTCCATCTAGTCTCTGTCCTTACTTCTCTGACTCTTGCAAAACTAGAGAATCAATCAATGTCTTCTCTTTCCAACTGTGTGTGTTGCTGCAGAACAGAGAGACTGAATTTATTCAAACTAGAAGGTCAAGCTAAGGTAGGAGGTACAATGATTTGTGTCGCTGGGGCGGTTCTGATGGTTTTGTTTCGTGGACCAGCTTTGTTTGGGGAAACAGAGGCTGACGTCTTGGGTCATGGTGAAACAAGACACCCTGAAACATCTGGACACTTCATGTCTGGTTTTTTCAATGGAATTGGGAGATGGAATTTGGGAGTTTTGTGTTTGATTGGGAACTGCACTTGCATGGCTGCTTTTCTTGCTATTCAGGCATGTCATTTTGCCTCTAGATGATCTAAACACTTCAGTTTCAATTATCTTCTTGTCTTTGGACTGACCCCGCATTGTAAACATATGATCAGGCTCCGGTTTTGAAGAAGTATCCGGCGAATCTTTCAGTCACAGCATACTCGTATTTCTTTGGCACCATGTTTATGGTGACATCTGCTTTTTTCATGACCAATGAGTCCACGAACTGGAGTCTCACAAGATCCGAGTTCTTTGCAGTTGTCTACGCAGTAAGTTCCTGACATCATATGTTTGTTGTATTGTCTTTCAGCCATTAGGTTTCTCCAAATGAGTAACTCTGCTACTTCCTCTGTGCAGGGAGTAATCGCGTCTGCCCTCAACTATGGTCTCTTGACGTGGTCAAATAAGATCTTGGGTCCTTCCTTGGTTGCTCTATATAATCCTCTTCAACCTGCAGCCTCAGCTTTCTTGTCCAGAATCTTCCTTGGAAGCCCTATCTACTTGGGGAGGTTTAAAACTCTCTCCTTCTCTCTTGGTTATTCTCAGCCATCAATAGGATGTGTCTGAAGTTGCCTAACTAACTCGGTTTTTTCTCCTCTCTTAGCATTTTAGGCGGATGTGCAATTATCGCAGGTCTTTACAGTGTCACCTGGGCATCTTACAAAGAAAAGAAAGCAGCAGCAGCAACGGGTGTCATCCCGATTACCTCAAAGGAAGCTGAACCCTTGATCTACAAAGACCATAAGAACAAACCAATAGGACATCTATTCACAAAACCTCCCATCTCTTCACCAAAATCCGCTGATTGAACAAAAAGTCTGCCTTTTTGAAATTCCTTGGGCGCTCGCTCCGATGTTTTCTTGACCTTTTGCCGACAAGAGAGTGACTATTTTTATTTTTTTTAACAGTATATATGCATGTACACATCAATATTTAACATAGCCTCAATATCAGGCTAATCTAACTCGAGAACGTTTCCTGGACTTTGATGCACCCGCTTACATGTGATAGGAAAGCTTAATGTCCTCAATGCGAAGCCCACTCTGCATATAACTCGAAACCATAGCCTCCAGCAGTTAAAACTTCTCTGACCCTCCATAGCTTTGACACCTTCTCTGTTCTCTGCATCTATTACCAACCTATACTTCCCGAACATATCAACTAGCCCACTTTGTATCAAACCCCGAGCTTTATGGCATTCACACGCACTCGCTGCCAAAATCTAGCTTTATTACCAACATAAGTGCAAGAAAGATACAAAATCTTTTCCAACAATTTGTGGCATAGGCAGTGAACTTGCTTCCCTGATGTTAAATCTGCATTCATGGCACATGCTTTTAGAACACATCACATTACGGTGTTCAACATAGCAACAAAGAGATAAGTAGCGTTTTGGTAATCATCCATTGCAATACAGCTCCGAGGAATGAAAATCTCTGTAGGGCATTTATATAATATGTGGCAGGCGATGTCCAGTTGCCATATGATACACAATTACACACATCAAAAAGACGGTTGAGAAACAGCGAGGTCGGTCTTACACCAGATTTCATAATGTGGACTGCAGTTCATAAGCCCCACCAGCGATCACATGTGACAGTTGATTCCTGGTCCAGAGACGAGTATAGATCTTCGGTTCCAGGCGGAGAAAGACAATCCAGTAACCCAAGAATATCGGAAGTCAAGCAACAAGGAATTCGATTCTGAATATGGCGTTTGACAACGGGGGTTCTGGGTTTTGGGGAATGGGATCTGCTCGAAGCTATGCGGTTTCAAAGTTCTGTTTGGGACTCCTGAGAAGGAGTTGACCATGGAGCCAGTTCCAGAGTTTTTATCTGAATTCCTCTGCAGATTTCAATTAAAGACCATATCAAACCAAACACAGCCACAAGAGCTTTTATATAGATGATGGCTTCAGAGTTTTACCCTTAATCCAGGGAACAATCTGAGACAAAAATGAAGACATCAACAAAAGAGATACAATTCAGAGGATTTTTAAGAGCTTTTCTGTCATTTTGTGGTTCTTTATAATTTCTGGGAGACAAAACTCAAGAAATAGTGGAGAAAGCACCATTGGACATGACAAGTAATAAAATAAACAGCATACAGACAGTTCTCCTTAGTCCTAAGATTACATCATGTAAAGTTAAGATCTTCTCTGAGCTTTTTAGTATGACCGATAAAACTTGAACTCAGCAACAAAATGTTGTTTCATCTCTTCATACCTCTGGATCACTGGATTTCCAATCTTCTTCTTCTCTCCAAGACAGAATTGGATTGAGTGAAGATGACTTGTATGATAAAGATTGCAAGAGGTTGAAATAAGCATACTTGATGTCGAACTGCATGTCATACCCTGCAAATTAGATGTATACGTAGCTTATTAGAGGCAAGGAGAGCCGAAAAATACTGGTTTGCCACCTGAAGACAAACCGAGGATGGAAGCAAAACTAAAACTCTTACAATAGTTCACTGCAATGGTATAGCCACCATCTCCTGGGGTTTGACTAACATGGTGAAACCACATGCTTGGCCTGCAATATTCAGATCAATTATGAATCAAAATCATGACAGAAAAATCCAATTGTGTAAGCCTATCACCTATTTCTAATATTTGTTTCGTATAAAGCAAAAGTAAGACTGATCTAGAAACATTAGTGATTAAACTTTAGCAACCTAAGTTGAGGAAAAATAGTTCTGAGAAGTCTTAATTGTGGAGCAAAGGGGTTGAGATTCTTACAGGTAAAGAATCTCGCCAGCCTTGACAGTACAATGAAACGGCTTCGGGCCATTGAAAAACAACGGATATTTCAATCTCTCACTTGCTTCTTTCTCTGGTGAAGGGTATGGATCCACACTACACCAGGGCACATGCCTCATCGGCTCCTCAAGCTCAAGCTTGAACGCTTCAGTATCCTACAAAGATTCAAACTTTATCTCATTAAACAACATTCAACAGAAACCAAACTCATTGAAACTTGATATGAGAATCTCACAGACTCGCTGGTAAGAGTAATTGGCTGCTGGATACTGTTCGATGTAGAGGCGGTGTACATCAGACGGAGGGAGAAGAAGGAAATGTTTCTCCCCTGAAACAACGGCGTAAAGATTCTCGTAATGATCTTTGTGGAAAGAAGTCACTGAGTGATCAGTACCAATCCAAAGGTTTACAGCTTCCGGCAAACAACCAAACGCCTCCGTAGCCCACGCAATGTCACCGTCACAATCTGAACCAACCGTTAAATACTCCGTTCTGAAACAATCGTTCTGCTGTTGTAAATACCCAACCTTTTGTCCCTTACACGACGACCGAACAGCCCGAAGAGCCTCCGGAAACAGAACTTTCTCCACATGAGCCGAAGCGAAACAAAGATCTCTATCTCCGGAGCTCCCAACCGGAGTGACGGCGTCAGCGCAGCCGTTAGGAGTGAGATGTAACGAAACAACGTCATTCGACAAAGCTCCGGCGAGGTATGCCGGATCTGACCAGAGTTTTAAAGCCGGCCAATGAGAAATAGCGTTGGAGATTACACAAGGCTTGCTCTGAGACACGTAGTCTCTTAAAAACTTCACCGGAGACGGCGGAGTATCAAGACGATCGATTTTAGTTCCTAAGCTCAATTCTCTCACTTCTCTCCACAAATTCTCTATCTCTTTAGCCATTAACGATCTTTGAAATGAAATCCCTAATTTCTCACAAAAATTGGCGGGATAAATTTGGGGTTTTTTATAGATAACCCAGAAACCCTAATTTATAACCAGTAGAGTTATAAAAAAGATGTTTTTGAAATAAATTCGAAGCCTTTGAGAAGGAGAAGATGAGTTGTTCTTGTCTTATTTCTGGCGACGTTTCCGTTGTCGCTTCACGGCGGTGGAGTGATGTTTCATTCCAACAGCGTTTATATATCCCACGGCAATTACTCCGGCAACAACCGGTTCATTCTCTATCACGATGCGTCCGATTAGTCGCAACTGTAAATGATAACTTCAGTAAACAATCGCTCGGGACGAGAAGTTGCTTTGCTTCACTGTTTAGTGGAGACGTCGGCGGAAGTAACGGAAACAATGATAATAGAAGTGACGGCGGCGGAGACGGAGGTTGGTGGTTTAACGGCGGCGGCGATAACTCTGATGATGATTCTCCTTTTAATTTGAGATTTCTCTGCTTTCTTGTATTGGTCTTGTCTTGCTTCTTCCATTTCCGATTATCAGCAGCTTCCGCCATAGCGAGAGCTCAGGATTCGGATAGTAACGGAGATACCGAGAAAGAGACGGTTTGGGAAGTGAGAGGAAGTAAAAGGAAGAGACTAGTTCCCGATTTCGTCAGAGATGAGTTCGTCTCTGAAGAATCAGCTTTCGAATTATCATCTTCTCTAACTCCTGAGAATCTTCTAGCTCAGTGCAGAAACCTTCTGACTCAATTCCTTCTTCCTGAAGGTTTCCCCAATAGTGTAACCTCCGATTATCTTGATTACTCTCTCTGGAGAGGTGTTCAAGGTATAGCTAGTCAAATCAGCGGCGTTCTTGCCACTCAGGTAGACGAATTACTGTTTATAACTTATCAATCTCTCTTAGGCATTTTCACGAGCACTTGGTATTCATTTTTATCTTGGGTTTTTTTTTGGTAGTCTTTGCTTTATGCAGTTGGGTTGGGTAAAGGAGCGATTCCTACAGCTGCAGCTATCAACTGGGTGCTTAAAGATGGAATTGGGTATCTTAGTAAGATAATGTTGTCGAAATATGGACGACATTTCGATGTTCATCCCAAGGGATGGAGGCTATTTGCTGATCTTCTTGAAAACGCTGCTTTTGGTATGGAGATGTTGACGCCGCTCTTCCCTCAGTTCTTTGTTATGATCGGTGCTGCTGCTGGTGCTGGCCGTTCTGCTGCTGCATTGATCCAGGTTCTCATTTTCCGTCTCTGAAAGCTCTATTTGCATAGCTCAAGTACTGCATTGTGTATAGTTTAGTATTTGTGCCTATGGCTACTGTGGTGGTAAAGTTTACTATATTATTTACTTTTCTGCAGGCTGCTACTAGAAGTTGCTTCAATGCTGGCTTTGCTTCTCAAAGGAACTTTGCTGAGGTCTACTAAAATTTGTATATGGCCTTTTCGATGAGTTATTCAAGTCTTTATCACTTATATACATGTTATTGAAACTGCTAAGCTATTTGCTCTTTTCAACTATTCTGGGCCTGTAGTGTATGCATCAACAGCTTCTTTTGTAGGTAATTGCCAAGGGTGAAGCTCAAGGAATGGTGAGCAAGTCAATGGGTATCCTGCTCGGAATAGTGGTTGCCAATTGGATAGGAACGTCTACAAGTCTTGCCCTTGCTTCGTTCGGAGTTGTAACAGCAATCCATATGTACACCAATCTCAAATCTTACCAATGCATTCAGCTACGGACTCTAAACCCATATCGTGCAAGTAAATGCCTCTCCTGCAACTGCCCAATTCATTTGATATTCCATCAAATTCTTCTGAAAAAACGAAAAGTAACATTTCTCTGTTTACTATACAGGTTTGGTTTTTAGTGAGTATCTCATCAGCGGCCAAGCTCCTCTGATTAAGGAGGTCAATGATGAAGAACCGCTCTTCCCAGCTGTTCGGTTTTTAAACATCAAATTTCCAGAAAAGGTGAAAATGTCATTCTCCTTATTAAAATCCAAATTTTCTCGGATGAAAAAAAATAATGCTGGATAGCCGGATTCTCATTATCTGGTTTATTCAGCTGCAAGATTTTGTATTATCATCAGAAGCAAAAGCAGCAGCCGCAGACATAGAGGAACGGCTTCAACTAGGATCAAAGCTCAGCGATGTTATCCACAACAAGGAAGAAGCAATAGCACTGATTGATCTGTATCGCAATGAAGGCTACATCCTTACAGAACACAGAGGCAGATTCTGCGTAAGCAATAACAGACCTTTTCATCATTATTATCCAGTGAAATCTCTCACCATTTTATCTCCTCTTCTAATTGTCAGGTGATGCTCAAGGAAAGTTCGTCGCCACAAGACATGCTCAGATCGTTGTTTCAAGTGAACTATCTTTACTGGTTAGAGAAGAATGCTGGGATCAAACCTGCAAGCACTTACTCAGACTGCAAACCAGGCGGTCGCCTTCACATTTCTTTGGACTATGTGCGACGAGAGTTTGAACACGCCAAAGAAGACAGCGAATCAGTGGGTTGGGTCACTGAAGGACTGATAGCTAGACCTCTGCCGACCAGAATCCGTCTAGGTTATGATCGTGAACCCTTATCTTCTCCTTCCAGCTCATAAACTCAGAGCAAAACCAGGGCCAATGGATGATATATTAGATCCCATTTCACTTTTCGGTATAGAATAGATACAGTGTCTCTGTTCATCTGTCACTAAGCTTTTTAGAGATTTACATGTCTCTCAAGTCAGAAGATACATTGTTCAGATCTAATTCGACCTCATGTGAAAACTAGATCATTCGGATTTCACTATCCGGATTAAATATACATATCATATTCCAACAAAACAATAATGCATTTATGTGTACATGTGAACATTATTTTTTATGAATTGAGATTCTAATCCTCTTTATTAAATTCATTGCGACTTACAAACATGCCCCACTTTGTTCATACTTGACCCCACAATTTGCTTATTTATCAGATCAAATCTAGGCTTCTACACTGATCTTTTGCAGGTTAACCACAGTTACAGACACACACATAAGCCAAATGAAACAAAAAATAGCGAGTTAGCCTTAAAAGATAAGAGATTTATGATTCTACTGAACAAAAGGGTATCGAGCAACATAGAATTCCCTTACGCGCGAAGCCCCATCTCTAGCAAGTATGCCTTCGAGATCTCCAATGATCCTAGCCAGCCAAATCTCCAAGTTTCTCTGAACTTCTTTTAAATTGTTCTTGATCAAATCCAGTGACCTTCCTGTGGTCATCTTGGCTTGGTTTAGATGATCTCCTTGATTACTCCTTGTGATTTCCGTCTGCAATGAAACTAGCTTCTGCCCTGTCTCCGATGCCCGTTGCTGAAGTCTGAAACACTCGAGCAGAAACTCGGTTTGTCTTTGTGTCCTGAACTCGGGTCCTAATGTCGCATCGCACGGATCACTACTCTGCTGAAAACATTAAAGGTAAAACCTTTTAAGCTCTTGAGCAACTAACTCAAGAATGTATTTATAAGCAAATTACCATTCTTCTGCATAGATCATCGATCTTCCCTGAAAGAGCTTGATACCTCTTAGCCTGTTTTCTCAACAAAGACGGGACTTTCGAAATGTCACTAGGACAAACTTTCTCAAGATTTACTAATTCCTCTTCGAGTAACCTCAATTTCGCAGAAACACCCGTCGCTTCACTATCGATCTTCCATGGTGATTCCCTTCTGCATAATCATAGACAAGCCATTAACATTACTGATCATCACATCACACAATCTCAATTCAAAAACTCTAATTACCTTGGCACAAAATGCTTCATACGGTACACAGATTCCAAAGATTCATACTGTACATCCTACAAAAACAGAAACCAAAAACCCTAAAATCAAAACACCAATTCTTCACTCTCAAATCATGAATTTCAAATTAAGAAACGTCAAAATCAAAACCTGGAAAGGGTTAAAATTGGGACTTGGATTAATCCCATAAGCATTAGGTGATGATGATACAGTAAGGTGATCCACACCGTAACGTTCAATAGACTCATCTCCTTCTCCTTCTCCTTCATCATCGTCTTCCTCAATCCCTCTTCTAGACATAAACCCAATCATCTCATCTCTCTCACTCACTTCTCTCTCGAGCTCGTTGATTCTATTCATAAAATCTTCTCTCTCTTCTTCCATTTCATGAATCCGATTCAACAATCGTTTCTCTTCTTCTTGCCAAGCGTTCCTGTGACTAGCGAAGATCTCTACCACACGCGCGTTAGCTTTTGAGTCCTCCACGCGCCGAGATTTCATCTGACGGACTTGTTCCTCCGCCGTCGCGAGACGCCGTTTCAGCTCTTTGACTTCAGATGTTAACCTCGGGACGAGAGAGATTGCGTCGTTTGGGAGATGAGCTAGCATTACTGAGAAGCTTAAACCTAGAAATGACTTCGCTAGCTTCTTCAATTCATCATGCTCTTCGTCTTCCTCAACGAAGCTTCTCATTCTCAATCTATCTTCTTCAGCTTCAGGAACAGTCGCCATTTTTGTGAGCTTAGAAAATCGC
The DNA here is from genome assembly GCA_900406565.1 of Turritis glabra. Lineage (NCBI taxonomy): Eukaryota > Viridiplantae > Streptophyta > Magnoliopsida > Brassicales > Brassicaceae > Turritis > Turritis glabra. The sequence continues at coordinate 69,892 of OVBN01000220.1, forward strand.
AGAAAGATACTAAAGAAAAGACAAAACTTTTAATTTTGTTTTCTTTTTCAACTTTTTTATATAAGCAAAAAAGGAAGCCCACTTTTGAGTTTTGACGAATATAAAATAAAAATTATGTGATTTATTAAAGATATAAAACCACATCAAGAAGTTTAAATTTGATATTGACAGAGATGATACAATATACCACCCAAAAAACTCATTATAAATTCTGGATTAAAAGAGACAAAAAAGGTACTTTTTAACTTTGTTGTTTTAAAATTTAGATCACTTTTTTTTCTAAAGAATAATGTAAATTATTGTAACTTAGATTAAGAACTAGTAGCACATGCTGCTACAGAAAATTTATTAATTAGTCTGACTTTTGATGATAAAGATCTGATTATCAGTAAGAATATACATCTAGTTGGAATAATTTTTTTATTTATTCATTTCATAATCATAGCACAATTGGGTTAGAATATTTCAGTAATTGTTTGTTTCCAAATATTAATATATACAATAGTTTACAAGATATATATGTGTGATGATGAATAGTTGTTGTCTGACTTGAATGAGGATGGACCATGTAGATAATGAGAGGCTTCGACTCTTGAATGCAACAAGAAGATCAAAATCATATCACGGACCCGACCAATCTCCACCTCCCAAAAGCACATGATTTCATCTGTCCCCAAACATTTATCTCTTATTTGCATTCAGACTCTTAAGACTTGATCAGATTAAAGCTGCGTCACTACAACAGTTTTTTTACTATGAACTTTTGCTTGTCAACATGAAAACCGATGTTGAAGGATTGTGCCAAAGTTCGTATTTTCTTGCATCTTTTTGTTAACAAACAAACAAGAAGAGTAGAGAAGTTAGAAGAAACATATGCAATGCAAATATACTCCACAACTAGATCACAAATTTTGATCATTCTTTAGTTTCATTTATATTCTTTTTGCAACCAAATTTTTTGGGATTTTACGGTCCAGAATATCATAGAGCGAATGACAAGATTTTTCAATTGATGAATTGATCATGCAATGTTCTATAGAGGAAGATGATTTATTATTGCTTAGTGTTTGATACATTTACTACTAGATCTTTCATTTTGATACATTTACCCTCAAATTGTTACTGGTTTGTGGTTTTATTTAGCGAACCAATCTATACCGATAACAATTCGGTTATTTTCTACAGTTTGAGTACAATTTAATTCAGCCAATTATCAACAATTTTGATCGTTGGAAATTGTTGTATTTTCTAACAAGTGATACGTTCCATCAGAATTCGATGATACCATACATGTTATTAAATGCTTATTTGCCCGATTAGAACCCGAGCCTTTCTCCTACATCCCAGTGTTAACTATACACAAATCCTTTTGTAAGTCCATGCTTGCAACATTTCCTCGAGAAAAACACCTAATTGCCCTACCATCGACATGTAGACCATCGTTTGTTTGATGTTTGTCATGCTAATGAACTCTACCATGTTTCTCTACATGTACGCAAGCGTGAAAGTTATCATAGCAACACGCCAACACCTCAACCAATTGATCAAAGATACGAAGGTAGAGAATTATCAGATATTGAAGATGGTCACATGATTTTATGAAGGTAGATGCAAACAAAACAAAGAACAGAGCACGTGTCAAAACGACAGTTCATCTAAACTAAACGGCGTCGTATTACAAAAATGGGAAATGAAAACACGCGAAAACAGAACCCGCAAAAATTCTCCCGCTATAAGTTAACAAACATTTGGAGACATTCCTCTGTCACGCGGATCGACTCTACGAACCGTTGATTATCTCTTAATCGACGGTCAATACATATCCTTAAAATTCACCAAGATTGAGATCACTTGATGAAACTTTATTTTATGACTATATAAACCCACTACACTCTCCTTTTTTATTCACATCTCAACAATTAATTCGTTCTCAGATCAAAAATCAAATAAAATCTTGTCGAGAAAATTCTGAGAAAATGTCAGGTCGTGGAAAGGGAGGCAAAGGTTTGGGCAAAGGAGGAGCGAAGCGTCACAGGAAGGTTCTCAGAGACAACATCCAAGGAATCACTAAGCCGGCGATTCGAAGACTGGCTCGTAGAGGTGGCGTTAAGCGTATTAGTGGTCTGATCTATGAGGAGACACGTGGCGTTCTTAAGATCTTTTTGGAGAATGTTATTCGTGACGCTGTTACTTACACCGAGCACGCGCGGAGGAAGACGGTGACCGCCATGGATGTTGTTTATGCGCTTAAGAGACAAGGGAGGACTCTCTACGGATTCGGCGGCTAGGGTTTTGAATTGTTGTTTTGAGTTTCTACTATTATTAAAATTGTTAATTTTCGGAATTTGGTGTTAATTCCCAAAAAATCAAAAAAATGAAGGATGTAGTTGCAATTTCGTGTTCGAAAACAAAAAAAAATTGCAATTTCGTGAATGTAGTCTTTTATTGTGATCCTCTTTGAGCTTTTATATGCTTGTTTAGTTCCTTTGAACACCCACTCATCATCATTGAAATGGTAAATCTCATTTGTCTAAATGTCTTGGTTAGAGATGATAACCGTATCGGTTTAAATTGAGTTAGTTAAAATACTGATTGAAATCGGGGTTGCCGCGAACAGACCGTAAATCAATTTATTTTTGGGTTAGAAATACTAACCGGATCGGTTTAATTGAAAAACTAATCAAAATTTCTCTAATGAACCTCTCCGTGATCATCGGCTATTATACCGACACGTGTTTGTATTAGATGCGACGAACCGGATTTGCTATATTAAACCGAGTTAATTTGGGTTTACAAAAAAATTTCAAAAATTGTCAAATCATATTAATCTCTCCCATGTTCTAGAGAGAAAGAGAAGGGTCGAGGAGAAGAAGAAGCTTGGATTGGAATCAGCTCTTCCGTGAGCTCCCGCCGTGAATTTGATCGGAAATATTCTTAATTTCTCTAGAAATGGGAGCTCCGGGAAGCGAAGACACCGTCGTGATCGAAATAGGGAAGAAGGTGGGAGATGCGCATGTTATCACCGTGAATTGTCCAGATAGGATTGGTTTAGGTTGCGATATCTGCAGAATCATCCTCGATTTCGGACTTTACATCACAAAAGGAGGTATGATTCTTCCAGAAATGGGTTTAGCTTCGAAATGATTCAGTAAATCCTGATCTTGTTCTCTGTAATTTGCTTAGAATTTGCTTTAGATTACATAGATAACGAAATGATTTGGTGTGTAGATGTTACAACTGATGGAGTATGGTGTTACATAGTATTGTGGGTGGTTCCTCATTATGATTCTCTGAGATTGAGATGGTCACATTTGAAGAATCAACTTGTATCTGTATGCCCGTCTTGCTCCACCTACTTTGTGCTCAATTTGATGTCTTCTTGTCCCGCATCAACGCCTGTTTACTTGTTGAAGTTCTTTTGCTTAGATCGGAAAGAACTCTTACACGGTACTGTGACTGATCGTCTTATGTGTTGACTTTTCTTATGAGTGTTATCTTGATTGTGTGAGAATCTTTTTTCTAGATGTTACTCGAGTACTAACTGAGCTTGAGCTCTCAATTCAAACGGTTAAGGTGACTACGACGCCTGATGGGAGAGTTATGGATCTTTTCTTTATAACAGATAACATGTGAGTGAGTTAAATTAATCTACTCCTTAAGACTTGCCGTTTAGTATTCGAATGGTGATTCGTAGTATTGTTTACCATTGTCTGCTAGGGATCTTTTACACACAGAAAAGCGCCAAGAGGATACACGAGGGAAGTTTCGTTCTGTCTTGGGAGAATCATGTATAAGCTGTGAACTTCAGTTGGCTGTTCCTGAGTATGAATGTCATCAGAATATTCCATCTCTTTCTCCAGCAGTGGCTGAGGAATTGTTTACGCCTGAGCAGCTTACCGATGAAGACAATCGCGTACAGCTTCTTACTGACGATATGATAAATCTGAAGAATTCTACTATCACAGTTGACAACTGTTTAAGCCCGGCTCACACATTGCTCCAAATACGCTGCATTGATCATAGAGGCCTTCTCTATGATGTATTAAGAACATTAAAAGACTTTGACATTAAGGTAATGGTAAAACTAACATGCGGTATTTTGTCAGATTTCAAGATCTTATTACACTGCCTTTTTTGTGTGTTATCTTAGTTTGTGATCTGTTTCTGTAGATGTCTTATGGCAGGTTTTCACCTCAAACACAAGGTCATCGGGATCTAGACCTATTTATTCAGCTGAAAGATGGGAACAAGATCGTGGATCCTGATAAGCAAAATTCGTTATGTTCACGTCTGAAAGCTGAAATGCTTCACCCTTTACGTGTCATAATAACAAACCGAGGGCCAGACACTGAACTTATGGTTGCTAATCCAGTTGAGCTATCTGGTAAAGGCAGACCAAGAGTGTTCTATGACGTTACCCTTTCACTAAAAGTGCTTGGACTCTGCGTTTTCTCGGTAAGAAACAAATCTGTTCACGGAAATCTTAGAATCAGTGACTCTAACTGTGAACTGTGTTGTCTTTTGATTCAATCTCAGGCTGATATAAGAAGGTATACAGCTAGTGACCGAGAATGGGAAGTGTACAGATTTCTTCTGGATGAGAACTGTTTGTTCCAGCTCGGTAGTGCTTCTGCTAGGAAGGAGATTGTTAATAAAGTGAGAAGAACATTAATGGGTTGGTAAATTGAAAACCTAATATACTGCTATGTGATCTATCATATATGGTATGCGTTTGGTTATGTGTTATTGCTTTTAGGTTTATGTAAATGCTTTTACCCGTTTGGCTGCTGGTAAATCCTCACCAATATCGGTTTTAGTATATTTGGTATTTTCCCTTGGAAATGTCACACCAATTATCACCACTCACATCTTCATCTTCGCCACATACTTCTGCTCCTTGGAGCTTACCTCAATCGTCTTGGTCTGGTTCGAGATTGGGTTTCCATTGAGATGTATTTCAAAAACTTGCTATGTTCCTTCAAATCCCAAAAAGGTCAATTTCTCAATCACCAAACTTTTGCTCAACGCAAACTTACCTTCTTTCACTTGCGACCATATCTACACACTTTCATTTCCAACCGATGTGTAGAAGTCAACGTACGTTGACTGCCCGTTTCCAAGTTTCATCTCTGAAAGCTCATCCTCGTCCAGAAAGAGTTTCCCGGTGGCGTATACCTCTGATGCTCCCGCCGGGAAAGTGACGACCAGACTAAATGGTGTTGTTCTCGCTTCTTTAGAAATCATCCCACCTTGTTTCATTGGTAATATCGTGTTCTGGTATAGATGCACGTTCACGGCGTTCAAGCGAGCTGGGAGAGTCGCACGCTTCCCGTTCTTGGAAACAACGGCCTGAGTCATATCAAACATGTGATACCAAGAACCTGGTGGGAACAGTGCTTCCACTTGGGTTTTGCCTTGTTCAAGAACCGGCGATATCATTAAGCTGCTTCCAAGCAAGAAATGTTTGCTCAAACCATAGCATTCGGTGAAACTAGGGAACGAGAAGAAGAGTGGTCTAGCTATTGGTGCACCGGTCATATGGGCTTCGTAGTTGAGAGTGAAGAGAAAAGGAAGGAGTTTGTATCTCATCCCAAGAGCGTTACGAGCTGACTCTGCAACTGTTCCCCATTGGTAAAGCTCTTTTCTTGGAGCGTAGTAATCGGCGTGATCTCTTGAAAAGGGGTAAAACGCACCGACTTCAATCCAACGATTGCAGAGTTTTTCTGGTGTAGGAGGAAAGGATCCACATATGTCTGAACCAACCATGGGAACTCCAAATATTCCAAAATTCAACATCGTCGAGATAGATACTTGCAAGCTCTGCCATGTTCCCTGGTTATCTCCGGTCCAGTGAGCAGCATACTGACCTAAACCAACAAAAGTGGACCGGGACAATATGAAGGGACGTTTGCCTTGGACTGCAAGTAAGGCCTCGTGGGTCGCTATGGCCTCAGAGAACCCGTAGATGCTGTGAGCATCGTACTCTCTAACACCATTGTAATGATAAGCAATTGTGGCAATAGTCTTGAACCCAAGAGGAGCTTTGTGTCCAGTAGCAATGATCTTGTAAGGTGGATCATCCCATCTCGTATTGGTTAAATTCGTGCAATCCAAGCAACACACCACACCAGGTTCTTCCCCACTCGGACACTGTTTCCCCTCCGGAATTGTACAGAATCCAGAGCAGAAGTTGGAGACCTCGTTCATGTCGATCCAAAGACCATCAATGGGGACTAATTCATGGAAACGTCGGATTTCATTGCCTCACCAAGAAACCGTTTTCGGGTTGAGGAAATCAGGGAAGTAAACCGGACCAGGCCACACTTGAGCCAAGAAAGGCTTTCCTTCATATTTAATGAACACATCGTTAATCACAATATACTTCATTCCCATATTATAGATTCTATCCAAGAAAGCCAATAGCTTAGCACGAGGAAAGTTCACAGGATCCAAGGTGAAGTCCTTATAACCATCCATATAATCAGCATCGTTCCAAATCATATCAAGAGGGATCTTAGCCTTGTGATAATTCTCCACCACATCTTCAACGATTGATACATTACGGTAACCCCATCTACATTGATGAAACCCTAGAGCAAAACTTAGGTTAATGATTAGTAAGAAAGCACATAAATCACATAGAACAAAAATTGGGGATATTAGTACCTAGAGACCAGTACGGCATTGGTGCTGGCCGTCCGAATAACGAAGTGTATTGATTAACGACGTTGAGAGGCTACGGTCGAGCGAAGAAATAGAAATTTAAAACACCTCCAATTACCTTGTACGTCAAGGAATCGCCTCTGTAAAACACATCCATACCATTACTGCTAAGAAGCAGAACAGAGTGTGCGTAGGGTTTACCTCTAACGTTTCTCAGATCCATGTAAACAGGATGCGACCCTTAAAGATCGGTGTTGAGTTTAAACGCCGAGACATCTTCAGTGGAGAGAGTGTAAGGCTCATTAGGGACAAGCTTGATCCCGTTGGCTTGTGAGTTTTCACCAAATCCGTACAACGACGAGTCTTTAGGTAACGAAGTTGAGATCTCGAGGTATTGGTCCTTGAACACCATCTCTCCGAAGGTCTCATCGGAGCTGCTAGTGTTGTAAATAGTCTCGCCGTTGGATCTTCGTCTCAATGAGAAACTGAAAGGATCTGTGGTGAAGCTAAAAATCAGCTCCAGTCTGGATATTTCCTCAACGGTAACCGGAGATTTTTTTGCTTTTCCGATCACCGGCGGTAGTTGTTCTCCACGGAGGAGACTGTACGGAACTTCCCATCGTTGCTTCTTTGCGTCTGTGATGTGAACACGAAGGCGATGATCTGTCTCGTGCCTGCAAAAAGAACCAACGGTTAGGAAACTATTACAAACGAGAGAGACGAAGAGAAAACAAGAAAGTTTGTTGAAGATATTTTCTCTATTATTCAATAAAATGCTCTGTACAATCGTTTATATACATCCGGTATAATGTAAATCAATCAATATAACTCAATATCTACTAATACCAATTAAACCGGTCTATTAGTTCCAATAGTCCCCCTCAAGATGAGGCATATATATTGATAAGACTCATCTTGGACTTCAAATGTTCAAACTGGTGAGGAAATAAGGGTTTGGTAAGAATATCAGCACGCTGATCATCAGTTCGAACATGAAGAAGCTTGAGAAGACCTTGATCTAACTTCTCTCGGACGGTATGACAGTCAACCTCAATATGTTTTGTTCTCTCATGGAAAACAGGATTCGTACCAATGTATATCGCAGCCGTGCTATCTGAAAAGAGAACAGGAACAATGGAGGTTGAAACTTTTAAATCCGATAACAGAGTACGAAGCCACATCATTTCACATGAAGCAAGGGCTAAGGCTCTGTATTCGGCCTCAGCAGAAGATCGGGATACAGTAGGTTGTTTCTTAGACCTCCAGGAGATGAGAGAGGAGCCTAAAAACATACTGAATCCAGTAGTCGATCTTCTATCATCCGGACATGAAGCCCAATCCGCATCAGCAAAACCTTTCAAGCATAAATCAGGATCAGATGAGTAGAACAAGCCTTGTCCAATTGAACCTTTGATGTACTGTAAAACCTTGTATACCGCACTAAGGTGAGTAGTGCGAAAAGCAGATGAAAATTGACAAAGTTTATTTACTGCAAAAGTGATGTCAGGACGCGTGATCGTCAAATACATCAACTTACCAACTAAACTGCGATACATCTCTCTATCCTCAAGAAGATCACCATCAGTCTTAGAAAGTTTCAAATTTGGAGTCATAGGAATGGAAGACGGTTTACAGCCTAACATCCCCGCATAAGTAAGAAGCTCCAATGCATATTTCCTCTGACATAAAGAAATACCAGCATCAGTCCGAGCAACCTCTAAGCCTAGAAAATATTTCAAAGGACCAAGTTCTCTGAGTTTAAAACACTGTTTCAAAGCCTCTGTTAACTGAGTAGCAGCACTAGCATTGGTACTAGCAATGACTATATCATCAACATACACCAATACAACCAAATAGTCACAATCAGTACTTTTAACAAAAAGTGTATGATCTCCATGTGCCTTAACAAAACCCAAGAGCAACAGTGATTTAGAAAACTTGATGAACCACTGGAGTGAAGCTTGTTTAAGACCAAAATCGATTTCTTCTATCGACAAACTGCTCTTTGTGGTAAAGAGTCCCCCTTTCGATCAGCATGCTTTTCGGGCAATGACATATAAATCTCCTCTTCTAAGTCTCCATTAAAAAATGCATTAGAAACATTTAATTGAGTCAAAGACCATTTCTTAGATGCTGATACCTTTAATAAAAGCTTGACTGTGGCTAACTTGGCAACTGGTGAAAAAGTCTCCTGAAAATCCAGACCTTCTTTTTGAGTGTACCCTTTCGCAACCAATCGAGCTTTGTACATTTCTAATGATCCATCAGCATGAAATTTCAGAGTGAAAACCCACTTACAACCCACAGCTTTCTTTCCTGGTGGTAAAGTAGTCACTTCCCATATATTTGTAGATTCCATAGCCCCAATTTCCTTGTCAATAGCATCACACCATTCGGTGGAATTCTTTGCCTCAGTATATGAATAAGGAATTGGAATTTTGGTGATGTTATTTATATAGGAGAGATGATGGGGGGAAATCTTTGAGTAAGATAAAAAAGATGAAATGGGATGTTGAATATCAGTGTGTAAAGAGTAACAGTGATAATCTTGTAAGTGAGCAGGTTGTTTTCGTAACCTGGGAGTAGAAATTTGTGGTTGTGGTTGTGATTGTGTTTGTGGAGATATATGTGGTGAAATAGAAGAAGGAACGATACCTGAGGACAAAGAATCCATTGGTGTGAGCAATTCCAAAGAAGCTGCTGAATTGGATTTGTTGGCCAAAAGAAAGATGTCCTCATGAAAAACCACGTTTCGTGAAATGAACACCACATTACTCTCAATATCCATAATTTTGTATCCTTTATAATCTGAAGGATAACCCAAAAACAAACAAGCTCTAGAACGTGGTTGAAATTTACGTCTCTGTTTTGGTGAAGTTGAGGCATAACATAAACAACCAAATGTTCTAATCTGATCATAAGTAGGAGCTTTACCAGTGAGAATCTCAAATGGAATCTTATCCGAGAGAAATGGAGAAGGAATCCTGTTAATAAGAAACACTGCAGTTAGAACTGAATTTCCCCAGAAAGATAAAAGCAACTGTGATTGAAACATTAGAGTGCGTGCAACATTGAGAATATGTTGATGCTTCCGTTCCACAACTGAATTCTATTCCGGTGTCTCAGGACATGAGTGGAAAGAAACAATCCCTTTGGCTCTGTAGAAATCTGTAAATTTTAATTCAGGGGCATTATCAGATCGTACAGACTTGACTGTAACACTGTACTGATTTTCAACTCGTTGAATGAAAGCAGGGAAAACTTGCAAAACTTCAGACTTTGTTCTGAGTAAATAAAGCCAAGTTTCCCTTGAGTGATCATCAACTATAGTTAAAAAATATATGTATCCTTCAATTGTTTCCACTGAAAACGGACCCCAAATGTCAATATGCAACAATTCAAAGCTTGAATTACAAACATTGTTTGAACAGGAGTATGACAACTTCTTCTGTTTTGCCAAATGACAAATATGACAATAGGTTGTACCCTTATTCTTATATCTATTTGTGCCCAAAGCTTCTGAGATTACATCTAGTCTTGAGAAGGAGGGATGACCTAGTCTCTTATGCCACATACCAAGATCAACCACTGCATTCACTGATATGGATGAACTTGAAGATTTCAGCACATATAGATTTCCTATTCGTTTACTAGTTCCAATCCTCAAGCCCTTGGTAAGAACCTGAATTTCACAAGAAGAAGGATCAAATATCACTCTTGTATTCAAATCAGTAGTCATGGAGCTGATACTGATCAGGTTTAAATGAAATTCTGGTATGAATAAGACATTGTGAAGAAAGATGTCCTTGTTAATCCTGACATTTCCAACTCCACTAATTCTTACACGAGATCCTTGTGGTAGATTCACAAAACTCACAACATAATAATCCAGAGATGTGAATAAACTCTTGTCACATGCAACATGATGAGTTGCACCAGAATCTATCACCCAAGACTGAGTAGAAAGGTTCTGTTGTGAAACTGTTAAAATACCAATAAAACAGTAGGTGGATGGAGAGAAAGAGATACCAGAGACAGCTTGAGGAGTACTAGAGGTACTAGCTTCTGTCATAGGAGAAAGAGACTGTGATTGGAGTTGAGAACTGAAGAGAGCAATGAAGTTCTGAATTTGCTTTGTAGACATATCACCAATCAAACTTTCAAGATTAGATGATTTATTATCAGAAGATAAAACAACCTGAGCTGCAACCACTTTAGGTTTCTGAAACTTGTTATCAGGCTGAAACTTATTTGTAGGTTGAAACTTATTTTCTGAAGGCTTAAACTTGGAAGTAAAACCAGGTGGAAAGCCATTCTTTCTATAGCATCTCTCAGCAATGTGTCCAACTCTGTTACAGAAAGAGCACATGGGCCTACCTTTGTTAGGACCAGATTGCACATAACAAATGTTGGAATCATGCTCAACATTTTGAGACACTTGAAATGCAGAAGGAGGAGTAACAACATTAAAGAAACCTCTCTGACTGTCATCTTGATCTAAAATGTTATAAACTTCAGCAAGAGTTGGAAGTATTTTCTTCATAATGATCTGTCTGCGAATGATTGCATAAGAATCATTGAGACCAGCAAGAAACTTGACAATTTTGGCTCTCTCTGCCTTCAATTGCAGCCGAGCAGCCTTTCCACAAGTATAAGGATCATCAGGTTCATCTGTGCTCTCCAGATTATCCCATAAAGTTTTAAGAGTGGTATAATAATCTGAAAGGGACATGGAACCTTGACGGAGATCTTGTATTTCTTGTGTTAAATTGAATGTCTTGGGAAGATTAGTCATATGAAAACGACTGTGCAAATCACGCCAAATATCTGCAGCATCCTTCAAACGTAATATACTACGATAGATATGAGGTGATACAGCATTCAATAACCAGGACTTCACCATAGAATTGCAGCGAGACCATAGACGGAAATTAGGATCTGTTTCAATAGGACGAGATAAGGATCCATCTATGAATCCCAACTTATTCTTAGCATCTAAGGCAACTTCCATCGCTACATTCCAGTCATCATAATTCGTTCCATCTAAACGAAGAGAAATGATGATCAAACCTGGATGATCAGCACTGTGCATAAAAAATGGCGAAGAACTCGGATCTACGTTGTCTGATCGCGTAACAGATCACGAAGCTCCAGAAGCAACAACATCGGCAACTGGAGGAGAATCAGGAGGAGAATCTGTCACGGCAGATGAGCGAGTCGATTTTCGAGGTCGAGTCACAGCTGAACTCGTCGAAACCTTAGAACGAGTTGATCGGCAAGGAATTTTCGTAATCGACACCATCAAAACTGAAATCGAGGAGATTAAAGCAAGATTTGAGCTCAAAATTGGTCAAAACGAAGCGGAATCAAGAGAAATCGAGCGTTGATGGCTCTGATACCATATTACAAACGAGAGAGACGAAGAGAAAACAAGAAAGTTTGTTGAAGATATTTTCTCTATTATTCAATAAAATGCTCTGTACAATCGTTTATATACATCCGGTATAATGTAAATCAATCAATATAACTCAATATCTACTAATACCGACTAAACTGGTCTATTAGCTCCAATAGAAACGATGGGGTAATGTGGGGTGCGAAGCAGAGGATTTGAATTCCGTACTTGATGAAGAGACGAAGTATGGTTATATCAGAGCCGTAGATTTTGGTTCCCTGCTTGACTTGGAGATAGCCAATGAAGCTGTCATCATCGGGAGACCTTTCGATGGAGATCAGATGGTAGCCTTTGCTGATGGAGTTGGAACACTGAAGAGTTGAGAAGCAGAGGATAAAAACAAGAAGAAGAGAAAGAAGAAAAGCTAGAGATGAAAAAGGAGAGGCCATTGTTAAGTTGGGTGGTGATACATATATACTCTCTACACTTTACACTCTAATATGTTGATAAGCAATGATGGGGAAAGAGACCATTACATTTATCACAAGATGTTAAAATTACCTAATTTGATGTCTGATTCCACATGACTCAAAGTGATTATTATTACATCATTACTCAATTGAGGGGGCTTGTAATTGATTACACTACAAATTTGTTTCTATCTTTTTTAAGTATGCTAATAATTTATATGCTACCAAGAAAACTTTTATATATATGGTTCTGAAAACGTTTATTTTTCCAAGATAATTAATGTCTTCGAAGTTGACGATGGTTATATAAGTAATGAATGAATTAAAAATCGAGGGTGAAGATGTGAAGACATGGACATAGAAATTAAGAAGAAGTCAACATTATAAGAAAGACATTCAAGATATGAAGAGAAAAAGAAGGAAGCACAAATTGACAAATTCACAACGGAGTGTAATGTTTTTATTCCAAAATAATCAAGCAGGGAATGAACCTCCTAAGATTAAACCGTTGAGTTCATCCATTTAGTTGTTATCTTGATTCATCTCCAATGTTTGTGTTTTGTAATTAGAAGATGACCTTAAAGCATTCTAAATTAATAAAATACAATAGAGTACCTGATATTTTTCAATAACAATATTTTTAATTAGAAACTATATATAAGCTCATTTCGACCCTTCTAAGTCCTCCACATAATCCATGTGAATAATTCCTCACTCTCTCTCTCTACTATTTGGTGCGTACCTTTCCCAATAGTGGTCTAAAAATAGAGCTAGATTGTTGTATAGTAGTTTTTTAAATATATATATACTTCTATATTCATCTTCTTTTTCCCTTTTGCAACGATACCAATATGTTTGTATAATGATTGAGATGGATAAGTGATAAATTTCACAGCTAGAGAAGAAAATGTCCAAATGAGGCGGGCACATGGACATGTAAAAATGATATGATTGACTGTTTCATCTGCTTCTTCACACTGGGAAAAGGTCTTGTCTCTTTTTTTCTGTGTTTTTGGTTTGGTGTTCTCTTTTCTTTCTCCGTAATTTTGTTTTCCAAGGTTGTTTATGAATTTGTACTTTTTGTGTTTGTGAGTTTTAGATATAAAACTTAGTTCGTAACTATTTGTCTATACACATCGCAATAGAAGAACATTTTACTACTGTATAATTCCTTAAAACTAAAACTCCAAGTAGAAGTTGTTATCTTAAACAAAAACAAAAACTCTTACAAGTTGAATCCGTATGTTCATTTTCCTTAGTTAACAGGTTTTAGGAATATTGCTCAATTATGTTAGACTTTTTTTTAATAAATACTAAATAGTCATCTGCACTCTACAGCGCGAAAAAATGTTTTGTTAATGTTGATGTGATATTTTACATTTTAAGTGATTATTTTGTAATATTATAAATGATACTAATGAGTAGGGGTGTCTAATCCTATTTTTGGATCGGATTCGGTTCGGATTGTCCGGATTTCAGGTTATTCAGTAAAGAAGAACTATATAACAAAGTAAACTCATAACTATATTGATTCTGTTAGGTTTGGAGCCACTCGTTTTTGAGTTTTTTTTGGCTTAATCACGAATAACCCGTAATTACGATATATGGTATAAAATTATAATCATGTGGCTCTTAATGTAAATAATTAAAATCAAATGTTATCCATGATTTGAAATCTGTTCCAAAATCCATTATGACCTTTTTCAAAAATTTGGATATTTGGGGATTTGGATCCAATCTAGATAATAAAATCTCAAACCCGTTGAAAATAGATCTAGTGTTCAATAAATTCACAAACAACTTTGCGTGAATAAATTTATAAATACTTATTTATTTACATCCAGTTCCATATTTATTAATAATAGTTATGAACTTGATTTTTTATTAAATTTTATTTTGTAATAAATTTTGTGAATCACGTTTCAAATAAAATATACCACCAAAATACCTACTATATAATTAATATCTCAACATGATCATTTGAATTAAATACTCTTCCATTACATGATACTGGAGATTCAACTCAAATCCTAGAGATTGAATCAAGTGTCGACTAAGGAATTGAGATGTAGATACTACACAAAAAATAACTTAGAAAAAAATCGTTAAAGATATCGTAAAACATGGTCTGCATTATTCTAAAAGTAAAAAATGAATAAATTCAACTTATGCAAATTGATACAAAAATATAACACTAAAACAGTAGTACAATTTTGACACATCCCAAATCAAAAATTAAAGTTGGGAGCTTTTCCTTCTGCATTCTTTTTTTTTTTTTTTTTTGAAATTTATGCACCTATATTTTCACTCGAAAGTTATATAAAACAATCACTTTCAATTAAAAAAAAATACGAAACTAAATACATTAGGGATTGGGTGTGTGGACCATTCATTGTTTTCGATCTTTAGTGAAACGAAGTTTTATCATTTTGCTTTAAGATTGCGAATGTTAATAATGATATTGTTAGGGCAGTAGAGGGTAGTATTTATAGGACAATGTAGTCGACTTAGGTGTAGGTTATAATAGATGCCATAGAATATTAGAATATCTTGGTTTTTACTTTTTAAGAATGAATATCGGGATAGCAATTTGATCATCAATGTATTAATGCAATTTTGGTAGCTAGATTCTTAAAACTGATTAGACAGAAAATATTGTTGTTATTGTTATGGTAGTTTATAAGATTGTTTAAGATTTCGATATTGATGCAATTTCGAGAGTTCGAGTGATTGTATATTATACAGATCATACGGCTTTTACCAGGTAATTTCTTTCACCCATCGGTATCAACTTTGTCACTAATTCGAGTACAAATGTTATCATTCTTGTTGACTATGTACTTGTTTGTACACGTTTGTTTTGCAAAAACACTGTTTCGTCCACACACACAAAAAAAAATCACTGTGTGTGTTTTTCACATTTCCATCAAGGAAAATATCAGATGCGTGAGTGGAAAGGATTGTAATCTCACCGTTTACTCAAAACCGGATTCAACGATGCAGAAAGATGAAATATACATCCTCTCTTCACCTAACGTTGACATATTTCTTTATAAGACCGGCTAGTGGTGTGATCATTTATAGTTATGATGGATTTCAATTGAACCAATCCGCAGAGCACGAGGAATGGAACCGAGAAATCTTGATGAGATTCGTCTGTGTGTACGTGCAGGGCCGGTCCTGAAATTTTAGAGGCTTGAAACAAAATAAAAAATATGACCAATATTTCATTGGACTTGTAAACCAATTTTGTTTTATAATTAATTGGACTATAATAATTTATTATTTGGCCCACTATAATTTTTTTTTTGGGTCAAGTGAGACCTTTGACATTTTATAAAGAAAATTTATTGATATTATATATTTGTATATATAAAATTTTTTTTACATGGGAGCTTGTAAAATTTGGGGGCCAAAACAAATGTTTCATTGGGCTTGGTTCTGGGACGGCCAAGTGTACGTGTGCCAAAACCAGTTATAAAAACTGTTTGTGGCTTTAGTAAACAGTTTCTTAATGACTGTTCTGTAATGAATTTGCATAATTAAACTTTCATTTCTTGGCACACTATACTGTCCAAAACGTCTCTACTCATAAACCTTTGTGAGGAGGATTTTGAGGTGAGGTTCCTTACGTAGTATCCATCCCAAAAAATGATTTTGTTTTCTTTTGGTTCATTTCGGGTTGTATATGAAAAACTATAAACCCTGATTTAGCAAGGTATTGCCGGCAAATTGTACTAACAATTATATATTTTAAGGCCCATAGCATTGGTCCAACAAGGCTTGGTTTTCTGGAAGGTATAATACATGTCCGACGAGTCCGAAAACTCGCCGACCAATGGATGGTCAGTGGGGCGGTCCACGTTATCCAAAAATGGATGGTTTTGGCATGCTCACCTCATTGACTCCTTTACAGCCCCACCAAAGAAAAATAAACAAAAAGAGGATAAAATATATACTCTTCTTGTTATGGACATTAAGCCTTTACCAAATCCTATTTAGCACTAACCTCAAGAAGAGATGAGTGATTCTTCAATTTTGATATGAATCAGTTAAAAAAAATCAGTAGTTGATATAGAATCTATTCAAATCATAATCTTATATATAGTTTTTTGTTTTAAAAAGCTAATATTTTGTATAACCCCGACAATGAGACCAAAAAAATAGGGATACAGAGGGAGGACAATGAAATAGATTCACACATCGTTATCAATGCCGCGGATATGACAGAGTCGTTCTCACGTGGATATGTTTAAATGGTTAACAATCTGTTGAATATTTGAAGATTTCATCGATGCTAATAAACAATTTAACAAATAAACTTTTGACATGTCCTACAAATTATTAACCAAAAAAAATAAAATAAGACGTGTCCTACAACTGATTAATAAGAACATGAGTAGTTAGAGTTTAGTGATAAATCACTTGAAATGAGGAGAGGCTAATGCTCTACATCTATTTATTATCTGTGTAGACTTTAGACACTGGTTTGTTAGTGGAAATGAGTTGTTATGGACTAAAACATAAATCCTTTTTGAGTAACTTGTACCTCTCGATGCTCTCGTTTCCTTTTGACATTTAACAAGAAAATAAATTTATTTTTAAAAAGAGCAAAAAAAGAGGATTCAATTTTAAGTGAACAAAATCTAGAGACTGTAAAAAATACTTGGGTAGATTTTTCATTTTAGTTTACTAGCAAGACACCAAACGATACAAAAACGAGTTTAGACGAAATGATGGAAAAGGTTTAGGACAAAAAGAAAGAAAGTGAAATTGAGTTTGGCATTTGTTCGTTCTTATCTTTCGCCTCTTTCCCAAAGCCATTTTCCTTTCGGTTTCTCTCTATTACTAAATCCATTCTTAACTTGATAAGATGTGTTTATGGACGGATATACTCACTGGTTTTTAAATCAAATATATGGATTTTTTTTTAAATGGAATTTGAGCTTTTGTATTTTATTTTATTTTAACTAAAACCCCTTTCAAATATGTTAAAATCCAATATGAAATCAAATATTTATTAAAAATTTAATAAAAATCATTTTACGAATATAATCGGATTTCTACTAATGTTTATAAATTATTAAACAAATAAACACAATCAATAATGCATTAACACATAATTTTCCTTATATTTTCAAATCAGTTAAATCTAATAACTAATAACCTCTATTTATATTTATTTGTTTGTTTTAGTTGGCACAAACTAGAAATTTTGTTCTGTCCCAAATAATAATCAAATACATGTTTGTCATGCCTTCATGGTAATCAACCGCAAATTTTTAATATATGTACATGGTTAGGTTTTAAAAAAACAAATATGTGTTGTTTCGTTTATTAACTAGTTTCAGAAATACACATATAATTCAAACAAAGACAGAAGAAAAGAGGAGACCGACATGTACAAGGCAATGGTCGGTGCAATGCCACGTAATCCACCCATGGCTCATATTTTGGTACTAAATATGTCATTTGACTATGACTCTATGAGTAATTAAATATGTCATTTGACTAATGACTATATGAGTCAAACGCGTAATTAGAAAACACACCAGCTTGTTAGATATTGAGATGCTGAGCTGGCATCGACTCTCTCTTCCTCATCACTATTATATAATCCATTCTTTGTCCTCTCTTCTCTTTTCATGTAATTCACATATCTCTCTCTCTCTCTCTCTCTCTCTCTCGATCATATAGATATTGTTGTTTCCTCTGGAAAAAAACACAAAAATGGAAAGCTTTCTCTACCTCCTCTTAGTCGTCTTCCTCTTCTCATCATCATCTGTTAACGCTTGTGACCGATGTCTTCACCGTTCTAAAGCAGCTTATTTTTCCTCTGCTTCTACTCTCTCCTGTAAACATTTCATCTTCTCTCATTACTTCCTTTTACTATTTAATTTGTTTGTTTGTTTGCTCATGTCTTGTTCTGGTTTTTTGCAGCCGGAGCTTGTGCTTATGGCTCTATGGCTACGAGATTCTTCGCCGGACACATTGCGGCGGCTCTACCTTCCATTTACAAAGATGGTGCTGGCTGTGGAGCTTGCTTTCAAGTCAGATGCAAGAACCCCAAGTTGTGTACCAGTAAAGGAACCATTGTGATGGTCACAGACTTGAACAAGAACAGCCAAACCGATCTTGTCCTTAGTAGTAGAGCTTTTAGGGCTATGGCTAAGCCTGTTGCTGGTGCTGACAAATATCTTCTCAAACAAGGCATTGTCGACGTTGAATACCAGAGGTTCGATTCTTGAAACACTTAACTTCTTGGTTTTTCATAGTCACTTGATTTACTTTAGTACTAATAAGAAGGTTTTGGAAATGAAAACAGAGTTCCTTGCAATTACGGTAAAAGGAATTTGAACGTGAGAGTGGAAGAAGCAAGCAAAATGCCAAATTACTTGGCGATAAAGCTTTTGTACCAAGGAGGCCAAACCGAAGTGGTAGGTATCGACATTGCCCAAGTGGGTTCGTCACAATGGAGTTACATGACTAGAAGCCACGGAGCCGTGTGGGCCACTGACAAAGTACCAACCGGAGCTCTACAGTTTAGGTTCACGGTGACAGGCGGCTACGATGGCAAAATGGTTTGGTCGAACAGGGTTCTTCCGGCCAATTGGAAAGCGGGGAGGATATATGATGCTGGCGTTCAGATCACCGACATTGCTCAAGAAGGATGTGATACATGCGGTGACATATGGAACTGACTCATTACAATTCTCCTTATTTAGGCAAACAACAAAACAAATACCCTTCATAGGATTATATTGGAGTTCATTTATATGAAACAAGAGGACTAAGGAATATCTATATATGTACACGGTACACTACTACACAACTCAAAGAACTAAAGATCATGCTAAAAAAACTAAAATCAATGTCACTTATCATTGCAAGCAAGAATCCGACAAGAAAACAACATAACAAAGAGATGTCTACATCTCTGAAGTTGTACAGCCATAAAAACACATATGCAAATGGGTGTCACTTAAAATAATAAAATAAGACGAAAAAAAATGAGTGGAATAAATTAGGATGAATATGTATTATTCCTCTCCAACTTGTTCATATCATCCTCACTAATAAATTTTGGGAGGAATCTTTTTTCATATCAAATTATTCCTCACACAATATATTGTGAGGAAGATGAAAAAGAAAAATATTTTATTCCATTAAGATTTCTGGAAAACACCAATCAATTAAAAGAATTCGAGGAACAATGACATAAATTTGACAATATATGTTCAGATCAATACCTCAATAGTAGAGACCGTATCTTTCAACTTTGACTCTCCATTGTGTTTCTCTATTTCCCCAACTGCTTTAAATTGGGTCAAGAGGCAAGAAGACTAATTACCAAGCAATCATTGGAGACATGCCTACCCGGAAGAAACATACCTGTGGAGTTTGTTCACCGAGCTATAGGAAATTCCTTGACCATCCGTTTATCTTTCTACAAGTTTAGGATTTGCGCGTGCTTTCCCCTAAACAGCAGATGGGAGAAGATTGCCCCAATTTTTGGTGTCGCATACGCATAAACGGTTGCTCCACTGACCGATACATGGATATGATATTCGGTAAAATCATAGGGGAACATCTTTTTATGTTTTGCTTTGATTTGCTTGACAAAGACAAATGGCTTAAACAGGACAATGAGATATTGTTCGAATTCAGCACCACATCCCAGAACATGGAAGTTATTGAATGTGGTGTCCAGATCTTGACAGACGAAAGAAACAGAAGCATAAGCAGCCAGGGAAGCTATGAATCCAGACTAGAACAAGCGTCTGATAGGAGAAATCAGTTTGATGTACATAGATCAAAACTCATTTCTCCTATCAATATGTATAAAGATCTTTATCCTTTTTTATTTGTTTTCTCTTCTTGATTTGGATTTCATATGTTTTGTTGTATTGAACTTTCTATTTACCCTTTAGACACTACTCACAAGTAGAAGGGACTAATTAATACAATCACTCGTTTAAAATTTACGTCTACTTTTCAAAGATAAAGGAACGAAAAGGTGCGAAAAGATCCAAAAGAAACGCAGTAACATCAATCTGTTCCCTATCTTTTCAAGTTTGTCTATACTGTCAATGTCAAGTCTTAGGCGGACAGCTCTTGAGGTCTTTTGTAGATATGCTTTTAGACAGAGCTCTGCACAAGATGGTTTTGATAATTTAACCCTCTGAGTGATCTGAAATTTGGAAACAACTTGCTTTCATATATAAAAAAGGAACATAAGACTTAAGAGACTGTTTCAGATCATAACCAACGGATCTATCTTCAACTGTGTTTTCTGTCTTTTCAAGAATCTTTTGTTGATCATAAATTACCTATATTCCCAAATCTGTTGATTCTGTAGATTGGAGGACAGTCGAAGAGCCCATGAGATGTCAATTTTTATTAGATGCAGTCATGTGAGAAGATTTGTGATGCGGTAGTAAATGAAAGTTTTCTTAAATGGATTTATCTTTTGATATATAAATAAACATCAAATGGTTTCTAAAAAACGTAATTTTTATTCATTGTATTGCGGCAAAGAAACTATATTGGCTCTCCGCGTTACATTCATCTTCTTCTCAAGATCTGGCGAATTGCATCTTCTTTCCTCATCCATGCTCTCTAGCTCTGCTTCTATAACTGATTCTTAGGTTATTCTCTGCCTCCTGTTTTAGTTGTAGAGTCTCCTAAATAAGTTATTTTGGCTCTGATCTCATAAAAAAAAAATGATAAAAAAGTGACAAAACAGTTTAACTAGAGTAATGAATTCTCGATAGTTGCTGAACGTCAACCTACAAAACCAAAATACAACTTATGATAGATTTTTTTTTTTAACCTTTGATGAAATTCTATGCTAGAGATAACTATGATGTAAAGAATCTGGAATCTATATTCAAACTTAGTTAGAATATTCAATGCTAACATTCGCGATTCAGTTTAGGTTTAGCTGCCAGTCTTTTCTTGGATTTCCATCTCGAGAAACTTGCCAAAATCCTCCAATTGATGATCCTGCAGAGCAAACACAACAAACCAATCAGACGGTTAATCTGGAATCTGTATCTTAATTTTGACTTGGACATTCAGTAGCAAACTTCCCGGATGCTACAGCAGAAGCTGCAGCCAACGGCCTGTATAAATATGTATACGTTCTTCCCAAAAACCCAAAAGGGTAGTAATATAAACTGGACAAAAATGGGTTGAGGACATACCACACTCTTCTGCAGATTCTCCAACATTGCCACTGCTTTTTGTAGTTCCTCCTTACTACATAAACCGGCCAGCATACTGTAAAAAGTAATGGTATCAGGACCCACACCACTGGAAATCATCTCCTGGAAGCGCCATTAAGATCACCCACTTGACAAAACCCATGAATCAAAATGTTGTAAGTAATTGTATTAGCAAATATTCCTCTTCGATACATCTCGCAAAAAAGCTTCAATCCAACATCAACCCTTCTTGCCTTACAGTAGCCATTAATGAGTGTAGTAAAAGTCACTACGTCCGGAGAGCAGCCCTTGCTAGCCATCGAATCAAACATTTGCTTGGCATCATCTAGACGATTCTGCTTGCAAAATCCATCGATCATTGAGGTATAGGTGACAATAGTGGGTACTATACCTTTTTGGAGCATCTCAGCATATAATTCTTCAGCCTTTAGGAACTTCCCTACTTTGATTGATCCGCTGATCAATATACTGCAAGTTTGAACATCAGATTCTACACCATGGAGGGGGTGACTAGTATCAAGATCCATTTTGCTATTCTGGAAAACCTTAAAACATTCCCAATGCCTTTTCAAGTTTCCCATTCTTGCAGAGACCATCCAGCAAAATGCCAAAAGTTACAATTGTGGGGCTCAAACCATGAGATATCATCTCCTCGTAAAGGTCTTGAGCGGTATTAAGATCACCCACTTGAAAGAACCCATGAATAAGAGTGCTGTAAGAAACTGTATTAGGAACTAATCCTATTCTAGACATCTCATGGAGAAGCTCCATTCCGTCATCTACCCTCTTAGCCCTACAGCATCCGTCTATGAGAGGAGTTAAAGTCACTACATCCGAAGAGCAGCCCTTGCTAGCCATCGAATTAAACATGCGCTTTGCATCATCTAGACGATCCTGCTTGCAAAAACCCTCGATCATTGAATTATATGTGATTGTGTTAGGAAATATACCCCTACGGAGCATCTCCTAGTATAATTTTTGAGCCTCAAAGAACTTCTCTTCTTTGATAAATGCATTGATCAATGCACTGAAAGTTACAACATTAGGATTTATTTGCCTTCAATCATATCACGCAACAATTGCTCGGCATCACTCCATCTATCAGATCTACAAAAAGCGTCTATCATACAACTGTAGGTAAGAACATTGGGGAAAATTCATTTCTCGTTCATTTCAGTGAAAAGATTTTGAGCATCGATATGATGTCCGTCTTTGCAAAGACGATCAACGATGGGAGTATAGATTACAACATCGGCTTATGAAAGCTGCAGAAAACATCGGCTTGAAGCTGTAGATGTTACGTGGAACCCTGCGCATTTCTATCTTCTCGTAGAGAGAAATCGCAACATCGGGTCGCTCCATCTTCACCAATTACTTTATTGAAATCAATTGCCGAATAGAAAGGGACGAGATCGAACCATGTCATCGAACAAAACAATCGCATCATCATCTAAGCTTTTGATATAATGAAACCCACTTGTCAATTTCAAACTCTCTCCTTCAAATGTTCCTTGGCTCAAAGAAGGTAAAGACTCTTTGATTAAATTGTACCTTTCTTGTAGACACGACCATGAATCAATCTCGTACTCATCATCAATCTAGCAGAAGATTCAGATCTCCAAATACGAGCCAAACAAAATCAATCAGAAGAAGACCAATTCAGTGAACTCTGGTGTCTCGAGCCAGACCAATGTAGTGAGTGAGCTAGACTAGGTTCAATACTGCGACGACATCGTTTTCCAACTTTTATTGTTTTCTTTTGTTTTGGATAGTGTGCTTTATTCAAACATATGATAATGCAAGACAGTGGTTTATACTTTTCTTGAGCAAAGCTTCAAATCTTTGAGCACAAAAACTAGTAGCCAAGTAAATTTGAAACTAATCAAGACACAATGACATCTGCAAACAAGATATACACAAACTGCTAAAACAAACATCAGATCTCACTTGTTACAACACTAAGCTCATTTTTATCATAAGCCATGATTTTGACACCACTAAACTTCACAAGCATTTGGATTCTGAAATTTAAAATCCGGTGGGTATAAATTTAGTCCTTAATCAAGGAAAGACTGTGCTCCAGAAACATTAAATATGTAGAGAGAAGAAGAAGACATACTACACTCTTTATATAGCTCAAGTATTAACACTGCGATTACATCTTTTCCCCCAAGATATTTACTGCTGATAGATTCCTCCACAGAGACTTCTTGCTTACACAGTGAGATGATAAAGTCAAGTATTAACACTGGCAGCGCTCATCTCATACCATATCCTTCTCTGACCTCGCCATCTGTCTGCATTTTGATCCCAGACAGACACCTTTAAAAGAAAGACGAAAACAAAAACATTTCTTCAGTGCCTGAGCAACAAAATGTCAAACAATATTAAACATAAGCACGAACCCCGATACCAGACAAAAGTATTTCAATCAAATATCGTGCCTACTTCTGCGTTACACAAGATAAATACGGCCGAACATTTTCAAGTGTTACAACCAATCAGCCTAGGTACAAAAAATTTATGGAAAGACTAAACCTTACACAAACAACTTTTGAAATCCGAAAACTTCTTGAAAGGAGCTTTTCTGAATTTTGTGTCATCTACTCTTGTCTGAGACCTAGCAGGGTAATAACAAATGAAATCTGACAGATGTTTTTTTTTTTGATAAAAAATTAGACAGATGTTATGAAGCTCAGACATAACATCAAACGAGAAGTTGCCATTAAAATAGCCGCAAAAATATTAATTCACCTCACATCGTTTTTCACGATGATGATGAAATTGTTTTAAGAAAGCATATCGAGGACGCTTTTCTCCAATCTCCCATCATACAACATATTAGTGACCAAACCAAAGGTTGAAGCATCTCCACCAAACCCGCAACTCCTCATTTCTTTGATAAGTTCAGCTGATGCGGCTGTGTCACCATCTCTAAGATGTGCCCTAATAAGCGTATTATAGGTATAGTCATTTGGCAAAGGCCCGTCTTCTTTCATTTTTCTGAACAAGGCATCCACTTCTTGCATTAAGCCTTTTCCACAAAATCCTGAGATCATTGTAGTGTAGGTTACAACATTAGGCTTGACCCCTTTATGGCTGAGGCTACAGAATAAATCCCACGCTTTTCCCACCTTACCAGCCTTGCACATCCCATCAATCATAGTAGTATATATAATAATATTAAGATCCACTTCACTCTTTTGCATATACTCAAATACCACCAATGCTTTCTCTAGCTTCCCGTTATTACAAAGCCCATCTAACAAAATGTTGTATGTCATAATACTGGGAAGCACACCACCAGAAACCATCTGTTTGAAAACATCCTGGGCATTATCATAATCTCCTGCTTCAAATAACCCTTGGATAAGAGTGGTGTAAGTGACTGTATTGCCAAGCAAGCCTCTTTGAGACATCTCGCCGAAGAGTTCCATTCCATCCTCTACTCTCTTAGACTTACAATATCCATTTATAAGAGTATTATATGTCACTACATTTGGAAAACAACTTTTGCTAACCATCAAAGCAAACGTCTCCTTGGCCTCATCTAGGCGATTGTGCATGCAAAACCCATTGATCAATGAATTGTAAGTGATATTATTAGGATCTATAGACCTTCGGATCATCTCCTCGTGCAATTTTTCAGCCTCTAAAAGCTTCCCCTCTTTCGCAAACGCATCAATCAATGCATTGAACGTAACTACATCGGGGTTGATTTTCCTCTCAATCATATTGCTTAGTAGTTGAGAGGCATCACTCCATCGTCCGTAATTACAAAGGCAACTTATGAGGGAGTTGTAAGTAACAACAACGGGTCTAATTCCTTTGTTTTCCATTTCGTTGAATAGGTTGAGCGCATCATTCACATGTTTGTATTTGCAAAGAGCATCGATGATGGTGTTGTAGATTACAGCATCAGCCTCTACTTTACCATCCATCTTATTGAGCAGATTTAAAGCCAAATCAGTATGACCTCGCTTACATATTCCGTTTATTACAACGCCATAAGTAACCAGATCTGGTTGACATCCTTTCACAGCCATCCGTTCAACTAAAGCCACAGCTTTGAAAGCTTTGTTTTGGAGAAAAAGTCCATGGATTAGAGTGTTAAACGTAACGGTATTAGGTTGATATCCCATTTCTACCATTTGATCAACCAAAGCTACGGCATCAGAAATCCTATTACCGTGACAATATCCGTTGAGAAGCGACGAAAGCGTGACTATATCAGGATCATAGCCAAGCTTGATCATCTTCCCAAGAATTGCTAAAGCAAGAGAGAGTTGAGAGCGGCGACAAAAACAGTTAATCAAAATACTGTATGTATAGAGATTATGTGCAATTCCTAACATCTCCATCCGCTCGCCGAGAGAGATGACAACATCAAACTTGTTCATTTTGGCAATGGCGCTCAACAATCTACTGAAATCAACAATGGAAGGAAGTGGACGAGACTTGACCATAAAACTGAACAGATCAACTGCATCATCTAACTTCATATCCTGTAGTTTCCCATTTCTACTCAATATCTCTCTGTAATAATCACTAGTACTAGCGAAAGCTCGTCGTCCACAGCAAAGATTAAAGGAAGAAGGAGCAGTTCGAAGATTACCGATTCCCTGGAGATTCCGATGAACAAACAATCTTTTCGCCGTCGATGCAATTGTGACCGAAATCGACCTCTGCATCGTTTCCTCGATCAGGCTTCTCTTAAAAATGGTAAAACAGAGTACTCGATCAAAGCTCTTAATTGATTAAAAATAAAAAAACTGATTTGCTCCTTTTGTATAAGGAGACTTGTTACAGGAAACAAAAGAAAACGAAAACAACTCCTACAAATTAGCACAAGTAGACGACTTGGCCACTAAGCTTATTTAGCTAAACGTGAAACTAAAAACTCGGAAGACTTCTTCAAACTTCAAGACTTATTCAACTTTGATCAACTCTAACAGCTTCAGCTGATGATCTCAGGAGATAATCGCTCTGTAAATTGCAAAACCCTACACGAATTGATAAACCGAGCTTACTAATTGGTGCCAAGCTTGTTTAGTAACACAATTAAACCATTAATCATTGTGACCTCTCTTTCTCAAAAGTCAAAAGTCAATGGTGACTGAATACGACTTTTCCAATCTCTTCGGCTCTGTTCGTTTCTCATTACTCCATTTCCATCTTATCTTCCACATCTCATTACCCCATTTCCATCTATCTCAGCATGTCTCTCATGGCTTCTCCTTCTTCTTCAAAGTCTCGCAACTACAAATTCAAAGTCTTCTCGAGCTTCCATGGGCCCGACGTCCGTAAAACATTTCTCAGTCACTTGCGCGAACAGTTTCAAGGCAACGGGATAACTATGTTTGATGATGAAAAGATTAAGAGAGGCGGAGACCTCTCTCCTTCACTCAAAAGAGCTATAAGAAAATCGAAGATCTCGATCGTGATTCTTTCCAAGAAATATGCTTCGTCAAGCTGGTGTTTGTATGAATTGGTGGAGATCTTGAAACGCAAAAAAGCTACGAAACAGATAGTGATGACTGTCTTCTATGGAGTGGAGCCATCCGATGTGCGGAAACTGGGGAATTCGGGATCGCTTTTGATGAAACTTGTGCGATTAAGACGGACAAGGAAAGACAGAAATGGAGCAAAGCTTTGACTGATATGAGCAACATTGCTGGAGAAGACTTCAAGAAATGGTTTGTGTTCAATTAATTGGAGATTTTATTTCTTAGGTTCTCTTTAGTGGTAGTCACATGATAAAAGAATGACTATTTAATGGTGTTGTATGATGAATTTGGTAAAAATAAGGATATTTTTATAGATTAGGTAATCGTTTTTGTTGAATGATTATTAGAAATACATGTCATAAATTATTGGGAATGTTGTCACTGTGACTATTTGATGGAAACGGTGCTTTTCTTTTCTTTTCTTTCTATTTTGTTAGGGATAATGAAGCGAACATGATCAAGAAGATCGCCAAAGATGTTTCAGATAAACTTAACGCTACCCCGTCAAAGGATTTTGAAGACATGGTGGGACTTGAAGCTCACTTGAAGAATATCCAGTCTTTGTTACATTTAGATAATGAAGATGAAGCTATGATTGTTGGAATCTCTGGTCCTGCAGGCATTGGTAAGACTACCATTGCTAGAGCTTTGCATAGCCGACTCTCTGATAGGTTTCAGCTTACATGTTTCAGCTTCACGATTATGGTCTGCAGTTGCGTTTACAATAACAACTTTTGAATCAAGATGGTACGAGGATATGCCATTTAGGAGTGTTACAGCAAAGGCTGAGCGACCTGAGAGTGCTTATCATTCTTAATGATGTGAATGATATAAAGAAATTAAAGGCTTTGGCTAAGGAAACTAATTGGTTTGGTCCTGGAAGTAGGATTGTAGTAACCACAGAAAACAAAGATCTTTTGCAGCAACGTGGCATCAACAATACGTACCATGTGGGATTCCCATCTAGAAAAAGCTCTTGAAATCTTATGTAAATATGCTTTTGAACAAAGCTCTCCACCTCATGGTTTTAAGGAGCTTGCAGCAAGCATAACACACCTATGTGGTAACCTTCCATTGGGTCTTTGTGTGATGTAGGATGTAGAATTGCAACTCTACATCCTACAGTCTTTTTTGAATCCGTTGGTGTTATATAAACATCTAACGGATTGAAATTGAGATTTCATAAGCGTGTGAAGAGAGTTTGTGTAATCACAAGTCTCTGATCTTGTTTACGAATTACGATTGGATAAACACCATTCACAACTGTGACGAGAGCTTACGAGTCTCTGAGTTGGGTTTGGTTTGCATCACTAGAATTCTCATTGGAGGTTCGAAAGTGAGTGCTGCGAGACCTGCAGCTTGCTATCTCTGAAAAAGAGAAACAATCATAAGCGATTTGATTGTTGTTATGGCATCGAGACTTATTGTCTCTTAGTTTGGATTTGTATCCTACAGCTTCGTATTTGATTACTTTGCTGTTGAGAAGTGCGACTTTAAAAGCAGCATCCAAACCAATGTTTTGTTATATAATCTAAAACCTGCAGTTTTTTTTTTTTTTTTTTTGGTTTGGATTTATTTTGCAAATTAAAACCCCCATAAACTGACTTATTGTCTCTTGGGTTTTAATCTCTGCAAATTGAAAGCTAGGAGACTTATATCTCTTGCAACGAAACCTGCATCGTTTTTTATTAACAATTGGCTGTAAAAATTGCCATTGTTTATTGTCTTCGAGACCTGCAATTTTGTTTGAAACCTGCAGTCTTGATTACTTTAACACTCGATTAAAGTGTTTAGATTGCTGTCATATAAACATATCGAGACTTGCTGATATTTTAATTATTCTTTGCAAGTGGAATAGTTAAATGTGAACCAGGTTGGTTTTGGATAACCAGCAACTCGGTTTTGTTTTTTGGCTTTTATTAATCGAGTGATAACATAATGTTAACTCACTTGATTTCAATAAATCAAAGTCAATTTTCAATTATAATACAAATAATCTAGAAACGTTTATGCGAAGGCCTTTTGGTGAGTTTTCGAAAAAAAAAAATTTCGGATACTAATTAATAAACGTTTTTTACAAACGCTTTCATAGCGATTTTTGTAGACGTTTAAAAGTGATTCTGGGAGCGTTTTATAACGATATCCACAGACACTCAGAAATTTCTGGGAACGTTTTATAATGATATCCACAGGAAAAAAATATTAATCATAATTTAATTTAGCGAAATAAATTAATTTATTTTAATCGTTATTCTTAAAACGTTTTTCTCAATATTGACATTCTCTTCGTCTTTTGTGAACAGATGTCTACCGGAAATAACAATGGAAACGAAAGTGGTTCTCAAGACAACCGTGAGCCGACAACCCCAGGCGGGAATGGTCTGCCACTAGCTCTTGTTGTTCCAAAAACCGAGGTGAAACTGAGTATCTCGAGCGCTTCAATAACTTCCGAAAAGTTTAATGGCACAAACTTCGAATTGTGACAACAAAAGATGCATTTCTTTTTATGCACGCTCAACTTGGAAAAGTTTCTCACCGAAGACGCTCCAGTGGTACCTGTCGGGAATATCGACCCACATGTGTTGGGAACTGTTCAGGCATGGCATCACTCGGACTTCTTGTGCAAAGGCACCATTCTGACCCACCTGGAAGAAAAGCTGTTCAAGGTGTATGGCAAAGTGAAAAGGTTCAAGGCTCTTTGGGATGTCTTGGAAACAAAGTAAAAGGTGTACAATGTAGGCTCTGGAAAACATGCCACTAAGAAGTTTCTCAACTACCACATGGTGGACTCGAAGCCCATCATGGACCAGGTTCATGAGCTACAGATGCTTACGCAACAGATAGCAGATGAAGGAATGAACTTCTGTGAGACCTTCACAGTGAATTGCTTTATCGAGAAGCTATCTCCTAGTTGGAGCGACTTTAAAAACTATCTGGACCACAAGCAAAAGCCAATCACTTTGCTTAACCTGATCTCCAGGCTGCAGAATCAGTCAACTGAGCGTGACAAAGTTGGGTCTGTCATTGACCACAATGCCAATGTTGCTAAGTACAAAAAAAGGGGAAATCCAAAGTTGTCTACAACAACAAAAGTGGTTCACCCTACAAGGCTGGGCATAACAAGATGCCACCTCAATCCTCCACTAGCTTCAAGAAGCAAGGTGAAACCAAGAAATTTGCTGGGAAGTGCAGCTACTGTCACAAAATGGGTCACAGAACCGCTGAATGTCGCAGCAAAGCTAAGACGATAAATCAAGCAAACCCAGCCAATCAAGCCAATTTGACGGAAGCTGACCTATGTGGGGTGGTAACGGGAGCAAATGTGGTTATGACTGATGAAAACCCAAGGGAGTGGTGGTACGACACTGGAGCTACCACCCACATCTGCATTGACAGAGACATGTTTAGCACCTATCAGAAATGCAAGTCTAGTGAGAATCTGATGATGGACAATGCGTCTCACTCCAAGATTGAAGGCACCGGTAAGGTGGTCCTGAAGCTGACTTCAGGAATAGCTATCACTCTCTCCAACGTGAAGCACGTTCCAGACATAAGGAAGAATCTGATCTCTGGGACTTTGATGAATAAGCATGGTTTTGCCATCAACTTCGAGTCCGACCAGCTGATCCTGAGGAAGAATGGTGTGTTTATTGGTAAAGGTTTTGTTAAGGGAGGACTTGTCAAAATGTGTGTTCAGACGATCCTTAAGAAAAATGTTGTAGCTTCTATTTCTCATTCCAACAATTCCATCAATAAAATTTTTGTTGCTTATTTGGTTGAGTCTTTTGATATATGGCATGAACGGTTAGGACATGTGAATTATAATTCTATACAAAAATTAATTAATTTGAACTTAATCCCGAAATGCAAAATAAGCAAAGAAAAATGTGAAATATGCGTACAAGCTAAACTCACAAAAACACCATCTCCTCGTGTCGAAAGAACAACCGAAACTCTAGGATTAATACACACAGATTTGTGCGACTTAAAGTACGTACAATCTAGAGGCGGTAAAAAGTATTTTGTCACTTTCATAGACGATTGTACAAAATACTGCTACGTTTACTTGCTACGTAGTAAAGATGAAGTCTTGGAGAAATTCAAAGAATATAAAACCAAAGTTGAAAATCAACTTTCGAAAACTATCAAAATAGTTAGAAGTGATAGAAGAGGCGAGTATGATGGGCCATTTAAAGCATTTTGTCAAGAAAATGGTATTATTCATCAACCTACCGCTCCCTATTCACCAGAATCTAATGGAGTTGCGGAACGAAAAAACCAAACTCTGAAAGAAATGATGAATGCAATGTTGCAGGAATCTGGGTTAGCTTAGAACCTGTGGGGGGAATCTCTGCTTACCACAAACCACATCCTGAATAAAATTCCACACAAAATAACCGGCAATACGCCACATGAACTCTAGAAAGGTACAGTACCATCGTACAAATACCTGAAAGTGTGGGGGTGCCTAGCAAAAGTCGCAGTGCCACCTCCGAAAAAGGTCACAGTCGGACCAAAATCCGTTGATTGTATTTTCATTGGATATGCACACAACAGTAGTGCTTACCGGTTTCTGGTTCACAAATTAGATATTCCAGATATTCATGAGAATATAATCATGGAATCAAGAAATGCATCTTTTTCGAACATATTTTCCTGTGTAAGGATAGACAAAGTCTAAAACGAACTCGAGATGAGAGAGACACAAGAACCACTGCTAACGAGGCTAGCACTTCCGACACCTCGAGAAATCAAGCAGTAGAGGATGAACCTAGACGCAGTAAAAGAATTCGTAAGGAAAAATCCTTTGGTGAAGATTTCTTGATGGTTCTTCTCGCAGAGAACGAGGCGAAAACATATACGGAAGCCATGTTTACACCAGACGGACCTTCATGGAAGGAAGCCGTTAATAGTGAGATCAACTCCATTATGCAAAATCATACTTGGGAGATAACTGATCTACCTGAAGGGTTTACAGCACTAGGTTGTAAATGGATTTTTAAAACAAAATTAAAAACCGATGGCTCTATTGATAAGTACAAGGAAAGACTTGTGGTGCAAGGCTTCCGACAAAAAGAAGGTCTGGATTTCTTTGACACCTATTCTCCTGTAACGAGGATAACGTCAGTCAGAATGCTAATCGAGATTTCAGCGTTAAGAGACCTGGAAATCCATCAAATGGATGTAAAAACCGCCTTTCTAAATGGTGATTTAGAAGATAAAATTTATATAAAACAATCTGAAGGGTTTGTGGTTCCAGGACAAGAACACAAAGTCTGTAGACTTGTGAAGTCGCTGTATGGACTTAAACAAGCTCCAAAACAGTGGCATGAAAAATTTGACAATGTAATGGTGTCAAATGGTTTTAGCATCTAGGAATGTGATAAGTGCATATATATCAAAGTTACTCCTAGCGGGTATGTTTTGTTATGTTTGTGCGTGGATGACATGCTCATCATAGGTAGCAATAAGGACATAATCCAACAAACCCAAAAACATTCTTCACAGTCAATTCGACATGAAAGGCATGGGTTTAGCGGATGTCATTCTAGAGATTAAAATCAATAGAACCCCTGACGGAATTATTCTGTCTCAAACACATTATGCTGAAAAGATACTTGAGCGGTTCAAAAACTACTCAAGAGGGACCGCAAAAACTCCTGTCGACCCTCAATTTCACTTGACCAAAAACTCTGGTGAAGCGGTGTCACAGATAGAGTATGCTAGGATGATCGGAAGTCTGATGTACTTAACAAACTGTACAAGACCCGATTTAGCGCACGCAGTAAACGTACTAAGTCGCTACACCAGTAATCCAGGTCATAAACACTGGAAAGCCATAACAAGAGTATTAAATTACTTACGATACACAAAAAGTTATGGGTTGCACTATGATAAAGAACCATAAATTTTGGAAGGATACAGCGATGCCAACTGGATAACTGACTCCAAAAACTCAAAATCCACAAGTGGATATGTCTTTACTCTAGGCGGTGCAGCGGTATCATGGAAATCTGCGAAACAAACTCTATTGGCTAGATCAACCATGGAGTCCGAGTTTATAAATTTAGACAAAGCCGCAGAAGAAGCAGATTGGCTTCGAAATTTTTTGGAAGATATTCCAATGTGGGAAGAACCAGTGCCGGCATTACTTGTACACTGCGATAGTCAATCGGCTATAGCTCGAGTATTAAACACTCTCTATAATGGCAAGTTTCGTCATATTAGAAGAAGACATAAGACCGTTAGACACTTGATTTTTAGTGGTGTAATTACACTAGATTATATCAAATCAGCTGATAACCTTGCGGACCCTTTTACCAAAGGGCTAGCTAGAAATCAAGTTGTAAAATCATCAAGAGGAATGAGTTTAAAGCCTACAACTAAGAGGAAATTTGATGGAAACCCACCTATATGACTGGAGATCCCAAGATCTAGGTTCAAAGGGAAAACTAAATCAAACAAAATCTAACTGGAGCACTGGAAGACTAATGGTCACAGCCTAGTTCCGAAGATGATAAACAGTGCTTCCTGTATATATATAAAAAAGGTTAAGCATTGCTTTTAATCGAGTCCATAGCTTTGAAATACCAGTGGAGTTCTTACAGGAAACTTCTAAAAACGAACGCTAATGGTGAATCACCTAGTGAGTGTGAAATGAGGCCGTTTCTAGGGGAATAAATATCAGGCTATATTCTCTAAATTCACTCATGAAATACCAGACATGTTTAAGACCAAAATGAACACAATAGAGAACTTAAACTCTACGAGAAAATATCGCTGAGCGATACCAGTTGTCTCGGTTTACATAAAAGTCCGGGTGGTTCAAGATATCATGTTCACCTCCTGGCCGAGTAAATCCAACATATATTAAAAATAATTGGTTCAAAGCTGAAAAATGCTACCTTTCAGATACAGTAACATTTTCGTATACTCTCGAAAGTCTGTCTAGTCTTGTTAAGTCTTGTCTAGTCTAGTCAAGTCTTGTTTAGTTTGTTAAATTTTTGTCGAGTCTTCCTATGTTTAGTGTCATTTTTATTCATGTGGGGGATTGTTGGACCAAATTTTACTAAAGCCAAATGGGCTTAGTAAAATCGAGTGTGTGAAAAGAAATGGGCATTTGGTCCAGCTCACTTCGGAGCTCCAAAAGTGGTCGGGTCGGGTTCGAACGGAGAAAACGAGAATCAAAATCGATCTCCGTTTTGTGCTTCCGCGAGACTCGGTCTCCTTTGCTTCACGATTCCTTGAGATTCGGATTCGTTGAGAGATCGTTGCCTTATCATATCACCCACCTCTCCTGGATTTGCGTTGAACGTGGTGATTTGATTTCAAAAATCAGACCTATCGTAAGCATCTATATAATCACACAAGTTTGGTCGTCTTTTTCACGAAGAAAAAAACAGAGACTCAAACACAAATATCTCAAGCAATCTCTCATTATTACAAAGTAAGTGTTTCGAGAGTATCATAGAAAGTTTGGTACGTTAGAACTGTATTCGAGTGATTGCGAAAACAGTTTAAGAAAGGTTGTATCTTGGGATCCTTGAGTCAGTAGATTACTGTCGCACTACGGGTGATTAAAAGGGTTAAGGAAAGAGTTATATTTACTCGCCTCCTCTCGTCTCTTAAACGCTTTATGATTTCTTTTTTTTTCCAATTTCCGTAGTGTTGCAATTCTACATCCTACATGTGATGGGTTCATCTTTATTTGGGAAGAAGCAGGATGAGTGGGACTGTGTAATTCAGAGGCTAGAAACTAATCCTGGTCCAGAAATCGATGACGTATTAAGAGTCAGCTATGAAAGGTTACATGAAAATGACCAAATGCTATTTCTCCACATTGCAGTTTTCTTCAACTACAGAGATTGTGATCTTGTGGAAGCCATGCTTGCTGATGATGGTAACTTGGATGTCAGAAACTGGTTGAAAATTCTAGTTAACAAATCTCTGATAGAGATATATCCACTGGACAAATAGTGATGCACAAGTTACTACAACAAGTGGGTAGACAAGCCATTCGTAGACAGGAGCCTTGGAAACGGCAAATCCTAATAAATGCTGGTGAGATTTGCGATATCCTTCGATATGAGAAAGTAAGTTTTTTCTCTTGTGTTATTTTATTCATTTGTTTTTTCTCTTGTGTTATTTTATTCATTTGCTCCTTACAATCTAAACACGTCACTTGTAATGACAATTTCTTTTTTATTTGAAATTTGGTATAAGGTACTAGTAATGTGTCTGGCATATCATTTGATACATCAGGAATCAGTGAAGTGACTATAAGTGATGGCGGTTTCAAAAGACTGCATGATCTTCGATTTCTCCATGTTTACAAAAGTAGAGATGATGGGGATAACAGAGTGCACATACCTGAGAAAGTGGAGTTTCCACCTCGTCTAAGGTTACTGCATTGGGTGAAGACAAAAGAGTCGTTGAAGTTGTTGGGTTTTAGTTGAAGTCTGAATAAAAGTCTTATAACTTAGTCTTAGTCGTATGTAACTCCACTTTATTAGGAGACAGAGTCGTGTGTTAGTAATGAGTGAGTTTCGGAGTTTGTTAAGTTTTTGTTGTAAGCTTGGTCTATTTAAGAGATCAAAAGCAAGAGAAAAAAGTTACAAGTTTTTCAGAAAATTATCTCTGAGACAAATATTCTTTCTTGTTAACAGTGGTATCAGAGCGAAAAAATCCAGAAACCATGAGTGAGAAGAATGGAATGAGCATTCCAAAATTCGATGGAGACTACGAGCATTAGGCAATGCTCATGGAGAACCTGTTGAGATCCAAAGAATGGTGGGATCTCATCGAAACAGGTATTGTGCTGCCGGAGGGAAACGTAGTTTTAACAGGAGCACAAAGGACAGAGCTAGTAGAGAGCAAGCTCAAGGTTCTTAAAGCAAAGAATTACCTCTTTGCCTCCATTGATAAAGTGATTTTGAAGACGATCACAAAGAAAGATACAGCCAAAGACATTTGGGAATCCATGAAAACAAAGTTTCAAGGAAACAAGAAGGTGCAAAGCGCACAGCTGCAACGGTTTAGAAGAAATTTCGAGATACTTGAAATGAAGGATGGGGATACGATCACAGAGTATTTTTCGAGGGTGATGATGGTGGCCAATGATATGAGAAATCTTGGTGAGAACATGCCGGATTCGAAGATCGTAGAGAAGATACTGAGAACTTTAGTTGAGAAGTTCACATATGTGGTGTGCGCTATAGAGGAATCTAACGACATCACAGGACTCACAGTTGATGCGTGGCAGAGTTCTTTGTTGGTTCATGAGCAAAAGCTGACAAGACATGGCGATGAGGCTCACGCGCTCAAGGTAGAAGGGAGATGGAATTCTTCTAATGGAAGAAGTCGTGGTGGTTATCACAACAGAGGCAGAGGAAGAGGTGGATACCAGGGTCGTGGGAGAGGCAGCACTAGTTACAGTAAGGTGACGGTAGAGTGTTACAAGTGCCATAAAATGGGGCACTTTATGGCTGAATGTCTGGAGTGGGACAGGGAGAAGAATGCTCACTGTGTCGAGATGGAAGAGGAGATGTTGCTCATGGCTCATGTCGATATCGAAAAGGAAGAAAGCAACCACATTTGGTTCTTGGATTCAGGATGCTCTAACCATATGTGTGGTACGAAGGAATGGTTTGTGGATCTCGATTCAACATTCAAGCACAACGTGAAACTTGGAGACAACAGGAAAATGAAAGTAGAAGGAAGAGGCGATCTACGACTGTTGATTGACGGAGTGATTCAGATGATTACTGAGGTGTACTATGTCCCGGAGATCAAAAACAATCTTCTAAGTGTGGGTCAAGTGCAGCAGAAGGGGCTGAGAATCATCATAGAAAATGACTTTTGTGAGATTTGGCACAAGAAGCAGAGAAGGTTGCTGATGATCTCGACAATGACCAAGAATAGGATGTTCGTTATCTTAGCATCCATCAAAGAGAAAGAAGGAGAAGAAGGTAACTGTCTGCAAGTAACCTCAGAGGAGAGTGATGATCTTTGGCATAGGAGACTCGGCCACCTGAGTCTAGGAGGAATGCAGAACCTATCAGAAAAGCAAATGGTGACAGGATTACCAAAAATGTCAAGAAGTGAGAGAGGCGAGCTTTGCGATGTCTGCATGAAGGGAAAGCAGATCAGAGAAAATATTTCAAAGAAAACCTCTTGAAGGGCAAGTCGTGGGCTTGAGCTGGTCCACACAGACATCTGTGGACCAATAGCACCTGCATCAGAAAGTGGAAAGAGGTACATCATAAACTTCATAGATGATTTCAGTCGAAAGTGCTGGACCTACTTCTTCTCTGAAAAATTAGAGGCTTTGAGGTACTTCAAGGAGTTCAAGGCAGCCACAGAAAGAGAACTTGGAGTGAGTCTGATTTATCTAAGGTTAGATCGCGGAGGTGAATATAACTCCACAGCGTTTCAAGATTACTGTAAAGAGGAGGGAATCAAATGGCAACTAACAGCTGCTTACACTCCCCAACAGAATGGGATCGCAGAAAGGAAGAACAGGAGTGTGATGAACATGACGAGATGCATGATGCTAGGCATGTCCGTGCGTCGGAGATTCTGGCCAGAAGCAGTACAGTATGCAGTGCATATACTGAATAGAAGCCCATCTAAGATACTTGGAGAGGAGACTCCAGAAGAGAAGTGGAGCCAGCATAAGGCATCAGTGGAACACCTTAGAGTATTCGGATGTGTAGCATACGCCCTTGTTCCTTCCGAGAAAAAAGTCAAGCTTGATGAGAAGAGTACGAGATGCGTGATGTTTGGTGTAAGCAAGGAATCAAAGGCGTATAGACTATACAATCCAGAGACGAAGAAGTTAATCATAAGTAGAGACGTGAAGTTTGATGAGAACCAGAGGTGGAATTGGGAGGAGAATCAACCAGACTCCGCATTCCACTGGGAGGAAAGCGACAATGATGATGAAAGGAATGAGGAGAATCTGGAAAACAACAGCGATGATGAGCCAGTGGTGGAAGAAAACACTGACAGAGAAGCTCCTGTGGAAGAAACTCAGACGGCAGCAGTTCCAAACACACCAAGTGTGAGAGGATTAGGTGGAAGACAGAAACAACCACCTATCTAGATGAAGGATTACGTCACTGGAGGCACAAGCTTGTTCATAGTCGATGAAGAAGAAATGTTGGCTCTGTTTACGGCTGCAGAGGATCCAAAGAGCTTCGACGAAGCAATCTGTACAAGAAGTGGAGAATAGCGATGGAGGAAGAGATAATGTCCATAGAAGAGAACAATACATGGGAGGCAATGGAGGTGCCAGAGGGAGTCAAGGTGATAGGAGTTAAGTGGGTTTATAAAACCAAATACAACGAGAAAGGAGAAGTGGACAATTTTAAGGCCAGGTTGGTGGCTAAGGGCTATCACCAAAGACAAGGAGTTGACTTCGAGGAGGTGTTTTCACCAGTGGCTAGGTGGGAAACAATCAGAACGTTGTTAGCCAAAGCTGCTCAAAGGGGATGGAAGGTACTACAACTCGATGTAAATAGTGCTTTTTTACATGGAGAGCTGAGTGAGGATGTGTACGTTGAACAGCCGAGAGGTTTTGAGATAGAGGGTGAAGAAGATGAGGTGTATAAACTCAAGAAGGCTCTATATGGACTGAGACAGGCTCCTAGGGCATGGTATAGTAAGATAGAGAGCTATTTTATGAGAGAAGGATTCGAAAAGTGTTACTGTGAACACACTTTGTTCGTAAAAAAAGAGGAGGAGAAGGCTTTGATTGTAAGTGTGTATGTCGACGATCTAATATACACAGGTAACTCTGAATCTCTACTTACTGCGTTTAAGGAGTCTATGATGAAGGAGTTTTATATGACTGATTTGGGTTTGATGAAGTACTTCCTGGGAGTGGAAGTGATACAAGAGGAAGATGGTATTTTTATTAACCAACGATAATATGCAGCTGAGATACTAAAGAGGTTCGAAATGGAGAAGTGCAATGCGGTGAGAAATCCGATAGTTCCAGGACAAAAACTGTCAAAAGAAGAAGATGTGGATCCTACGGAATTCAAACAATTGGTTGGGAGCCTAAGATATCTAACAGGAACCAGACCAGACATCATCTACTCTGTGAATCTAGTCAGTAGATACATGGAATGTCCCAAGGAGCAACATCTACTTGCAGCAAATAGACTACTGAGGTATGTGCAAGGAACCACTAAGATTGGAATTAAGTACATTCGTAAAGGAGAAGAAGAGTTGGTGGGGTTTGTAGACAGTGATTACGTAGGAGATCTTGATGATAGGAAAAGCACTTCAGGGTATGTGTTTATGCTCAGTGGTGGAGCAGTTTCATGGGCGTCAAAGAAGCAAGGAATCGTAACTCTTTCAACAACAGAAGCTGAGTTTGTTGCAGCAGCGTATGGAGCTTGTCAGGCAGTTTGGCAAAGAAATATCTTGGAAGAAATCAGAGAGAAGAAGGAAGAAGGAACTGAGCTCTATTGTGATAACAGTTCAACAATCAAATTGTCAAAGAATTCGGTCATGCACGGTAGAAGCAAGCATATCCATGTCAGGTATCACTTTTTGCGTGATCTTGTGAATGATGGAACCATCAATATTAAGTTATGTCCAACTCGAGATCAGCTTGCCGATTGTATGACAAAGGCACTAAAATTGGAGACTTTCGAAGAGCTTAGAAGAAGACTTGGGGTATGCACGAAAGAAGATTAAACTGGAAAGAGACATTCCAGTTTAAGGGAGGGATTGAAGACAAAAGACTCGTTGAAGTTGTTGGATTTTAGTTGAAGTCTGAATAAAAGTCTAATTGAAGACAAAAGAATCGTTGAAGTTGTTGGGTTTTAGTTGAAGTCTGAATAAAAGTCTTATGACTTAGTCTTAGTCGTATGTAACTCCACTTTATTAGGAGACAGAGTCGTGTGTTCGTAATAAATGAGTTTCAGAGTTTGTTAAGTTTTTGTTGTAAGCTTGGTCTATTTAAGAGATCAAAAGCAAGAGAAAAAAGTTGCAGATTTTTCAGAAAATTATCTCTGAGACAAATATTCTTTCTTGTTAACATTGGGCAGCATACCCAAGCAAGAGTCTTCCTCTTACATTTAATCTGGAATGTCTTGTGGAACTCAATATGCCATGTAGCAAGGTCGAGAAGCTATGGGAAGGAACCAGGTTGGTGTTGTACTTTAAATATATATATGAATATATGTACTTTCTCTTCATGTTATATGATGCTCTTTCTCTCGGTTATTTTGTGGTTTTCTTATCAATTCAGCACCTTAGAAATCTCAAGTATATGGATTTGACTGCGTCCAAGAATTTGAAGGAACTCCCAGATCTTTCAAATGCTACAAATCTGGAGTATTTTTATCTGGATAATTGTGAGAGTTTGGTAGAGATTCCATCCTCTTTTTCGCATCGTCATAAACTAGAGTGGTTGGAGATGAATAACTGCATAAACCTACAAGTCATTCCAGCTCACATGAACTTGGCATCCGTTAAACAAGTCACTATGAAAGGATGCTCAAGATTTCTGGAAAACACCAATCAATTAAAAGAATTCGAGGAACAATGACATAAATTTGACAATATATGTTCAGATCAATACCTCAATGGAATGAATTTGAATAGGAAACATTGTGACTAAAACTCAAATTTTAATTCCAAAACAGATTCATAGTAGAAAGACAGAGAAAATTGATGCTCATTGCATGGTGTTTTACCGTTTTCAACTAAGCACAAGTAGAACATAGACAAAAGTTACAACTCACAGTCCTTTTCCCGGTTTGAACACGAGACATGCAATGGCACTTCACATTGTAGTATAGGAAATGTGAATGGCCACCATGGACCAGCTGTTCTACAAAGAACCACACTTGTGAAATTTTGAATTCAGAAGCCAACACCAACCTTTATATACACTTGAAACCAGTGTTGAGAGAAGCTTCGTACGCGTACTTGAAACTAGTACTGAATGTCTCAAAAGCAACACAATGAAAGACTTTGGGAGAACCCATGTCTATGGGGTACAGAGTATAAATGGTTTTCCATGATACCCTTGACGTTTCTTCCTAGGAAAGAAGAGACATGCTAGCTTGTTAAGTTGGTAAAGACAATGTTTTTCTACTAATGTATATCTTATTGTTTTGATCTCACCCGACAAGAGAGCTAAAACACGAAACCTTTTATTGTTTTAGGAAGACGTTCTTAAATAGGGATTCTTTGGCAAAGGGTGGGATATCAAAGAATTTGGTATGTAATTTCTTTGGACGGCTACGTCGTTGGACAAGGATTCACCTTGTTGGAAGAAGAACGTGTTGGTTTCGTGGTGTAGTTGGTTATCACGTCAGTCTAACACACTGAAGGTCTCTGGTTCGAACCCGGGCGAAGCCATTTATTCATTTGGATATATTTTTAAATGTTCCCAACTGAATATATATATATATATATATATATATATATATATATATATATATATATTTGTATGCTAATTAGTATACTTCGATAATTGTTATTTTAGCTGTTATCTTAATTTCAGACCTTTTAATACATTTTATTCATCTTGCTAACATCTACATATTTGTTGTGATTTATATAATTCATCTTAAAATATTAAAATATAATACCTGATGTATTTTAATTTCAAGAACATAACATACTGAAGTACTTTTACAGATAAATATATTAGAATCAGAAGTTTGGGTGTTTATCTTTTCTCTTAGTTTTTTGTATGTGATGCAATGCAACCGCTGCAATGGAAGATTGCATGGAATGAGGTTTGTAAACCAAAAGTGGAGGGTGGGCTTGGTTTAAGGTCAATATTGGAGGCAAACAAAGTGTGATGTTTTAAATTAATATGGCGATTGGTTTCAGCAAGGAATTCATTATGGGCCAACTGGGTGCAAAAACAGTTGATTCGTACGAGATTTTTTTAGTCGATGAAGGAGAACACGAGTACCGGATCTTAGATGTGGAAGAAGTTGATAAAGTATCGGCCGCTAGCTAAGATTTTTCACAAGGTGGAGGTGAGAAACGGAGAACACACTTCTTTTTGGTTTGATTCATGGAGTTCGCTTGGGAGGCTACATGACATATTGGGAGATCGTGGGTATATATATATATATGTGGGGATACAGTCTTCTGCAACTTTGGCCGAAGTTTTCGCTTCACATAGGCGGAGGAGACACCGTGTCACTCTACTCAATCAAATTGAAGAGGAATTTGCAAAAAGGTTGTCTCATAGGCCACCCGAACCTGACTTGGCTCTATGGAGAAGTAAGGAGGGTCATTTCCAGAAAAAATTCTCTTCGTAAAACACATGGAACCAGATCAGATGTGTGATGCAAGCAAAAGAATGGTACAAAGGAGTCTGGCTTGCCCATTCCACTCCGAAGTACTCATTTATAGCTTGGCTCGCGACACACAACCGTCTTACAACCGGGGATATGATGATTAATTGGAACGTAGGAGAAAGTTGTCAATGTGTTTTTTGTGATGATCCGTTGGAATCTCGAGACCACTTTTTTTTCACATGCACGTTTATTTCTCCGCTCTAGTTTAAGCTAACCATGGTATCACTAAGCAGAGACATGTCTCACGGTTTCAGGATGTCCTCATCTTAATCTCAGGTTCAAGTTTTAGCCGAACACATCAATATATTTTGTGATATGTGTTTCAAACCACAATCTATTGGATATGGAGAGAAAGAAACCGAAGAAGACATGGGGAGCAGGCAGCAACTCTTGTCAAACAAATCGACAGTACGGCTCGTAATCAATTCTCGACGGTCTCAAAACAGAGCAATGGGCGCCTGGATAAAACTTTGCGGGAATGGTTTGTTGTAAGGGGTTTCTAGGATTTTCAAAATTCAGTTCCACAAAAGCTCTCGGCCTCAATCTCAGAAATTTCGCTATTAAGATTGTATAATCATAGATGCATTCATTCTAAAAAGGTTTTTTTGATGAATAAAATTTTATATTCATGCAAAAAAAAATTGCAACCGCTGCAATAGTTGGTATAAGAGACATCAACGATTCTTCTATAATGCCGCCAAAGAGAAATCAACAAGAAAAACGGAACGAGCACGTTGATGCATTCTATGAAGCATTAGTGTATTTTCGACAGGATCTCTGTGACGTCTTCACCAAGCAGTAAAAATGGCAATTCAAAAAGTCCTTCAACAGTAAACACATGTTTTGCCTCCAGAGAAATCATATTCGTATCAAAATTTGTCTTGTTTTCTTAAGAAATACCTTTTGCAAAATTTTGTAAGGATTAGTTACTTTTGCAACTCCGAAAAAATTTATGTTAATAAAAAAAATCAAACAATGTAACTGATTTGAATATGAGTTATTTGTAAGAAATTTTGACTACTAAAGTCTTTTTGGAAATTCTTTCAATTTTTAAGAAATGTTACAAAAAATAAAGAAAGAGTACTAAGTGCAACTCTTTTTAAAAACAAAAATTTTAAATGTTAATTGAAATGGCTTGAATGAGCCGAACTAGACGATGGGCTACTTAAACAATGAGCATAAGAGGGCTAAGGTTGGCGAAAAATGCATTGGTTGTGGTATTGGTCATGCTCACCTCATTGGACTCCTTTACAGCCCCACCACTTAAAAAAAGAAGAGTATCAAATATATATTCTCTCTTGTTATTGACATTAGCCTTTACCAAATCCCATTTTAGCACTAAGCTCAAGAAGACATGAGTGTTTCTTTATTTTGATATGCATCAATTAAAAAAAAAATCAGTAGTGAATATAGAATCCTAGAAAAATCATAATCATATATTCTGTATAAGCC
Source organism: Turritis glabra (assembly GCA_900406565.1). Taxonomy (NCBI): domain Eukaryota; kingdom Viridiplantae; phylum Streptophyta; class Magnoliopsida; order Brassicales; family Brassicaceae; genus Turritis; species Turritis glabra. Next base: position 113,947 of record OVBN01000220.1, read on the forward strand.
CCGACAATGAAACAAAAAAAAAAGATAGAGAGGGAGTATTATAAAGATATCTTCACATGTAGAGTAATCAATGCCATTGGAGTCGTTCTCACATGGATGTTTTATGGTTACCAATCTTTTGAATATTTTGAAGATCTCATTAACTCATATCAAGTTATCAACAATGTAAGTTATCTAACAAACAAACTTTTGACATGTCCGATGAGTGATTAATACCAACACAAGTAGATAGAGTTTAGTGATAAATCACTACAAATAAGGAGAGGCTAATGCTCTACATCTAATTATTATCTGTGTAGACTTTATACAGTGGTTTGTTAGTGGAAATGGGTTGTTATGGACTAGAGAACCTAATCCCTTTTAAGTTCGTGTACCTCTCGTTTCCTTTTACTTTTAACAACAAAAATACTTGGGTAGATTTTTATATTTTAATTAACCAACGATACAAAAACGTGTAGAGACGAGGTGATGAAAAGGGTTTGGGACAAAAAGAAAGAAAGTGAAATTGGGTTTGGAATTTGTTCTTATCTTTTCCCTCGTTCTTAAAGCTATCCCCAGCTTTTTTGGTTTCTCTTTATTATTATTAAAATTCATTCTTAACTTGATAGGGTAAAACGTGTTTATAGATGAGATATACTCACTGATTTTAAACTTTTGTACTTTTATTTCAAAACACTTTTAAATCTGTTTAAAATCAAATATGAAAATATCGGATTTTGTGAAAGGAATAGCATCGGATTTCAACAAGTATTTGTTATTATTAAACTAATAAACACATGATTTTTATAAAGATTAAAATTTCAATTAATAATCTAATAATATATGATTTTGTATAGATTTCCAAATCAAAGAATATCCAATAACCCCCACTGATATATTTTTTATGTTTTGGTTTGCACAAATTAGAAATTTTGTTCTATCCCCAAATAATAAAATATATATTAGTGCCTCCATGGTAATCAACTACAGAATTTTAATAGATGTATTCGTTAGGTTACAAAAAAAACAAATACTTATGGGTTGTTTCGTTTATTAATTAATTTCAATACTAAGACCGACATGTACAAGGCAAAAGAGTCGGTGCAATGCCACATCATTCACCCATGACTCATAATGGTAAACTTCTCTTCTTTCTTTCACATTTGTTCTATTTCTTTGGACTAGTAATTTAATCAAAGATGTCTAGAACGCGTAATTAGGAAGATACACACACACACATACCAGCTATGACGTGACTCTGTGTGTTAGATATTGAGATGCTGAGCTGGCATCAACTCTCTCATCATCTTCACTATTATATAATCCATTCTTTGTCCTCTCTTCTCTTTTCATGTAATTCACATATCTCTCTCTCTAATTTGATCATATAGATATTATTGTTTCCTCTGGAAAACACACAAAAATGGAAAGCTTTCTCTACCTCATCGTAGTCATCTTCCTCTTCTCTTCATCTGTTAACGCATGTGATCGATGTCTTCACCGTTCTAAAGCATCTTATTTCTCCTCTGCTTCAGCTCTCTCTTGTAAAGATTCAATCTTCTTCTCTCATTACTTCTTCTTACCATCCGTTTGTTTCTTTTCTCATGTCTTGTTAATGGGTTATTTGCAGCTGGAGCTTGTGCTTATGGCTCTATGGCTACGAGATTCTTCGCCGGACACATTGCGGCGGCTATACCTTCAATCTACAAAGACGGTGCTGGCTGTGGAGCTTGCTTCCAAGTCAGATGCAAGAACCCCAAGTTGTGCAGCAGTAAAGGAACCATTGTGATGATCACAGACTTGAACAAGAGTAACCAAACCGATCTTGTCCTTAGTAGCAGAGCCTTTAGGGCTATGGCTAAGCCTGTTACTGGTGCTGACAAAGATCTTCTCAAACAAGGTGTTGTCGACATTGAATACCAAAGGTTCGTTCTTTAAACACCTAACTCTTTGGTTTTCTTAATCACTTTGATTTACATTAGTTAGTAATAAGAAGATTTTGGAAATGAAAAAACAGAGTTCCTTGCGAATACGGGAACAAGAACATGAACGTGAGAGTGGAAGAAGCAAGCAAAAAGCCAAACTACTTGGAGATAAAGCTTTTGTACCAAGGAGGTCAAACCGAAGTAGTAGCCATCGACATAGCACAAGTGGGTTCGTCACGTTGGGGTTACATGACCAGAAGCCACGGAGCTGTGTGGGTGACTGACAAAGTACCCACCGGAGCTCTTCAGTTCAGGTTTGTAGTGACGGGCGGCTACGACGGTAAAATGATTTGGTCGCAGAGTGTTCTTCCAGCCAATTGGGAAGCTGGGAAGACTTATGACGCTGGCGTTCAAATCACAGACATTGCTCAAGAAGGTTGTGATCCATGCGACGCTCACATCTGGAACTAAGTTATTTCAATTCTCCTTATCTAGGCACACAATACACTTCATAGGTTTATATATGTAATGTGTAAAACAGAGTTATTTATTAACTGAGTTCAAGTACCCAACGGGTTTGCATAATCTGACGATTCTACAAGGCTTTAACAAGAGAACCAATCAAATTTAAAGGATCACTGCAAGCAGGAACAACCATGGACTCAGACATCTCTAACTCTGAAGTTGCGCAACCATTAAAACACAATGAGAAACAGAGCCATTTGCAGACTTAAACTCAACATATCATACTGTTGTGAGGAAGATAAAGAAAAGATACAATTTTTTCACTTAGATTTCTGGGAAATACTAATCCATTAAAAGAATTTGAGGAACAACGACATAAATCGTCTACTCAGATCAATTCATCAATGGAATAAATTCGAATTTGAAACATTAAGCCAAAAAGATACAATTTTTGATTCCAAAGCAGATTCATAACATTACTTTACAACTGGGAAACGATAATTAAAATTGATAAAACGAAACAAGAAGAAACCCTAATCACCAGTTCTAAGATTCTCCACAATCCATAAAACAACATTCGATTCAAATTAGAGAAACAAACCCTAATTACTACTTCAAGAACTGGTAAATTTAGTAACAGCCTTGGTTCCTTCAGAAACAGCGTGTTTAGCGAGCTCACCAGGAAGCACAAGTCTAACAGCAGTTTGAATCTCCCTAGAAGTAATCGTAGGCTTCTTGTTGTACCTAGCGAGCTTAGACGACTCCAAAGCCAATTTCTCGAAGATATCGTTGATGAAACTGTTCATAATACCAATAGCACCACTCCCAGAGGGTTTTGAAACCATAAAGGCGAATGAGCTTTGGCTGGATGATAGAGGATGGAACTTAGATATAATTGGACAGTATCTTGATGAGAACAAGAAACTGGAAACTCGGAGCAGTTGTTCTTGATAAGATCACGGGAGCCAGAGATAGATTAGCTTGGGGAGAAACCCAAGATGGGAGGTTCACAGTGCGGTCAGCATATGCATTGTTAACGCGGGGACAAACTCAGAAGCAAGACATGGAGAAGTTCTATAACTGCATTTGGAAACTGAAAGTGCCCGAGAGGCTTCGAGTGTTCATTTGGTTGGTATGCCAACAAGCTATCATGACAAACCAGGAGAGATTTCGAAGACATATAGGTCATACAGACATTTGCCAAGTTTGTAAAAGTGGGGTGGAGTTTATATTGCATATCCTCAGAGACTGCCCAACTATGGAAAGAATATGGATTCGAATTTTACCAACGGTGAAGAGACAAGAGTTTTCTGAAAAACTCTGTTGGCATGGCTTTATCATAATTTTTCAAGCTCGGAAGTCAAGATAGGGATGGGTAGATGGCCTATTATGTTTGCTTTAGGAGTGTGGTGGGGATGGAAATGGCGATGTGGTATCGCCTATGCAGAGATAGAGTTCAGTTCATTAAAAACAGTTTGAGGAGGTTACTTTGTTTAACTTGAGAAAGGAAGAGTATGAGACCGGGATCGAGAGTTGAAAGATTGATTAAATGGGAGGTGCCTTTGTCAGGATGGTTTAAGGTGAATACAGATGGAGCATCACGTGGTAATCTGGGCCTAGCAGCGGCAGGAGGGGTATTAAGGGATGGAGAAGGGAAATGGTGCAGTGGTTTTGCATTGAATATTGGACGTTGTTCTGCTCCGTTAGCTGAGCTATGGGGGGGTCTACTATGGCCTATGGATTGCTTGGGAGAAGAGAATCAGGCAGGTGGAGATAGAAGTGGATTTTGAAGTGGTTGTGGGTTTTCTACGGACAGGGATTGTTGAGTCACATCCCCTGTCTTATGATTGTGACTTGGCTTTATTTCTAGGGACTGGTTAGTTAGGTTTACTCATGTGTATAAGAAAGCAAATTGTCTTGCTGATGGTTTGGCTACTTATGTGTTTTTAGGGGTAGAGTTTAATGCTTTGGATTTATGGTTTAGTTTGAAAGTTTAAAGTTAAGTTTTAGTTTTGTGGTATTTTTAGAAAAATAATATTTTAGTGGTATTTTTGGAAAAAAAACTTGAAAGTAGTATATTTGGTAAAAAAATCTTGAAACTATGGTATGAATGAGAATCTCTCTATTTAAAATCATAATTTCTACAGTCACAGTCTTTACCAATCGGACATAAAAAATTTAAAACAAAAATTTCTGCAACCAAAGTCTATACAGCCAAAAGTTACAGTTGTTACCAATCGGCCATGAATTTAGTTTTGTTAGAATCATACCTAAATTGCTTAGTAAATTATAATTACTAATAATACAGTAATTTACATTCTTTAAATGTCATGTAAAATAAAATTACAAAATTTTAATTCACATTAATCTTTTTGAAAAAGGTACCAAAATAACCTTACTTAGCCAGAACTCAGAAGTAGATAAAAATATTAACGACACATCTCTCTCTCTCTCTCTCTTATTTACAATTGGGTTTCTCAGAATTGTGTCTCTTGCCAATAACAACTGTTCCGAAAACGGAGTTTGCTCCGATTAGGTCGTCGCGTTTTCCTCTGTATGAATCCTAACCTAAAATTCTCAAAAGCCAATTGCTTTCTTTTTACGTCCCTTGAGCTTTAGATATTACGTGGGTTCTGAATTCCAAAACCATACCTTCGTTTTGGTAGAAACATGATCGAATCTATGCTTAACATTGAGTCTTTGTTTGATCTTAGCCTAGAGCTTAGTTTGATAAAACTAGGTTCTCATGAATTTGGTTATTCTTGTTTGACTCCAATTGTTCACAGTTCGTCTTCCCCATTGAATCTTCTGATGGTTTCTATGTTATTTCAGGTTTAATAGCTCTGCTTCTCGAAAAAAGAGTTGAGAGGTATTATGGACTCTCAAAAAATTGTCACTGAGGAAAAGAATGATTCGAGTAAAAGGCTAATACTACTCTTTGTTGAAATTTTCTAGATTGATTGTGTTCACTACAGATTATTTTCAATCGTTTTTGTTTTTTGCCTCGGTTTATGGATGTCAGGGATTCAAAAGAAGGTGAAGAACACTGTGTCCATAGCATTAAAGAGATATAAGATTGATGATTATATCTTACTGGACCTTGATAAGGTATTGAATGATGTCTACTGCTCTTTTTGGCCGGTTTCTGCTGATTACTATACTAGGAACTAGAAGGAATTGGTGAAAAACCTCAATGCAATGGCTATTGATATTTTATGGTAATATAAGATTTACTTGTAGTCTTTTCGTCTTATTAAGCTCGACCGATATCAAAAGTTAGCAGAAGTTTTATTTATTTTTGTGTTCCTTAGGTGATTTAGAAGAGAGCAGCCCGGTCCTTGAGGCGTTTGGGTCTTTCGTGATGGATATGTTTTCTACGAAGAGTGATTTGAATGTGTCTATTAACTTTGGTAACGGAACATCTGAACTTCCTCGTGAAAGAAGCTCCAGGTTTTTAAAAGATTTGCAAAAAAGCTCTGCTCTCTTGAGGGTAAGATACATGTGAAACTATAGTGACAAGTGAATGTAACATTCTTAAAATGATGAGCTTCATATATATCTTTCCTACACTTCTTTTGTAGGACAAGGGCATGTTAGGAATGTTGAATCTATCTTCAGAGCTAGGGTGCAAATTGTCAGATTCTCTGATCAAGGGACTGCTATTGAATGTGATTTGGCAGTTGAAAGCAAAAACGGCACTTTAATTTCACAGATCAATCGCATTATATCTCTAATTGATGATAGGTTTCAGAAACTTTGTATATTGGTAAGATTTCAGTTTCTATTCTAAAGGAACTTAGATGTATATCCATAGTTTTTATATTGATCAAATATTCGAAGTTCAGACAAGCACATTCAACTTTTTAGTACTAATGTGACTGTTCTCATATGGCAGATTAAGCATTGGGCCAAAGCACATGGGGTTAACAATGCGTCACACCAAACCCTGAATTCTATATCTATAACGTTGCTACTCGCTCATCATTTACAGGTATAAACTCAGTTACTCTTGTTGGACTACTTTAGGTAGAATTTTGAGTTTCAGGATTCCAAGTATGTAGTTTACTCTTGTTAAGTTGCATGTAACTATCCGATCAGATACTATTCAGGATTATGAGGATCTTTGAATTTTGGATGACGAAATGTCAGTGAAATGTGTCGTAAAATTTGATCCCATGCTTTAGAAGTCTAAGCTGCTTCTCCTTTGTCTTTATGTGCAGACTCAAAACCCTCCCATTTTACCTCCATTCTCTACGCTATTTAAAGGTAATATTTGTATTCGCACATAAAACAAAGTAAAAGAGAACTATGATGGTTTTGGACTTTTTGAGGCGGTCATTGTCATTTACAAAATCTCTTTGGGCTAGAATCATATTACTGATTTATTATCCTTATCTTCTTTCCTTTGCTTATGTCTTTCGAAGATGGAATTGATCCTCCTAACGTGGAGAAAAGGACGCAAAAGTTCTTAAACTGGGGACGATGTAGTCAGGACTCTCTGGGTAAACTGTTTGCAACATTTTTTATTAAGGTGCTATCTTTTTTTTCCCTTAAACCCAAACATGGTTATTTGTTATAATGAAATATATATTCTGTCTTGCAGTTGCAATCTGTAGAAGTCCTTTGGAAGCAAGGGCTCTGCGCCAGTGTGCTGAAAGGTCTTTGGATATACAAAAAGAGGAAAAGAACTGTTATTAGTGTAAACTTTTTTCAAAAATCTATACAGTAAAATTTCATTCACATTCTTACTTCTTGTCTTATCACTTCAGTTTTGAGGATTTTATAGACGTGTCTAAAAAATTTGCAAGGGCGGTTAGTGCCGATAGAGCCAAAAAGATATACAGCTCCATAAACAGAACCGTAGATGACATCTTGGAATTCCTCAATGGCAAGGTTGCTGGAGAACATCTCACACACAGCTTGTTTGTTCCAACAAGCTGTTGTTGTGGAGCCTTCTCCTCCTGTGTCGCCACTCAATGGCAAGATCACTGGAACAGATCTCAAACACAGCTTGTTTGACCAACAAACTGTTGTGGAGCCTATTCCTCCTGTGTTGCCGCCACTCAATGGCAAGATTGCTGGAACACATCTCAAAGACAGCTTGCTTGGCCAACAAGCTGTTGTGGAGCCTCCTCCTGCTGTGAAACCACTCAATGTTTACTCACAACAACCTCGTAACAACTACAGAAACAAGTTTGATAGTCGTGCTGAAGAACATTATTACAAAAGAGTCCGCTTGGAAGATACAGAGCTGTAGGAGGAAATGGTCGTAGGCATGATGGTAGGTTTAGTGGTGAAGAACCAAGGCCTGTGGGTCTGTGGCATGAGTACTGTCGAAGTTTTGATCTGCCACCACCACCACCACCACCACCTTATGATAAAGTTATCTTTATGAGAAATTTGGTCTTTACTAGTAGGGTTTTGTAGGACAAGGGATTGTTAGGAATGTTGAATCTATCTTCACGGCTAGGGTGCCAATTGTCAAATTCTCTGATCAAAGGACTGCTATTGAATGTGATTTGTCAGTTGAAAACAAAAACGACATTTTAAATTCACAGATCATTCCATTATATCTCAAATTGATGGCAGGTTTCAAAAACTTTGTATGCTGATAAAATTTTGAGTTCTATTCTAATGACTTTCCTTTATTCTTCTAGTACTACAGACTTATAACTTTTTCAACAGAATGTTAGTTCTCGTTGGCATGTTAATTAATACTATAAAATTTTCTTTGAATGATTTATAAGATGTCTTAATTATGGGCTACCTATGTGCCTCGCGACACAGATTTAGTGAATTATCCACATGAAATATAAAATGCTAGGGACTGTAAGGCTAACCATGGTTTTCAAATTGATAAAGTAGTCAATTTGTTTTTTGTTTTTGTTAACTCAGATATAGATATGTGTAGTTGTGGTCAATATGTTTACTAATGTGACTGTTCTCATATGTCAGGTTAAGCATTGGGCCAAGGCACATGAAGTTAACAGTGCCCTACACCGAACCTTCAATTCTGTATCAATAACGTTGCTAGTCGCTCATCATTTACAGGTATCAACTCAGTTCCTCTTTTTGGATGTCCACTAGACTTTACTTTACATATTCTACTAGGTTTTCATTTCATCACTTTAAGTTGCATGTGACTCTATTCACGCGTATGAGTAACTTTGAATGTTGGATGACTAAATGCCAGTGATATGTGGTAAAATTTGGACCAATAATTCAGAGTTTAATTTGCTTCTCCTTTGTCTTTCTTATGCGCAGACTCAAAATCCTTCCATTTTACCTCCATTCTCTATGCTATTTAAAGGTAATATTAGTATCCACCCATAAAACAAAGTATACGAGAAGTCGAGAACTTATGGTAGAGTGAGTTATGAGACTTTTGGCCCTCAAATGTTCCCCCAACCTTATTTTGGTAGATCGTTTTACTAGTAGGGTTTTTGCTTAGCATAAGTTTAAACCAATCACCAACCATATTTAAAAGATGAATATCAACTTCATATTATATAATTGAATTTAGGGGGAATTTATGATTTGGTTACTTCGGTTTAAGTGGAATAATGTCATGGATGTATGCATCTTTCATTTTATGCTGGATTCGGTTTAAATTTGGATTGGAGAATTTATAACCAACTTTATGTAACTTGCGTTTTAAGATAACTATTTAAATTTCATATTTTAGAATATTCACATCGTATTGTATATGGATAATCTTCACATCGTATTGTAATTATATTATCCTAGTTTTTGTTATTTATATAAAAATAAAAAGTTTTAACTAAAATCTAAGTTTTCAACTTTAAAAAAAAAATTGAATGAAAAATTGTAAAAAAACATTTAAAATCCGTGAGAAATATTTTTTTTAAAAAAATAATAAAACTGAAAATCATTTAGAAAAAAACAGAAATTTGTATGTTAAATCAACATAAACGATGCAAAAACATGTTGAATTTGTGGAATCTCTAATAATCAACTGACTAGGTCAAATGATTTGATCCAAAATCTAATTAGTTTACACCGTGCAGATAGCGTGCTTATTATTACAGTTTCATCCACCAATTTCATACTTGATAGAAAACTTTATATGTTTCTTCTCTATCCAGGGTGAGAATTCATGCAGATATTACATGCAGGCATGATTTTGTCCATTCGGATTTGCCTGCAAATTCCATCATCCTCATCCCCAGCCTCCTAATGGCCACTCAGCATATGCAATGTCCAGCTTTCCGTTTGTTGGTATTCCTTATGCCAGTTGATATGCTCAAATTATCCCTAGAGCTACTCTTTCAAATTAAGAGATCGAAATAGTACTTAGGGGTTGAATCTGCTAGGACTATTGTTCACACAATAGATTAAAAGTTTGGAAATTTAGCTAAATAGAAGAAATTGTAAATTAAAAATAGCAAGAGAATTAAAAATCGGGTTGTAAGCTGAATGGGAGAAAAGTTAAGCTTAGAAAAATTCTCAGAAAATTCAGAATTGCAGAACAAAACAATTATCAGGATTGTAATTAAGAACCATTCTAGAACTCAAATCACTAATGTAAAATTAACCAACTTTCGTTGCGAAGATTATCTATGCCTAAATTTTAGAATCCCAAATCTCTTTGCGAATTCTTCAAATTAAACAAGCATTAAAGTTCAGGTTTGATATGTTCACAAAATCCCTAAACCAATTTTTTTTGCGAATAGGGTATTTTGCTCATCTAAGATACTTCAGGCAATCAATTACACTTTCGTATCAACTAATCAACCTAAGATCAGATTCTAGATAGCTAAGCTAGAATAAGCAATAAACATAATCTAGATGAAAAACTCTATAGATTCAATTTTAACAATCTAACAACCTAACAATTAATGAATTCTTTTGAAAACCCTAAATCTAACAGGGAGATTACTCAGACATGATGAATGAAACACAAATCATGAATGAAATAAACTGCATTAAGAAAATCCAAAGAAGAAGAAAAGAGTTTAGAAATCTTCTCCAAAAATCTCTGAAAAGGTGGCTACTAAAAAATCAAGCATAGGTCTAAACAATGACCTTAAAATCCTATAAATAGGGTAAAACACGATTTAGGCTTTATTGTAAACAGGGAACACTTCTGGGCCGAATTTGCAATTCTTCAAAACTTCAAAAAAATGAAAAATTCAATTGCCGTCAGATATTGGTGTCGACCGACACTGACCTCTGGTGTCGATCGACACCCACACCAATTTTTCTCTCCGAGTTCGTTTCTTCAGCGTATCTTTTCGGTTTGCTCCAAAACATCCCATAATCTCCAAATAAGTCCAAAACGCTCCTACACCTACAAAGACTCTAAAAGACTCGAAAATACTGTAAAGATTCTATAAAGACTCTAAAAACGACTCTTATATCATGGTTAAAAACTGTAAAAACCATGATATATCAACTCTTTCAGACTTAGCCTTTGCTTGCCCTCAAGCAAAACAGAAACTTAACATGTGAAAGAGGTTTGAAAAACGTGGAAACTCTCTCTCTCTCTCTCGTTAGACTATTGCATTGAGCATTCAACCATAATCCATATGCTTAGCAGACTAATCCAAATCGAACCACCATGTACTTCTTCGTAGACATTTCAATACCCCAAATTTAACCAACAACTTCACAGCATTTTTCACAGCCTTCATCGCTGGGTCTCATCAATGAAATTAGTGCCAAGAACCTTCTAGACTCATTCCCGTGTAATACCATGATAAACCAACCAATTTTCGCACTCTTTGGTACTCTTTCTCTCCCCCAGACTTATTATTTTCTCAACATCTTTTGTATTGTTTTTTTTTAAATATCAAAGTGTAAGCGAATAATGGTATCATAGGAAAGTTTTCTAACCTCGCTTCCAACCTTCGTGTGATCATTCCTTTCAAAGTAAAATAATGGGGTCGTTGGAAATTTTCCTATCCCTTTACTCAAAAGAAAATAATCTCATCTTTTATGCTCTTTTTTTTTTATGAATAAGGGAGAGGAGTACCATCACTTTTGCATTCAGGTTTTCGTTTGTCAGGTAGGAACAGGGAGTCAAGCTCTATGAACATCAGTTACATTGATGAGGTAAAAGAAAGAGTTGATAAATTAGCTCCGGTTGTAGTGGATTATGTTGCGAAGTATGGATCGCTCTAGATCATCGATCAGTCTTTGGATTTTTTATTAGTTGGATCTGAACTAAATCTGTAGCATTAATCACTCAGGCAAATAGAGTAAGAAGAGAGGTCGTAATTTCATAACCAAAGTTTTGACTCAATAAAATGAATAAGACTGATATGATTGACTCTAAAAAACAAACACAACGTCAGCAACTACCTCCCCAGACTTAAGTAACACTGTCCCCAGTGGTACCAAACCCAGGGTTGGCAAAATAAAAAATAAAATAGAAAATACATGAATAATAAAAAGAAAATAGGAAAACGTACGAGTGGGTTGTCTTCCACTAAGCGCTTGTTTTCAGTTATTAGCTGGACTGTGGCGGAGCTCAGGTATCAGGTGGAGCAGAGGGTGGCAATGAATGCTTCTGCGAAATTAGTCTCATCATCCATGGTAGTGTATAGGCATTGGGTGCGTGAGAATGACCAAGAAAGTGAGGAATAGGAGCAGGGCTGGACTTAATCTTGGGTGGTACACTCCTTTTGCCTGCACAATTATCAAAAGAAGAAACACGCACTCTATGATGATCTCGTGGCTTGGTTAACCGCAAAACAGTTTTTGTACTTTTGAAATTCTTATTGATGAAAGGAGATGGTTCGGGATTAGGATGTACGTACCTTTGCTTTTCCAGAGGTGAATGGAGTGTGAGATGTGAAGGTTTCTGTTGTACAACAGGTCTCGGACGAGCAGCAAGAGAATCAACCCAAAAACAGTGTTTTGGAGGTAAATCCGGGTCAACTCATAGAGAGTGTCGAGCGACACCAATGATGGTGTCGATCGACATTATGTCCTTATGTCAAGTCCCTGTGTCGAGTGAAAAATGGCTGCATTGACATTCATCCGTTTCATCGAGTGAGGTGTCGACCAACACCCTGGTGGGGTCGATCGACACTGAGTCTGTAGCTCGGATCTCAGCACCTTTTCTGCAACTCTTCTTTGCAATCACTATCTCCATCTCAAAAACATCATCCTCTAGCAACTTGTCACTGAGTAGAACCTCTTCCTGAAGGCTAGTACTGAAAAGATGGTCACCACACCAATCCTCAAGCTCAATAGCTTGCTTATTCACTTGCTTACTTGGACCCAACTCCTTGACATACCTAGCAGTAATGTCTGTGGAGATCTCCACAGAGAATGTCTGTCCATCAATGGTGTGTGTCCTCCTCATCTTGTCCATGTCGAAATTCATGACCAGATCACCCACATTCAGAGCTATGCATCCCTTTTTCACATCAATCAGAGCCCCTGCTATAGCTAAAAAGGGTCGTCCCAAAATCAAAGGATCCTTGGGTTCCTCCTTATATTCCAAGACCACAAAGTCTGTAGGAATCATACATTCACCAATTTGCATTGGAACATCTTCTAAGATACCTTCTGGAATCTTTTTGGATCGATCCACTAAGATGAGAGAGATCCTGGTCGGCTTGAAATCAGTCATCCCTAGGCTTACAGCAACATAGTTAGGCATCAAGTTAATACCGGGACCAAGATCACAGAGAGAATGCAAAAATCGTTCTATGAAGATTGAGCAATCTAGCACAAAACTTTCCCGATCAGGTAGCTTCTCTGGAATCTTACTCTGAATCATGGCACTGACTTGTTCAGAGACAAACCACTTTCTGCTTCGTTTCTTTCTTTTTCTGTGGGGTCTCATGCGAGATATGCGCGAAGATGTCCCTAGTAAGTAATGCTTCTTCCTCAAAACTTAGACCATTAGTAACCATTCTCTTCACATACGTCTTTAGTGGAGGTGAAATCTTGACTGCATCAACTAAAGACATCTCAATCACCACCTTGTCCATGATTGCTTTGCATCGAACGTCCTCTATCTCATGTTTAGACTTCCTAAGACTCTTTGGGAAAGGAACCTTAGGCTTATATACTCTTTTTATGACTTGAAGAAGATTGTTGAAAGGTTTTGGTTCAGTCCGCACAGGGTGTCGACTGACACTAGGTTGGTGTCGATCGACACTGACCTATGGTGTCGACACTCTGATGTCGAGATCTATCGATTTCTCTCCGCCTCTATTCGAATTCTTCTCATCCCCTGAGGGGTGTCGATCGACACCCAGGTGGTGTCGGTAGATACTAACATCTTGTGTCGAGTCATTTGTATCGACTTTGGTCAATTTATCTCTATCTTGCGTCGACTTCTCTTGAGTTTTGGCTGGTGTCGAACGACACATAGTACTGGTGTCGACCGATACTGAGTGTGAAACGTCAAAATCCTCACCATTCCCCAAAATTTTACTAAAATCATCTTGATCTTCTACCAGAATAGCATTGCATGCACTTCTGTGGTTGTTCTCAATCCTTCCAGGAAGGAATTCATCTTGTCTTTTTACAGAATCAGCGGTCTGAGCAACTTAAGTGTCCAGCTTCTTGACATGGGTGCTCAGAGTTTCGAATTTTCTATTCAGGTCAGTGTACAAAGCATCGATCTTTCCATTGAAGTCCACTGTAATCTTCTGCTGGTCCTCCAGAATCTACTCCAGCATAAACTTAACTTCACTCTTGGATGTCTGCGGAGGAGGTTTCTGGTAAGAAGAGCTCCCAAAGTTCCTAGTGAAACTGCTATTCGGATAAGCATTCTGGTAGTCTGGCGTTGGGGTGTATGCAGAAGAATTATGATTTCCAACAAAATTAGTCCGCTGACCATTTCCACTATAGTTCCTGTTCCCCTGATATATACCATACCACTGACCCTGAAATCCAGCTTGATTGACATATTGTACCTCTTCTTCGGATTTCCCTTCTGGCTCAAAAGTTTCAACCTCAGCAGCAAAGTAAACCGACTTCTTACCCACGAGAAGATTATGTACAAAATCCAACTTGGCCTTTACCTCAGCGATTTGACCACCCTCAGCGTTTTCCGCTTGCTTCTTCCTCTCAAAATCTGCATTTTTCGTGTTATTGCTAGAAGCTAAGTTTTTAATCAATGTAACAGCGTCCTCTGGGTATCTGGTGTTAAAGTTACCATTGCCCGCAGCATCCAGAGCCATCTGGTACCTCTAATCTACACCTCTGAAGAAGATACCCAATAACTGCACCTCACTGACACCATGATGCGAACAGTCTCTCTGATAAGCTCTGAATCTTATCCATGCGGCCTTGAATGCTTCAGCTGGTTGTTGAGAGAAGGTGGAGATTTTCGTTTTCGCGTCCTCAGACCTTGCATCATCATAGAAGTTATTCAAGAAGGCATTCTTGGTTTCCCACCAAGTCGTCAAAGATGCTGGCTTCAACTGCTTGAGCCAGTAAGCTGCTTCTCCAATAAAAGAGTATGGGAAGAGCATGCAGAAGAGGAAGTCATTGGACACCCCATTAGCCTTAATGCTCGTAACCAGGTCCTCAAATCTCTCAATGTGATCCATGGGTTGTTCATGAGGAAGACCATGGAAAGGATGTTATCCCACGAGAGTGTAGTATGCGGGTTTCAGCTCAAAGTCATTCCTCTGAAACGGAGGGGGTATGATAGCAGCCCGATTAGCATAGAACTGATCTGGTCTGTTGTCGTCCCTACCGTCCTACCACAAGCAACCACAGCAGCAGCGGCTGCAGCTTGCACATCCGGGACCTCAATAGCAAGCGGGTGTCGAGCGACACCCTGTTGGTGTCGATTGACACCAACGGAGGGTTCTGCTATCACGTTTCCTTCTGCATCCAGTTTTTGACCCTGCTCGTTGCGCACATGGTCTTCTTGATCACGCAAGATTCCAGGCTCATCCCTTACCAAAACAACGAAGTTATCCATTGCAGCGAGCTTCTTTGCCTTTCGGTTCGTTCGTTCTATTCTTGCTAAGTCCAGGTTAAAAAGGATTGGCGGCTGAAGATCTTTGTTGCTCCTGGTTTTGTGATTAGGCATAAACCTGAAACACAAGGAGAAAAGAAAAACAAAAACAGCATAAATAAATAAATAATAAGTAAGTTTAGACTAAATTCTAACTGAAATCTAATGGTGAATCAAAAGTCTCCGGCAACGGCGCCAAAATTTGATATGCTCAAATTATCTCTAGAGTTACTCTCTCAAATTAAGAGATCGAAATACTTAGGGGTCGAATCCACAGGGACTATTGTTTACACAATAGATTAAAAGTTTGGAAATTTATCTAAATAGAAGAAAATGTAAATTAAAAATAGCAAGAGAATTAAAAATCGGGTTGTAAGCTGAATGGGAGAAAAGCTAAGCTTAGAGAAATTCTCAGGAAATTTAGAATTGCATAACAAAACAATTATCAGGATTGTAATTAAGAACCATTTTAGAACTCAAATCACTAATATAAAATTAACCAACTTTCGTTGCGAAAATTATCTATGCCTAAATTTTAGAATCTCAAATCTCTTTGCGAATTCTTCAAATTAAACAAGCATTAAAGTTCATGTTTAATATGTTCACAAAATCTCTAAACCAAATTTCTTTGCGAATAGGGTATTTTGCTCATCTAAGATACTTCAGGCAATCAATTACACTTTCGTGTCAACTAATCAACCTAAGATCGGATTCTATGTAGCTAAGCTAGAATAAGCAATAAACACAATCTAGATGAAGAACTCTATAGATTCAATCCTAACAATCTAACAACCTAACATTTAATGAATTTCTTTGAAAACCCTAAATCTAACAGGGAGATTACTCAGACATGATGAATAAAACACAAATCATGAATGAAATAAACTGCATTAAGAAAATCCAAAGAAGAAGATAAGAGTTTAGAAATCTTCTCCAAAATTCTCTGAAAAGGTGGCTGCTCAAAAATCAAGCATAGGTCTAAACAATGACCTTAAAATCCTATAAATAGGCTAAAACACGATTTAGGCTTTATTTGTAAAAAGAGAACACTTCTGAGCCGAATTTGCAATTCTTCAAAACTTCAAAAAGATGGGAAATTCAATTGCCGTCAGATATTGGTGTCGACCGACACTGACCTCTGGTGTCGATCGACACCCACACCAATTTTGCTCTCCGAGTTCGTTTCTTCAGCGTAACTTCTCGGCTTGCTCCAAAACGTCTCATAATCTCCAAATAAATCCAAAACGTTCCTAGACCTACAAAGACTCTAAAAGACACGAAAATACTGTAAAAACTCTATAGACTCTAAAAATGACTCCTATATCATGGTTAAAACCGTAAAAACCATGATATATCACCAGTGTAATGCCAATGATGTCTTTGCCTCCTGCAACATATAGAGCTATGCCACCTCCTCAAGTTCCTCAGTATCAGGCATATATGCCCTTCATAGTTGCACCCTCCCAAGGCCTTTTACCTCCTCAAGTTCCTCAGTCTCAAGACCTATATGCCCTTCATAGTTGCACCCTCCCAAGGCCTGTGCCAGAGGAACTTGTCGATTAGAATATGTAATAAATATCATAACTTAGTGGGCAAGCCAAAGAAACCATAAATTGGGGAACGAAGATATTAAGACTTAGCTTTGCATAATGAGTTTGCCACGAGTTTATTATACTTGTCGTATTTATTTATTTTATGCAAAGTAGGTGAATAACTCTCACACCTTTACTAAACATTCTGAATTCTAAACCTTTTAGAACATATTTCAATATTATATTTCGTAGAAGATGTATAAATGGTAAAATGCATAATCTAATTTTTTAGAATTTATAAAAACTGTAGAAAATGTATTCTAATTTTTTGCAGAATAAATTTCATCGATCTAAAATTCTTATCAAAGTTTTTTTCTTTAAATCTTCTTCATATTTGTCTATCAACATGTTTTAGAAAAGGTACGTAGCACAAATTATACATCTCAAATGACTAATAATTCAGCTACTTAGCACATATCATATATCATATATCTTATTTTTTTTATTTTTTACATTTTTATATATTTATACTAAAGAAGATTTTCTAAATATACGATACTTTTGCTAAATATAGCAAATTTTTCCTTAAACATTTTAAAAGTCTTTCTTAAAATAAAAAAGACCTACTTCAATCTAACAAAACTCTTCTTTTAACTCAAATGACTAATTTAGTTTTAAACTCTCATTTTAAAAATTCAGGAAAGTTTTCTAAAAGTGTTAGGAAGACCCTCCGGAAATATTTAGGAGGGTTTCTTAAATTCAGTACAGTCTTACTAAACATTCTGGATTCTAAATTTTTAACTAAAATGATTAATAATTTAGTTTGAAACTCTCTTTTTAACATTTCAGGAAATTATTTTAAAAGTGTTAGAAAGGCTTTCCGAAATGTTTAGGAGGTTTTCCTAAATTCATGATAACCTTACTAAATATTCAGAAATTAAGATTCAGGAAATCTTTTCTAAATCTCACAAAACTCTTATTTTCAGCTAGCTCAACTTACTACTATTTTAATGTTAAACTAGGAGCTACATAGCACAATGAGTTTGCCATGAGTTTAACAATTCATAGAAACAAACCAATTACATAATTAGAAACCAAAAACCCAACATCAGAATATACATACACGTAAATATTTATTAGTATTAAGGACTTATTGGAGAATAAGCAAACACACATAAAAACAAAACTACATTTATTAGACGAAATTACAATGGTTTTTTTTCTTTTCTTTTTCATGATGCAAACTTTTAAGTCTGACCAGTTTTTTGATATATTTTGATATGTTGTTACATCATTATTTTCTGAGTCGATCAGAATATAGGGTCTAGCATAAACAAGACCACCTGTTTGTCCTTATCACATTTATTTTATATTGAATTAAAGTAGGTAAGATTTTAAGGTTTATATTTATTTAATATTTAATATTTAATCAAAGTAGGTAAAGAATTTAAGGTTTATATTTATTTAATATTTAATATTTAATCAAAGTAGGTAAAGATTTTAAGGTTTTTATTCATTGATTGCAACATAAACAAAATTGGAAAAAACCCATCAGAATTAGAGTTGTCAAGCGGACCTAAAATCTGTGGGTCAAAACCAAATACTACTACGGCGGAGCGGGTCTAGACATAAAACTATTAGGCCAGTTAAAAAGATGGGCCTCGCGGGCAAGTCAAGGTGGGTTGCGGGTTTTGGTGGGTTATACCTGCAGATTGGCGGATCGGCCTGTGGACTAAACAAATTTGATAAAACTATATATTTATATATATAAATAAATATATTTACATAGTTGTGAATATATAATTTATGAAATATGAGATAATGTAAAGAAATTTAGTGTAAAAAATCAAAATATTAATAAAAAGAGTAAGACTAAAAGTTATTTAAATTTTAAAAATTGTTAGTTTAAATTTTCAAGAAGAAATTTATTTTTTAATTATTTTTAAAATATAAAATGTATGCCCGCGGGCCGGTCCGCTAACCCGTTTGTGGATGTCCGATCCAAACACTTAAGTCTTTGTAAGATTTGTTGGTTAAAAACTCTCAATTCGAATGATACATGGATTGGAACGATAAAAAGTATGTAAATTTGCAGAGAAAAGTATTGTATTGATATGGTGAATGTTGTAACCGGTCCCCTCTTCTTTCGTAGCATTCTAAAATTATACACCATGATTAAGATCAAAGTGGCTAATTAATACAATAATTCTTCTTATATGTGTCGGTTTTGATATTGTCTCTATTGCAATAACGTCTTGATTTGAATCTTGCTGGGTTTATCATGGACCTTCACACATTGAGCTCATCATATGGCATTTTTCTTCTTTATGCCTTTTCTTGCTAATACGAGCTCTTTGATGGATTTCCCAAGGCCAATCGCTTCGCTTTTACGAGCTCCTTGTTGGGTCTCCCGAGCCCTTACACTTTGGTGATACTCTTCTTAGTTGTTGGCCCCTTGACTCAGATGTGGAAGTGACGTGGGCGTCTCCGTCAGGATCCCGAAATCATATATGTTGTGTATATGGCTATGTAATGATTTTGTAGTCGAAAATAATAAAATGAACACTTTCTACGATATTTATATAATTAGAAAAAACTAATTTTTAAGATCTATAGAGTTTGGTGAACGTATTAATTTACATTTGAGGTTATATCGCTATATATAAATATATTATATATATATATATATATATATATTTGTTACTTGAGGTCATCAAATAACATATATGTCAAATATAAATATTTACTTTTATTTCAATTATCTAACTAGATATTAGAAAGAAAGAAAAAAACTAGTAATATTGCACACTAAAAATAGCCACTAAATTAAAATCACTAAAACACAAATATATCATAAAAATAAATTGTTGACCATTACTAATCAATATATATTTTAGATTTACATTATAGTTTTCTGAATCGTGTATTTGAAATAAAATATTTGCCTAATAATAATTTAAAACTTTAGAGATTAAAACTGTTATTTTTGTCGTGTTAGATGTATAAATTATCAACATCAATATGTTAAAATATAATATCATAATAATTATCATTATTCCTATATGATTTTTTACTCTTACTTTTTTATTAAAATGTTTTTTTTGTGAAATGACGTAAATGATACTAAAATATAAATAAAAGAAAATTTGTATTAAAAAGAATTAAAAATAATGTTGCAAATTATATGTCAATATATATCTACTTATTTAAAACGGAAATTGTTGAACGGTTTTAAAACTCGAGAACTTTTAAAACGGCTCAACAACAAGGAAGAAAGAGCACATTCAAACCTAAGAGTTCAAAATCTAATAATAAAAGACCAAAATGCCCCTAGGTCTTAAACCTGTGTCTCTAAAGATTAATTGGGGAAGAAGAAAACGCTTTGTCTGTTTGTAACTTCGCTTCATCACTGTCTTCTTCTCTTGTCCGTTTTTTTTTTGTCTCTCCCTTCTTCACTCTCGCACTTCTCTTCTTGAAGTCTCTCTTGCTCGATTCGATTTTACGGCCAATACATTAAGGTTCTCGATCCCAGGGTTTTTGATTCACTTTTGGGTTTTTTTTTTCGTACTTGGATTTAGTATTTACTATGTGATTCCTAGTTTTCCTGTTACTGTCTCTCTGATATTGAACAAATTATCCAACCCTAATCTCAAATTACTTCTGGAAGAACTAGTTCGTCTTCTGGATAATCGTTTTTGATGCTAAATTACTTTTCTTTTGTTCTTGTAGGGTGGTCAATTTGAAAAATGTCGCAATCAGCCGTACATGTTCCTCCAAAGGGTGGGTTTAGCTTCGATCTGTGTAAGAGAAATGATATGCTTACACAAAAGGGTCTTAAAGCTCCGTCTTTCTTGAAGACTGGAACAACCATCGTCGGTTTGATTTTCAAGGTATGGTTTTCATTCTCCCATAGTTTCTTGGCTATATATTGCATGGAGTACGTAATAGTTTGTTGTGAGATGTTCTCTTTTACTAGTCATGGGAACTGTTTTGTTCTTAATTAGTCTTAGGGAAAATGAGCTGAGAGTGAATGACACTGTGTGGCACTGAACTGATTTTTGTATTGTGGAAGTTATAAATTAGATCTTTGTAGAATTGGTTAGTCAAGAAGTTGAGGCCTAAGACTGAGTCGCAGGCACAGTGACTCTACTTAAAGTGATGGTTTACTTGTATCCTGTAAAAGTCTTTGCGGTCTTTATTAACGAGCATTTTTCCTTTTCTCATGATCGATCATTTTATAAGTTTCCATGTACATCAGCTCTCTGACTCTCCGTATAGTTTAGAGCACAGTATCCAAACGTGTGAAGATGCTTGTGTTCTTGTGCTCTCACTGTAGTCTTTTGATTGGTTTTTAGTAAATGATTGTGGAAGCTGTATATCGTTGATTTTGATATTCGGGTTTTGTATAGGATGGTGTGATACTAGGTGCAGACACCCGAGCGACTGAGGGACCCATTGTTGCTGATAAGAACTGTGAGAAGATTCACTATATGGCACCAAACATATATTGCTGTGGTGCAGGAACCGCGGCTGACACTGAAGCAGTTACTGGTATTTACTCTCTACCTTCAGTGTAGACAGTTTTTGTTTTCTCTTTTAAAGAAATCAGAATCTGCTTGACATAATGCATCTCTTTATCAGAACTTTATGCTTAATTATCTTGGTTTCATTCTCATTTTCCAGATATGGTCAGCTCACAGCTGCGGTTGCATCGTTACCAGACTGGTCGTGACTCTCGGGTTATTACTGCTTTAACCCTCCTCAAAAGACATCTTTTCAGGTAAATTTATTCTATCTCGTCCAGAAACTCGTCTCAAAGAAACATAGATTACTTAACTGCCTCCTAAGTTTCATTTCAGCTATCAAGGTCATGTCTCTGCTGCGCTTGTGCTTGGTGGAGTTGATTTCACTGGCCCTCATCTGCATACTGTAAGTTTTAGATTCCCAACATATGCTATCTACTGAGAAGAGATTTTGTTTGTTTGTTTGTTTGTTTGTTTGTTGCTATCCATATGACATTTGAGTATTTGTCTTACACACAGATTGACCCACTCGGTTTAACTGACACTCTTACATACGCTACAATGGGTTCTGGTTCTCTTGCTGCTATGTCTGTGTTTGAGGCAAAGTATAAAGAAGGCCTAACCGTAAGAAAGCGAAAACATTCATCTCTCAATTTTCAGAGACATTATTTTCTTCTGTCTGATTAATTTCTTGTTACAAATTCCTGTAGAAGGATGAAGGAATTAAGTTGGTTGCTGAAGCCATATGCTCGGTATATTCAATGATCTGGGTAGTGGTAGCAACGTTGACATCTGCGTGATTACAAAGGTTTGTCTTCACCCTGCTTTTAACCAGTACGTTTGATTAATCTACAAAACTCCCTTTGGTCAGGATGTAAGGCTCATAATTTGATCATCTCATGGAAATTACAGTGACCAAGTAATCGCCATCAAACCCAACTCTTAGCATTGCCATTAGATAAATGCAAAATATCCTCTCCATTTTGGTCTAATGCAATCCTAAAACCTCTGTTCAGCATGTACACATTAAGCTGACCAAGTTATTCACCACCAAATCAAACTCTTTTGCATTACATCTGTGTATGTTTTGTTGCTTTTGAGCTTATTATTTGACACTGTGTTGGCAAACAGGGGAACAAGGAATATCTCAGGAACTACATGGAACCAAACCCAAGAACTTATGTCAGCAGCAAAGGCTATTCCTTCACCAAGAAAGCCGGTAAGTTACTCTTGAACACACAACAAACAAACTTGCATCGTTACCCTCGGCTTTAGCTGGTTGAATCCAGTTTTAATCTCCGTTTTCCTCACTTCATCTTGTTGGTTTATTGTGTAACAGAGGTTCTTCTTACCAAAATCACCCCATTGCTGGAGCGAGTCGAAGTTACAGAAGTCAGTGAAGCTATGGAGGAATGAATCAATCAATCTCGAATCTCTGATTTTGCATTGATCTACATCAAGGCTTTGTGTACTCTCACGATCTCCATCAATCGCATTAAATGGAAATTATATGTAAAACTAAGGTTCTGTGGGGATACATACTTGCAATATCAAATCAGAATATGCGAATTCATACAATAATATTCTACAAAAATGTGATTTATTCATACAAGTATGGTGGATGCACTAGTTAATTTGATGACATGGTCGACACGTTTATACGTTATAATTAAACTGAAAAAGTGGAAGACATGAAGATTTTTCTATGACAAAACAAAAAAAAAACAAATCTTGAAATTATAGGGAAATCTAGCTCTAGCCAATATTATCCAAGAGGGTCATAGTAGTTTTTTAAATACATCAAATTTACTAAATAACTAGTTACTAACCCGTGCTACAGCACTGGCTAAATATTTTTTTTTGTAATTTTAAGTTTGTTAAAATGAGTTAAAATTTTATTATTTTAATTTCATAATTTAGGCGTTTGTACAATATTGTTGGGTGTATAGTATAATTGTTTTAAAATGTAATTTTATATAGCACATCTATTGTGTAAGGTGTGTTATGTTTGTAACTTGATATAGTTAATATAAGGCGAATATTTTAAAATTAACGTAATTCTAGTGTAGCGCGTGTAAATGTGATTAATCAAATTTATATTAAGTAATTTATTATAAAATAAATATAGATGATTATTTCGTATTAATGATAGCAAAACCAAATATAGTTATTGGACATTATCAATGAAAACCAAAAACGTAAACATAACCCATAATAATATCCATTGGAAACACATTTCAAAAGAAACCATAGTAAAATCATTATTTACAAAAGTAAAAAACAAATTGAAGCATATAAGAAATAGACAACCATGTTGTAATGTTAAGTAATAAATAAAAATGTTACGGCTAAAGTAAAATATTTGGTAATACAATGTGTATATATGTTTATTTTAAAATTTATAATTTGATTGTTTAATTTGATGTGTGGCAATGACAGTTCGATTATTTTGTTGTATAATATGAGAGTATAAGTGTAAATTTGAGTTAGTTCATATTTGTAGATTTTAAAATTTTAATATAATATAATTTAATATAAAAAAATCTATAATCATTTTATTTTATTTTTAAACAATATATATTGTCTATTTTACATGTTAGAAAATGAGATATTTTTAAAGTCATAAACCTACTTCCGAATATCCTAATAAATATTGTTTTTGATTTTTTTTTTTTGTCAACCATACATTGATTAAAAAGAGACTCTAAGATTGGTAGCCCAATCCGGAAAAAAAGAGTTTACAAAAGAAATTTCAGAAAAAAGTAATCTGGAAGATCTAGCTAGACAATCTGCTTGAACATTAAAAGTGCGAGAAATAAAAGATATAGAGAAAAGAGGAAAGAAAGCTCGGAGCAGACCAAACTCGTCTAGAAGATTGGAGAAAGCTGGCCACTCATCAGGAGATTGCACCATAGCGACTAGTTCTGTACTATCTGTTTCAAACTCCTGACAGTCAAATCCTTCTTGAAAGGATATTCGTCATAACCCATAATAAAGTTTTCATCTCCGAGTGTAAAGGGGAGACACTCCTTCGCTGACACTTTGCCCCAATTAGTATTGTCTGGCATTTTTCTCGAAAACACCACCATCCCAACCCTGTAGTAGGGTCCGAAAATTTCCAGGAACCACCAATTCGACAGTTTAATGCCTGGGGATTATATTCCACTGAAACCCTAAAATCAGAAGAAATTAGTTGATTTGATTAAGCTTCTTCCCACAATAGTTGTTCACTTACCGCCTGATTTAGTATGTCCACTGGTTCCGATTGTAATCCTTTGAAAACCTTTTTGTTCCTATCTTTCCATAAAAACCATAAAATCCAAGGGTAACAATGCTTCTTAAGATGATCATCTAGGTAAGATGATCATCTAGGTAAGATGATAATCCATAAAATAAAAAATCTAAATTTGAATACACCGATTCTGTAGAAAAAATTCCTGGTAATAATGGAATCGAAGGCAATTCTCATATTTGTCGAGAATGAGGGCAATCAAAAAGAGCATGATTAATTGTTTCTTTGGATATTTGACATCTTTGACACAATGTATCACAGCGTATTCTTTGGTGAACTAAGCATGAAGTAACTAGCAAAGATCCCGTAACAATTTGCCAAATAAAATGTTTAATTTTTGGTGGCGCCTTAATTTTCAAGCTTGTGCTTTTAAAACTTTACAATTTGGACCCCACTCTTCAACCTCTGACATAGCCTGAATAAGCAGATATCCCGACTTGATTGTATATTTTCCTGATTTTGTATAATGCCATATCAACCTATCTGGTTTATAAACTCGGCTTATACTCATACTCCTAATAATCCGTATATCTTCTAGATCCATAAATTCATTCAGAATGGGTAAGTTCTAATCTTTTGTAATCGGATTAATTAAATGATTAACCATTAGATTTGGGTGGAGAAATTTTCCCCTTCCATTTGCTGGGCGTGGATTAGTATCAGGTATCCAAGGATCTTGCCAGACCGATAAACTTAAACTTGATCCTAAAGACCATCTAGCTCTTTTTTCCAATAGGGTCTTGGTGGAAAGAATATTCTTCCAACCAAAAGAATGAGAATATGGGGTTTTTGCTTTTAAAGGATAAGTATTTTTGACATATCTACCCTTTAACACCCGAGCTACCAAAGAATCTTTGTTTTTGATTAGTAGTCATAAATTAAAGAATTTAATTAGATATTATGTTTTTGGTAAGATTTTGTGGGTAAGAAGAAATTAGTTTAACAAATAATTATTTAGATATCAATGCAATTACCTTTTTTATTTAAAATAAATATTGATTGATTAGTTATAAAAAAATAATAGTAAAAGCGATTTACTTAAATTAAAAGCAAAATTAGACTTTTTCTTATTGAAAAGATTTGATTGATATTCAAATGATTTTTTTATCACCCGTAATAATTTTATATGTTTTCCATATTAGTAGGATTTACAAATATTTGATAACCCATAATTAGATTTTTTTTAATCGTAAGAATAGTAAACCAAAAATTAAAACCAATTAATCGAATTTGAAAAAATATATATTTTGAAAGCATATAATCAATAATAGTGTAATCAATTTCCTTTATTAAAAATTTTGAATTAGATTTTTCTGTTTTTGTCCAAGATTTGGATTGACATCTTATTGATTTTTTTATTATCCGTAATAATTATTGTTTTCATATTAAAATAATTTTGATTTATTTAAATTAAAAAAAATAGATTTTCTATTTTTGAAAGGATTTTGATTGATATTCAAATGATTTTTATCACCTTAATTATATGTTTTTCATATTAGGAAGATTTATGAATATATGATAACCCGTAATTAGATTTTATTTTTAAAAAATCTTAACAATGTTAAACAAAAAAAAACCCATAAATCAAATTTGAATAAATATTTATTTTGGAAACATAAATATTTATTTATTGTTAAGATTTGTTGGTACCGGATCTCGAACTTTTAATTCGGATCCATTTAAAAATTGCCACGTGGATAATAACCCAGTAATAAAAGAAACCCACAGGCCACAGCTAAGTGGACGAACCAATATGATTTGATTGGGACAAGCTAGCTGGGAGTTCGCAGGAGACTGGCGAAGTGGAAACAGCTCGAATGCTAAAAGGAATGCGAGCACTTCAAGGCCCAAGAAGGATTCAAACAGGAGACGTTACAGAATTAAATGGGCAGATCAAAACGGATGTAATAAAAGAGAATGATTACATTAATTAAGCAGTAAATGCCAAATTGTTGTATAAATAAAGGTTCCCCATATGCTATGAAGGGGGGATTATTCTTTTCCGTTCTTTACTTCTAGCTTTTCTTGTATTTTCTACGCTATTTTCGTACTTGTCTGTAACACAATCATACATAAATATATTTATTCGCACTCTTACTCAGAGCTTTAATCCCAATTATCAACAAATATTTGAGTATGCGATTTCTACATCTACATTTTGGCGATGTTTGTGGGGACCGAAAGTTCTTAATCCTTGTCAGCAAATTCAAGCTACGAATCAGACATCATGACTGATCAAGCTATTGTCGATGCTCTTAAGACGCTAACGGAATCCGTTACTAGCATGACCGGAAGATTCGATACACTGGAAAAACCGTGTCTGATCTGCAAAAAAATTAGGTAGCTCTTACTCAAAATCAAGAATCTATGAATGCGCTTGTTGGGTCTTTGAATGCAGGTAATAGCTAGGATGTCTGACGCAAACTGAATCTCAATTCTCCAAATTCACACGCTCGCGTAACTCCTGGAGTAAATACTACACCAGCATCTGGAAATCATGGGGATGAAACCGGTGCTTTACCACAGCAGGATAACCTCGATGGAACCGACGATGATGAGAACCGAGGTGATGATGAAGACAGTAGGCATGATGTTATAGAACCCTTGAGGCCGTCGGTTGAGTATGCTAAAGTCCATCGCGAACTAAAGGAAATAAAATCAAAGTTTCATCAAGCTACAAGTTCAACCCCGGACATTGATCAAGTTATTGAAGAGACGAGGCGAACACCGTTCACATCTCGAATCGCAAGTCTGCGAATAAAGGATCCTCGCAAAGTCAACTTACCAACATGTGATGGAAAAGACGATCCAAAAACCACTTGGCCCGGGATGACCTAGAAGAGCATGAGGAGGATGCAGGTTATTGCAACCCAAAATAATGCCCTTCATTGCCTCACTAACGTTTCCAATATCATCATTTAAAGAGTTAGTGTCATGAGAAGTACCTTTTAAATCCCCAATTTTCTCCACAGAAAAAGCTTTCTCGTCATCTGCTAAAGCTTCATCATCCTTAGCTTGAACCTCTGCATCCTCACTGCGAACCTCTGCAGCCTCACCATCCTGATATTCCCCTTCTTCCAATAAATCATATGTGCTTTCTGTGAGGTTTAACCCTGCAGGCAGATCCTTATCTTGCATCTCTGGAACATCCTCCATTACCAAATCGCTATGGCCATTACCCAACTCCACTTCCTTTGAAAAATGAGTAATATTTGGGAGAGTCTGTGATGCCTTTGGAGCTAATTTAGCCTGATACAGCGGTTTTGGCCAAATTGGACCTGTATCTTTTCTAGGTGAATGTGGTCCCTGAAACTGATATTGTGAATCTACAACCTCATCCTTAGCTACTCCTTTCCCAGATCCTTCACTACTTTAAGCCCCATTCCCAGAAACTCCCCTTTTCTGCCCCTAAAGTGGTACCTGCTTGAATTATATCATGGCGACGATAATTTTGCTTGTTATTGTCTCCTACCTCCATCTGGTAATGACCTCTTTCATTCGTTTCCTCACCAGGATATTCCAGAGCTCTCTTTGCCGCAATTTTCCTTGGTTTTTCCCACCCTCCCTCTTGACATTGAGGTACTTGTTTAGTCATGTGTTGTTGTTTCGGATCACCTCTCATATCTGATTGTTCCTCATACAATCTACTGCCAGCAGCTCTGTTTAAATCTGGACAAACATTAACATCGTAAGTCATCCTAAGATAATGTTTACAATAACCAGATAGCTTCTCTTACTCTAAAGTAACCACCACCTCATCACTAGTATGAAATGGAACCACCTATTTAAATACAAGGGATTAAACCCATTAACAGTGACATGGATACTTCTTGAGTTTTCATCAATATCGCGGATTAATCCGACCTTTTTCTCAATAGCCCGTAATGTTGTCTCTTCCTATAGGTGCATACGAATCCCATTAACCGTAACCCAAAAGTTGATGGCTGACGGGTAAGTGCTAGATATTATAGGCTCCCAACGAACCAATGATACCATCTAGCCATCAAAATGATATGACACATTCTGCAAAACTCCCTAAGGTTCTCTTCGGACTGAAAATTAAATTAAACAGTTCTTTGATGCATATCTGCCCCAACTACCTTATCTTCCATTTTCCAGATCTTTGGCATGTTTGTCACTAGAGAGTCCATTCTTTGGACACTAGGATTCATCAACCTCTCAATTAAGGTATGAGAGAATTGTTGAACCTGTTGTGACAAGATTGATCCTGAGATTTTCACTGTCTCAGTGCGAACCATCGCAGCCTTTCCTTTGTTCATCGCCAACTGAGTCATATTAACCACCCACAACCGGAACAAGAAAGCCTCTCGAAACAAAGTAAATAATAACCCTTAATACTAGCTGTTCAAGAAATCTTTCAGCCAGAGCTGGCTTTTCCATAAGGCAAGTAAAGCCTTATGGTTTAGGCCACACAATATTAAGTAACAAATTGAGGCCACATAAATGAAGATGTTAATTGTCTAGTGGTATTACCATGCAGTTTCGAGTTCACATGACGTTTTTCATTTTCTGTTTTGTTTTTAATTTTTTTTTTCTCCTAAAATCTTCTCTTTTACAGAATTTTGTTTTAGTTATTTTTCCTTTACTTTTTTCTTCATTCTTTTGTTAATCACATTTCACATCTATATTTATTAATTTAAAACTAAAATCAGTAATATATTAACGTAAATAGTAAAACACATAAAAAATATAAACTAATAATACACATATTCGGTCTAGTTTATTTATTTTTAATATATATATATATATGTTGAAAAATATTATTAAAAACAAAAATAAATTTTAATAACTATGTACAAATTTCATAATATAAAATTACACTTTTATAATCTTGTTTTAGTTCTCATAAACTATAGGACCGGCGCCTGCTTTCAGTTGTAGCTAGAATTCGAATGAGTATAAGAAAAATGGGTAGCTTTCTCATTGTCATATAGAAGCACCACAATAAATCACCCACTGACCCACATAACCTTTGCGATTCATGCACCATAAAGACCAAATCAAAAAATATTCCTTTGATTCTCTGGATCCGTCTTTGATGAATGACAGTGTTATAGGGAAAATTATGTATAGCTGACGTGGAGGTTTTAAAGAATCTAATTGGAGGGAAGGGAGCAAATGACGTGGTTTTCGTCGGTGTTGTTGACGGTTAACGAAGCTGAAGAATAAAGAAGCGGACGAGTTCATTTGCAGAGTTTAACGAGAAAAATTGTTAGTTTGTAACTTTGTATCGTCTTCTTCCTTGAGTCTGTTTCTGTGAGAGTCTTTAGGTTTGTTCCTCATTGATGTAAAGCTGTTCTTCATTCGAAGCTTTGATAAGTGAGAAGTGAGTTGTTGTTTCATGAACATGGACTCATCTATATGCAATTGATCGTTCTACGGTTTGAATTTGAGTAAAATACAGTTTTACTGTATTAGACAGAGAGAAACAAAGAAGTACAAAATATGCTACTTAAAGTGATGGTTTATTTTTAATACAAAATATGCTAGATCTAAGAAGTACTTATAGATTTCCAAGTTAGCAACAAAGAAATGATTTTTTTAAAAAGATTCTGAGTTTTAATTTTCCATGAACATATCATAACCCCGTCAGACACATCGTGACTGATTTCATCATCACTCAAATTTACTTGAATTTTTTTTTTTTTTTGTCAATCTTCAGATTTCCTTGATTTAAAATCATGTATATTGTAATAACTAGGCCTGGGCGTTCGGATATCCGATCGGATTCGAATCAAATATTTCGGATTTCGGATTTTTTGGATATTGATTCTAATATCCATTCGGATATTTATAAATTTCGGATCGGATTCGGATCGGATATTTCGGATCTCGGATCGGTTCGGATATAACTGTCGATATCCGGTCCATAACCGAAACTTTTCTGATACGGTTTTTTCTAGATATTTTGAATCCGAATGTATCTAAATAATCCGTAATATCCGAATATCCGATTAAAAAACCAGAAATGACAAGTTCAAACTACCATAAAACCATACAATTACATAAAAGTTAAACATACTATAACATCCAAACTAAGGATTAGGAATTCCATATTCAAAACTTTTGTTTTGATTGTAAGTATTGCAAAATCAAGATTTAGAAAGTGGAACCGGCATATATAGATTTCTTATACGTATACATATGTTCAGATATTCAGATATCTATCGGATATTCGAGATTAATGGAAACTAAAAAACGATCGGTTATTTCCTAAGTTTCGGTTCGGTTTTTATCTGATTTTTTCGGTTCGGATTCGGTTCGGATTTTTGGATTCGGATTTTACGCCCAGGCCTAGTAATAACCAGTCTGTTTTATTATTTCTACTGATTGAAAAAGCGCAATGACCCAAAGAGAAACTACGAATAGAAAAACTACTCATATTCAATGCATAAATAGCGGATACTCGAAAAAATGAGTATCCGGTAAAAATAGTTAACCTTTTAGATATCCGATATTTTACCCTTACCTGCATATTTATTGATAATTCATGCGTAAAAGTTTTTTCCGTAACCGTATAATAATTCCATATTCTAGAAAATGAAGAATTTATTAATATGCAATATATAATTCTAAAAAAAAATAAAATTACAAATTTCAAAAATAAAAACTTGTAATTTCATTCTAGAATATATGAATAAACTATTAGCAATATTATGAAATACTAGCGGATATTTACGGGTCGAGTAATAAAGCGGATAACGAGATGGGTATTAAAAAATAAATTAATATCATTTACTCGACTTTTACCCACAGGTAATATAATTATTATACCCTTCACTCAACCCTAAAGTTACGAGTATCCTTTTCTTGAGACGGTACGAGCCGAGTAACGGATAGAGTACAGGTAACGGATATTAGTGCTCAGACCTAATAGATATGACCGGAAAAAAAAATCAATGACCCGGTTGAAGATCCATCAAAAACGCGCGGATCCTACAATTAACGTCGAACTTTTTAGTTTACATTTTTAATCTCGAATTTGCCTTTCTCAATTTTAATTAATCATTTCTTTAATGTTTATGTGAGTGGCAATTCCCTGGGAAGTACACAATAAAAATAATCTTCATAAAGATATATATTTACATTCAAATGCTATTATAAATATAAGTTTCAAAGAACAAATTAATAATAGTCATTAAGATTAAAAATGTCAAATACTAATTTAAGTAATTTAATTAAATTATAAAAACGAAAATACATGTTTGATTTTCAAAAAAATGAATAACCAATCAAAATGAACATATGAGATTTGATATCTAACTTACTATATTAATTTGTTATTAATCATTATACTTCACCTTTCATCTTTATATGATTATATATTTTTGGAATAAATAAATCATCATATCATCTATATAATAAAATAAAAAATAGAGTTTTTTCACATATGCCATGATTTGAATTTTTTAAAACGAATATAAATTGTTCAATCTATGGAGAAAAAATTGTAACTGCTCAAAATTTCAAACTTGAGTAATATATTTCTTTTAAACAAAAATATTGTATATTCAACAAAAATTTTGACTGAATAACAGGTCAGAATTTGAATATTTATATTTAATTTAATACATTTCTTTATTGAAATATATAATTTTATATACTACACTAAACTTTCAAATATTTTAATTTGGAATATTTAAAAATAGTTTAACTTGATATTTTTAAAAAATATCATAAATATTTAATAAATCAAAAAGTTAAAAATTATAAATACTCTAATTTGATTTTTTAAACAAATTTATTTAAATTATTTATCGTGGACGACATGTTAAATGTAATATGTTATATGATGAAATAAGTTATGATCCTTATAACATACGGCGAGAATAACTATAACTATTAATAACATCACGATACATAAACTAATAAAACATATCAAAACTTTGTTTTAAAATATAAAATATACAAAATTCTGTATAAAATAAAATTCAATCTGTGCTGTAGCACGGTCCGATCTAGTTGAAATAATAAGAACTATAATTTTGGACATTTCTTATTCTGTATTTCTCTTCTAACCATTTCGTTGTCGTTGTCTCTTACCAAAAAAATCTTTATTGTCGTTGTAGTAGAGTGGTAAGTTTTTTAATGTATAGTTTACCGTAAATGTTTTTAATGCAGGGCTAATATAGGCCCGCGGGCTTGAGGCCCATGAGTTGTTTTGGTGATCGACTTTGTGGAAGGTTTCCAATGCATTAATTGAAGCGGAAAAAGAGGGGAAACAAAGATGGCACAATCTTTCGCTATCCTCGCCGGTTTCTCGTCGCCGGTATGGTTACTCTCTTTGCTTACATCTTCAAACATGAGATGTACTTGATTCGATTTTGTTGTCAAATTTCAGGAAGCTAAAATCAATCCCAACTGGAACTAGGTGATTTCTCCATCATTCTCGTCTCTTACAGCTTCCAAATTCCAAGGTGATTTCTGATGTAGCTGACTGACTTATTGACTTCTTTACTCTAATAATTTGGCTGCTTGTTTAGAAATACTAGCTAAATGTTATTCTTCTTAGCTATGTCGAATATTCATGATAATGGAGAAACACTTGCTTCTCTGCAGCTATGTTATGTTTATTAATGCCTATGCACTCGAAATTCTAGATTGCTATTGTCAGAATATGCAATGGGTTTTCTTTAATCTTAAGATCACACTATAAATTCAAGATTGCTATTGTCAGAATATGCAATGGGTTTTCTTCAATCTTAAGAGTTTCTGGACAACTAAGCTACTCTGAACGAAGTTTGTTAATATGCAAAGGTGTTGCTAGTCTGAACGAAATTCCATTCATCATCTTCTGTTCCTTTTTGATACCCTAAAAGTTTGGTTTGATGCTTGGATTCTTTGGTTTGATGTTCATTTTCTGTTCTTTTTTTTTTTTGACACTGTTTATTATACGTTTTTAAAGGTACAAATATGGGAGAATCCTTTCCTGCTAAGATTAATCTGCCTGGCTTAAAATACAGAATTGGAGAAGAGCCAACAGCGAATAAACCATCTCTCACCCATTACTCATCACTCGCTCTTGTGAAGACTGTTAAAGACATACTTGTCGACGAATAGAGAATTCATTTATGGGACCTCTGATCAAGATGTATAATAGACACCTCAAATGTTCTGCAAAGATAATCCATTTTTTTTTGTAAGACAGCTTACGACGAAGAAACAGAACGAGCTGTGGTTTCATATACACGGCCAGCCTATGAGGTTCTCTATACGAGAATTCCATATGGTCACGGGTTTCAAATGTAGTGGAGATGATTATGCACCAGATGCAGAAATTGAGGGAGATGATTAGGATACGCTAGCAGACCTGAAAACACGTCTACGTACGACAGATAAGAAGACATCGGATGAGAGGTATTCAATTGCAATGCTGCTGCTCATAGAAGGCTTACTACTTGCAAGATACAAAGGATACCAATTCCCAAATTCCAATCTTCGAAAAGCGCTAGATTTAGAGATGCTTAGTAGCTATACATGGGGTAGAGACGCATACAAGTCGCTGCTGGGATCAATTAAAACGACAACGAGATCAAATCTGGCAAAGGGAAAGTTTACGCTGATGGATTTTGTCATCTATTCCTAACATGGAGTTGGGTTTTGCACGCTGGATATGTTTGCGCCTACAAATGGTATCATTTGTGAGAGATTCCTTCGTACAATAAAACCAAGTCTTGGTGAAATTCAAGCCATAGAGTCAAAAGATGATGTAAGTTTCTATTCTGTCTTTGCTTTCTCTTCATTATTAGTTTTGGTTATCATTTGTTTTGTTTTCCTTGGTTTAGCAATCATTTATATTGATTCCATTTTATTTTGCAGCTCGTAGTAAGATGCATCCTTCCACCACTTGAAAGCGATCCAGAAGACTCGGTCACAATGGAAGACGGGAAAGATGACGATCTGGATGTGCTTACTAGATTGGTGATTGATGGTTATAGGATAACCATCACTGACTGGAGAAACAGAAAAGTTGATGTAGGCAACGCTCTGGAATATGTTTCCCATCAATCTTGTTGATTTGGTAGAACGGAGCGTCACCAAGAACCAGTTAATGTCGAGTCGATTATGTCTACGCTAAACAGTCTCTACCAATTAGTGCAAGATGAGTTTAAGAGACTGGGTGACCGTATTTCAAAGATAGAAGAAAAGGTGAATCTAAATACGGGAAACGAGGTATGAAACTGGAGATTTGTTTATTTCTTTGTATTTCTGTTGTTATATCTTATGAATACTTTTGAGGATTTAAAACAAGTTTAGGGAGTGTTCCCAAATGTTTTGGAAAGGCTTCCCAAAGTTTTAGTATGGCTATTGAAAAATATCTTTTTGACATTATCTATTGTTGCAGAGAGATCTTGCGGGTGATATTTCATCCCATAATCGTGCTCCAACTCAACAAGCCAATCCAAACAATGAGGTATGCCATTAGTTCTCTGTTTTTGTTTGTATTCAAAAGATTCCTAAGATTTTTTATTTGTATAATCAGCAGCCTTGGTTCTAAATCTTGGTTTGGACAGCTTTCCTAAATCGCCTAGAAACAAGAACTGTGAACCGTCTTTAGTGACTTCATTTGCTTGCAGGGAGATAGAGAAGGCGAAAAAGAAACAACCACCTTTAAAGATCCTTCTCCAAGTGAACAGAATCTAAATGAAAATATAATTGCTCGACTGTATTTTAATAATAAGGGTTCTTAAATAATTAGGATATCTTTTTAAAATCGCCTAGAAGTAAGAACTGTGATCCGTCTTTGATGACTACATTTACTTGCAGGGAGATAAAAAAAGGCGGAAAAGAAACAACATCCTCTGAAGATTCTTCACCACCTGAACAAAATCTAAATGAAAAGGTATGACTCGAGTGTTTTCTATCAATTTATGATTTAGGAAGGTTTCTATATATTTAGGAACTAGAAAGTAGAAACGAGAACTGTGAAGAGTCTGTAATTACTTCATTTTGTGGATGCCTCATCGACCGACCAACCCTCTTTCAATCTCTTGTTCTTTACTCCACCCAAGGTTTGCTATTTGGAATTTAGATTTTCTGCTTTGTTTGGACCATGATGAGAAGAATATGATTGACTAAGCAAGCACGTTTGTTTATGGAAATTCTAGATTTAAAAAAAAAAAAAAATTTAATACAGGAAGAGACTAGTCAGCCATCAAGCACAATTGGTTTGAAAGATGTTGAATGTTAAGGAAAGTATTCTTAATCATGTACTAAAGGTTCCTGAAACGTTTGTATACTTGCAGTGTGATAGAGAACATGTTCCTGAGAGATGTAATGATGAGGGTGCTGTGAATGGTGATGAAAAAGAAGACAATCAAAATCATAACGTGGAGGAAGGCAACAAAAATCAAGAGGTGAGCTTTCTGAGTTTTAGGTCTTTGTTGCAGAGAGAATGCAATATAAAAAATAGATCCTCGATGTTTTGTATTTATGGAGATATTGTCAAACATTATTGTTTTGCTTGATATTGATTCAGGAAGCTGCGCAAACTTCAACCACAAATGATTCAAGGTGTAAAGATGTCGAAACTGTTGTTCCTTTAAAAAAAAAAAGAGAATTGAAACATGTCGTTCTCCAAGAAACAACAAAACTGGTGATGTGGTTGTTGACAAGCAGCAGCTTCCAAGGCGTAGCGGTCAAGTCATCACTCCATCGCAACCTACTGTTACTCAGAATGCTAAGGAGGCGACCCAACAAGAAGATTCACCTACTGAGGTAAAAAAAGATTCCTTAAATCATTCTATAACATAGAAAAACCTGACTGAAAAATTATTGTCCAAATGTTTGCAGAAGAACAAAGACGAAACAAATGAAGGGACCCAAACAAAGGAGATAACCCAGAAACTCAGTTCAACAGATGAGGTAAAGAAAGATGATTAGGAAGGGCTACCTATATGGCTGAGCAAGCTTCCTAAATCCAACATTGATCTTATAACTTTTAGCCATGCCTTACTAATGTTTCAATAGAGCTCAATTGTTAACATTATCTTATTTCATGATGTTGCAGAGAGAGAATGGGTATGATATCCTATCCCATGACAGTGTTCCCGTCCAACAACCAAATTCAAACAATGAAGTTTGACATTTAGATCTCTCATTTTATATGTACTTAAAAGTGAAGAAAAATATAGTTTTGGCATTTAATTAATGATTTTTCTAACTTGCAGCCAAACGTGGATTCTATGGATCATTCAATGAATGAAGAAAAGAATCAAAATGATGAGGTAAACTCTCTGTAGTTTTATCTTTTGTGCTTAACACGTTTAGGAATGGCTAACTAAAGTTTTTAGAAAGCTTCCTAAATCGGACATTCATGTTAAAAACTTTCTTCTTGCAGTTTGGTAGAAATGATAACGATAACTTTATGGAATTTAGATTTTCTGCTTTGTTTGGATCATGATGAGAATAATATGACTGATTAAGCATGCATGTTTGTTTATGAAAATTTTAGATTTTGGTTTTTAAAAACAAAACTCTAAATACAGGAAGAGAATACTCAGCCATTAAGCACAATTGGTAAGAAAGACAAGAAACAGGCTCACGGTGCTGATATTGATGTTCCAGTAAAGAAAAGGAAATCCCCAAAGGTTTGGCTGAACTAATAATTTTTCTACTTTTTAACTATATCTTGTATATATTTGTAACTAGCATTAATGTTTTGTTTCTTCTTGCAGTTTGGTAGAAATGAAAATGATCATGTTTGTTATTGTTTCTTATGCATGTTTTTGAAGATTTAGTCAAATTTCTAAGAAGTCTTACTAAATATTTAGCATAGCTTTCGTGAAATTTTAGTAGGGCTCAAGTTTTGACATGATCTTTTCTCATAATGTTATTGTCGCAGAGAGGAAATGCGGATGGTATCCCATCCCATGACAGAGTTCCAGCCAAACAAACTAATGCAAACAATGAGGTATAACACTTAGCGTTCTGTTTTGACTTGTATTTAAAAATAAAATAAAAAACATGTTTTTGGCGTCTGTTTGATGATTTTTCTTTCTTGCAGCTAAACGTAGATTATGTATATCATTCTATGAGTGAAGAAGACAATAAAAATGATGAGGTAAGCCCTCTATAGTTTTATCATTTGTGCTTAACACGTTTACGAATGGCTAACTAAATATTTAAGAAAGCTTCCTAAATCAGACATTCATGTTATAAAAAAAATTTCTTGTAGTTTGGTAGAAATGTTACGATAATTTTTCTTCCTCTAATAATTCTCCAACAAGATAAGATAATCTAACAGATAGAGAGGATGTAGATGATAAACTATAGTCTCATTTAAGGGATGGTGCCGATGTGGAGATTTTCTCAAAAGATGATGAATCGTGGTATCGGAGAACTGTGCTGATTTCAACATTATTGATACAGTTTCAAGTTCAGTACACCAACCTAGGGATGAAGAAGCATGCTAAGGAAATTGTCTATGTGGATCAGCTTTAACCTCCAAGACCATCACCGTCAAAAGACTGGAAGGGTATAGAACTGTTCCAGAAAGTTGAAGTGTATTACAAAAACGCATGGAGGAAAGGAACTGTGACAGATATTGATCAAAAAGAGTTCTCTGTTGAAATGCGTAGTCTGGATATAACTCACAATTTTGAGAAAGAAAGTGTTCGGATTCACAGAGAATTGGTGAATGGTGCTTGGGACTCACCATTATAGTTATGATGTTCCAAATACCTCTTATATTTAGACTTAGTTATTATTTTGATAAGTTATGGGAAGCTTGTGTATTCTGATAATCTAACTACTTCATCTGTCTGTAGAGAGATAAGGAATGCAGGATTAAAGAAGTGAGCAGGTCAAATCCATCATCCTCAAGGAAATTTTTTTTTTGTTCTTGATCTTAATGGGTTGCTTACAGATATAGTTTATACTTGCAAAGATGAAAAAGTGGACATTACAATTAATGGAAGAGCAAGTGAGTTTCAAGACCATCGCCAGCGGACAAAGCTCACTTGCTCTTCCATTAATTGTAATGTCCGCTTTTTCATCTTTGCAAGTATAAATTATATCTGCAAGAAACTTATTAAGATCAAGAACAAGATGATTTTTCCCTAAGGGCGATGGATTTGACCTGCTCACTTCTTTAATTCTGCATTCCTTATCTCCCTTCAAACAAATGAAATAGTTAGATAATCAGAATACACAAGCTTCCCATAATCTATCAATATAATAACTAAATCTAAATATAAGAGGTATTTGGAACATCATAACTATAATGGTGAGTCCCAAGCACCATTCACCAATTCTCTGTGAATCCGAACACTTTCTTTCTCAAAATTGTGAGTTATATACAGACTACGCATTTCAACAGAGAACTCTTTTTGATCAATATTTGTCACAGTTCTTTTCCTCCATGCGTTTTTGTAATACACTTCAACTTTCTGGAACAGTTCTATACCCTTCCAGTCTTTTAACGGTGATGGTCTTGGAGGACAAAGCTGATCCACATAGACAATTTCCTTAGCATGCTTCTTCATCCCTAGGTTGGTGTACTGAACTTGAAACTGCATCAATAATGTTGAAATCAGCACAGTTCTCCAATACCACGATTCATCATCTTTTGAGAAAATCTCCATATCAGCACCATCCCTTAAGTGAGACTGTAGTTTATCATCTACATCCTCTCTATCTGTTAAATTATCTTTTTTTGTTGGAGAATTATTAGAGGAAGAAAAATTATCGTAACATTTCTACCAAACTACAAGAAAAAATTTTTATAACATGAATGTCTTATTTAGGAAGCTTTCTTAAATATTTAGTTAGCCATTCGTAAACGTGTTAAGCACAAATGATAAAACTATAGAGGGCTTACCTCATCATTTTTATTGTCTTCTTCACTCATAGAATGATCCACATAATCTACGTTTAGCTGCAAGAAAGAAAAACCATCAAACAGACGCCAAAAATATGTTTTTTATTTTTAAATACAAGTCAAAACAGAACGCTAAGTGTCATGCATTGGTTTGTTTGGCTGGAACTCTGTCATGGGATACCATCTGCATTCCCTCTCTGCGACAATAACATCATAAGAAAAAATCATGTCAAAACCTGAGCCTTACTAAAATTTCACGAAAGCTATGCTAAATATTTAGTAAGACTTCTTAGAAATTTGACTAAATCTTCAAAAGCATGCATAAGAAACAATAACAAACATGATCATTTTCATTTCTACCAAACTGCAAGAAGAAACAAAACATTAATGTTAGTTACAAATATATACAAGATATAGTTAAAAAGTAGAAAAATTATTAGTTCAGCCAAACATTTGGGAATTTTCTTTTCTTTATTGGAACATCAATATCAGCATCGTGAGCCTGTTTCTTGTCTTTCTTACCAATTGTGCTTAATGGTTGAGTATTCTCTTCCTGTATTTAGAGTTTTGTTTTTAAAAACCAAAATGTTTACGGAAGGATTCATGAATATTTAGGATGGCCTTCATAAATTTTTTTTTTAAAAAAGTGGGTACTGCAAAAAAAAGAGACTACTACGATCTGTTGGAGAGTTTGGGTAGAATTTGTAAATTTTTAAAGTAAAAGATTTTGGTAAAAGTTAAAATAAAAAATTAAAATAGGATATACTTGAATTAATTATTTTAGAGTAAGAAGTAGAGCTAACTATTGGAGCAAACTTCTGCGCTATTTTTGGATAACTCTCTATTTAGAGCCAAAAAGGCACTTCAAAAAAATTATAGTTGATGCAATTTAATGTGTGTGCTCTATCCCCATGTAAATGATCGAACCATTTATACGTGAATAAATATATAATTATCAAAGGCAATAAATCGTCGTCATTCATAAGTAGTTTTCAGTTAAAATGTTTTTTTGAAAATTCCATAAAATTACACCAAGTTTTTTTAAAAATTCCACAAAAACACACAAACTTTTTGCGTTCTCAAAAAAACACACAAACTATTATTTTTACTCATTTTAATACTTAAAGTCTGAACTACATACTCACTTTACAACAAATACGAAACGTAGGTTAACTAAATTCAAAATCCTAGTCTTTCTTTTTTCTAGAGGTTGTGAAAATTAGGATTACATATTTGGAGATTAATTAGAATTGGGGATTTTCCCTAACTTATAAGAAGAACGTTTAAGCATATATGTTAAATTTCTTAACTTAGGTTAGAAACTAAACGAAATAATAAATGGTGTCGAATACTGTTAAGATAATCGTTAAAGTTCGGTTGTCTTAAAATGGAGGCACGGTTCTGACTTTGGGTATTGAAATAGGTGAAAAATAGTTCATGTATTTTTCTGGGTACAAAAAACAAGGGTTTTGTGCAAAAAAAAATCCTTTAAGTCACCGTTTTTTGTAACTATACCCTCCAACTCTAAAAAGTGCAAGTCAATGCCGCGAACTCAAAAGTAACCTGCTAAATAACCCTCTTATATTTTGATGTATTTTCCCGTATAATAGACTGTGTAATTTTTAACAGATTTTAAAACTACGTCGTTTTACGCTAATATTTTAGACAAATAAATTGTAAAATAAGTGCCTCGAACCCTTGACCTCATAAACAACACAAACTATTTTACCATTTGAGCTAACAATTGTTTCAGTAATAATGTCAAACAAAGGTACTTATATAACTAAAACGAAGCTTTATCCAAAACACATACATCCAAGCTTGAAGATCATCAATGGCGGATTTGATTTGAAGTACCATATGTAGCGATCTATAACTCTATAGAAAGCTCTTGAGATTCTACATCTAATGGTACCAATTTTGTCTTGTAATTTCAACTAAGTTAGTCGAAATTTTACAATGAAAATTTAGTTCTTAAATTTTAAAATTAAAATTCCCGGAGTTGTAAAGTGAATTTTGAACTATCGATACCAGATTTAAACTCAAGAGACTAACATTAACTAAGTCCGATAGTGTTTATTCGATTTTGGGCATAGTTAATTTTCGGATCTGAAACTTTAAAAAGGTTTTACAACCACATTCTTTAGATTTTTAAAATTTTAAAAGTAGATTTGAAATTCTCGTTGCGAGGACTTCGATTTGATATGTAATTTATCAG
The DNA here is from genome assembly GCA_900406565.1 of Turritis glabra. Lineage (NCBI taxonomy): Eukaryota > Viridiplantae > Streptophyta > Magnoliopsida > Brassicales > Brassicaceae > Turritis > Turritis glabra. The sequence goes on from OVBN01000220.1 coordinate 155,678, forward strand.
ATTTTACCAAAACTAATAACAGTGACGATGATGGTGGTGATGGTCTCAAGAGCGGTGGTGGCAGACTGGCGGTGAAAGCCATGAATTCAGACAAGAATCTAAGAAGCTAAAGCCATATAATTATATTGAATATGACTTAACACAAAAAAAAAACATGAGGCACAAATGGTTCGGTAGCTTCTGAAGTATGGGAGAGGACAAGTGTTCAAAACCCAAATTTTGCAATTTATTTGTTTAAAATATTAATGTAAAACGACGTAGTTTTAAAATCTGTTACAAATTACAGTCTATTACACGGAAAAATACAACAGAATATAGGAGGGTTATTTAGCGGGTTACATTTGATTTCGCGACATTGACTTACATTTTTTAGAGTTTAAGGGTATATTTGCAAAAAAAGGCGACTTGAAGGTTTTTTTTACACAAAACTCAAAAAACAATTAGTGTATTTTTATGGAAATCGAAAATAGTTGGTGTATTTTTATGGAATTTCTCCAAAAAAATCTAATTTTTAGTGAAAATCATAATAGTTGAATTATCTATTTTCTTAATTTTTAATGAGAACAAAATATCTTAAATTTCTAATAAAAAAGGGGAAAATTCCATAAAATACACTAATTGTTTTTCAATTTCCATAAAAATACACGAACTATTTTTTTACCCATTTCAATACTCAAAGTATGAACGTGAATCCATTTTAAGACATCTCGTAATCAGATTTTAAGGTTGATGTTCACGGTGTTCAACACCGTTTGTAATTTTATTTATTTTCAAACCTTAGTTACAAAAAAAATGAACCAATATGCTCAAAAATTCTTTTTTATTAAATTAGAAAAAATCTCCAAATCTTAATAATCTCCAAATATGTAACTCTAATTTTTATAACCTCGAGAGAAAGAGAAACACGAGGATTTTTAATTTGATTTCGATACTCTTCTTTCCATTTTTCAATCATAATTAATTCGATTTTTGAACTAAAAAAATAAAAATGTTGAGATAAATCAATATAAGGAAAATAAATGTAGAAGACTTAACTAATTGGATTCTTTATAATAACTTATTGTATTTCCTAATAATAACAATCGAATAAATAATTTACAATTAACTAACTTCCTAATTTTTTTTAAAAAACGAAAATATCACATTTAGTTTGTGTAACGCCCGTCTCCCGGAAAGTGGACTGTTGACGGAAAGTATATATATATATGAGGTATATATATATATGTCAATATGTCTTTGATCCGGTTAACTCCGTGATAAATGTTTTTCTCGCTGTTGAGACTTTTAATGTTAAGAGCTCCGGAAAAAACATTTATCGAGCGAAAAAATCGAGTTTTGGAGCGGTTGGTGGGTGTGGACCCCACGTGACGGATTTTTAAGTCAAAGAATGGCTTAATTAATCCTTTCTTTTCTTCTTCCTTTCTTTCTTCTTTCTTCCTTTTTTCTTCTTGCTACGGTTTTGGTTGCAGAGAAAGAGAGAGAGAGAGAGAGAGAGAGAGAGCTTGTGAAATCTTGTTCTAGAGAGGAAGAGCAAGGGGGAGAGGTTTGTAGCTTACCTTGAGAGTGGAAGGAGAGGGAGATCGAGTTTGCTAAGGCGTGGGTGAAGAAGAGGGTCATCCTTGAGCTTGTGGAGCTTTTCTTGAGCCGAATCTTCCAAGGATCTAAGGTGAGTGCGCGACCATGAGCTTATCTAAGCTTCTGAGGTGGTTTTGTGTGGTTTTGGTGTGTTGAGATAGTGTGTGTGTGGGTATGTTTGAGTTAGATTCTTGTTGAATCCTTGGTTTGTGTTGCTTGTTTCTTTGTGTTATATGGGTTTGAGCTTAATTGCTTGGGGAACAAGGATTTAGGTGGGAAAGGATCGATTGTTGTAAGAAGGGGAGAAACAGGTCGGGATCGGGATCGGGTTTTGGTTGCAGGAAAGCGTCGATCGGTTTGGGGAATCGGTTGCAAACCGATTTCAAGTTTTGAATCTAGTCTTATTGTTGTGGCTGCGTTTGTTGGAGGTTAATATTATGAGGTATTAACTATTTAAAAAAAATAAAAATCGGATGCGGTCGTTTCAGTTAGCATTGAGATTTTGTATATTTTGATTCCTTAACTAATTGGATTCTTTATAATAACTTATTGCATTTCTTAATAATAACAATCGAATAAATGATTTACAACTAACTAACTTCCTAATTTAAAAAAAAAGAAACAAAAATATCAAATTTTGTGAGCATTAAGATTTTGTATATTGCGATTTCCTAAACTAATTGGATCCTTTAGAATAACTTATCCCATTTCCTAATTATAACAATCGAATAAATGATTTACTTAACTAACTTCCTATTTTAAATTAGTACGAAATAATAATTTTCAACTTATGGAATATATTCTTAATAAATCGGTTTGTTTTAATAGTGATTAGAATAAATTTGGTATATGCTTAATATGTATTAAGCGATATGATTAGTTTCAGGTTTAATCCAATAACGTCGGATAATCCGTTTAAACATGATCCAAAAATTATAATTGCGGGTATTTTGCAATTTTGCACCGACCCAATTCCATCTCGAAATATTTTAGTACCATAATATCCTTAATGAAACCTCTAATTATAACTAAATCTCAGTGGCATATTTAGTAAATATTTTTATTATTTTAGACAATTTTTTTTGTACTTCTCTTTTAATAATATAGAGATTGAAAGATTGTGCCTACAATTAGTGAGTAGGTTTTGCCGTTTTGGGCCTTATTAAAGCCTAATTACTTTCCTAATTCCATGTTTTGTCGAATCCATGATTCTATATTTGCTTTCATGTTATATTATTCTACTAATATTTCGCCATAGTCTTTTATATATATATATTAGAAGGCAATTTACACTAACATAATATATCTTTACTACTAAAAAAAAGTTATTTTGAGGTTTTTTATTTGTAAAACATGAAAGAAAATTAAAAATTGTTATATCCATCGAAGAAGCCACATTAATTGTTATATCCATCAATGAAAAATAAAAGCAAGATGTATGTTGGTCTCTAAATATTCTGAAAGTCTTCCTAAAGATTCAGGAAGTACTTCCCGAATCTCACAAAACTCTTATTTTCAGCTAACTCAACTTACTACTATTTTAATGTAAAACTTGGAGCAACGTAGCACATATCATTTATCTTATATTTGTTATTCTTTATATTTTATATTAACGAAGATTTTCTAAATTTACTATACCCTTGCTAAATATAGTAAATTCTTTCTTAAACATTTTAAAAGTCTTCCTTAAAATTAAAAGAACCTGCTTAAATACCACAAAACTCGTTTTTTTTTAACTCAAATGATTAATAATTCAATATTAATATTATTTTTTTTAACAATTCTGGAAAGTCATCCAAAAGTGTTAGGAATGTCTCTTGAAATGTTTGAGAGTACTTCCTAAGTTCATGATGCCCTTACTAACAATTCTGAATTCAAAACTTTTTAGAACATATTTCATTTCTTAAATTCGTAGAACATGTACAAATGATCTATGTATAATCTAATTTTTTAGAACATATAAATATGGTAGAAAATGTATTCCAATTTTGCAGAACAGATTTCATTGATCTAAAATTCCCAACAAAATCACAAAGTTTCTTTTTAAAAGTCTTCTTCATACTTGTCTATCAACATGTTTTAGAAAAGGTACGTAGCACATATCATATATCTCAAATGACTAATAATTCAGCTACGTAGCCCAAATTATATATCTTATTTTCGCTCTTTTTTACGATACCCATGCTAAATATAGCAAATTCTTTCTTAAACATTTTAAAAGCCTTCTTAAAAATGAAAAAGGCCTACTTAAATCCCACAAAACTCTTCTTTTAACTCAAATATCTAATAATATAGTTTTAAACTCTTATTTTAACAATTCAGAAAAGTCTTTTAAAAGTGTTAGGAATGTCTTCCGAAATGTTTAGGACGGTTTCCTAATTTCTGGATAGTCTTACTAAAATATTATGAAAGTCTTTGTAAAGATTCAGGAAGTTCTTCCTAAATCTCACGAAACTCTTCTTTTCAGCTTGCTCAACTTACTATTATTTTGATGTAAAACTAGGGCTACGTAGCACATATCATATATCTTATTTTTGTTTCTTATTATATTTTTATTCTTTATATCATGGATTATTTTCTAAATTTACGATACTCTATCTAAATATATTAAATTCTTCCTTTAACATTTTAAAAGTCATCCCCAAAATAAAAAGGACCTACTTAAATCCCACAAAACTTTTCTTTTAACTCAAATGACGAATAATTCATTTTTAAAATCTCCTTTAATCAATTCAGGAAAGTCATTCAAAAGTGTTAGGAAGACCTCTTGAAATGTTTGGGAGGACTTCCTAAGTTCATGACACCCTTTTTTAAAAATTCTGAATTCTAAACTTTATATAACATATTTCAATTATAAAGTTCGTAGAACATGTACAAATTGTATAATGCATAATCTATTTTTTTAGAACTTATAAAAATGGTAGAAAATGTATTCCATTTTTTGCAGAACAAATATCATCGATCTAAAATTCTCAACAAAATCACAAAAATTCTTCTTCAATTCTTCTTCATACATGTCTAACAACATGTTTTAGAAAATGAACGTAGCACATATCATATATCTCAAATAACTAATAGTAATATTCAGCTACATAACATATATCATATATCTTAATTATGTTCTTTTTTAAAATTTTAATATAATAATACTAAGGAAAAAGTCAAAAACTTACGATACCCTATCTAAATATGAAGATGAATAAAAGTATGGAATATGGTTTTGAAAAAATGTTAAACTTGATTGGTGGGCAGGATACAAGGCTAAAGGATGTGGAATCATTTGTGAAGTCGCAAACTTCGAATGATAGCCGTTTTGATCATGTTTATTGCTCCGGTGGTGGTGGTATAACTGGTGGTGATGATGGTACAACTGGTGGTGGTACAACTGATGATGGTACAACTAGTGGTGATGATGGTACAACTGGTGGTGGTACAACTGATGATGGTGAGGGAGAAGGTTCCAAGGACAGTGAGGAAAAAGGTGACGAAGACAGTGAGGAAGAAGGTGACGAGGACAGTAGTAGTTGGTCAAAAGAGGACGAGGAAGCCTTCAGATGCAAAGAAGTCTTCCTACACGACTATGACAGAGGAAAAGAAGAGGAAGAAAGCATAATCCAAGAAAGACTGATCCAACTCTTTGTGTATCTATATACAAACTCTATCTATTTATATTTAAAGTATGTGTTTCGGTTTTTAACTAGTTATGCACCACAACTTTGAACTATGTGCTTTGGTTTGTTGTTGTAATAGTTTTAAGTACTTTTAATCAGAACTTATATTAGGTACATTGACTTATTATTAGGTTTAATGTTTAATACTGGTAATACTATGTATCCTAGTTATACTGGTAAAACTAGTAATACTGGTAATACTATGTATGCTAGTTATATTGGTAAACCTGATAATACTGGTAATACTATGTATGCTGGTTATACTGCATACAAAGATACTTAAAAGTACTTGAACAAAGATCCCTTAAACAACCATAAAAGTACTTTTTCACTTCAACTCGCCAAACTTCTTCTTCTCTTCATCAACTCGAGCGAGTAATTGAAATAGGCGATCTTCTATTTCTCCCAAAATGGTTTTGGTTAAAGTAATCTCCTCCAAGATTGCACCACTCAACTCCTTGTAAATGTGGCAATCTCCATCATTCACATTATCACAATGAGAACAATAAACACAAAATGGATAACAATAATCAAAAAATGGATAATGTGATAGGATAAGTTGGATCCTTACACGAATATCACTAGAATAGGAGTAGAATTTTTGACCAGTCAACAACCCAATTGTTTGAGTCTTAAGCACAGCTGGTTTGCCACAGTAACATGTAGTCGGAATGCCAATAGGTGAGGGCTCCCATGTCACCGGAGTCGGAGCAAATCGAGTCGGACTGATATCTTCCATATAATCATATTTGGGGAGGATGAGTTCGTCATCTGAAGATGATGAGTTGCTGTTGTTGGACCCAGTATCGAACTCCTCACCAAACATGTCAATGCGTTTCCATTTACCCATTTTCAATACAAAATCAATTTTAGAAAAAGAAATTCAGATCCTAATACAAGCTAAATTGACTAGATTTCAAGTATAGAAGAAGAAATTGGAGCTCCTGGTCACAATCGGAGAAACGGCAGAGAAATCGGAACCCAAGATTTCGATTTGGGGAAAATTATGTTTTCTCTTTTTTAACTTTAGGGCAAAAATATTCAAATAAAAATGCCAACCCTCAATCAAAGTAAGCCACGTTTTAAGACATGTGCGTCGTTATGCCACGTTTTAAGATATGTGCGCCGTTATATAACACATAGTTGTCCCAAGTATTACGGTGTTACAAATGTAACACATAGTTGTCATTTTGATGTTTTACCTATTTATGCAGTTATACCATGTTATAAAAAATAAATTTCAGTTGTCCGGTTCATTTTTTAAATTGGTAACACATTTCCTATGATTCCATACCATCATATTTGTAAAAACACATTTTTCTCAAGTTTTGCTTCCTAAGGTATATGACACAAACTCTTCTTAAAAGTGTAAAGTTATCCTAAGGTGATTGTGGGAGAATACTCATATATAATATTCAAAAAATCGTTTTAAATTAGGTACTTTGTTTTTTATATTGAAATACATAAATAATTGATTTTATGTCGTGAAATAATTCAAAAAAAAAAAATTAGTTTTTGTTTAATTATGTTTATTTTATTTTTTGGAAATTATTTACTTATTTTTTTAAAATAATTTTGTATAGTAAAATTAACAATAAAATGTTCATATACGACATATAATTGAAACACACAAATAATTGAAACACATATATAAATCAAACACATGTAAATACAAATTCAAACATAGTAGTACAAATACAATAACCAGTAGTACGTAGTTGTCCAAACAGATTGTAACAATGAAAATTTCCAAATCAGGCACCACTTGGGACACCTACTTCAACCCACCACTTGGGACACCTACTTCAGCACCACTTGGGTTTTCAATGTTTGTAATTTGAACCGCCTTCTTCTTTCATTGTGGTTCTCCTACTGATGGTTTTCTTCTTACTTGACGTCTTCCCTTTTTGGTTTTTTTCTTCTTCGGAGGTAAAGCATTTTTTTCTTCTATATTTGCAGGAATATTCTAGTCAGAGCTATGCGGCACTAGATAAATGGTCTTGCAATACATGGAAACCCACTGGTCAACGAAATATTTTGACGAACACAACTCATGTAGCTCGATGTTATGCCTTCTCGATTCTTCCCTCATGAGTCTGTACACTGCCGATATCGCATGGGCACAAGGATACTTGTCAATATCAAAAGTTTTGCAACTGCATGTCTTGTTTCGCAAATCCACCATATAATGCTTCCCATCCCGTCCAACCGTACTATAATCAAGCATGTATACGTTTAGCTCAGTCGCAATCAAATGACACGCTTCCGCACATCTCTCGTGCACTATGTCATTCACCCGCAGCACTAGGAGCCTCCCGGAGTTTCCGTAGATAACGCTCTCCTTCCTATGTTTGTTACACCATTCGGAATTTTTTTCGACTATCGCATCTATCATAGGTAACAAGTTGTAGTGTCTTGCCTCCTCAATCACTTTGTTCAGAGACTCTACACAATTACTTGTGTCTATGTTGTATCTTGCTCTGGGAAAATAGCACCTCGCCCATTTTGACACCTCAACGCTTTCATCTAGATATTCTGCTGCTCTAGGATATCATCTTCTAAAATTATCGTACCTTCTTATGAAGTCATGCTCTGAATAAATCTGAGAAATATCTCTGAACATCTGTGCAACCACTTTGTTGACGTTCGAAACTTTTAGGCTTATATTTTGGGACAAATGGAATATACAATGTGTACACTCGGAGTACACCTCACGCACCGCCTTTATGAGGCTTGCGTTTCTGTCACTCACAAAAACCAGCTCATTACTATCTTTAATAACGGTTTTCAAAGTTTCGAAAAACCAGTTCCAACTTGCATAATTTTCACCATTCGTTACAGCAGATGCAATCGGATAGGTGTGACGGTTATGATCCTGAGATGTAGCAATCATTAGCACACCACCGTAACAAGTCTTCAAAAAATTGGAATCCACAATGAGAACTTTCTTCATCGATTCAAACCCTTCAATACAAGGTCCTAGTACGATGAATACATACTTGAACCTTCCTTCCTCATCCAACTTAACAGTTGTGTTTGTTCCAAGATTCACTTGCTCTAGCATATACAAATAAGAGTACAACTACTTGTATCCTTCTTCTGGATCACCACGCAACTCGTTAACAGCTTCATTCTTTCCCCTCCAACAGGTAGTATATGACGGTGGGACACCATATTTTCTTTGAACCAAACCCATGAGATGTTTAGCACTTGGAGTCTTCATTATACCTGGATAGTCTTCTCTCAAAAGATCAGCAACTAATCCCGATGTGGCTCTGTTTCTATTCTCGCCGCTTATACTAGAACTAGCCCGAGAGCATGTGTGTGAGTTGTTGTATACTTGTACACGAAAGCACTCTGAATTCTTGACCTTTGTAGTTCGTAAATACCATTCACACCTTTTTCTATATTGACGACATTTCAACACATATCTATCTCTCTCACTCTTGCTTGTTGAGAAGGCAAAACAACTTTTATGTGTACTTCTCTCAACAAAAGCTTTCACTTCTTTCTTATTATTGAATTCTTGACCAAGTTTCAAATCCATACCATCTTTCCATGTCTGAGCAAACTGATCCCTTCCTTTCTCTTCACTTGGAATATATTCATGCTCCATATTGTTATCCATACTCCTATCCGAAGAGTAATCCATTCCGTTATCTTCATCATCACTTGAAGATATATTTTTAAACTCTCCACGACCATCATTATCCACTGGATCATAATGTTCTTCCAATGGTGTTTCATAAAAAGTAAGAGCACCAGCATTGCCACAACCTGTTGGAACCACTTCCTCGTAATTCAAACCAACTGAACTACCTTCCTCTCTACCTAAAACTAGACCTTTCTCCTTCTCCAACTGATTCCTTCTTGAAACTAGACTATTACCCTTCTCCACATGCAATACACTTCTACATTTATTTGCATCCATCGACGTTAGATAAACATAAACGTCATCATCATCGACGATATATGATTTTCTCAAAGGTCTCGTGTCTAATGGTATGAAACTCAATTTCAGTTATGTCGTAGCTGAATCTATCCCAACTTTCTTGCATACACTTTTCAATAACATCGAATAACTAATCTCCTCCATAGATAAACTCTTGAACAATAGTGGGTACATGCGATCTTCTGCTGAAATCCATTCATACCCATCTCCGTTCTTTACATAATGTCCTCCATAATCAAAATATAGGCTTGTGCTCATTGTCTCATGAAAAAAAAAAACAAAAAACAACTAAATCAGTCATATCAGTTGTACCCAGTTGTACTCTGTGTTCCATATTATCAGTATTACCCAGTTCTACCTATTGTTTCGTAAACGCAGTAGTACCCAGTTGTACTCAGTGTTACCTATTATCAGTAAACGCAGTGGTACCCAGTTATACCCAGTTGTTCTAAGTCTGCATTTTTCAATTTTGGGCAGAGATTCTCTAATCCTCTACGATTCAACAACTGTGAGATGTTACATTACTTGATCCGATGTAATCGACCCAGATATTATCGCTAACGAATAAGATAATGGGATCCAAGATAATGGAAGATAATCCCAAATCCAATTGGAATCATCTTTCAACTTGTGGATTCCCCAACTTGCATTACTATCCTCAATTGAAACTATAACATAGTAGAACGCACCTCAATTGAAGGTTCAATTGAACAAATGCGTTTGGGATCAATGGTGATGGTGATGGTGATGGGAGGATGGGATGATGATCCGTCGCGCCACAGGAAGAAGAAGAAGATCCGATGGATGGATCCAGTGTTTTTTTATTTTTTTTTTCTTTTTTGCTTTTTTTATTCTTAGTTTAGGGTATTTTAGTATTTTACCACTTTATTAAAAATTAAAAGTTTATATTAGATTTTTTTTTTGGTGTTAAGGTTTGGTGTTGGGAAAAAAGGTTTTATGAGAATTTGATCAGATTGTGGAAGAAGGATAATAATTTTCAATTAAACCAAAACCAAATTGCATAAAGATAGAAATGAGTCAAATAACTAAGGATAGAGAAGATCCCTGTCACAGATTGACGACGAATTATTTATCAAGTGAACGCCGCTCTGTAAATAAGCTAATAATTATCAGTTACGTTAATAATTATACTTCTCCCAAAAAAAATGGTTAAAAGTATATGGTTTCTGTGTGGGCTTTAAACAGCTTTTATAAACCTTCCGTTTGTAGGGATTTTATGTTGTTATCGATTCAGTATGGTTTGTTAATTGAATCAGAAAAAGAAAAAAAAACAATTTGTGCCTACAGTTTTGTCTCACTGGAATAATTATTAGTTGTTTCACATCAAGATAAAAAAAAATATACAGCAAATAAATAAAGGTATGCCAAAAGTATTATAGGAAATATACCCAAAAATTCTAAAAAATACAATCAGAATTTAAATTGAACTGGGAAGGAGTATATAATTATACCCATTTTCACTATATCCATGCTCGCTTTTTAATCCAACGGTTTAGAAATTAAAATAGTTTCCTAATATCCACGTGATTATCGCGATTTGTCTCCTAAGCTAAACAATACCCGTGCATCGCACGAATCCATATCTAGTAAATTATAAACTTATCACAGTATAATATGATTTAACACGATAGATTTATAAATTTATTAATATATACTAGATTTTACTCCGCGGTACACCGCAGATCAATTTTTTTAAAAAAAATATATAAATTTTAAGTTGTATTTGTTTTGTTAATATTATTTGTTTTGTTTAGTGTTAAGATTCTATAATTGTATTTTAATTGTTAATTCTAAAATTTCACCCGCGGTATACCATCCCGTATTAATATCGATCCAAACATGTCCGACCATATAACCCCGTCCCTTGATATTTTAATTTTTCTAAAAAAGTTTAAATATTATACTTTAAACATTTTATAAAGTTTAAATATTTATAATGTTTAAAATTCTTATAAAGTTAAAGTATTTATAATATTTTAAACTTCATAAAGTTTTAATATTATAAATATTTTAAACATTTTATAAAGTTTAACTTATTAAAATTTAAAATATTTAAATTTTAATAAATTTAAAATATTTATTATATTTAAACTTTATATAAAGTATAAATATTTATAATAATTGAAATTTTTTTAAAAGTTTAAATATTTATAATATTTTGAAATTTTTTAAAAGTTTAAATTCTTTGAAATAAAGAACCGGAATACACCGAATAAAACTTTTAAATTTGGACGCATGATAAATCAAGCTTCCTTCTCATTTATATTCGGAATTATTTTGGTCTCTTTTATAGTATGACTCTGAACCATTGCCCAATTTTTTAGGTGATGTGAGACATTGTACACATATTTGTTTTTTCATTTACTGAGTAATATATGTTTGTTTTAAAAAATTTTAATCACATCATATGCAAAAAAAAATCTCAAATTTTATTAACTAATTGTATTATATAATAATTTAAAATAATTTAAATATAAAATTAAATAAAAGTGAAAGGAGAATCATATATTTATGCTTGAATTATGTAGAAATATTTTAGAAAATTAGCTTAATGTAGTTTTCTTTAAACAAATTGAGATTAATGTAGTTTACTAAACCGAAGATTTGAGAATAAATTTGTTTTGATATTATCTTTTTAATTTCCAGATTTAACCTTAATGAGTTTATTATTTTTGTCTTAAATGTAATGGCATTCTATGTAAATATTTACTAAATCAAAGGTTACTTTACAAAATGTATTTCAAAAATGTTAATATAGATATATATTTTTATCATGTTGACTTAACAGATAATCATCTAACTTATAATATTTTTTTATTCAAATATATAATGAGTAATATCGTTAAAATCAGATAAAACATCGATATCTATGATTTGCTGATTATTAATTTAGTTTGTCTTTTGAAAATCAGATTTTCTGATCTACGAGTTGCTGTAAGTGGCAATTGTTATATATAATGTTGTTATTGGTCATATTAATTATTAACGAGAATTGAATAATAGTTTATCGACGAAGTAAACCAATTTTATTTTGAGAATGTATTTTTAATCGTGATGACTTAATCTCCGTTCATAGTTTCAAATTTTGTACGTCAACTTTATAATTTTCTTTTTGTGGAGATAATTAATAAGGAACCCGGTGGCATATTATTTCTTGCATTATCATACTCAAATTTTAATTTTAAAATTATTTAATTAACAAATCTATGTTGCTAACATTAATAAAAAGAGAAACTATAAATTATTTTTAATATGCATACAAATGGGTTAAAGCAATTTATTGGCTCAGTTTAAATCTAATTTTATAGGAAATAAAAATAGTACAAAGGTAAAATCATGTTAAAAATGTTGTAAAAATTAAATTATGATAATGCCAAATATAAATTTTAATGTTTATCAAAAATATAATCATTTAAGATTATTTTGAATTTTTTACTTTACTTAAAATATCATTTGTATTTTGAAAGGTATATAATAACAAATTGGAAATAATATTTTTTCTCAATTTAATTAGATTTTATAGGAAAAAAATAGCGCAGAGGTAAAATTATGTTTAAGTTGTAAAAATTATATTATGATAAAGCCAAATATCAATGTTAATATTTTTTATAGAAAAATAGAATCATTTAAGATTATTTTGAATTCTTTACTTTATTAAAAATGTTATTTATATTTTGAAAGGTAATAACAAATTGGAAATATTTATTATTTTGAGTTATTGCTTCGGGTACAAAGAAACGTTTTACGGTTATATATACATAATTAAGATTATTTATTTTGAAAATGATAATAGTTAAACTTGCAATTTATCTCTATAACATTTGGAAATGTCTAAAACTTTAACAAATTTGTTTTAGTAAAAAATGATTAGTTTATGATTTTTTTTGGAAAGAAAAAAAAATCTAGATTTTTAACGTATTATTATAAATTTATAATATCGAAAGACAAAGCTCAGTCACTTAGTTGTGACTGATACTTACGTAACCGACGTTATAATTTAAAAAATACAGTAAAGCACTTGAAAAATACGATTTAGTTTTCTACAATTCTTATTACAACTACGATGAAAAATACATAGATGCTATTAAGGAAGCAAATTTTTAAGACACGAAGAATTGTTTAAAAGCTATTCGTTATATGTTGATGACAAAAAATATTACAGAACCTAAATTTAGGGATGCTACTCGAGCATGAAAGCTTGCTAAGGTGAGTCTTTCTAATATGAATTTCCAATTGGGATTTGGCTGAAACTGTTGAAAATGACATATATATGTCCAGCCAAACTGTAAGACACAAAGTTGGTGAACACCCCATCTACTCATACAATCACCAATTAATAATTCATTCTGTATAGCTAACCACATGATCAAACAGTATCAGAGGACTCGATTGATGGTGTACGTTGGTAGTTCAAATGAACCGTATCATATACTACTCTTATATAGATGATATTCCATCACTTAACACTATTGAGTTTTTACACGATTATGAGTGCAATTGTTGGGACAAAATGTTTTAATACTTTCAGTGAGAAATATGACCTTTGATACAAAATTACAAATCATTAAGCTTTAGACATATTCATGTTAAATTGTTGGTTATAATTCTATTTGCATGTCATAATAATACAGAAAAGCAAACGAGAATGGAAAATAGATGCTTACGCAATTTAGAAACCGGATCCACTAACACAGTGAAGTATAAGAATATTGTTGTAGAGAAGATGAGTCAAATGAATTCACGAAGGACCATCATTGACGTCTTATTAGTTCATCTCCATCATTTGTTGGATCATCCTTAACAATCAAAGATAAATTATAAGGAAGTGTATTCAATCAATGATTTTAAGTGATTTATGTTAAAATAACAAATCTTATGTTATTCAATCATGAATTTTAACAAGTCTAATAAAATTCAATGTTATTTAATTAGTGATTTGAAAATCTATTTTAAAATCCATTATTATTGAAAACATTATGAGGATTGGATTTTTATTGACTTTAAATGATTTTAGAGAATTTCCTTATTTAAAAAGGTAATGCTAGATTCTACACCAATACATGATATTGATGTCGCTAAGCTTTCATTAATAAAGCAGTCTGATGATGACGCTTTAGAAAGGCCAAAGATTGATTCTACAACAACATCTAACGTTGATGATACTGAAGTCAGATCTAAAAGGCAATCTAGACTACCTGGTCATCTTCAGGATTATTACTGCAATGCAGTTCCGGATGTTATAAAAGATGTCAGGTATCACATTTTAGCTTACATCAATTGTGCTCAATTGTCTGAGGAATTTCTACATACATATGTGTTGTTAATAAGTATCCAGAACCATGCACCTATGCTCAAGCAAAGAAAATAAAGGAATGGCTAGATGCAATGGAGATAGAGACAGATGCTTTGGAATCCACTAATATTTGGACAGTTTGTTCTTTGCCTAGTGGAAAGAAACCAATTGGCTGCAAATGGGTTTTTAAAGTTAAACTCAATGCTGATGGGAGTTTGGAAAGATTCAAAGCACGATTAGTTGCTAAAGGATACACACAAAAGGAGAGGTTAGACTATGTTGATACTTTCTCTCCAGTAACAAAAATGACAACAGTGAAGACCTTATTATCTGTGGCAGTTGCAAAGGAGAGTTTACACCAGTTAGATATTTCTAATGCTTTTCTCAATGGAGATTTGAATGAGGAGATATACATGAGTCTACCTCGAGGATAATCAATGAGACAAGGAGGAGTTTTACTTGAGAATGCAGTTTTGAAATTACAAAAGTTTTTATATGGCTTGAAGCAAGCGTCGAGACAATGGTATTTGAAGTTTAGTTCAACACTGATGAATCTCGGTTTCCAGAAATCTCATGCTGATCACACTGAGTTCACTCGTAAAACTGGTAATGTTTACGTTGCTTTACTATTTTACCTTGATGACATTGTTAGTGCTGGGAATAATGATGATGATGCTATAGAGAAATTGAAGATTGATTTAGAAAAGGCTTTTAAACTCAGACACTTAGATTCTTTGAAGTATTTTTTAGGTCTAGAAATTGCTAGATCAAAAGATGGTATTTATGTGCGTCAGAGGAAGTACACATTGGAATTATTAGAAGATACTGGACTTCTAGGATGTCGACCTTCTATCATATAATACATTACATTTAACATGCCGCCTGCTTAAATATTTTAAATATATCTGTTTAAAAATCAAATTAGAGTATTTATAATTTTTAACTTTTTGATGTATTAAATATTTATGATATTTTTAAAAAAATATCAAGTTAAACTATTTTTAAATGTTCCAAATTAAAATATTTAAAAATTTTATTGTAGTATATAAAATTATACATTTCAAAAAAAAAAATGAAATTGAATATAAATATTCAAATAGTTATAAGGATCATAACTCATTGCATCATATAATACATTACATTTAATCTGCCGCCTGCTATAAATATTTAAATATATTTGTTTAAAAAAACCTAGAGTATTTATCATTTTTAACTTTTTGATCTATTAAATATTTATGATATTCTTTAAAAATATCAAGTTAAACTATTTTTAAATGTTCCAAATTCAAATATTTAAAAAGTTTATTGTAGTATATAAAATTATACATTTCAAAAAAAAAGAAATGTATGAAACTGTATATAAATATTCAAATTCTGACCCTACTCAGTCGGAATTTTTGTTGAATATATTTTTGTTTAAAAATATATATTACTCAAGTCTGAATTTTTGACCCGTTAAATTTTTTTCTTTATAGATTGAACAATTTATATTCATTTAAAAATATACAAATCATGGTATATGTGGAAAAATTACTTTTTTATTATATGGATGATATGCTGATTTATTTGTTTCACAAAAATAGAATCATATAAAGATGAGAAGTGAAGTATAATGATTAATAACAAATTAATATAGTAAGTTAGATATCAAATCTTATATGTTCATTTTGATTGGTTATTCCTTTTTGAAAATTAATAATGTATTATCGTTTTTATAATTTAATTAAATTACATAAATTAGTATTTGACATTTTTACCGTTAATGACTATTATTAATTTGTTCTTTGAAACCTATATTTGTAATGACATTTTAAGGTAATTTAATATCTTTCATAACATTTATTATAAAATGTACTTTATTAAAAGGGTATGTTTGTGCCGTCATGGTTAGGCCTGTTAACGAAGCGAATATTCGTTTTTTCAAGGTATCTGTATTCGTATCCGTATCCGTATTATATGTGATATTAGTATTTGTATACGTATCCAAATATTCACATCATAGCTGAGTTGGATAAAGAATGGATTATATAATAGTGAAGATGAAGAGAGAGTTGACTATATATAATACAAAGAATGGTATCAACTCTCTCTTCATCTTCACTATTATATAATCCATTCTTTGTCCTTTCTTCTCTTTTCATGTAATTCACCTCTCTCTCTATCTAATTTGATCATATAGATATTATTGTTACATCTAAAGAAAACAAAAATGGAAAGCTTTCTCTACCTCCTCGTAGTCATCTTCATCTTCATCTTCTCTTCATCTGTTAACGCATGTGATCGATGTCTTCACCATTCTAAAGCATCTTATTTCTCCTCTGCCTCTGCTCTTTCTTGTAAAGATTCAATCTTTTCTCATTACTCCTTTTTACTATCTGCTTGTTTCTTTTCTCATATCTTCTGTTACGGGTTTTTGCAGCTGGAGCTTGTGCTTATGGCTCTACGGCCACAAGTTTTTTCGCCGGACACATAGCCACAGCTGTGCCTTCGATCTACAAAGATGGTGCTGGCTGTGGAGCTTGCTTCCAAGTCAGATGCAAGAACACCAAGCTATGTAGCAGTAAAGGAACCATTGTGATGGTTACAGACTTGAACAAGAGCAACCAAACCGATCTTGTCCTTAGTAGCAGAGCCTTTAGGGCTATGGCTAAGCCTTTTGCTGGTGCTGACAGAGATCTTCTCAAACAAGGCATTGTCGACATTGAATACCAAAGGTTCGATTCTCAAAACACCTAACTCTTTGGTTTTCCTAATTCCTAATTACTTGACTTCATTACATTAGTAATAAGAAGAAATCGGTAAATAAAAACAGAGTTCCTTGCGATTATGGAAACAAGAACGTGAACGTGAGAGTAGAAGAAGCAAGCAAAAAGCCAAACTACTTGGAGATAAAGGTATTGTACCAAGGAGGTCAAACTGAAGTAGTAGCCATCGACATTTGCACAAGTGGGTTCGTCACGTTGGGGTTACATGACCAGAAGCCATGGAGCTGTACGGGCAACTGACAAAGTACCCACCGGAGCTCCAGTTCAGGTTCGTAGTGACAGGCGGCTACAACGGTAAAATGATTTGGTCGCAGTGTTCTTCCAGCCAATTGGGAAGCTGGGAAGACTTATGACGCCGGCGTTCAAATCACAGACATTGCTCAAGAAGGTTGTGATCCATGCGACGCTCACATCTGGAACTAAATTATTCCAATTCTCCTTATCTAGGCACACAATACACTTGATAGGTTTATATATATGTATGTGTAACAGAGTTGTTTATTAAAGAACACAATGGGAATGCATAATCTAACAATTCTACAAGAATTAAAGCAGAGAACCAATCAGGAACCACCATGAACTCTCAAGTTGCACAACTATTAAAACAAACCAGCAGCAGAGCCACCTCAACTCAACATATCACTCTTTGTGAGGAAGATGAAGAAGAAAAGATACTATTTTTCATTTAGATTTCTGGGAAACACCAATCCATTAGAAGAATTTGAGGAACAACATAAATCGTCTGCTCAGATCAAATAATTCAATGGAATAAACACGAATTTGAAACATTGTGCCCAAAACACAAATTTTGATTCAAAGCACATTAATTTACAACTGAGAAACGATAATTAAAACTGATAAAACGAAACAAGACACCCTAATCACCAGTTCTAAGATTCTCCACAATCCATAAAACAACATTCGATTCAAATTAGAGAAACAAACCCTAATTACTACTTCAAGAACTGGTAAATTTAGTCACAGCCTTGGTTCCTTCAGAAACAGCGTGTTTAGCGAGCTCACCAGGAAGCACAAGCCTAACAGCAGTCTGAATCTCACGAGAAGTAATCGTAGGCTTCTTATTGTACCTAGCGAGCTTAGACGACTCCGAAGCCAATTTCTCGAAGATATCGTTGATGAAACTGTTCATAATCCCCATAGCTTTGCTAGAGATACCAATATCAGGATGGACTTGTTTCAGAACCTTGAAGATGTAGATCTTGTATGTCTCGACACTCTTCTTCTTCATCTTCTTCTTCTTGTCTCCGCCTGCACCAGCTTCTTTTGGGAGCTTCTTGCCGGCTTTTGGTTTCTTCTCCGCCGGAGCTTTCTCGGCTTTTGATTTCTCCTCTACTGGTTTCTCGGAGGCTGGTTTCTTCTCCGCGGGCTTCTTCTCTGCTCTCGGCGCCATTGTTTTGACCCTTTTTTCTTTCTGGGTGATGAAGAAGAAAAGAAGAAGAAGAAGCACAGATCTGAATTGTTTTTCAGTGATTTTGATATCTAATTCGGTGAAGTTGAGTTTTGTTTTTATAGTAGTTCGAGTAATTGATACGATTGGTTATTAGACATTGACGAGGATCCATGAGGTGAGGAGATTTTAGCCGTTGAGATTGTTCTTAATCGACGGTTTATAAGAATGTTTATAAACTAGGTAAGCTCATATTGTGGGGGATCGCTGACGTGTCAATTTTTGGTTTATGTTAATGTTAAAGCGAGCGCGGGAGTTAAAATCTCCGTTCCCGCTACACTATATTATAAATGGGCTTTTTTATTGGGCTCATTTAATTAGAATCGGCCTGATCAATCTGATTTGAACCCGGTTCACTCTCTGGCGGTTCTCCGATTTCTCTGTGTTGTGTGTTACAGTTGAGATTATTGCTCTGCTCTCATCGGTTTTTTTTTTTTCTTTTTTTTCTTCTTTTACCAGCCAACACCCATTTTATTAATTAACCATGGAACTCTCCTCCAGAGAACTTAACATAAATCATACAACTTATATAGGTGAAAAAAGATAAAGAATACGGGAAGTTGTTTACAGAACAAACTATAAGGTCCGGACAGAAAAACAACAAACAAATAAGCTAATACAAAGCAAAAAATAAGGGATCCTAACAATCCATAAGATAGAGAGTGTCATTTTGGAAGAAGACCATCCCGTCAAAAAGATTTCTAACCTATGACAGGTCATCATCTTTTTAATGCAACAACTCCAAAAACTTAGCAGAATTTGAAAGCTCTTGCTACTTCCAACTTTCTCCTGAAGTATGAAAACTCTCAATCCTTAAAAAGAGAGGTTGCAAGTAGGACGATCACAAAGGTTCGCGATCCAAAAGCCACTGTCGTCATCCCTTAAAGAACTCTGATCCTGACTTTCTTCTATGAATGGTCCCAGATGAAGGAAAGAGACTATAGGTTCACCGTCTACCAAAGTGAATAGCAGTGATCCATGGTAATCACAATTTAGCGTAAAGTTTTGCTTAAAAAGACAATTGACAAAAAGCCAAGTGAGGTTTTTGGATGAGAAATGTAAAAGTTTAGTTCAAGCTCAAGCTAATTGGTTTGTTGATTCAGCATATAAACGTAGAGAGTAAAATGAAAAAAAAGATCACCACTTTGCTTCAATTGAGTAACTCTCTCTAACATGGTACAAGAAAATTCCTATACAATTGGTCCTGAATGATGATGATTGATTAAACTCTCTCTTTCATCTAAGAACAAATTTGATGAACAACCCATTAGAAACCACAGCATAAGACATTTTAAGGATTCAAATGCCATTTTGATTAGAAAACTAAACTCTGTTTTGCCAATAATAACAACCATCTTCATACATACATACACACAACCAAAGCAGAGTAGAATATATATTAATAGGCTTGCATTAACACAATATATTTGCCGTAAAATTGAACTAACCTGATTACAATTAGTTGATTACTTGATTTAAAATTAACGTTACCATGTGTTGACTACTACGGAGACAAACAAAAATAAATCGAACTTGTTGTATTCACATTTTATTGCGCATGTTTTTATGGCTCGACCTTACCCTCGGTTTTCAAGAATCATGGACCGGTTCGGAGTAGCAATCTGCCTCTATATCTTCATAATGGCAAAAGCTCCGATTGAAAAAAGTGGAGCGATAACCGACATTGTGCTAAGCATTTTCTTCTCGTGATGTTGGTGTTATGCGGTTGGATCAACCGAGGAAGACTTATGAGGTCAAGTGAGGTTTTTGGGACACGTTTGAGTTGTGTTATGAGAATTGTAGGCTTAGAGCTTTGATTTCTTAACTCAGCATTAAGTACAATTTGTGAACTCTTGTTACATTTACAAAGAAGTGAAAACACAATCAATAGCAACGCATCACATATCATATCCAAATGTAAAAGATGAACATGAAGAATCTTATGAACAACCACATCATCACACTAAAGAAATTTAACAAGAACACATATCAATAGATTCAAATGCCTTTCGTGGACCGAATTCGAATATATATGTAAAAAGAAATCAAACTTAGTTAATTGCAAACAGTCCTATCAGTAATAGTAAACCTGAAACTAAAACGACCCCTAATTACATCAACACCATAACAAAACCCTAAAACCAAATCTCCATATATCAAAGCGCTGCTTCTTCATCTAAGCTTGATGTGCTTTGACGCTCTTTACGTAACTTGCAAGACCTAAAACAACGATCATAACCGAAACATATGCAAATCCCCAGAAGAATCCGTACAGGTTCATCACAAAGAAGACCAAAGTTAAGAAACCGTAAAAAAAAAGCCATCTCTTCGTAGATCCTGAGAACCAATAGCTCTGTAGTATATACGGACGCAGAGAGACATCAGATAAGTAGAAGCCATCCCGGCAGCCAATAATCTCATATATATCAGCTCAGGGAAACTTCAGTTTCGACATCTCAAAGGTATCGTCGATCTCATGTTCTCCTTTTCGATAAATAAAACCAAACATAGAATACAGAGTTGCGACCAAGACGATGTGATATCTCGATGCGAATTTCTCGAATTTAGCTTCGTTTTGTATGAGTTTGTAAGTATATCCAAATCTCTCCATCGTGGTAGAGAAACAGGGAAGAAGCGAAAGCTTGAAGAAGAAGTTATAGAGAAACCCTAGGAAAGTTTTTGTGCTTTCTTTTATTAATGCGATCATTAGATAGAGAAATCTTAGCCGTTGATGATTTTTAATCAACGGTCTAATAGAAAAGGAAGCTCCACTAGAATCGCTAACGTGTCAGCTTTCTTCCCGCTGTTGCTATATTATCAAATTAGGCTTTTCTAGGCCCATTGTTTAATCCGTTGACCTCAGTTGAACCGGTCCAGCTGATCTTCAGATTCATTGTGTGATTCGGTTGAATTAGTGAACTGAACCGGATTGGTTAACGATTTTTGCTTGAAAACAAAACAAAAAAACTCTTGACATGTTTTGCATTTTGATGCGCACTCTGTGGTCCAAGCTAAACTCTTATTGTTCATGGAGTTGAGTTTTATGATGCGCTTTTGAATTGTTTCTAAGAAACGTAAGCTTTAGTTTCAAGCTCGAGCTTTGATTTGTGTATTTAGCATTACATACAGAGTACGTAGAGAGGGCTCTTTAATGAGAATCAGTATGTAGTTGAAAGTGTGAAGTCTCAACACTCTCTTACATGAAGTAGTAAAATCTAAAACATTAGGCTACACCTAAACGAGATGCATGGTATAGGACTCGAAACATATAAATTTATAATATGGATATTTAATCAAATAGATAAATCATGGGATGCTAAGACAAGGCTTGAAGCTATAACAGACACAAAAGAACCTCCACAAGGCACAAATCTCATAGTTCTCATAGATGAAACACATCAAGACAGACAATTAATAATACCAAATAGAATGAAATTAAAGGTGTTAAAAGTTTTCATAACAGTGACAGGAAACATATCACTCCAGAGTCCAGAAACAAGTTTTATTCAAGGCCCTTGCGGGGGTTTTATTTCTTAGTTGATGCGGGCCATGTGGCGTCTGATAACATCAAGACCCATATCGGATGGATCGGATGCATGATGCACCACTTGAATTCCATCTAGTTCTCTCTTGAACTTCTCCTTAGAGCTCGCGTAAATCATCTTGTTTCTCACTCTGGCAGTGTCTGGAGACCTTGGCACAAAAACAAATAGACACGCGCATTGATGATCATAACAAGAACAAAGCAAAGAACATGAGTTAGCAAAAAGCAGCAAGCAAATTATTTTACCACGCGATGAAGCAAATCTTTCTCTCCTCTATACCAAATTCGAAATCAAAAATGGCATATCGGCAGTCATCAGGTGGAAGACTGTGTGCCAAGTCATCATATGATTGTGAACGTTCACCAAGTTTCTCTACAATCACTTGCAAATCCTCAATCTTGTAGACAATGGAACGGAATGTTCGTTGCTCCTTCAGTTCCAAGAATTTTAGCATGCATTCATCACGCACAGCGAATCCTGATGCTGCGTTAGCCTGTTATTATATCAATACACAGAACAAAAAAAACACATTTATAGTCACCCATTTTGGAGAAGTAACTCGAAAAAGAATTGGATATTTATATCATCTCTGAGCATTGTTAACATCACATGGAAGAGAAGCTAATAAGTAGTTCCACGACATTTTAGAAAGATCGTCTATAGTAAAACAATTTAGAGTTCATCAGTAAACAACAAGTACCATACATAGATCGAACAATCGATTACCACACGAAAATGTTCAAACTCATATGAACGTCAAGTGAAAAAAAACACAAAATTCTTCCTGATTTCATATTAACTAGCGAAGAAGCACAACAAAGTTACGAGTTCTTTATCGGATTTCTAATCCTAGATAAACATATCCGATCACACACACACACTTAAAAAAAAAAAAAAAAATCAAAGATCGAATACAGAAAGTTCATCTAACTAGCCAGAAGCGTAATCAAAAGAGATAGAGCTTACCATGGCTTAATCAAACCGATGTCAAATGTGTATTTCTTATGCTCAGGTTCCTAATTCGTCTCAAGGGACCAGAGTCTTACCTTCATCTCTCGCCCCTACTAAACCCAACACTGGTCAGTTGATTTTCTCAATTAGCAATTGTCTGTTATGTTTCTTATGCTTACTCATTTTGTGTATTATCATCTGGTTTTATTGGAGATAAACGTTTAGTGTAAAGGTTCTACCTTTTTGATGATTATCATTTGGTTTTATTGGAGAGAAATGTTTAGTGTAAAGGTTATGCCTTATGATGATTATCATTTGGTTTTATTGGAGAGTTTAGTGTAAAGGTTTTGACTTTTGTTGTTTTTGTTTCATTAGTGTCATCCCTAGTATGCCGCTTCAGAAGTGATTGAGGCTCATTATACAAATGTCATTGCCCTAAAAGTCCTATGCAGTTGGATACATTTTTTAAAAAACACTAGTTATGTAGATAAATCGTATTTGTTGGGTGTTCGTCATCTTTGAACTCTTTACTGACATGGTATTATACTATATGTGGTTAGGCGTATTAATAACAACAGCTTATCTGGAGAAATTCCAATGTCTTTGACTGGTGTGTCATTGCAAGTTCTGTAAGTTCAACTTCGCCTCTCTTGAATTATTCTCTTCATTCTTCAAATATTTGCTGATGCAATCTTGAGTTGTGATGAAAACGATTTCATTTTGAAATGCAGTGATGTCTCACACAATCGACTCAATGGAGATATTCCTGTTAATGGTTCATTCTCGTTGTTCACTCCTATCAGGTTTTCCATCTTGTCCCTAGTTTATTGTCGATGGACTGGTTACAATGAGTTACTGAATTGTCTGATAATCATCTGCAGTTTTGCCAATAATAGTTTAAGGCCGCTTCCTAATTCTCCACCTAGTTCTATCTCTCCTCCACCACCACCATCAGGTTTCCATTTTGTGCCTTTCATCATCTTCTGTGTATTTCTTGTTGGTTCGCCTTATCATTTAATATAATGTGAGGTTGGTGTAAATTTGATGTTTAGGTAGGAGTAACTAAGCCATAAATGCTTAGTCTTTTTGCGATTTGATGTTTGTTAGTTGCATAGAATCTAACCGCTTTTAATTATCCCTGCAAGTTGGTGTTAGTGTATTCTGTGATCAATGCTTGGTTGTGTTAGTGTATTCTGTGATTAATGCTATCAATGCTTGGTTGTTTTAGTTTTAGGTAAAGTCATTGATTGCTAAAATTTAAATACACTAACAACAACTTTAACCCGAAACTTTAAATACACTAACACCAACTTGTAGTGTCACACTTAAACCCGAAACTTTAACAGCTAAAGTACACTAAAAACCTGTTATATATGATAGTCTTTAGTAAGAGTTTAACTCTCTTTTTTAACTCCCACCAGAAACTTCTAGTTTTCTAAACCTCTTTTTAACTCTTCTTCTAAACTTCTAGTTTAGATTATGGATTCATATAGTGAATCTTCTAGCTTTTTAAACCTCTTAAACAGTCAACAACCAAACAGTCAACCCCCAAATCAATATCTGAGTTTTTCACCAAGTATAGAACTTAGATCATCGGAGGTCCCTGTATTTAGTACATAATGGAATGATGATCCAAACCTAGATACACACACAGTTGATGACCGTAAAAAAAGAAGGAAATGGTCACTAACAGAAGACGTGGTGCTCATCAGTGCTTGGTTGAACACCTCCAAGGATCCGGTTGTTGGAAATGAGCAAAAAGCAGATGCGTTTTGGAAACGCATAGCAGCCTATTTTGCATCAAGTCCAAAGCTTGCTGGTCTGAAAAAGAGAGAGCCAAGTCACTGTAAGCAAAGGTGGGGGAAGATTAATGAGGGTGTATGTAAGTTTGTAGGCTGCTATGATGCTGCAACAAAAGAGAAATCTAGTGGGAAGAATGAGAATGATGTTATGAAAATGGGCTCACGATATATATTTCAATGATTACAAGGTCAAGTTCACCCTTGAACATGCATGGAGGGAGCTTCGCCATGATCAGAAATGGTGTGGATCTTTTTCTACTAAAGATATTGGAAGGTTAAAAAAAAGAAAGTGTGATGATGAATCCGCACAGTCATCAACCTCTGTGCCAGGAAAGGATGAAGCAATGGCTTGGCCTCTTAGTGTTAAGGCAGCAAAGGCCAAAGCTAAGAGGTCTGTGAGCAAGCCAACCACTGTGGAATAAGGCAAGTTGCTTTCAGAGTTTGAGAGAATGTGAGAGATAAAGCAAAAGGACATGGCTTTAAAGGAGAAGCTTAGCAAGGATAAATTGCTTAACAATCTACTTGCAAAAACAGAACCACTTAGTGAAATAGAAATTGCTCTAAAGAATAAGCTAATTAATGACATGTTGGCAAGTTAGTGAGAGTTTGAGTTTGAGCCGATGTTATTGTATTTTGTTTCTAATCGATTGTAAGTTTATATGTTTCAATGAGTATTAATTTGCTTTAAAGAATAAGCTAATTAATCGGTTATGTTTATGTGTTCTTGTATGATTGTAAGTTTATGTGTTTCAATGAGTATGAATTTGAGTTTGAATTTGAGTTTGAATGAGTTTCAATGTGGTTTGCAGTTTTTGTTGGTGATATTGGGATGAAGACATGTAATGGAGCATACAATTCAATGAGGTTGGTGTGCAATGCAATGATAGCGGCATCGACGACTAAAATTAAATTTGAAGAATACAATGACATGTGAAGAACAAAAAGATGTACAAAAAGACAACACCATGTGACTTGTAAACGTTGAACCAGTCTCACATTATTCATAAGAAACTTTAACAAACATTGAACCAGCATTGAACAAGTCAGTCTCACATTATTCGTAAGTCTATATATTCGTAAGTCAGTCTCACAAACATTGAACCAGCAGCTACAATATTTCTCAAAAAAATATCAAGAACACATTTTTCACAAACTTTTTTTTTTCTTCTATTCCTCAAAAATGGCATCTTTTTCCTATAATAATTTCGAGGATACAATGGATGAAAACTTCGATCAAGTTTTCGATTAAGCATTCGATAATCTTTTCATTCATCATGGTGAGCGTCAAGAAGCAGCCAAGTCAAAGAAAAAATGAGCCTACATTGAAAGACAACGTGAACAAGGACACATTCGCTTGTGGAACGATTATTTTAGTGAAGATGCAACGTACCCTCCTCAATTATTTCGCCGCCGTTTTAGAATGAACAAGCCCTTGTTCATGCGTATTGTTGATCGACTCTCCATTGAAGTTCCATTCTTTCAACAAAGAAGAGATGCTGTCGGAAGGTTCGGTCTCTCTGCAATACAAAAGTCTACAGTAGCAATTCGTATGATGGCATATGGTTGTGCAGGCGATGCGGTTGACGAATACCTCCGGCTTGGTGAGAGCATTGCGATTACATGCTTGGAACATTTTGTTGAAAAAATCATAAATTTATTTGGAGATGAGTACCTAAGGAGACCCACACCAGAAGATATTCAACGACTACTCGATATTGGAGAGATACGCAGATTTTCCGGGATGATAGGAAGCATTGATTGTATGCATTAGGAGTGGAAAAATTATCCGACCGCATGGAAAGGTCAATATACACGTGGATCTGGAAAACCAATAATCGTTTTAGAGGATATAGCTTCACAAGATCTCTGGATATAGCACGCATTTTTGGACCTCCAGGTACATTAAACGATATCAATATTCTTGATCGCTCACCAGTTTTTGATGATATGTTACAAGGTAGAGTTCCAAAAGTGAATTACTTTGTCAACGGACACGAGTATCATTTGGCTGACTATCTCACGGATGGTATTTATCCAAAATGGGCTACTTCTATCCAATCTATTCTAATTCCACAAAGTCCGAAAGCATCCTTATATGCTACATATCAAGAAGCTGTACGTAAAGATGTCGAGCGTGCTTTTGGAGTCTTGCAAGCTTGATTTGCCATAGTAAAAAACTCAGCTCTTATTTGGGACAAGGTAAAAATTGGAAAGATAATGAGAGCGTGTATCATACTGCACAATATGATAGTAGAAGACGAACGAGATGGATACACTCAGTTTGATGTATCAGAATTCGCACAAGTAGAATCAAACAGAAGTTCACAAGTGGATTTCACATATTCTACAGATATGCCTTCAAATCTTGGCAATATGATGAGCATTCGAAATCGAGTTCGTGATCGAACAATACATCAACAATTGGAAGCTGATTTGGTTGAGAATATATGGTAAACGTTTTGGCACAAGTCAAGATTACAACTAATCATTTTTTTCGTTTATGATTTGTATTTCTATTCTTCATATGCTTTTGTGTCATTTTTGTTGAAAATTTTATGAAATGCAATAATTTTTAAGTTTTATAAAATATAAAATATTTAAAATTTAAATAAAATAAATTCTATTTAAAATATTATAATTTTAAAAATAATATTTTTTTATTCTTAAGAATCTCAAGTGGAGTTGTACCATTGGAGCTATACAATTTTAGTTATTCTTAAAGGGATTCTTAACTTAAAAATGTTCAAAATTTATAATTAAACTATTCTTAAAAAATTTCATTGGATGTGCTCTAAATATTTGATATTCCATTATAGAATCAACCATCATAGGAAGATGTAAGATTCATTCGGAGAATCAATAAATTCCTCACGTTCTTTGGTTTTTGGTATTTTAATGGGCCCATAAAAGATTTATAAGGGCCTATAAAAGATTTCATGTACATATTTTTGGTTTTAATAAAGGCTCATTAAAAAAGTTCATGGTTATCAATGTGAATCAAAAATTTTCATTCCCCCACACCTCTAAATGGGCTTTAAAAAACTGGTTTGTTTTAAACTCGACCGATCCGTTGTAGAATGGCTATCAACAAAAGAAAGCTTTAAAATGGTTATCAAAATAGTTGATAACCATTCTATTTTGTTGAAAGTGTGAACTTTTGTGAATCTTGGTTACATTTTCGGGTAAGCAAAAACACAATCAAAAGAAAAAAAGAAAAAAAAAAAAAACACAATAAAAAGCAAATGCATCTCACATGTCATATCCGAATGTAAAGATGAACATGCAAAGATAAAGGAAGAATCTTATGAAAACAACCATACAAATTTAACTGAAACACATATCTATATCGATAAGATTGAAGAACGTGGAGAAGAAGTTGTAGAGAAACACAAATCGGTAAAACACTGAGAAATAAACCCTAATCGGAATGTTTTTTTTGGTGCATTCTCTTAACGCGATTATTGGGTAGAGAGATCGTAGCCGTTGAAGAGTTTTAATCAACGGACATAACGAAAAGGAAGATCAATAAGAATCGCTGACGTGTTAGTTTTCTTCCCGCGCTGCTATATTATCAAAATACGATTTTGGAGGCCCATTTTTTAATCCGTTGACCTGAGTTGACTCGGTCCAGCTGGTTCCCAGATTCCTTGTGTGACTTGATTCGGTTGAATTAGTGAACTGAACCGGATTGGTTAACGATAAGCTAACCTCTTGTTGTTCATAGAGTTGAAGCTGATAAGTGAGATTTTTTGATGCGCTTTTGAATTATTTATTTATGAGAAACGTAGGCTTAGATATCATAGTTCTCATAGATGAAACACATCAAGACAGCTTCTTTAATTACATTGTTATGAACGCTCTCTGGTCCAAGCTGCTAGATAATATGTTTGATGGAGTCAGGCCCGGTCCGTTGGGGAGGCCATCTAGGCAATGGCCTAGGACCACCAAATTTTCAAAAACATTTTGAACCACATATTTTGTCAATGTGATAGTTTAATGGGTACATGAACAAATAAGCCCATATTATTTTAGTCAATTATTTTGAGTTTAACAAATTTAAGACATGATTAGTGACATAACTATAAGAATAGGGACCACAAAAACTAAATAAAAACGTGATTAGGTAAGATTTGTTATTTTCGCTATAATTTTTATTATTTATGGGAGACCACATTTTTTTTATCGCCTCGGACCACCATTTTCATTGGACCGGCCCTGGATGGAGTTAAAGCCAAGCGAGGTTTTTGGGGGCACATTTGAGTTGTTTAATTATAAAAGAAATTTAGGATTAGAGCTTTCATTTGTACAATCAGCATTAAGAACAAGAGAAAGAGGGATCTAGCAAAGCGCAACACCAACTTTCAAGAAACCAAAGAACATAGCCATATCTTCGTAGATCCTGTGTGGTGAACCAGTGGCTCTGTAGTAAGCACGAACGACGAGAGCCATTGATAGGTTGAAGATACCTCTAGCATTCATGAAGAAGAAGCTCAGAACAAGTGGGAGAAGAGCTAGAGTACAGGAAGGGAAACAGAAGCAGGAGAGTGGCTAAGAGTTTCTCAGGAAGTAGGAGACTATTATTCATAGAGAGTCTTTGTCTCTTTTACGTTAATGTTATGCACTGTCGTTTTAAGAAACACTGTTTGTATTTATTGAATCCAGTAGGGTTCGGGAAGATTATGAAAGGACAGTAATCTTAATATTAAACTCTCTCTTCTTTTCTTCTCCGCCGCATCAGGCGCATTATCCTTCTTTCCTTATCCTTTCTTCTTCCTTTTCTTGGGTAGGCGAGACTGAGCCTATCATTTGGTGCTTTCATTGAGAGGAAGTGAGAGAACGATGGCTCATCACACTTCAACAGCTATCGGCTCGTAAATGCGCACCGCCGCGACAGAACTCGAGATTCAGGGCCCCGATCAAGGCTCGACTCCACCCACTCTGGAGCTGCGTATGGAAAAAATGGACAAGGACATGGCTTGGCTCAAAGCGGCCATGAGCAACCTGTTACGTGGCCAGATCTACGACGACGAGAGAGACTCAACCCCTGTTGGGTTCTCTAGTCCTTTGTCGGTCTCGGGGTTACAACATCCGACTCCTAGGACACCAGCGACGGGACCCGACAGGACTCCTCACGACCCAGCATGAACTGTACTGTCTCCGGAGATGCCGAAGAGATAGGGTGAAGGGCTGCTGCCGACGCCGCCGCTGGAACAGAGGTGGGAGTTTCAGGGTCCGCGTTCGGAGCTACACACACGACCCGTGGAGCTTCCAATGTACGAAGGCAACAACCCGGATGAATGGTTGTTCAGGGTCGAGAAAGGCTTTGAGAAGAATCGCACACCGGAGGGGGAAAAACTGGAACAAGCTCTCTCGTGTCTCACCGGAACAGCGATTACTTGGTGGAAAATGTCTCAGGATCGGGAAAAGATCACTAACTGGAAGGATTTTCGAGATCGATTCCGGGTTCGTTTCAAGCCCAGTCGAGGGGCTTCCACCGTGGATCAGTTACTGAATATGACTCAAAAGGGGAGTGTGGATGAATACCGTGATCGCTTCGAAGAATTAGTGGTGGAGTTACCACATGTTTCAAATGATGTTCTTGAATCTGCTTTTCTGATAGGCTTGCGACGCAACATCCGCGACCAGGTGCTGCGAAGTAGGCCAGCGAACATGACTGACATTGTGGAGATGGCCCGCCTCATTGAATCTCAGGAAACTGATAGTGGTAGCTACCAGGTCAGGTCCTTTCCGCGTGGTGCTTCCTCTCCAGTGGTGCAGAGTACAGGGCAAGGGGGTAACCAGTATCTGCGCAAAACCTTTGAGGCCAGTAGGGAGATACGTAAGCCAGGAGGAGGAGCTGAGAACAGAAACAGTAACCCATGTCGGCAGTGTGGAGATCGCTGGTTCCATGGGCATAAATGTAAGCAATAGAAGTTGAAATGTATGGAAGTCGAGGAAGGGGAGGATCTAAATGGGTTGGATGAGGAGGAGCAGGATGCTAATGTTGAGGAAATAGAACAGGAGGAGGTTCAGGAAATGGTAACTTTAACCTTGGGTGCTATGGTAGGGTTAACTGCTGAGAAATCGATGAAGATGAAAGGGAGGATTGGTGACAGAGAAGTGGTGGTGTTGGTTGATTCTGGAGCCACGAGTTGTTTTATCTCTTCTCGATTGGTTACAGAAATGGGTTTCGAAGTGTCTGGAACCAAAAGATTTGGAGTGCGAGTTGCTGGGGGGCAGGTTATCCGTGGAAGAGGCAAGTGTGCAGGGTTGCTATTGGAGATTCAAGGGGTCGAAATCACAACAGATTTCTTCTTGTTTGAGTTAGGGGAAACGGATGTAATATTGGGATTCTCTTGGTTAGCCACGTTGGGGGACACAAGGACAAATTGGGGTCTCCTCAAGTTGAGTTGGAAGATTGGAGCTTATTGGGTCACTATAGTGGGGGATCCAGCTCTAAGCAAAGTTCAGGTGTCTCTTAATACAATGGAGCGAATGGTTAAGAAACAAGCAGTGGGGTATTTGCTGGAGTTAACCACTCTTTTCGAAGGGGAAGAACATAAGTCACAAGAGATATGTGCAAACGAAGTACGCAGCCTGTTGGATAAATATAAAGGGGTATTTGAGATGCCTAAGAGGTTGCCGCCTGCTCGGAGCAGGGAACACGCCATCACCCAGCATGAAGGAACGGGACCCATCAATCTCCGGCTGTACAGGTATTCCTATGTCAAGAAAAATGAGATTGAGAAACTAGTGCAGGAAATGCTGGAAGCTCAGATTATTCAGCCTAGTGTCAGCCCCTACTCCAGCCCAGTGTTGCTAGTTAAGAAGAAGGACGGGGGCTGGAGGTTTTGTGTGGATTACCGCGCCCTGAACAAGGCCACAATCCCAGATCGGTATCCCATTCCGGTCATAGAAGAGTTGTTGGATGAGTTGAATGGGGCGACTATATTCTCTAAATTGGATTTAAAATCCGGATATCACCAGATTCGAATTGAGGAGTTCGGACCAATCTTCAGTGGGTTAGAAAAGGGTGAAAAGGTTCAGGCAGGGTACAGTATGGAGCAAGGGTTGTTATTGAAAGAGGGTCGTGTGGTTGTGCCTGTAGGATCTCCCTTCATACCTATATTGCTGAATCAATTCCATAATAGTGCGATTGGGGGACATGAAGGAGCATTAAAAATCTACAAGAGACTGGTTCATGAGGTGTATTGGAGAGGCATGAGGAAGGATGTGGTGAAGTTCATAACTAAGTGCCAGGTATGTCAGGAAAACAAGTATTCAACTCTTTCCCCTGCAGGGCTTTTGTCGCCATTACCAATTCCAAAACAGGTGTGGAGCGACATAAGTCTCGACTTTGTGGAAGGATTGCCCAAGTAAAGGGGATACAATGCCATCTTGGTCGTGGTGGATAGGCTCAGCAAATACAGCCATTTTATTGGGCTCAAGCATCCCTTTACAGCTAAAACAGTAGCCGAATCCTTCATCAGAGAGGTAGTGAGACTTCATGGGTTTCCTGAGACAGTGGTTTCTGATAGGGATCGAGTGCTCTTGAGTCACTTCTGGTCAGAACTGTTTAAGTTGCAGGGTTCGCAGCTTCACAAGAGCACTGCATATCATCCTCAAACCGACGGACAGACGGAGGTTGTCAACCGCTGTTTGGAGACTTACCTCCGCTGCTTCACCAGCAAGAGGCCAGCTTCTTGGGCTCAGTGGCTACCTTGGACAGAATATTGGTTTAATACTTCTTACCATTCTTCTACTCAATTCACTCCTTTTCTTGCAGTGTATGGCAGGGACCCGCCCAAACTGTTGCGATATGGGGATACACCCACAGCAAATGCTAATGTGGAGGAATTGCTTAAGGATAGGGACAGTTTACTGGTGGAGTTAAGAGAAAACCTGGAAGTGGCCCAACGTAATATGCAAAAAGCTGCAAATAAGCATCGCCGAGACTTGGAGTTTCAGATCGGGGATTGGGTTTACCTGAAACTGAGGCCGTATAGACAACAGTCGCTGGTCCAGAGGCGAAATGAGAAGTTGTCTCAGTGTTACTTTGGCCCTTACAAGATTCTGGAACGCATTGGGAGGGTTGCCTACAGGTTGCAGCTACCTCCCTACAGCAACATTCACTCTACGTTTCATATATCCCAACTAAAGGCAGCTGTTCCAGCAGCTTACACAGCCCAACCCTTGTCTCCAATACTCACACCTGCGTTGGAATGGGCAACTGAACCTGAGACCATAGTGGACGTCCGCAGAAGCACCAGCAACATGAATGAAACTGAGGTTTTGGTACAGTGGAAGGGTTTACCAGCAGCATAATCAACTTGGGAATCATTATCCTCTCTAGTAAGTCAGTTTCCTGAATTTAACCTTGAGGACAAGGTTGGTTTATTACGGGAGAGTATTGATAGGTTGAAGATACCTCTAGCATTCATGAAGAAGAAGCTCAGAACAAGTGGGAGAAGAGCTAGAGTACAGGAAGGGAAACAGAAGCAGGAGAGTGGCTAAGAGTTTCTCAAGTAGGAGACTCTTATTCATAGAGAGTCTTTGTCTCTTTTACGTTAATGTTATGCACTGTCGTTTTAAGAAACACTGTTTGTATTTATTGAATCCAGTAGGGTTCGGGAAGATTATGAAAGAACAGTAATCTTAATATTAAACTCTCTCTTCTTTTCTTCTCCGCCGCATCAGGCGCATTATCCTTCTTTCCTTATCCTTTCTTCTTCCTTTTCTTGGGTAGGCGAGACTGAGCCTATCAGCCATCAGATAAGTAGTAGATGCCATCATAGCAGCGAATAATCCCATCATCCAAGAGAAACTTAGTTTCGACATCTCGAAGGTTTTGGAATCGTAGATCTCATATTCTCCTTCTAGAAAAACGAAACGCAGCAGAGAATACAGGATCGCTGATATGGAGTTATGGACTATGGACTAATTGGGATTCTGTTGACCTGATTTGACCCGGTCCAGCTGTTTCTCCGATTCTTTGTGTTTCGGTTTAGTTAGCTAGTGAACTGAACCGTATTCGCTATTTATGTAAATTGAAAGTGTTGCAAGACATTAGGCTAGTAGTTTAAGGAGATGCTTGATATAGGACTGAAAACATATACGGATAAATAACCAGATAGATAAAATCATGGGATGTTATGACAGCAATAACACCAATCTGATTCCAAGTATTGTACATGTAAACTAATTGAAAACCATCACAAGGCAACAACATCTCATAGTTCTCATAGATGAAACACATCAAGACAGACAAGAATACCAAATAGAATGAAGTTTTGAAGGTGTTAAAAGTTTTCATAACTGTCAGAGGATACATATCACTCCAGAAACAAACTTATTCAAGAACCCTTGCAGGGGTTTTTTTCTTCTTAGTTGGTGCGGCTTTTAAAGACATCAAGACCCATTTCGGTTGGATCAGTTGCTTGAAGCTCCACTTGAATTCCATCTAGTTCTCTCTTGAACCTATCCTTAGAGCTCGCGTAAATCATCTTGTCTCTCACTTTGGCAGTGTCCGGAGACCTTTGGCACAAAAACAAACAAATTGATGATCATAACATAAACAAATCAAAGAACATGAATGAGTTAGCAAAACGCAGCTAGTTAATTAATTTTACCATGCGATGAAGAAAATCTTGCTCTTCTGGCAGTTCTCCTCAGTGACAAAGTCGAAATCGTAAATGCAATATCGGCATTCATCAGCTGGAAGACTTGCTGCAAAGTCATCATATGATTGTTCAGGTTCACCGAGTTTCTCTACAATCACTTGCTTGTCCTCAATCTTGTAGACTATGGTACGGAATGTTCGTTTTGCCTTCAGTTCCATAAATTTTAGCTTGCAATCATCATGCACTGCCATTCCTGATGCCGCGTTAGCCTGTTATTATATCAATACACAGAACAAAACAACCACTGAGAAGATGCACATTCCTTCAAAAACACATTTATAAACCAAAGATCACCCAATCTGGGGAACTAACTCAACACATAAATTGGGTACTTCATCATATCTAGCATTGTTAACATCACATGAAAGAGAAGCTAAGCAGCTTCCCACAACATTTTAGTGTAAAACGAGACGTTAAAGAACGATTTTGACTTCAATTTTTGACTCAGCAGGAGACACGAAGCACCACATAGATCGAACAATTGACTAACACTGATGAAAACGTTCAAGAACTCGTAAAATTAAATATGAACTTCAAGTTGAAAAAAACACCAGATTCCTTCTAATTTCAGATTAACTAGCGAAGAATCACAACAAAGCTACGAATTCTTCATCGGATTGCTAGTCCTAGATATATAAATCCGATCACACACCACAGCAACACACAAAAACAACAAAGATCGAGTACATAGAATTCATATATCCAGATCTAACGAGTGAGAAGCGTTATCCAAAGAGAAGCAAACGGATTTGAACTCGAAGAATCGACTAGAAAGCAATCGAGATTCGAGAAAAAAAGCTTCAAAATCGAAGAACTTAAAACAGAAACGAGAGGAAACTGAGCTCACCATGGCTGAATCAAACCGTTGTCACAGAAAAATCCTGGTGATTTGAAGAAGACGGAAGAAGATATTTTCTCCGGTGGAGAGAATATGAATATGACTTTTTTTCTTTTCCTTTCTTTTTTCTTAACTGTTTCTTCTCAATTTTTTTTTTTTTTTTGTCAGCGTAATTTGTAAGCTATCCGAATAATTTATATGGAAACGTATTTCATTTGTTTATATGTTTCTTTCCATTTGTTTATTATCATAATACATGGATAAGAAAATATAATAAAGTATTTATTTTCTCTTAAATAATAGTATAAGAAATTATTGATCGCGGACTATTTCCCACTGTTCATAATTATATACATCTTGCCCTACCTTATCTATATTAAAAATGTCATCGATTAGGTGATAAATTCGTTGATAAGTTCACAAGTTTAATTGATTTGGTACCGCTTCATGTTGCGCTATACAAAATGTCGTCAACACAACCGATTCAAAGACAATTCTTTCGAAACAAAACCATAAGAGTGAATGGTCAAAACGACCAATCCAATCATAATCTTTAGTTAATGTACCTGTTGACCAAAAATATCTGTAGGTCAATCTGGTCCTAGACAGTTGTTTCATACATTTGTAAAAGAAACTTTAATCATCCATTTCATAAATGATACCAAAAGGGTTCATCATCTTCAATAGACGATTTGGGTCCTTACACACACCATTTAGAACCAAAGACAACATCGGACACAAGACCAAAACACCCGATAAATGGACGTTGTTAGGTTCATAACTTCTTCACAGCAGAATGTCAAATATAAGAATAAAGTAACATCACTCCAAGATAACAGAATAAGAGAATATAGAGATCTTTCAAGGGGATAAACTTTGCGGGTTTACTTTTTAGTTGGCACGGCTTCTGAAAACATCGAGATCCATCTCGGTTGGATCAGTTGCCTGAAGCTCTACTTGAATTCCGTCTAGTTCCCTCTTGAACCTGTCCTTAGAGCTCGCGTAGATCATCTTGCTTCTCACCTTAGCTATGTCTGGGCACCTTGACAAAACAGCAGAATTTGCATCACGTATATATCATGAAACACTTTGGAATATAAAAACGACAAGACACAGAGATTATAGCATATTATGTGATTAGCTACCACGCAATGAAGAAAATCTTGCTCTTCTGGCAGTTCTCAGCTGTGACAAAGTCGAAATCGTAAATGGCGTAACGGCATTCATCAGCTGGAAGACATGCTGCAAACTCCTCATAGGTTTGGACAGGCTCACCGACTTTCTCGACAACCACTTGCTTCTGCTTTTCCTCGATCTTGTAAACAATGAAACGGTGTGTCCTTTTCGCCTTCAGTTCCAGAAATCTCAGCTTGCAGTCATCATGCACAGCCATTCCTGATGCCGCGTTAGCCTGTTAAACCAAAGAACACTAATATGAATATCTTTTCACAAACCATACTCAATATTTCTCACTAAACACAATCCAAAATGTCCATAAATAACGTTATAGCTATTATTCTCAAACCTCTATTATATGACAAGAGTGATGATTATGTGATTATCAATTACATGAAACTGATGAATCAATAATATTAAACGACATCCAACAGTTCAATACCAAGTTATAAAGATCCGTAAGCAGAACAAAATTAAAACACAACCAAAAACGAACGATCTAGAGATCAATGATAGTGAGAGTGATCAAGAAAGATACCTAATCTCACCGAAATTGATAGATATAAATGTTTCAACAAGGAGCTCTAAATCAACTAATATCTCACGGGAGAAGCATTAGATTTCCTCAGATTTCAATTATAGCTATCGGAATCGAATTAAACACAGTAAACTTAACAGATAAGCTCTCTCTGGCGATGTTTTGATCCTAGATCAGTAACACAACGATCATAAAAGCACCAAATCTCAGAGATCTAAACCAAATTCCATTTATAGATCTAACGAAACAACAAAAAATGAGCTAGAATCGTAACCAGATGATTTGTATACGAGACCAAACCCAAATCGAGAGGCGCACTGACTACAGATCGAGGAATTGAAAGTGAAAATACGTGGGAAAATTGAGCTCACCATGGCTGGAACACACTAGTATCAGAGCAAATTCGTGCTTAATCGAGAGGGAGAAGAAGAAGATATTTTCTTCGGGCGGCTAGAATCGACGGAGAATACGCTTACTCCTTTTTTTTTCTTTTCTTCTCAAATTCTTTTTTCTCCTCCTTTCTTCAACTTTATTCGCATACATAGCTTTGCCATATTATATAAGATTTCTTTTTCTTTTTTTTGGGTAGGTTTTTCAATAATTCAATAATGTTAAACTAAAAGAATTATATAAGTAAAAATAAGGCAAATAATTATTTAATAATCTGTTGCATAAGTATGCATTGCAATTGACTATGGATTGTGTTTTGTAAAATAGTTCAATGAGAGTTTTAGGTTCTTTAATTGTGTTGACCAAAAAAGATTGTTGTCCTATGGTCATTTTTCATAATTCCGTTAACATTTATCTACCAGTCTTTAGACAAAATGATTTTTCAATAATTATAATCCCTAGCTAGATACTTGAATGACAAACTAACTTGGTACGTCATGTATCAGTTTCAAATTTTAAATACTCTATTGTTGGTTTGCTGTCTTACTAATAGATCTACAAAATTTGCAATATAAATTAATGTTTTATTAGTACTTTATTTCAAAGCTTTAAGATTCAAATACTGGTCCCATATATGAATGCTGATAGACTTAAGTGCCAAAAAATTTCTTGTCATCGAGTATTTTGGGTCTTTTAAAAATCGAAAATAAATGAAAGGTACGTGAATCATTCAAGCCCAATATTAATATTTAACAGAATAGGCCCAGATCAGTGGAAGAGGGAACGTATAAAAAGTGTCAAGGTTCTTCTAGAAACGAGACTCATTACAACCATATCTCACAAATTGCATCTGTTCTTTAGAGTTGTAAACATGGAACAGATCTCAGATCAGTT
Source organism: Turritis glabra (assembly GCA_900406565.1). Taxonomy (NCBI): domain Eukaryota; kingdom Viridiplantae; phylum Streptophyta; class Magnoliopsida; order Brassicales; family Brassicaceae; genus Turritis; species Turritis glabra. Next base: position 194,237 of record OVBN01000220.1, read on the forward strand.
CTGTAAACAAGTCTTACATGATAACAGTGTGTGTCTATGCCCAAATTACCCGCAGTCCTCTGCTTTCTTACTGTTAATACCCGTTGTCACTTCCTCTGCGTTCTTGGCAACTTCAACAAATATTAGTCTACCATCTACAATCTGAATCCAAAGAACCAATATAACTTGAGTTACATTTGTCAAGAAGCTCAATAACGTAATAATCACAATGAAAGGAACAAAATCGACAAAGCTTCACACCCTAATCGACATTTCTACACTGAATTGTAAAACAATGAATATAGAGCCCTACGAATCTTATCACCAAAGGGTCCTGACCAGGGATGCTTAGGACAATAATATACCAAGAAAGCAATTTTAGGATATGTAAAATTCATTACAGAACAAAGTCACAAAACCTATTGAAATCATATTCAAGAACGAAGACATGGCAAAGTGTTGATGGAGAAGTCAGTAGGGTTTTTTCTTACCTTCCCATCTAAGCTTTTCAATGCCTTTCGAGCATCATCTTCAGACTCGAATGTGATAAAGCCGAACCCTTTTGGTCTCTGTGTTTTTGGGTCTCTAATAAGCCGAGCTAAATAAACCCACAAACACAAGTTAGTTCAAGAACAAAACAAGAAACATAATCGAGCCTTAAACATACTCGATTTCGTGTTTATACCTTCTTTGATTTGACCAAAAGGAGAGAACAATTGCCTCAGAGATTGATCTGTGGTGTAAGCAGATAGCCCTGCACAAGATATACAAATCTGATAAACCAGAGCAGGTCTACGTAGAAAGAATCTAATCAGAGATGATTGAGAAACCATTATCATACTGCTTACGAAGAGTTGAGCTGAGATTCTCTTAGCCATCTTTTAACACAAACCCAAAACTGTCTCGAAAAAGAAAGCCTCAAAAGAACAAAACATCTCTAGGTTACACGCTCGAGCGACACGACGACGTTTTTGGAAGAAACACAAAATTCCAATCGAGACGACGACGTTTTAGATAATCAATTCATTTGCAGGGACGAAGATAGGGATTTATCATACATTTCAGCAAAATGATTAAAGCTTTGATCAGTTCTGATTTGATTACATCGCAATATGAAAAACCCAAAAGATAACGAAACAGAAATCGAAATACAGAACTTCTAATAGTCAAACACCGATAAAATCTAAAAAAAACCCTAATTTTACAAAACACCTTAAACCAAATCATCGATTCAACAAGATCCAACAATTCAAGAACTGGTAAATTTAGTCACAGCCTTGGTTCCTTCAGAAACAGCGTGTTTAGCGAGCTCACCAGGAAGCACAAGCCTAACAGCAGTCTGAATCTCACGAGAAGTAATCGTAGGCTTCTTATTGTACCTAGCGAGCTTAGACGACTCCGAAGCCAATTTCTCGAAGATATCGTTGATGAAACTGTTCATAATCCCCATAGCTTTGCTAGAGATACCAATATCAGGATGGACTTGTTTCAGAACCTTGAAGATGTAGATCTTGTATGTCTCGACACTCTTCTTCTTCATCTTCTTCTTCTTGTCTCCGCCTGCACCAGCTTCTTTTGGGAGCTTCTTGCCGGCTTTTGGTTTCTTCTCCGCCGGAGCTTTCTCGGCTTTTGATTTCTCCTCAACTGGTTTCTTCTCTGCCGGCTTCTTCTCAGCCTTTGGAGCCATTCTTCTTCACAAGGAAAAAAAAAGATCAGAGAAAAGAAAAGTTTCAGAATTTAGAAGATAAAATCGTGAGATCAAGTTTGTGTGTATTGTTTATTCGATTCGACAGGCCTGATGTATATATACGACTATGCGTTAGATACTGATTGGTTAATTTTTGTTTCACAAGGATTGATGACGTGGAAGATATTACGTACCGTTAGATTAGAACAAATCCGTCGTTGCAGTGAACGGCTAAGAATCTCACCTTTTAGTTGGCCATTAAGAAGCGAATCAAAATTAATTACGACTCTCATCTTTGAGAAAGAAAGCTATCTTTTAACGGGCTAAAATGGGCTTAATTTTTTTTTTCAACATCTCGAAATAATCAACTAGGCCAATTTTAATTTTGAAGAACTTTGTTTACGTAATTCGTTATAAGCTTTTTTAACGAGGTTATCGTTTTAATATTTGTTTTCCGAAAAATAAAAGATAAAGAGAAGAAAGAAAATTTTTCCTAGTCAAGCTGAATTTCCTCCAAATATGTTGTAAATACAGGCTACTCTGCAGGGGAAAAAACCATCTTCACCAGATCTGAGCAGTCGGTTAGAAAAGCTTCTTCTCGCTTTTCCGCACCAATCATGCACTTCATTGCCCAGACCGGTGCTTCCATCTCTGTATGTAAAAGCATTAGACTTTGTCTCAGATTGGCAGCTCCCATGGTTGGCTCGACATCATTTGGTAGCGAACAGTATCATCTTGTCCCTCAAAATTTATCCGTTGCTTTCCAAAACCCATCTACGAAGCAACGGTAACCTCGGAAATTTGTTTCCTGTAAACTCCCTAGTATCCGATTTTGTTGTTCTGTTTCCATTGATCCTTATGTTTCATCAGTAAGTTTTACTTGAGCTAGCCGCCAAGATTGTTCCTCATTCTCTGCCAAATGCAAAACCTCAAGTGAATTTCTATCTTTATTTTCATAAACTTTTGCATTTCTAGCCTCATATAAACCAAATTATCCACGAATACGATGTATTATAGATACCCGGTGGTGTTCTCCAGAACAAATAGTCTATATTTGCGTACAGAGAATCCGTTGGAAAAATTGCCGTTAGAAACTTTGATAAGGTCCATGTCTGTCGCGCTGGTGGGCATTCAAACAATACGTGATTAATTGTTTCTTCATCTCCTCCACATCTATCACATCCAGAGTCACATTTAATGCCCATGTGGCGTAACTGTGCTGAAACCGAGACACAACTCGTAATAACTTGCCACATAAAGTGTTTTAGTTTAGGCGGGCATTGTACTTTTCAGGTAAAAGCTTGTAACGGGCTGATATCTGGACCAACAAATTTCGGCCGACTAAACTCCACCTTTGTAAACCGTTCCAATTGATAGCCCGATTTTACCGTATATTGAACCGATTTTGTAAAATGTCACCCTAAAACATCAGGTTTTGAGGGTGCTCCCAAAGGAAGTACACTTACAAGGGGGACGTCTTCCGGATCCAAACTAGCCTTTAGCAAGTCAATGTTTCAAGAATTTGTCCGATCATCAATAAGATCTTTAACTGTAAGATATGGATCAATGATTACACATTTATTTTTTGCTGGCCTCGGGAATTGAGCTGAAATCCATGGATCTTCCCATACTAAGATGGAATCCCCTGACACAACTCTTTTAATAAGCTCTTTAATAACCAGAGGTCGAGCAGAGACAATACTTCTCCATCCATATGATGGAGAGTATGTTTTTATTGTATCCAGAGGATCAGAATTCCCAAAATAGTGTCCTCTGAAAACCCTCGCAAAGAGCGAGTCAGGAGCCGATATCATCCACCATAGTTGTTTTGCAAGTAAAGCTGTGTTAAAATCTTTCACACTTCTGAATCCAATGCCACCCTCGGCTTTACTATAGCATAGCATATTCCAACCAATGCATTCCTTGTGTTTGACGTTTGGAGCTCTACCAAAATTTTGCTATAGCGCTCGTAAGTTTAGAAGTGATTGTTTTTGGTAGCCTGAAACATGACATGACATACGTTGGTAATGCAGCAGCCACATATTTAATCATCACCTCTTTTCTGCCTTTCGATAATAGTTTAGCTGACCATCCATTAATCCTACTTTGTAGCCTATCCCTTACAAATGAAATTTTTTAGTTATTGATCCACTCAAACTCTCCGGTAAACCCAGGTAGGAGCCCATACCACCAATGTTTTTAATGCCCATAACTGTCTCCAGTTCTATTTTTAACGACTGAAAAACCTTGTGTCCAAATTGAATCGATGACTTCGCAAAATTTATTTGTTGGCCCGAAACCGCCTCATAATGTTTTAATATGCCTAAAATAATATCACATTGCTCTTTATTTGCCTTGAATAAACTATCATCCGCAAATAAAAAATAGGAAATCGAGGGACTTGCGTTCGCCATTTTTATTCCAGTGATTAGTTTATCTTGCTCTGCTTTCTGAATATTAGCAATCAGTGCATCTGTGCATAGTATAAATAAATAGGGTGATATCGGATCTCCCTGTCGTAATCCTCTTTCTGGAACTATTCATCCTCTATGTTGTCTGTTGATAAGAGCTCTGTATTGAACTAATGTAATGCACCACATCATCCATGAGATCCATTTACCACAAAAACCCATTTTCCTTAACAATTTTTCAATAAAAACCCATTCCACCCGATCATAAGCTTTACTCATGTCTGTTTTGATAGCCATGAACTTTCCTTGACATGACGGATTTGTCTGTATTCCATCTAACATCTCCTGCGCTATAAGAATATTATATAAAATTAGTCATCTTTCGACAAAAACCGATTGTGTTTCAGAAATGAAACATCTTCTGGGCTTAATTTATACTACACTAATAATAATCTGAGAAAATAAATTTTTACCCTTGTCTTTATGAGATTCAATGGCTGAAGAGGAGCAGGAGTTGGAAAATTCGTCGGTCCTTATTATTATTTGTAGATGGACTTGCTAATGCAGACTTGCAGGCTAGAGTTGTATTTTTGTGGCTTCAATCCTGATGATGTGAATTGACTTTGAAATTAAACAACTAGTGGATTTTTAATTATTTAAAATGCAATGGAGCTTAAGTATAGTAAGTCCTAGACGTGAAAAAAAAATAAAAAAGTTGAAAGAATGCCATCAATGCGGATATAAACATTGTTTTTGGTAATCGTAATCTTGAATGAATGAACATAAGCAATGCGATCGACGAACATAATGGGAAAGTGAATTCCCGATGACAACGTTGTTTGCCATATTTACCGAATCGCGCTACCATATCTAATTACAAAAGTGAATTCCCAATTGAAGTTGTGAAGATGTTGCAAATTACCATATTCCTTATTTTCATATTCCCGATTTTCGTTAATTACCATATTCCCGATTTTCGTTACAAATTTGCCGTTGATGTTGCAGGAGATAAAACTCGTTGAGGATAATGCAACAAAATACATGAACTATTCTTATTCATCTAAATAAGAAAAACATCAACCCAAACCTCTTTAGACGTCAGTTTTCCTTCTTTTGTTTTAAAGATATCATACATAATACTCCAAAATATATTTATTAGTCTTATGAAATCTCTTCATAAATCTCACCAAATCACCAATCATTTTATTTTTTAGAAATAAAAAATCAACTCAATGTAAAAAATCACTCAAATCTCTCAAAATCTAAAATATCTTAAATCCCACCAAATCTTTTGAAATTCTTAATCCAATACACCCCGTTAGTTGGGAGATCTCGGATCTGCCTCATACACCCCCTTAATCAAGAAGTCACTGCATTTTAAGGATGTGCCTATCTACTATAACTCTTCATAAAATATATTTAATTCTGTTTTTTATAATTGTATATTTTGAAAAATTGTATATATTCATTATTATTTTTCGAATGATACTTTTCATATAAAAATTGTGTCCTTTCATTATTTAACATTCATATAATTTTACCTATATATATATATATTATTTTTTCTTAGAAAATTATTACTATTTATGGTTGTCATAAATTTTCTTTTTTTCCACTAATTCTCCAATCAAATCCCTAACTTTTATTTTCAACAATATTCGCTCCAGTTATATTATAATATTTAATTTTCTATTAGTTTCTATGGATTCGAATGAAAAAAAAAAATAACAGTAAACGTATGGCACATGATTTTGAGATCTATAATAAAGAGGTAGTGTTTGTGATTCAAGATGAAGTTTGTACAAAATCAATATCAAAAACATATCATGATCTAGTGTAATCGGCGAACTCTTACTAATCGTGTTAAGAATCATTTGGTATGAATAAATTGGTGACAAGAAAGATATGTGTTCATGTTCTTTCTCCGATTAGACTTGCAATTGATCTTCCTAGGTGAGATTTTAGGTTTCAATAACATATATATGTACAATTCTTCATCCCATTCTAGCATCCTCTTTATTCTATGTTTTCATGTGTAGTCCTCTTATTATTTATAATAAATAGAGAAACTTGTTTCAAAATAGTATTGCTAAGAATTTGTGAAATTTTATCTAATAGTTCAGACATCTAAATTCATTATCACAATAAATACAAGAAACGTAATAAATCGAACCTTAACAATATAATATTTTATTCAAAATAAGTTTTTCCACAAAATTGCGGGGTTCATAATCTAAATATTCCAAGAGTAAATAAATTATTTCAGGTGATTCAACAGAGAACTATACCTATTGGTGTCAGCTTCCAATTTGCTGCAGCTCATGGATATGAAGAAGACCAGACATCTGATAACGCAATTGGTTTTTTAATCTGGTAACTTCAATTTATACCGCCACTTGTCTTCTTCGTCATAGCTTCGTGCGATGAAGATTATCTCGAGTTGTTAGATAATTTGCATAATGATGATTTCGGGATTGGGATTGTCTGACGTCCTGGACAAGGAGCTTTTAAAAATTTATTTTTACCATAATTTGTAACAATATATTTCAGTTTACAAATGATGTCCCTAAAAACATATTATGTGTATTATTTATTTAGTTTTCTCAATAGTTCATAAAAAACAAAATAATTTTTTTTTTGTTCAACACAAAATAAGTTAATAATTTATTAAAATAAGTATACAAAAGATAATCCTAAATACTATTATAAAAGTGTACAAAAACATAATGCATCGTAAATACATGTCTACATATATCAAACAAAAACCAATAATAATACATAATAACAAAAACCATTAATCATACATCGTAAATACATGTCTACATATACCAACTAGTTTGAAATTTTTTAACACATAGAGTCATAGAAATGTAAACCAAACTTCACCACATCATCGTTTTTTATCGCATATTCGCATAATAGTAATCAATGGTAGAGGTTGTATAAAATCTAATAGTAGAAAACACACAAAAATTTACATCGTCTCTGTTAAATAAGAAAGAAATATGGTTTAGTGTAATATTACTTCATTTATTTGCGTCATTGATCGTAGTTATCTACATCGGTCACATTTTTGAAAATCGATAGTAGAAATTATGTACATATCTGATAATAGTCTCAGTGTAGGCAAATAAATATTTGTAAAGACCAATTTGTATTAATTATTAGCTTTATATAAGTATTGTTGTTGAGAGATCATTTTTCAATCACATATATGTGGTGTTTTTTTGTAATGATGTTGAGTATTAGAAATGTTTTTTCCAAAATCTCAAAGCTACTCAAATGGGGTTATCCCTTAACGTCAGTAAGTATTGTTGAAATTATACTTTGATTCAGTTAGTAGGTGTAGACAATTTATCAAGATTTTTTTTATGAGCCGATAAATTTAGAAGAATCACTTAATGCCTCAAACCAAAAAAAATATATTTATATAACGTTAAATAGTAATATTATAATGTAATTGTTTTATAAAATTTTAACTTATGAATTCTATATTAGTTTCTAAATGCAGTAAATTTTGTTAATATAAAAATAGTTATCTACAAGGACCAACTTGACAACGATTCCTGGCTTCATCTCAATGAATACTTGAGCTGACATCCTAATATATTCTTGATTAACATGATTATTAGAAGTGTCAGTTAAATATTTGCTAAACCAAATACAGAAATAAAGAAAAAATAACGATAAACATAACAGATGATTAGTTTCTTTTTGAATTTAAATATATTTTAAATAAATATAATATTTTTTAAATTTAACTATCCTTTTATGCTTCGTTTGTTACATTGCGTATGGAGTAATCATTCGATTCAATGTTTACTTATGAATACAATCTACTTTACTTCTAAGTTCATATGCAATATCATGAAGATTAAATTTTGTTTCCTAGAATCATTATGTTTTTGAACTTCTTTTTAATATAACATCATTTGATTTTTTGTTGTTGTTAAAGTTTGAAAAGTTTTGAAAACTAATTATTGAGTTTGCTTTTTTCTTTTTTTTTTTTAGAATTATTGCAAGTTTCAAAGAAGTTTAAAATTTCATTAGCGAATGTTACTTAAAAACTCACTCAACACATGAAAGTCATAAAAATGTATATCTTGATTCTAGATTTTTAAAAAAGAAAATCTCTTATGAATTTGAAAAGTAAATTTGATGTGTTGTATTTTGTTGAACTTTCTAAATGAAAAAAAACTAACAAAAATGTTTGGGAAAAAATTACTCCATATAAGTAATTGCAACATATAACGAGAAGGTAAAATATTTTATTTTTCTTCATGAATCGCATAACCCAAAAACTCAAATATATTTTTATAAAATATTAAAACACCGGAGTGGTATAAAAGAGAGTATATGAGAGATCTTGGATCTTCCTCATTCAACAGTTCTAAAGAGTTTTCAATATTTTTCACTAAATTCTCAAAAGGATAATCACGTCGAAATGGGCAGGTATAGAGATCCCAAAAGAGATCAATAGCTTTTTTAACAGTCATTTACAAGTAAAATCTTCATGGCGTAAGCTTATCCATTTTAGAACTATTAAAAATTAAATAAGATTATCTCCAATGTATACCTCTATTTTTATTCAGAAATTGAGTAACGTATCTAAAAATTATATTGTAAAAAATAAAGTAAAAATACAATGACTCCAAAATAATCATATCATGACTCTTATTTTATAGTATTGAAATATAGAGGTTAGAGAAAAAAATAGATTTTGATCATCTCTAATGTATTTTTAGTAAGAAATAGGGGAAAATATAGAGGTTAGAGAGATAAAATAGACTATCTCTAATGATTTTTTTTTACTCTATATTTACATAGAGATGTATTTTTTTTACTCCAAATATCGAGAATACATTATATACAAGTAAAAATAGTCTATCTCTAATGTGTTATAAAGATATTTCAATATTCTTCATTAAATTCTCAAACGGATAATCACGTTAAGTGAGCAGGTATTGAGATCTTAGAAGAGATCAACAGTTTCCTTAACTGTCATTTACAAAAAATTCTTCATAGAGAGTAAGCTAATCCATTTTAGGACCATTAAAAACTAGATAAGATAATCTCTATTCTATTTTTCTATTTTTTACTTTAAAACTGAGTAAAGTTTCTATCAAAAATATCACTCTATTTTATATTGAAAAAAATATAATGTTAAAAATAGAGTTAGTTCAAATATTGAATAATTCTATCTCTCTTTCGTCATAAAAAAAAAGGATTCCTCTGTATTTAAAATCACACTATTTTTACATTATAATTTTTGAGTAAAAAATAAAGTGATATCTCTCATATTGTAAAGTGAATATAGAGTATGGTTGGATAGAATTTTACTCTCTAATAGAGTTCAGAGAATAATTTTTTTTACATCCACAATCTCTATCACTATGTAAATATATACTAAAAAGAATACATTAGAGATGATCTCTTCACCAAAAATATTTTATTTGACAAACACTAATGATTACGTCGATATTCATTAATTCAAAAAGAAAGTTATTTTTGGTTAAGGAAATTTTTTTTTTTTAAAAGAATTAGATATAGACATGTAAATTAGTATGTAAATATATTTTTAGTTAGTTTTCCTAAGCTTAGATTTTTTGACACATGTCAAGATCTGATCGATAGACTTAACACATGTCGCGATCATGTTAATGACTAATTTTAAAATCTTAGCTTTATCTAATAAGATATAGAGGTTAGAGAGAAAAAAATAGATCATCTCTAATGAATTATTTTTACTCTATATTTACATAGAGTTGTATTTTATACTCCAAATATAAAGAATACATTATTTACAAGTAAAATAGAATATCTCTAATGTGTTCTAAAGATTCTTCATTATTCTAAATTAAATTCTCAAACGGATAATCACGATGAAGTGGACATGTATTGAGATCTTAGAAGAGATCAATAGTTTCTTTTACTACCATTTAAAAGTAAAATTTTCATAGAGTAATCTAATCTATTTTACAACCATTAAAAATCAGATAATACCATCTCTAATGTATTCTTCTATTTTTTACTTTAAAACTCTGTATGGTTCTATCCAATGTATCACTCTATTTTATACTCAAAAAAATATAATATAAAAAATTGAATAATTTCAAATATAGAGTAATCTTATCATTTTTCCTATTTTAGAGAGAAATATAGAGTAGAGTTAGATAGAATTTTACTCTCTAATAGACTTCAGAGAATAATTTAGTAAAAAAAATATATATTTACTCTATATTTACTAAAGTTGACAATCTCTAATGTATTATTTTTACATTATATTTACATAGACATGGTCGAAATGATAGGAGAAATTAGTGTAAAAAACAAATTGTATCGATTATTATTAAAATATAGTTTTTTTACTAAAATTATTCCACCTGTCATTTTGTCTTCACTCCTATATGAATTAGTTTATACTTTCTTTATTCTGTTAACTTTAGTCGATATGCCAAACACTAATAATTACATTAACTATTATTAATTCAAAAAAAACATTTTGTTTGTAAACCTAGATATAATTAATTCAAATATTCAATATTGGCTAAAAAATCATCTAAAATAATAAAATAAATAGCATAAATTCTCACCAGATATATTTTATTTTCCAAGCAATCCTATTTGAATCAGTTTCCTTGTTCGATTAGCTTTATTCGATATGCAAACACTAATGGTTAAGTCGATTTTCATTAATTCAAAAAGAAAAAAATTGTTTGTAAAATAGATACATTGAATTCAAATATTGAAATGTCACCTAAAATCATCAAATTAAATAGCATAAAACATGTTCATACATAACATAAACTCTTACCTAGTTATATGTATAACCATGATTGTAACATTGATAAAAAACATATATAATATGGTAAAATAGTTTCTTTTCTTAAAAATTATCGACCCTAATATTTAATTTTATTGAAAAATGGGATGGTTTGTAAAACTGTCAAAGTTTAATATTGTTTTTGAAATCCATGTTTAATTATGGAGTTTTGTTATAAATTTTTACAAGTTCAAGTTTATTTTGTAGAAATCATATAAATTATATGGGTTCTCTGTTGAAACATCATAAAAATAAATTTTGTTTGTTTTTAAAGTTTAAAGCTCCAAAATTTTGGGCTTTCTATATAAAATATTAAAACATTCGGTGGTTTCAAAGAGGAAATATTCTAAAAATATTTCAATATTCTTCACTAAATTTTCTAAGGGATAATTATGTTGAAGTGGACATGTATTGAGATCTAGAAGAAATCAACAGTTTCTTTAGTTGTCACTTACAAGAAAAATCTCCATATAGTAAGCTACTCCATTTTAAGACCACTAAAAATAAGATAAGACCATCTCCGTCTATTTTTTACTGTAAAACAGAGTAATGTTTCTTTCTAATGTATCATTCTAGTTTATACTAAAAAATTATAGTATAAAAATAGATTTACTCCAAATATAGAATAATCTTATTTTTCCTTAGTTTAGAGTGAAATATAAAGTACGGTTAAAGATAATTTTACTCTACAATAGAGTTTAGAAAAGTAGTGTGAGGTTGGAGATACCCTAAAAGTAAGATATATATATCCATGGAGAGAGAAATCTCACTAGAGTGTTGTTTGGAGGAGGACGCAGATTTTGAAGGCTTCATCCATGGTTTCCGATCAATAAGCCCTAACTGTACGTAGAGAAGAAAAAAAGAGAGTGAATGTGGATAAAATAAGGAGAAACTAAAAACTATTATGAATTATAATATTTTTGTTTCAAAATCTCAGTTTTCAAAATATGATGAAACACGAGTTTTTATTTATCTATTTGATGGAATTGTGGTTAAGAAACGCTAAATTTCTCTCAAACAAAAAAATCTATTAAACCGTAAAAGGTTTTTTATGATCGGATAAAAAGACCTTTTACGGTTTAGTATTAATTCAAAAAAAAGTTTGTAAAAATAGATTTCATTAATTTAAATATTCCATATCGACTAAAAAATCGCCTATAATAAACAAATTGAATAGCATAAAATTCTTTTTTCCCAGAAATATTTTATTCGCCAAACAATCCTATTTTATCCTTATTCATTTAGTTTTATTCGATATGCCAAACACTAATGATTACGTCAATTGTCATTAATTCAAAAATAAAAAATAAGTTTTTGTAAAAATAGATACATTAAATTCAAATATTCAAATGTCACCTAAAATAATCAAATTAAATAGTCTAAAATGTTTCGTTCATGACACAAACTTTTACCTAGTTATATGTATAGTCATGCTCGTAATTTTGTCGACAACTTATTTAATATGGTAATATAGTTTTTTCCTTTTAAAAATTATAGATCATAATATTTAAATTTATTTTAGAAACGAAATGCTTGTAAAATTTACTAATTTTGAAATCCATGTTTAGTTATGGGGTTATGTTGTAAATTTCTACAAATTCGTGTCTGATCATTTAAATAATATGGATTCTTCTCAGTTGAAATATTATGAAATGAAAATTTGTTTTCTTTCTTTAAAGTTTAAACCTCCAATAAATTTTTTTTTTTTTAACTTTCCTTTTTGGTTAAGGAAAAGAAAATTTTTAAAAAAGGATTAGATATAGACATATAAATTAGTATATGTAAATATATTTTTAGTTAGTTTTCCTAAATTTAGATTTTTTTGACACATGTCAACATCCGATTGATAAATTTGATATGTGTCGCGATCACATTAATTACTAACTTTTAGTATATGTAAATTTGTTTTTAAAGTTTTCCTATTTTGTTAAGGAGAAAAAAATTAAAAATTTTTTGACACATGTCAATATCTGATCGATATACTTAACACATGTTGCGATCATGTTAATGACTAACTTTGAAATCTTAGCTTTATATAATAAGATATAGAGGTTAGAGAGAAAAAAATAGATCATCTCTAATGAATTATTTTTACTCTATATTTACATAGAGTTGTATTTTATAATCCAAATATAAAGAATACATTATTTATAAGTAAAAATAGACTATCTCTAATATGTTCTAAAGATCTTTCAATATTCTAAATTAAATTCTCAAATGGATAATCAAGTTGAAGTGTGCAGGTATTGAGATTTTTGAAGAGATCAATAGTTTCTTTAACTGTCATTTACAAGTAAATTCTTTATAGAGTAATTTAATCTATTTTAGAACCATTAAAAATCAGATAATACCATCTCTAATGTATTCTTCTATTTTTTACTTTAAAACTACGCATGGTTCTATCCAATGTATCACTCTATTTTATACTTCAAAAATATAATATAAAAAATTGAATGACTTCAAATATAGAGTAATCCTATCATTTCCCCTATTTTAGAGAGAAATGTAGAGTAGAGTTAGAGAGAATTTTACTCTCTAATAGAATTCAGAGAATAATTTAGTAAAAAACCTATATTTTTACTCTATATTTACTTAAGTTGATCATCTCTAATATTTTTTTTTACATTATATTTACATAGCCATGGTTGAAATGATAGGGGAAATTAGTGTAAAAAAAAAATTGAAACGATCGCTGCCGTTTTTTTTTAATTAATTAACTAATATCTCCATAAATATCAATTAATTCCCCCAATTAAATATCATGTCAAAACCAACACAAACTAACTATCAAACTCAAATTCAAATTGTCATAAATAAATTATCCAAAAATTCAACCAAAACAATCCAGCAAAATTAACCAACATGCAATAATCCCAGAAATAAAACAAGAACAATAACCGACAACACCACGAAAACGAGACCCTAGATCATCCTCTCTTCCTCGCTATGATTTCACGCTCACACCTTATCTTTACCTGCACCATAAAGAAAGAGATGCGTAAGTATTATCACAAATACTCAGTGAGGCGATCTTCCCATCTACGAGCTATACACACAAGCACATTAAGATCACAAATCAACACATAAATCATGAAACAACTTGTAATGCCCGTCTCCCGGAAAATGAACTTTTGTCGGAGAAATATATATATAGAAGTATATATATAAAAAATATTTTTGATTCGTTTAAGTCCGTGGTAAATGGGGTTTTCTCTCTTTGAGGCTTTTAATCTTAAGAGCTCCGGAAAAAACATTTATCGAGCGGAAAAACGAGTTTTGAAGCGGTTGGTGGGTGTGGACTCCACTTGTCGGTTTTAAGTAAAAAAATAATGCTACTCAATTATTCTTCTTTTTTTCTTTTCTTTTCTTCTTCCTCTCTTCTTCTTCTTTCTTCGGAGAACGCAGAGAGAGAGAGAGAGAGAGAGAGAGAGAGAGAGAGAGAGAGAGAGAGAGAGAGAGAGAAAGAGAGAGCTTGTGAGCTGTGTTTTGTTGCAGAGAAGAAGAGTAAAGGGGGGAGGTTTTGTGGCTTGGCTTGATAGTGGAAGGAGAGGTAGATCGAACTAGCTGAGGCGTGGGGAGTGAGAAGTTCATCCTTGGGCTTGTAGTGCTGTTCTTGAGCCGATTCTTCCAAGGATTTGAGGTGGGTGCATGACCATGGGCTTATCTAAGCTTTTGAGGTGGTTTTTGTGATGTTTAAGATGGATTCTTGAATTATCCATGAGTTGTGTTGCTTGTTTTCCTTGTGTTTTGGGTTGGGTATGAGTCTAATTGCTTGGAGGAAGCAAGGTTTGAAGTGAAAAGGGGTCGATTGTCGTGAGAAGTGGTGAAGCAGGTCAGAATCGGATTAGTTGCAAGGGAGGCTCCGATCGGTCCTGGGGATCGGTTGCAAACCGATCTCGAGGCCTTTAGTAAGGGTGGCGATCAGTCATGGGGATCGGTTGTAGACTGATCCCGAGATCCTTCTGCGCGTCATTTTTCTTCCTTCCGTTTGATAGCTCAGATCGGTTCCAGTCTGGTCCCTGTTGTTGTGTTATGTGTCCTGGATGTTTTCCATGCATATTTGAGCGGTTTGTGACTCCTTACTTGTGTGTATAGCTCGTAGATGGGAGGACCGTTTAACTAAGTATTTTTGATAATACTTACGCAACTCTTCGTTATGTTGCAGGAAAAGATAAAGTGTGATCGTGAAATCAAGGAAATGAGGAGGAGGATGATTTAGGGGTCGTTGTTGTGTTGTTGGTCGTATTTTATTATGATTCATAATTGCGAGTTTATATTGACGTTTTATGTGAAGTTAAAGCGTATGTTTGAATTGAATCGTTTAAACAGATTTAGATGAGTTGTTGTTTTTTAAGTATAATTAATATTATGGGGTATTAATTATGGTATTATAAAAATAAAAAAATGGGTGCGGTCGTTTCACAATTCAAACCCATGAACAATCAACCTATCGACATGCCCAAACCAGGAACTTGATTCTGGATCAATCAAAAATCCAACCTACACATCATAGCAAACAAGTCAAACAATCTCAATCGCTTCGATAAACTCATGGTCACACTCTCATCACGAAACAAGGATGATTTTCGAACCAAAAACAAAAATCCCAAAACCAGTAGTGACTTCCCACTTGCCCACAGTAGCTCAACTCATCCTACAGCCAACTATAACAACAAAACAACCTTCAACCTAAACTAGAAAAAAAAAACTGGAAAATAACAGAAATGATCAGCCTCAAATATTGAGTCACGAATTGAAATCTAACCGTCCAATTCCAATATACACCATTGAAACTCAACCCCTACATGTCCTGGAGCTATCCTCAAAGTTTCATGATGATCCGAGCACATATGAACCCACGAACTCTCTTTGAATCCATGTTAGTTCAAATCGCGTTTAAAACAGAGCACCTCACGAAAACACGTTTCAGCTCTCTCGCTCTCACTTTCTCTCACGTCACAACCAACCCTCAGCTTTAAGTCTCTTCTTTTTTTTGTATGCAGGTGACGACAAGGGAGAAGGAGGGGAAGATGGTGTGAGTTTATAGAAACCATTAGGGTTTCTTGGTTTAATTAAATTAAACCACCCCTTGGTTTAATTAATAAAACGTCCAGTTTAGTAAACCAACTGTATTAAACCGATTCCATTCCAATTCTCAACAAATCTCTATAAACCGGAACACGGATGTTACAATTCTCCCCCACTAACATAGATTCATCCTCGAATCTTGCAACACCATCCATCTGCCAAAAACCTCCCGCGATCGTCACAACGGTTCGCACAACTCTTGACCAACCCGTCCAACACAGTCTAATCACGAGATCGAACACTATCAACATTCGAGGTCTACATCCGGTCACTATGTTTTAGACTCACATCATACCACTCCACTCTCAGACACAAAGTCTTTCGAGTTCTGGGTACACCATACCACTCCCACTCTCAGGCCACAAAGTCCTTCGAGCTATCGGTATCATACTCATACCAGTCTCACTCTGGGCCAAACGACCTTACGAGCTCTAGGTATCATATCTATACCACTCACACTCTGGCCATATAAACTTACGAGCTCTGCGTATCATAACCATATCACTCACATTCTGGGCCATATAACCTTACGAGCTCTGGGTATCATAACCATACCACTCACACTCTGGGCTATACAACCTTAAGAGCTCTGGGTATCACAAAAACTATTCATTCCCTAAAGAGTTATACAAGACCAAACCGTCTTCCGAGCAATCATGTCTATATGTCTAAAAGCATCTCCGACCAAAACAACATCACAATGTCATAACCATCCGCTCATATTCCAACTCCAGAATATCGTCTTAACTTTGAACAATCCCTCAGGTCAACTCAAACATCCCAGTCACTCACGGGTTTTTCCATACTCTCTTCCCGAGTATAAATCAAGTTTTAAATTCCCTTAAAACTTCTTTTCATAACCTCATGTTTGTTAACTTTTCATGATATCACAAGTCACCAATCCATAAGAAATACTCATCTTATTGAAACTCCAAAAATGTATTAATCGTTACAACCTCAACGAAATACATAATGAATAAACCGCACAAAAATGCTCAAACTCTGAAACTCAAATCCATAGATGATAGCTCAAGCCTTGGCCTGCTTCTCAAACCACTTATTGAACCTCGCTTTCATTCTTGTCTCTGGTTCTCAAGTTTCCTCTTCAACATTGTCGCAATCCCACAAAACATTGATCATCAGAATCTTCTTCAGGTGATCTTCCTTGATATTCTTCTCGAGAATCCTCACCGGTCTCGCCTCTAAGGTCATGTTGGGCTGAAGATCTGCAGGAATCTTAGCAAACACCTCATCATCCTTATGCAAACACTTTTTCAGCATCGACACATAGAATAACTTGTGAAATGCCTGCATAATCTCCGGTAACTCCAACCGATATGCAACTGGTCCAACTCGCTCAACAACCCTAAACGGACCCATGTACCTCGGACTCAGCTTAGTCTCGGTAATGGACCTGTTAGGACTCGGCAACATCGCCATCTTCATATACACTCTATCTCCTACCTCAAACTCAAGCTCTTTTATTCTCTTATCAGCATAACATTTTTGCCGATCTTGAGCTTTTTTCATGTTCAGCTTCAAAACCCGGATCTTCTCTATAATTTTCTGAACAAAATTCGTACCATAAATGCCTTTCTCCTTTACTTGGTCCAGCATAACGGTGTACGACATGACCTCCCATACAGCGCCTAATATGGAGCCATCCCAATACTCGCCTAGTAGCTATTAATATAAGCAAACTCCACCAAGCTCAGGTGATACACCAAATGACCACCCCAACCAAGTACACACATCCTCAGCAAATCCTTGAGAGTCTGAATGGCTCTCTCGGATTGCCCATCTGTCTGAAGATGATAAACCGTACTCAGATGCACATTAGTGCCCATCTCAGACTATAATGTCTTCTAGAACGCTGAAGTGAACTTAGGATCCCGGTCTGAAACTATACTCACTGGTACTCCATGAAGTTTCACTATCTCATGCATATACTTCCTCGCCAAAACAGCTGCTCCATCGGTCTTCTTAATTGCCAGAAAATGTGTTGACTTTGTCAGACGATCACCAATAACCCAAATAACATCCTTGCTCTGAGAAGTTGACAACCCCACTACGAAATCCATCGTACTCATATCCCACTTCCACTATGGAATGGGTAAACACTGCAACAATCCAGTCAGAATTTGGTGCTCTGCCTTCACTAAATAGCACACATCACAAACTGCGACCCAGTTTGCGACATCCTTCTTCATCCTGACCCAGTGATAATACCGCTTCAGATCACGGTACATCTTAGTCGCCTCTGGATGAATCGAAAACATGCTCGCATGAGCCTCACTTAGGATCTCTCGCCTTAAACTCTCATCTTTGGGCACACAAACTCGCATGTGCACAAAAATTGTCCTGTTAGCAGAGACCTGATACTCATAACCTGCATCATTGGAAGCATTAATCAACTCCTCATCTTTCTCCTGAGCCAACCGAACCCTGCTCAGAAGACCTGCCTGATTAGCTGCCTCTAAACTCATGCCTCCAAACCCAACGACACCTGCGAAGTAACACACAGTCTCCACGTGCTAAGTTCGCATACCAATGACTCTACGTCCCGCTCCTAAGCCGAAGCCACTCGTTTACGGCTTAAAGCATCTGCAACCAAATTAGCCTTCTCGGAATGGTAAGCTATCTCCTTATTATAATCTACCACCAACTCCATCCATCGCCTATGTCTCAGATTCAACTACGACTGAGTAAAGATGTACTTCTGGCTCTTATGATCTGTGAACACTTGAACCTTTCCGCCATAAAGATAAGATCTCCAAATCTTCAGGGCGAAAACAATTGCAGCCATCCCAAGATCATGGGTAGAATAGGTGCCCTCGTGCTTCCTCAACTATCGTGAAGTATAGGCAATCACCTTCCCCTGCTGCATCAACACACATCCGAGACCCACTCTCGATGCATTTGTATACACCACATATGGCTCGCATGGCTCTGGCAATACCAAGACTGGTGTGCTCGTCAACATTGCCTTCAAGTTTGTGAAACTCTCCTCACACTCTTGTGACCACATAAAAGGAACATCCTTCCCTGTCAGCTTCGTCATAGACTGAGCCATACTCGAGAAACCCTTAATAGATCTCCGATAATAACCCGCTAAGCCAAGAAAACTTAAGATCTCCATAATATTTCTCGGCCTTGGCCATTCTCGGATAGCCTGAATCTTCTCTGGATCAACTTAAACTCCCGCTGTAGAGATAATATGATACATAAACCTAATATCCCGCTGCCAGAAACTGCACTTGCTCAATTTAGTGAACAACTTCTGCTCCCGCAACTTCTCTAGAACAACTCCCAAATGTACCTCGTGCTCCTTAAGACTCTTCGAGTACACCAATATATCGTCTATGAATATGATCATAAACTCATTCAGATACTCCTGGAAAACCCCATTCATCAGCCTCATGAAAGTTTTTGGTGCATTCGTCAATCCAAACGGCATCACCACAAACTCGTAGTATCCATATCTCGTGCAGAAAGCTGTTTTCCGAATATCCGTCTCATCAATCGAAATCTGATGGTACTCTGACGCCAAGTCTATCTTGGAGAACCAAGTAGCCCCTCTCAGCTGATCCAACAACTCATCAATCCGCAGAAGAAGATACTTGTTCTTCACTGTGAGTAAGTTAAGTTCCCGATAATCGATACATAACCGGAAACTTCCATCCTTCTTCTTTACAAACAACACTGGTGCTCCCTAGGGTGAACTGTTATGACAGATAAAGCCTTTAACCAACAACTCTTCCACTTGCTTCTTCAGCTCTGTCATCTTTGCAGGAGCCATTCTATAAGGAGCTTTAAATATCAGCATTGTCCCCGGTTCCAACTCAATCGTGAAGGGATCAAACCGTGACGGCGGTAATCCCTGCAATGACTGAAAAACATCCTCGAACTCTCGGATAACCCGAATATCCCCAACCGCAATTGTTCCAAAAATCTCTGGGGTAATAATTGTTGCCAAGTAAGCCTCACAACCCTTCTCGATCATCTTTTCGGCTAGCATGGCCGAGATCACTAGACTTATAGAAGTTGGTCTCACACCCTGGTAAACCAACTTTCCTTTCAGATGACAATCCTATTACATACCAAAAATGACATCATACAGCTCCACCGAATAGATGATCAAATCCGCTGGCATAGATTCTCCAGCCACCTGAACATCCACGTTCTTAACTCGTCCGTGAATAGTCAGAAACTTTCCCCCAGCAACTCGGCCGACTCCCAACTGCTCGTCAGGTTCACCACCGATATTGCCCCGCTCGGCCAATTTCGGAGTCACAAAACAATGCGACGCTCCAGAATCAAATAACACTTGGGACTTAATACCTCCCACGATTAAAGTCCCTACCAAATCTCATCAGCTAATAACCCTAACACGACATCGTGAAGACAACAATCTCAAACAACTAGAATTTAACTCACATAAATCTAGAAGTTTACCTGTGATCGGCCTAGATATTGGTTATCCTGTCCCTGCAATGGAATACACCCGGAACACCGCTGCATTCTGTCTAACCGACGGTGCCACTACCACCTCTTGCTGCTGCAGCTTGGGACATTTCGGCTTGACATGCCCCACCTCCTTGCAGTTGAAGCACACCCGAGTTTCAACACGTGTTTCACCCTTCTGAGGACAACTAGCCACCCTGTGGTCCTTGCATTCGCACTCGAAGCACCCTTAACCACCCTGGCTAGTCCTCGAAGTATCATCGCACTTACGCTTCTATCCTTGCACCGGCTTACCGCCTTTGCTAGAACTGAATTGATGTTGAGGCTTCTTTGCCTAAAGGGTTGGACTGACTACCACCACCTCATCCTTCAGACCCTCCTCTAACAATACAGCCATCTCATCCAACTCCACAACCAAACTGAACAATCTCACAAGACAACGGTTCTTCAACTCGGCCCGAAGACCTCTAAAAAATCTCCGCATCCGGGGTCTGCTCACCCGCCATAGCTCGAACCCTGGACCACGACCACAACCATAACCACGACCACGACCTCTAGCCCCATTAGCCATATGCACTTTCAAGAACAGAAACTAAGAACACCAACGACTAACATAACCAAAAATAATTTACTGTGGAATATCATTGAATGCTCGAAAAGGATGATTCTAAGACTCCATGCTCATTCAAATTGACTAACTATCACATATCAATTTTTTTTCCAGCACAACCAAACAACGGTTTAACCACACTCATCAAGCATCACGAAATTCAATTAACCCAAATTTAATTTTTTAAACCGTCTTAGAACAGTAAACGCTCACATACAAATTGAAATGACTGCTCCCGTTTTTTTTTAATTAACTAATATCTCCATAAATATCAATTTGTTCTCTCAATTAAATATCATGCCAAAACCAACACAAACTAACCATCAAACCCAAATTCAAATTGTCATAAATAAATTATCCAAAAATTCAACCAAGATAATCCAGCAAAATTAACCAACATGCAGTAATCTCAGAAATAAAACAAGAACAATAACCGATAACACCACGAAAACGAGATCTTAGATCATCCTCTCTTCCTCACCATGATTCCACGCTCACACCTTATCTTTACCTGCACCATAAAGAAAGAGATGCGTAAGTATTATCACAAATACTTAGTGAGGTGATCCTCCAATCTACGAGTTATACACATAAGCATATTAAGATCACAAATCAATACATAAATCATGAAACAACTCAAACTCATGAACAATCAACTCATCGACATGACTAAACCATGAACTCGATTTTGGATCCATAAAAAATCCAGCCTACACATCATAGCAAACAAGTTAAACAATCTCAATCGCTTAGCTAAGCTCATGGTCACACACTCACCTCGAAACAAAGATGATTTTCGAACCAAAAACAACAATCCCACAACCAGCAGTGACTTTCCACTCGCCCACAATAGCTCAACTCATCCTACATCCAACTATAACAACAAAACAACCTTCAACTTAAACTGGAAAAATAACAGAAACAATCACCCTCAAAGATTGAGTCACGAATCAAAATTTAACCGTCCAATCCCAATCTGCACCGTTGAAACTCCACCCCTACAAGTCCTGGAGTTATCATCAAAGTTTCATGATGATTAGAGCATAGATGAACCCATGAAATCTCTTTGAATCCACGTTGGTCCAAATCGCATCTGAAACATAACACCTCACGAAAACACAGATAATTCTTAGAATATTAACTCAAATCCAAATCTGCAAAGTGGTACATCTAGGTGTAAGGCTTAGCTACAACTCCAGAAAGTTTCGTTACCTTTAGAAGTAATCTTCTAGGTCGAACCTCTTTTCTACCAGGTCTTACTTGTTATGTCTTCCTCTCACGCTACACAACTCAGCTCTCTCGCTCTCACTTTCTCTCACGTCACAAGCAATCCTCAGCTTTAATTCTCTTCTTTTTTTTGTTTGCAGGTGACGACATGGGAGAAGGAGGGGAAAATGGTGTGAGTTTATAGAAACCACTAGGGTTTCTTGGTTTAATTAAATTAAACCAAGATTTAACTTAACTGAAAATTAATTAAACTATCCCTTGGTTTAATAAAACGGCCAGCTTAGTAAACTAACTGGAATTAAACCGATTTCATTCCAATTCTCAACAAATCTTTATAACCGGAACACGGGTGTTGCACAAATTGTATCGATTATTATTAAAATATAGTTTTTTTACTAAAATTATTTCACCTGTCATTCTGTCTTCACTCCTATATGAATTAGTTTCTACTTTTTTTATTCTGTTAATTTTAGTCGATATGCCTTACACTAATAATTACATTAACTATTATTAATTCAATAGAAAACATTTTGTTTGTAAACCTAGATATAATTAATTCAAATATTTAATATTGGCTAAAAATACCTAAAATAATAAAATAAATAACATAAAATTCTCACCAGATATATTTTATTTTCCAAACAATCCTATTTGAATTAGTTTTCTTGTTCGATTAGCTTTACTCGATATGCAAACACTAATGGCTAAGTCGATTTTCATTAATTCAAAAAGAAAAAAATTGTTTATAAAATAGATACATTGAATTCAAATATTGAAATGTCACCTAAAATCATCAAATTAAATAGCATAAAACTTGTTTATGCATGACATAAACTCTTACGTAGTTATATGTATAACCATTATTGTAACATTGATCAAAAACATATATAATATGGTAAAATAGTTATTTTCTTAAAATTTATCGACCCTAATATTTAATTTTATTGAAAAATAGGATGGTTTGTAAAACTGTCAAAGTTTAATACTATTGTTTTTGAATTTAATTATGAAGTTTTGTTATAAATTTTTACAAGTTCAAGTTCATTTTGTATAAATCATAAGGGTTCTCTGTTGAAACATTATAAAAATAAATTTTGTTTATTTTAAAAGTTTAAAACTCCAAAATTTTTGGTTTTTTATATAAAATATTAAAACATTCGGAGGTTTCAAAGAGAATATTCTAAAGATGTTTCAATATTCTTCACTAAATTTTGTAAAGGATAATTATGTTGCAGTGGACATGTATTGAGATATAGAAGAAATCAACACTTTATTTAACTGTCATTTACAAGCAAAATCTCCATATAATAAGCTAATCCATTTTAAGACCATTAAAATTAAGATAAAACCATCTCCGTCTAATTTTTACTGTAAAATAGAGTAATGTTTCTCTCCAATGTATCACTCTAGTTTATACTAAAAACTTATAGTGTAACAACTAGATTTACTCCAAATATAGAATAATCATATTTTTCCCCTAGTTTAGAGTGAAGTATAAAGTATGGTTGGAGATAATTTTACTCAATAAAAGAGTTTAAAAAAATAGTGTGAGGTTGGAGATGCCCTAAAAGTAAGATATATATATATATATATATATATATATATCCATGGAGAGAAAGATCTCACTAGGATGTTGTTTAGAGGAGAAATCATATTATTTGTAGGAGGACGCAGATCGTTTGAAGGCTTCTGCCATGGTTTCCGATCAATAAACCCTTACCGTACGTAGAGAAGAAGAAAAGAGAGTGAATGTAAAGAAAATAAAGAGAAATTAAAAAATATTATGAATTATAATATTTTTGTTTCAAAATCTCAGTTTTTAAAATTTATGAAACACAAGTTTATTTATCTATTTGATGGAATGGTGGTTAAGAAACGCTAAATTTCTCTCAAACAAAAAAATCTATTAAACCGTAAAAAGTCTTTTTATGATCGGATAATTTTTTTGTTCTAAGAGCTATATTAATTTCTTTGTCTTAATATTTTTCTAAAGAGTAATTAACAAGTGTAGAGAGGAAAATTGGTGTTGACGTGTCAACTCCACATTTATTTTTGTCAATTAATTAAATTAACTTTTTACTAAAATTATTTCATTTGTCAACCACTCCTATTTAAATTAGTTTATGTATTCGGTTAACCTTAGTCGATATGCCAAACAGATAATTACATCGATTATTATTAATTAAAAAAGGATGTAAAAATAGATATAATTAATTTAAATATTCAATATCGACTAAAAAATCGCCTATAGTAAAAAAAATACCAGAAAATTCTTTTTTCAGAAATGTTTTATTTGCCAAACAATCCTATTTTATCCTTATTCGTTTAGTTTTATTTGATGTGCCAAACCCTAATGATTATGTCGATTATCATTAATTCAAAAAGAAAAAAAAATACTTTTTTGCAAAAATAGATACATTAAATTCAAATATTCAAATGTCATCTAAAATAATCAAATTAAATACTTTAAATTTTATTCATGCATGACACAAACTTTTATCTAGTTAATGTATAGTCATGCTCGTAATTTTGTCGACAACTTATTTAATATGGTAATATAGTTTTTTCTCTTAAAAATTATAGACCCTAATGTTTAAATTTATTTTAGAAATGGAATGCTTGTAAAATTTACTATTTTTGAAATCCATGTTTAGTTATGGGGTTTTGTTGTAAATTTCTATAAATTCGTGTTCGATCATTTAAATAATATGAATTTTTATCAGTTAAAATATTATGAAATGAAAATTTGTGTTATTTCTTTAAAGTTTAAACATCCAAAATTGCGGAGTTTTTTTCCTCTTCATAAAATATTAAAACACAGGGTAGTTTTGATTTAACTGAATGGTTTAATTTTTGACGTTCTACTATATTTTTGCAAGTTAGATTGCGTTAGCGGTGACGATGTAAACATAGCTCTCTACTACTGTATAACAGGCTAAAATGGGCCTAGTTATGTATCTATAATGGGCCTAATGAAACATGAATCTAACCCGATTCCATTAACCCGTGTAAGCGATAAAAGCGAAAACCCTAATTTTTGTTCCGTCTTGTGTTTAACCTCTTCTTCAAGGCCGAGCGAGAGACGTCGGAGCGGCTGCTACTTAGGTTTCAGGTTAGTAATCGCCGGAATCTCCATCTCTCCTCAACCTCTATGAACTGCTGTATTGTTTGTTGGAACACGCGTTTAGTTAATTTCCCCAATTTGATGTTTCTCTGGAGAATCTAGGTTTCAAGCTTTCGTTTTAATGTCATTTTCAGAGTCATGTTGTGTAATTTTTGGGAATCAAATTCGTTGCCTCTGTAGATGTTTTATGCAAATGTCAATAAGCTTAAGATTTGTTGATTTATGATTTTTGCAGTTTTTGAATTTTTGAAGAATGGTGAGAATCAGTGTCCTCAATGATGCTCTTAAGAGCATGTACAATGCTGAGAAGAGGGGAAAGAGGCAGGTTATGATCAGGCCTTCTTCGAAAGTTATCATCAAGTTCCTTATCGTCATGCAAAAGCACGGTATGGTGATTTTGCAGAGCTCTAGCTATGACTCCGTTACTTGCTTTTTCCTGTATACAGTTTCCAAGTGTAATGATGCTTTGTGTTCCACTCTTGGATTTTAGGTTACATCGGCGAGTTTGAGTATGTTGATGACCACAGGTCTGGTAAGATTGTTGTTGAGCTTAATGGAAGGCTGAACAAGTGTGGAGTTATCAGTCCTCGTTTTGATGTTGGTGTTAAGGAGATTGAAGGATGGACTGCTCGTCTACTTCCTTCCAGACAGGTTAGTCTAGAGACTATAATAGCCTTTACTCTGTATTCGTGGTGCCAATCAATTATGTTAAAAGAACATAAGATTCGACTTAATGCTACTAATACACGCTCATATCGATCTGCTGCCTCACTTTGCTGTTCCTGTTAGGGTGTAATTGGGTGTTAAGTGTCGTTACCATTAGAACATAATCTTACTTCATCTTTGAATGTCACAACTTCATTGAACACATCTATATGTGCAGTTTGGTTACATTGTTCTGACGACCTCAGCCGGAATCATGGATCACGAAGAAGCCAGGAGAAAGAATGTTGGTGGCAAGGTTCTTGGCTTCTTTTACTGAAGCAGCTTCTCGAGATCCATCTTATCGGGTTATAGTTTGCTTCTCTTTATGTGGAGGGAGTGAGTAAGTCGATTGACCTCACTGTTAAAGTAGTAGTTTTGTATGTGGTTGGTTACTCGGATGCTTAAAAACTTGGGAGATGAGTAAACAAATTTATTTCAGTTTTTGACGTTAGACTTACGATTAATGAAGCAAAATCGTCTTTCTCGACTTATCGTTAAATGTGTCATTTACTCTCTTTTTTTTTTATCGACAAAACCCCATTATATTAAGCCAAAAGCAAAAGCGAAAAACTCTTTTCTTGGAAGAAATTTTCATGTGTCTAACAATTTACGTGGGTAAAAAAAGAGAACAGGTCACAGGGAGATGTTCGCATATACTATAAGCAAAGTGGCTAAAACAATGCCAAGGATAAATGAGGATAACAATCCAAAAGATAGAGAATAGTCTCTCGAGAGAAAACCATTCGGTCCTAAAGTTGAATAGCCTAAACAGGCCACCATTTTTTTCAACGCAGCAGCTCCAAATCTTTTGCAAAACTTGAAAGTTCTTACTACTCCCTACTTGCTCCGAAGTTATGAACAACTCCAATCCTTAAAAAGGAAAAAAGCGTGTAGGTTGAACAAAAATGCTCACGGAACTGGATCCACAACCTTCATTCTCAAGAGAAATTCAGTCCTGACTTTCTTCATAGAATGTTCCCAAATGACAAGTAGAAAATCTAGGTCCAATATCTGCCACAGGGCCAATGTTCCCTAAAAGGAACCTCACCTGAATTTCTTCTAAGTTTGCTCTCGTATAGAGTAACCAATAAACCGGCTCGGCAGTACTCCGAACTGGAAGATAAGAACCAGCCTCTCCATATATTGATAGAAGAGCTTTTCTCAGTCCAACAACTGACGTATAAACAGAGCAATAACTCCTGAAACAGAGAATGCCCCCAAATAATATGTTGCTAGTATCCTATTCAATCTAGGATCCTAAAAATTAAGCCAAACTCAATTTCCCGATGCCATACACCAGGTCGGAAAGTGTCAAGGAATTCCAAAAGAAACCATGTATAAACTCGGCTACTTTTCGCCAGAAACTCTTCAAAGAACTTAAAAACTCGGCCTCTCATTCTTATCCCAAAAAACCTCATAGTGATAACGAGGGACAAGAATAGCACCGGAGAGACAAACAAATGCTGAACAGAGGAGACATTAATCCCTATAATCATGCCTTCGAGAATAATTAGGTTATACACCAATCCATAGCGTTTGTGAGAACAACATACCTCAATTACCATCGTCGAAAGAGAAACGTGACCTGGTGTGGCCTGGAGGCACAAATCCACTAGTCGGCACGCTTTGGAGCTCTTCTCCGCCCCTAGATTGTGCTCTGAGGAACTCATTTGTTGGGTTCCGGAAGAACATGAGATTCTCCTTTGCCAGCTGTTTTCGGTTTAGTGGTTGCGGATGGTGATGGATTACTCACCAATTTAGCTGGTGGATTCCCTGAGATTTTTGGGTGTCTCGGCTTGTTCAACGCCGGAGTGGTTCCTTGACATTTTGGGGAGTAGCGACCATAGAGATGAAACAGCTTTTGTGAGGCAGCTCCTTGGATGTCAATTGGGTCGACATGTGTTTTTGTTCTTTCTTCTTGGGCTCTTTCTTATTTCCTTTTATTTTGGCCCGATCCATATCCAAACTGGATAGAGGCAATAGACCAACAACTTTGCCATTGCCCTCGATTTCATCGACTCCGTCTCTCCCCTGCTGCTCATTGAGTTCATCGCCTAAGAGATCATCTTCCTCCATCGCCTCTCTGTAAGCAGATTCATCATCTTCTGTCCAATCTAAATCTACTTGTCCTAGCTCGCCTCCATTCGTACGATCCCACTCTAACGCAAGAGCTTCCACATCGTTAAACTGAGCTTCTTCCTCAGTCAGCAAGGTCGCAGCCGTGTTCATCTGCTCCCTGTTTCCCATAATTTGATTGTCGATTCCCATGTCTTGTAGGGTTTCTTGGTTTTGTGATCCGAATTGCATTTGTGAACCGATCTTCAAGTGATAGCTGATCCTCCCCTACTTTCTCTTCTTCTAAGGTTTGCTCGTACCAACTTTTCTTCGGATCAAATCTTCAGATAACCCTTTCTTATTTGGTCAATTTACAAATGACCTTTAAAAAATTATTTGTTTTTTTTTTAATATCAAATTTTTACAAAAAAAATAAAATAACCAAATAAATTTAATTTATTTACAACTCAACCAATAAAATCAGATCCGTATCAGCAGATCCGATCCTCGACCCACAATCCAACAGATCCACATGACTCTTTTCTTTTACTAACAGATTTATCGGACCCTCTCTCCCTCTCCCTTTCGATTTTAATACTCATCACTCAAAATCGGAACCTCACGATTTCACAGAAATCAGATTTAATCGCCCACAGCCCACGACCTCTCTTTCTAACTCTCGCTCTCGATTCCCTTCTCGATTTCAATAGCTTTTGTTGCAGATTTTTTCTACCCAAATTCCATAAAAAATTTAGACAACTAGGGACTACCAATCAGGACAACTAGATGCCGCTGCGTACAAAGAATCCATCAGTTGGAGTGGATGGAAATCCAATTCCTTTAAGGGGTCATTCCGGACCTTCATGCAGTTCGCCCGCGAGTCCAGCAAGTGTTCATGAAGAAAATGAAGACCAAAGAGTTTCCGAAAAAGAGAGTGCCGATGAAGAAAGGATTTCGAAAGACAGTGAAGGATCCGAAGGTGAAGAAGGAAGAAGTTTAGATGCTGAAGAAGAGGAAAATGGTTCAGAAGAGGAAAAAAGCAAAAGCGTAGAGGAAGAAAATGATGAGAAAAATGAAGCAACGGTATGTAACTCCAACCTTGAGATAAATTAAATGTAATACTGGGTAATACTGGATAATACTGGGAGTAATACTGGGTAATACTGGGAGTAATACTAGGTAATACTAGGAGTAATACTGGGTAATACTGGGTAATACTGGGTAATACTGAGAGTAATACTAGGAGTAATACTTACTATTATGTGTATGATTTGCAGGAATCTGATCACGAAACCCAAGCATTAGCACCAGAAATGTACTTCAGGAATAACGAGTATCAGAAGAAACTGAAGCTCCAATCAAGGTGTTACTTTAAGAAGGCAGAAGAGACAATCACTGAACGACGTCAGGGAAATGAGATCATATGGTTTCATGAGCATCCACAGTTTAAACATTTCTTTCACATGCGTTTGGAGAGCAAGCATAAGTTTCAAGGGATGTGGATGCTCTTTCTTCATGCTGCGCATACGTTAAAGAAGCGGGAAGCTTGGTTTGTTTTAAACGGTGTTCCTATGCGGTATTCAATCAGAGAACACAGTATCATCACTGGTTTATACTGTCATAATTATCCATTGGAGTGGGATAGGTTGGGCGGATTAGACTTTGTTAGGAGGCATTTCGCGAGAGGGTCAAACATAACATATGAAGCTGTGGAGCATAAGTTTTTGACCATGAACCGTTGTAGAGATAGGTTGAACATGGCTGTCCTCTATTTCTTATCTTCAGTGATTGTTGGGCAGACAAAAAAAGGGGTAAAAACAACCGGTAAATGAGCCAAAAGTATAGAGCCCTTCTTTCGTAGAGCGGTTAACGACCTAGAACTATGTCGGTCGTTTTCGTGGGGCCGTTTTTCTTTTGATGACAATCTCAAGCGAATGAGTGCATTGTTTACAAAATTTGATGGAGTCATCACGAGAGATCAATGGGTTTATCCAAGTTTCAGTATTCTTTTGGAGGTAATTGAGTAATTAAAAACCATTTACTTTGTAGATCTTTGCTTGAAATTGCTAATGTGTTTTGTTTTAATAATTTGTAGATTCTGGCGTTCGAGTTGATTCTGGTTTTGAGTTCGAAGTACCGAGAGTTTAACGAAAGTGCAAGCTCTGAATGTCCGAGAATGTGCACCACTAGATTCAAGAAACATTCGGTGTCAGGGTTTGCACTTGATGATTTATATGAAGCAGTGGGAACAACTAAGGTTAGTAATAGTACTTAGTAATACTGGTAATACTAGTTAGTAATACTGGTAATACTAGTTAGTAATACTGGTTACAGTAGTTAGTAAATCTTACGGAGTTTTTTTTTTTATAATCGTAGGACATACCGAGTGTTTTGGTCCCATATATTGGTGAGCGAACTCTTTGTGGTCAAATTTTTGATGAGGCGGAGGATGATCGAGATGTTGATGACTACATAGTTCAAAGGGGGTTTTTATTCCATCTTTGTTTGCCCGTGATGGACATCACGGACGAACAAAGATGGAATAAAAACCCGCTTTCTCTCATTAAAATACTGATTCTTCCAACTTTGAACTATGTAGTCATCAACATCTCGATCGTCCTCCGCCTCATCAAAGATTTGACTACAAAGAGTTCGCTCACCAATATATGGGACCAAAACACTCGGTATGTCCTACGATTATTAAAAAAAAACCCGTAAGATTTACTAACTACTATAACCAGTATTACTAACTAGTATTACCAGTATTACTAAGTACTATTACTAACTTTAGTTGTTCCCAGTGCTTCATATAAATCATCAAGTACAAACCCTGACACCGAATGTTTCTTGAATCTAGTGGTGCACATTCTCGGACATTCAGAGCTTGCACTTTCGTTAAACTCTCGGTACTTCAACCTCAAAACCGGAATCAACTCGAACGCCAGAATCTACAAATTATTGAAACAAAACACATTAGCGATTTCAAACAAAGATCTACAAAGTAAATAGTTCTTAATTACTCAATTACCTCTAAAGGAATACTGAAACTTGGATAAACCCAGTGATCTCTCATGACGACTCCATCGAATTTTGCAAACAATGCACTCATTCGCTTGAGATTGTCATCAAAAGAAAAACGGTTCCACGGAAACGACCGACACAGTTCTAGGTCGTTAACCGTTCTGAGAAAGAAGTGCTCTATACTTTTGGCTCCTTAACCAGTTGTTTTTACCCCTTTCTTTGTCTGCCCAACAATCACTGAAGATAAGAAATAGAGGACAACCATGTTCAACCTATCTCTACAACGGTTCATGGTCAAAAACTTATGCTCTACAGCTTCATATGTTATGGTTGACCCTCTCGCGAAATGCCTCCTAACAAAGTCTAATCCGCCCAACCTATCCCACTCCAATAGATAAGTATGACAGTATAAACCAGAGATGATACCGTGTTCTCTGATTGAATACCGCATAGGAACACCGTTTAAAACAAACCAAGCTTCCCGCTTCTTTAACGTACGCGCAGCATGAAGAAAGCGCATCCACAGCTCCTGAAACTTATGCTTGCTCTCCAAACGCATGTGAAAGAAATGTTTAAACTGTGGATGCTCATGAAACCATCTGATCTCATTTCCCTGTAGTCATTTAGTGATTGTCTTTACTGCCTTCTTAAGGTAACACTTTGATTGGAGCTTCAGTTTCTTCTAATACTCGCTATTCCTAAAGTACATTTCTGGTGCTAATGCTTAGGTTTCGTGATCAGATTCCTGCAAATCATACACATAATAATAAGTATTACCAGTATTACATTTAATTTGTCTCAAGGTTGGAGTTACATACCGTTGCTTCATTTTTCTCATCCTCTTCTTCCTCTACGCTTTTGCTTGTTTCCTCCTCTGAACCATTTTCCTCTTCTTCAGCATCTGAACTTCTTCCTTCTTCACCTTCGGATCCTTCACTGTCTTCCGAAATCCTTTCTTCATCGGCACTCTCTTCTTCGGAAACTCTTTGGTCTTCATTTTCTTCATGAACACTTGCTGGACTCACGGGCAAACTGCATGAAGGTCCGGAATGACCCCTTAAAGGAATTTGATTTCCATCCACTCCAACTGATGGATTCTTGGTACCCGGCAGCATCTAGTTGTCCTGATTGGTAGTCCCTTGTTGTCTGGATTTTTGATGGAATTCGGGTAGAAAAATCTGCAACAAAAGCTATTGAAATCGAGAAGGGAATCGAGAGTGAGAGTTAGAGAAGAGAGGTCATGGGTTGTGGGCGATTAAATTCGATTTCTGCGAAATCGTGGAGTTCTGATTTTGAGTGATGAGTATTGAAATCGAGGGGGAGAGGGAGAGAAGGTTCGATAAATCCGTTAGAGAAAGGGAAGAGTCGTGTGGATCTGTTGGATTGTGGATCGAGGATCAGATCTGCGGATACGGGTCGGATTTCATTGGTTGGGTTGTAAATAAATTAAACTTGTTTGATTATTTTATCTTTTTGTAAGGATTTGATATGAAAAAGAAAAAACAAATAATTCTTATTATTTGAAGGTCATTTGTAAATTGACCTTATAATAAAGGGTTATCTGAGGATTTGATCCATCTGAAGTTGTCTCAAGCTTTGCTCCTTGGCAGGTGGATCTCCTTTCACTCGGTCGATTTTCAAACTTCTTTCTTAGATTTAATCTAAAGGGCCTCTCTCTAGTATGATAGGGTGAAGCGTTAACTTGTTTTGCTTTGTAGGCAAACAGCTGGGGATCCGAGATGGTTGCCTGCAAATCAGGAGGCTGGGTATCGCTTGCCTCCCTGGCCCCGCCTTGCAGAGTTTTTTCCGTGTTTCTCCTAGCTAACCCTACTGTCTCCTTACTAACAGCTTCTCTAGGCTCATATGGGGTGAAGGAGTCGTCATAACTCCTCTTTCTTCGACCTGCGTTTGACCCTTTCTTCACTGGAATAGGATTAGCATATTGGGGATGAGGTGTGTTCTCTCTAGGTGGAGGAATTGATTATCTACGGAAATTTCGCCTCTGCACTTTATCTGAATCTCTATCACGATTAACCCTCTGATCTATTCCTCTTTTGTTTGTTGTTGTGGCGTTGGAGCTTGGCCTGGTATGTTCAAGGCATCCCCAGACATTGTTGTGTGCTTGGGTCACAGGGCGTTTCCCTGCAGCTTTTCTAGCATAGTAATTAGATGGCAAGAAGTCTTTCTTTTAGGTTGGAGTGACAAGGTCAGGGCGCCACCATGACGTATGTTGTCTCCTATTATTGGTTTGGTGGGTAGATGGTAGAGAGTCAGAGTAATCGGTCGCTTCCAGACGAGAAGGATGTCCAGACTCATACACTGGTGCAGCTATGGTAGGTTGAGCTTCACCTTGTGCATTTGGATCCAGAGGACAAGAAGCCCTCATGGCAGAGATGATGACATATTTTGCACCATCAAAACAGTTTTTTCATATTCCAAAGTCACCACACTGTCTCCATAAAGGATTTGGGTTATCTTCCTAAACCTAAGTGGCTCATCTGCCCTAACAGTGACTTGGATTTTTAATGTGTCGACTGCTTGTACTACACCAAAGGAGCTTTCAAAATCTCTAAAGATCACCTCCATCCAAAACTGGGAGGGAATGCCTGTGGTAGTAATCTAGAAGGTCATAGTGTTAGGGAAGACATCTCCAACATGAGTGATATGTCTATATTTTACCTGTTTTAAGCATACATTTATCACCCATTCAACATTGTTTCACCCTTCATTCATGTCATTCATAGTCCTTTTGTGTATACTTTGCATGTTTAAGTGTCTTTTGCATTAGCATTGCATGCATTCTCGCATTTGGAGTTGTTATCAGGTGCTCAAGGAGTTTTTGAGGTCAAGAATGGAGTAGGAAGTGAATGCTGGGATTAAGCTAGAAGAGTGGAGACGTTAAGAAGTGAAGTAGAGAGAATGGTGCCAAGCTCGACTTGAGTGCTGCATATGCAAATCGAGTCTGTGCCAAAGGAGCCATCTTTAGACTTTTTGTTCAAGCTCGACGTGCAAGCTCGATTTGCATATCGAGTCTGAGCCAAAGCAGCCACCTTTGAAGACTTTGTCGAGCTCGATGTGCGAGGTCGATTTGCACATCAAGCTTTACCACCAACTTTGCTATTTTGTCTGTTTCTGTATTTGGATTGGTGTTCTTAATGCTAATTTCTCTTTGATCAATTGGAGTTAGAACCCAGATATTTCCACACCCACCAAGTGTTTGATGAAATATTTGAATCAACTAATTCCAGAGATTTACATATCTAGCCTAAGAGATTAGATGTCTAGAGTGTTTATTGGCTTTAATAGACTGAATCCTAATACCTGTTAGGTTAGATTTCGCTAATGAGAATTAGGTCTGGAACTATCTTATCTTGATGATTTCTGTCATGAGAGTGGATTAATCAGCTTATGAGTCTATTGCATAGGGATTAGCTCTGCTTGAGTTTGTTAAGCACCTAGGTAGATTAAGGAAGAATCACTGATCCATTACCCCATCCTTAAGAGCTTCTTGTTTATTTGAGTATTCTGTTGCATTTCTCTGTTTCTGCAGTTCTGTAGCTTCTGTTGCTCCTGTTAGTTACTGTTAGTTTTAATTGCTTGTTTAAGTTTCTTGTTTATGCTCTCTGTTGATTTAGGTTCAAACTTATATAGTTTTCCGGTTTATCGGTTGGAAACCTTTAACGAGTAATGGAGAGATCCTAGAGATTAAAAACCACGGTTTGAAACGGTTCATATTACTGGCCGGATCTCGTACTCGATATCATCTTGATGATATGGGAAACACAACGCCACGAACCTGAAAATTAATACATTTATGTTAATGCTTTTTGTTTACCTAGGTTGTTAGACATAAAAACCTATCACTTGGCTTGACTTAAAATGATCTGTTGCATCTATCTTTTAGCATCACACCTTATTGGATTGATAACCTTTTGTATTGCAATGACATGATAATGCATTAGGGTAATTGATAGCGAAAACCTTATTATTTTACCGCCTGTTTATAGCGACAGGCGGGTCTATATTTTACCTGTTTTAAGCATACATTTATCACCCATTCAACATTGTTTCACCCTTCATTCATGTCATTCATAGTCCTTTTGTGTATACTTTGCATGTTTAAGTGTCTTTTGCATTAGCATTGCATGCATTCTCGCATTTGGAGTTGTTATCAGGTGCTCAAGGAGTTTTTGAGGTCAAGAATGGAGTAAGAAGTGAATGCTGGGATTAAGCTAGAAGAGTGGAGACGTTAAGAAGTGAAATAGAGAGAATGGTGCCAAGCTCGACTTGAGTGCTGCATATGCAAATCGAGTCTATGCCAAAGGAGCCATCTTTAGACTTTTTGTTTAAGCTCGACGTGCAAGCTCGATTTGCACATCGAGTCTAAGCCAAAGCAGCCACCTTTGAAGACTTTGTCGAGCTCGATGTGCGAGGTCGATTTGCACATCGAGCTTGACCACCAACTTTGCTATTTTGTCTGTTTCTGTATTAGGGTTTTGAATTAAGACTATAAATATCCCTCTATATCATTACCCAAGGGAAATACGTTTTTCCTTAGGGTTTTTCTCTGTAACCACCAAGAACATCCAGATTTTGTAATCCAGATATCTTTTGATCTGTTGACTTTTTGCATTTGATTCTTTGAAACTTCTTTCTCCTTTCATCTTTATCTATCTGATATGCAAGTTTTATTAATTTCTGGGTTTGAATTCTTGATGTTCTTCATGAGTTCTGAGTAGTTTTCTAGGGTTCTTGAGGATGGGTTAGATTAGTGAGGAATCCTTCGTCTCCTAGGTTGTTTAAGGTTAGATTTCTATGAATCTCTTCTGGATTAGTGTTTTTAATGCTAATTTCTCTTTGATCAATTGGAATTAGAACTCAGACATTTCCACACCCACCAAGTGTTTGATGAAATGTCTGAACCAACTAATTTCAGAGATTTACATATCTAGCCTAAGAGATTGGTTGTCTAGAGTGTTTATTGGCTTTAATAGACTGAATCTTAATGCCTGTTAGATTAGATTTCGCTAATGAGAATTAGGTCTGGAACTAGCTAAGCTTGATGATTTCTGTCATGAGAGTGGATTAGTCAGCTTATGAGTCTGTTGCATATGGGTTAGCTCTGGTTGAGTTTGTTAAACACCTAGGTTGATTAAGGAGGAATCACTGATCCATTATCCCATCCTTAGGAGCTTCTTGTTTATCTGAGTATTTGTTGCATTTCTGTAGCTTCTGTAGCTTCTGTTAGTTTATGTTAAGTTATAATTGCTACTTTAGTTTATGCTAATGATTTCTGTCCAGTTAGGTTGTTAGACAAAACAAATCTTATTGTTTGGCTTGACTTAATTTGATCTGTTGCATCTTATCTGTTAGCATCACACCTAATTGGATTGATAACCTTCTGTATTACAATGACATGATAATGCATTAGGGTAATTGATAGCGAAAACCTTATTATCAATTTGGCGCCGTTGCCGGTTGGGTGTTTGTTTGTTACATTTAGGATTTCATATCTCTTAAGATCATGTTCGTTTTCACTTTACTTTGGTTACTGGATTGGTGGTTCTTTCTTTGTTGCAGGTGCAAACTAAGCTCGACGTGTAGGCTCGACCCACCAAATCGAGCTCCCAAATCGAATCAAGCTTCCTAGTTTTATGTACACCAAATCGAAAGGCAACTACAATCTCATTCACTACCTTGACAATATCAACCGGTTACCACGCGAATTAAGAGAGCAAAGGGATATCATCAGAGTTGATCAACAGGATCCAGTAGGCATGGATGACCCACAGGGACCTCAGCAGAGAAGGCTAAGATACATTGGAGCTGGTGATGCCCCTAGCACCCACACCCATAGGCATGGGATTCTACCTCCTGCTGTCTAAAACAACAACTTCGAGATCAAGAGTGGCTTGATATCCATGGTTCAGAGCAACAAGTTCCATGGATTGCCTATGGAAGACCCGCTTGACCATCTTGATGAGTTTGACAGGCTCTGCAGCCTTACCAAGATTAATGGAGTCAGTGAGGATGGATTCAAGCTGAGACTTTTTCCATTCTCCCTTGGTGATAAAGCCCATCAGTGGGAGAAGACTCTTCCTCACGGTTCAATTACATCATGGGATGACTGCAAGAGAGTTTTTCTTGCCAAGTTCTTCTCTAACTCAAGAACCGCTAGACTTCGGAATGAGATCTCAGGGTTTGCACAGAGAAATAGAGAAACTTTCTGTGAAGCCTGAGAAAAATTCAAGGGCTACCAATCTCAATGCCCTCATCATGGATTCAGCACTGAGTCCCTTCTCAGTACACTTTACAGAGGGGTTCTTCCAAAGATCAAAATGCTTTTAGATACTGCAAGCAATGGCAATTTTCTGCATAAGGATGTTGATGAAGGTTGGGAGTTAGTAGAGAACTTTGCTCAATCTGATGGGAACTATAATAAAGACTATGATAGAAGCATCAGGGGGAACAATGATTCTGATGGCAAGCATAGACGGGAGATCAAGGCTCTGAATGACAAGCTCGATAAATTCCTTCAAGCCCAGCAGAAGCATGTTCACTTTTTCTGTGAGGATGAGCAACTTCAGGTTCAAGATGGGGAGAGTGATCAGCTAGAAGAGATAAACTACATCCAGAACCAGGGAGGCTACAACAATGGTTTCATCAACTATAAGCATAACCCCAACTTGTCTTATAGGAGCACAAATGTGGCAAACCCACAAGATGAAGTCTACCCTCCTCAGCAGCAACAGTTCTAAAACAAGCCTTTTGTTCCATACAATCAAAACCAAGGGTTTGTTCCAAAGGCAAAATTTCAAAGTAGCTATCCACAACAGCAACTCATGGGCGCACCACATGGTTTTGTACCTCAGCAAGTCCAGACATCTACCGCGCCAGACCAAGACGTTAAGTCTATGCTGCAACAGCTTCTATAAAGTCAAGCAACTAGTGCAATGGAGGTAGCTAAGAAGCTTGCCGAACTGAACAACGAGATGGATTGCACTTATAATAATCTCAACACCAAATTTAAGATATTAAACGCAAAACTGAAGTACATGGAAAGCACAAGTGGTTCTACTTCTTCTCCAAGGCCTACTGGACAACTCCCAGGGAAATCAATCCAGAACCCCAAGGATTTCCACGTCTATGCTATCACCTTGAGGAGTGGAAATGAACTCCCTACTATAGAAAGACGCCCTAAAATCACTGGGGATAGTGAAAATCAGGATGGGGACGATTTCTGTCACAATGAAGATCAAGCTGAAAAATGCACACAGGGAGACAAGCTCGATTTGCAAGCTCGAGATGTTGATAGAGTCAAGCCCACCTCTGTTGAGAAACCAGTTGTTTCAAAGAAAAAGGAAGCATGCTCTGTTCCACCTCCATACAAGGCTAAGCTTCCATTCCCGAGTAGATTCAAGCAAGAGAAAATGGAGAAGTATAAAGCTCTCTTTGACAAGCAGATGAGTGAACTTGTGATCAGGATTCCTCTACTAGACGCGTTCATGCTTGCACCTAACTATCAAAATTTCTTAAAGGATGCAGTAATGGAAATGATTAAGGAAGTTCAGGGAATGCTAGTACTAAACGAAGAATGCAGTGCTAATATACAGAAGAAGGTTCTCCAAAAGCTAGACGACCCCGGTTCTTTCACTATACCATGTTCGCTATGTCCATTGGTTTTCAAGAACTGTCTTTGTGACCTTGGAGCATCTGTAAGCCTTATGCCACTCTCTGTAGCTAAAAGGCTAGGGTTCAGCAAATACAAATCCTGCAATCTCTCCTTGGTCTTGGCTGATAGGTCTATTAGAAAACCTCATGGCCTATTAGAAAACTTACCTATCAAGATTGGAGACGTGGAAGTGCCTACAGACTTCGTCGTGCTGGAAATGGATTCAGAACCAAAAGATCCTTTAATCTTAGGAAGGTCTTTCTTGGCCACAGCTGGAGCAGTCATTGATGTTAGGAAAGGGAAGATTGATCTTAATCTGGGAAAGGATCTCAAGATGAAGTTTGATATCAAGGATGCTATGAAGAAGCCAACAATAGAAGGACAGACCTTCTGGGTTGAAGAAACGGATCAGCTAGCTGATGACTTGCTAAAGGAGTTTGCTGAAGAAGATCACCTTCGAATTACTCTGACCAAGAGTGGTGAAGCTGGGTATCTCGACAATGAGACCTTGAGATATGAGAAGCTGTTAGATTCACACAAGGTAGTAGCTGGGTTTGAAGTCTTTGAAGATTTGATTGGGTCAAAAACAGAGGTCATGGCAGCAAATGTGGAATGTTCAACTCAAGCTCTACATGCTGACTCGACCAAACAATCAGAGCTAGCTTCAACTCGCCCAGAATGCTAAAACTCAACGTCTAAGCTCGACCTGCATATAGAGTCTATCAATCCTACACCAGATGATTAGTCAGAACTCAAGCCGCCTAAGAAGTGGTCCAAATCGCAAGATAAGACCATGAAGGAACTAAAAACCACTGTGAGAGAACTGACAGACTTAGTGAAAGAGATGAAAAAATCAAGGAGCTCCAGGTTGAAATTAGTGGCTATTCTTCCAGGAAAGCGATCCAAGGACCGTTCAGCATCAAGGAAGCTTTATCTTATGGAGCCACCACTCTGGTTAGCAAAGAAGGGGCTGAATTCAGAGTGAATGGGCAGGGAGTCAAGCCCTATGTGGTTGATCAGATCATTCCAGAGGGGACCTTAGTTCCTCTCTATCAACCATCTTAGGCCTAATGAGTATGAAAAGTCCAGCTCAGAGACTTTAAACAAGCTCACTTGGGAGAAAGTCCCATGTCTATCCTTGTACATATTGCTTTAGGTTTTTGGTATTTCTCTTTTTTTTTATATGTTTTTCTAGTGTTTCAGGTGGTCAGGTCACAGGCGAATAGTTTGATCACAAGATGATCATGAAATGAAGCAGTGGGCATGACGAAGGACCAGACTCGACCTGCAAGCTCGATCTGCACGTCGAGTCTACATACACCAGACAGAGCATAGAGGACTCAATCTCCTCCTTCTTCACCCAGCCTTGAGGTAATAGCTCCAACCATTCATTGCACATACCATTGCATTTTTATTAGATTTCTTGTTGTTTCTTGAACCTTCTTTTAAAATTTTATTACACAAGAGACTGTGTAATTTAAGTTTGGGGGAAGGTTTAGGATGTGTTTGATTTGTTTTCTGTGACTCTTATTTTTATTTGCGTACTTGAGTCTGCATATCATCTAAAGCATAGAAAAACCATAAAAATTTGTAAATTTTCAAAAAAAAAAAAAATTTATCCAAAAAAGAGTGTGTTCATGTAGTTGCATTTGCATTTTAATATTGAGTCTAGCTGTTTCATTTAGGATTGATGCATTTGCACTCGGGACTATGATTATTATAACCTTGTA
Source organism: Turritis glabra (assembly GCA_900406565.1). NCBI lineage: Eukaryota > Viridiplantae > Streptophyta > Magnoliopsida > Brassicales > Brassicaceae > Turritis > Turritis glabra. Next base: position 234,833 of record OVBN01000220.1, read on the forward strand.
AGCATGCTGTTGATTCATTAACCTCAATGCCCAACTTAGTAGTTGTCTGATGCATATTGAATGAGTTTGAGTATAAGACAGCACCATGCTTTGAATGCACAATTTGATTTTCCTATCTTAATTGAAGCATGCTGTGATTTGATGCCTTGCCCTATCTACTTGAACCATAACTTGACTTATAATTCATGTCTATGAATTGAACTTGAACTCATGGATATACATATAGATACTTGGATTTTCTTTCACCGCTTTACCATTCTTGCTAATCTAAGTAGCTGATTCCCATTATTGGAACAGTTTCCATAACATAGCCTAACCTTTTTTCAAGCCATGAATATTTATTGAGTGTGAGGTCTTTTCTGATTGAGCTTGGTAGAAAGTGTTAGGTTTTAGCCGACAAGGATAGCATCCCATGTAGTTCTAGTTCACAATTTTTGGACTAGATAGGATTAGGTGGAATTGATTGTGGGTTTGGAATTGGTTGATTTTCAGGAAAAGATTGGAAAAAGAGAAAGAAAGAAAAGGTTAAGAACTCTTACGAGGGGGGATGTAAAAAAAAAAAGAGTTGGTTGTTCTAGTAAAGGATCTGGGGAATATTGATAAGAATGGTTCTAGGCAAAAGAAAGAAAAGATAGAAAAGAGGAAAAGAGCAAAAAACTTGAAATGTCCTTGATAAAAAGAAGAAAGAGAGCCAGAGCTAATAAGGAAAACTCCAATCCGCTAGAAGTGACTAAAAATTAGAAGGAAACCTTCTCTAAGAGTGAGAATAATTAAAGATGTGAGCTAATAAGAAGAGCTCAAGTAAAAGGGTAGAAATAGGATCATCTTCTGGGATTAGAAATAGGAAAGCTGAAATAAGCTTTTGCATCTTTGGGTAGATGGGAGTCTGTTCTTGTATGCATAGGTTGGCCCATACCTTTAGCGTTCTTCTAAAGCTCAGTCATTTCTTGAGAGATCCCTGTTATGTATCGCTTAAACCATATGTGAAGGGACCATATTTGTCTCTTAAACCTTTCCCTTAGCCAAATGAGTTCATTGAATGTGCATAGCTTGATTCACGGTTCCTGCTTAATGAATGTTAAAGGGATTAGTTGATTTGAATGTATGTCTAGGTTAAGACTGAAGTCAGATTGTGTTGTGACGAGTATGGCTAAAGATTTATAAGAAGAACTCACTCACATTGCATTTTAGAACTATTAACTTGGACATTGATTTTATCATTCCTATCTGCATGTTTTGGTTCTGAATCCCCACCTTCAAACCTCTTCTCCAGCTTAATCTTGTTTGTTTGCTTGAGGACAAGCAAAGACTAAGTTTGGGGGAGTTGATATGTCTATATTTTACCTGTTTTAAGCATACATTTATCACCCATTCAACATTGTTTCACCTTTCATTCATGTCATTCATAGTCCTTTTGTGTATACTTTGCATGTTTAAGTGTCTTTTGCATTAGCATTGCATGCATTCTCGCATTTGGAGTTGTTATCAGGTGCTCAAGGAGTTTTTGAGGTCAAGAATGGAGTAGGAAGTGAATGCTGGGATTAAGCTAGAAGAGTGGAGACGTTAAGATGTGAAGTAGAGAGAATGGTGCCAAGCTCGACTTGAGTGCTGCATATGCAAATCGAGTCTGTGCCAAAGGAGCCATCTTTAGACTTTTTGTTCAAGCTCGACGTGCAAGCTCGATTTGCACATCGAGTCTGAGCCAAGCTACCTTTGAAGACTTTGTCAAGCTCGTTGTGCGAGGTCGATTTGCACATCGAGCTTGACCACCAAGTTTGCTATTCTGTCTGTTTCTATATTAGGATTTTGAACTAAGACTATAGATATTCCTCTATATCATTACCCAAGGGAAATACGTTTTTCCTTAGGGTTTTTCTCTGTAACCACCAAGAACATCCAGATTTTGTAATCCAGATATCTTTTGATCTGTTGACTTTTTGCATTTGATTCTTTGAAACTTTTTTCTCCTTTCATCTTTATCTATCTGATATGCAAGTTTTATTAATTTCTGGGTTTGAATTCTTGATATTCTTCATGAGTTCTGAGTAGTTTTCTAGGGTTCTTGAGGATGGGTTAGATTAGTGAGGAATCCTTCGTCTCCTAGGTTGTTTAAGGTTAGATTTCTATGAATCTCTTCTGGATTAGTGTTTTTAATGCTAATTTCTCTTTGATCAATTGGAATTAGAACTCAGACATTTCCACACCCACCAAGTGTTTGATGAAATGTCTGAACCAACTAATTCCAGAGATTTACATATCTAGCCTAAGAGATTGGTTGTCTAGAGTGTTTATTGGCTTTAATAGACTGAATCTTAATGCCTGTTAGGTTAGATTTCGCTAATGAGAATTAGGTCTGGAACTAGCTAAGCTTGATGATTTCTGTCATGAGAGTGGATTAGTCAGCTTATGAGTCTGTTGCATAGGGGTTAGCTCTGGTTGAGTTTGTTAAACACCTAGGTTGATTAAGGAGGAATCACTGATCCATTATCCCATCTTTACGAGCTTCTTGTTTATCTGAGTATTTGTTGCATTTCCGTAGTTTCTGCAGTTTCTGTAGCTTCTGTAGCTTCTGTTAGTTTATGTTAAGTTATAATTGCTACTTTAGTTTATGCTAATGATTTCTGTCCAGTTAGGTTGTTAAACAAAACAAATCTTATTGCTTGGCTTGACTTAATTTGATCTGTTGCATCTTATCTGTTAGCATCACACCTGATTGGATTGATAACCTTCTGTATTACAATGACATGATAATGCATTAGGGTAATTGATAGCGAAAACCTTATTATCAATGAGGTTCCCACCTATCCAGGGATAAGGACCATTCATTAAAGTGGAAGGATCTTTTGTTGAGGACCTTGTGGAGGTCTCTTTCTGACTCAAAGTCAAACTGAAATCTAGAGTTACCCAGCGAGATCCCACGCACACGGCCTGCAGCATTTCGGATGTTTAGCTTTGGGAGTAGAGCAACCATAGCATAGATGCTTCTGCCGCCCTGGTGGAACATGCGCCCTACCAACCTGAGTTTGTATTTAGCTATCAGAGAAGAATTATCCACCATGGGGAGGACAACAATGTCATCTTCCTCTTCCATAAGTTGGCCAGGAAGGAGATTCACATTCATGCGAGGAAGACATTCTTTCGCAGGAGGAAAGGAATGGGTAGAGAGAATTTGCTTATCGTGAGGGAAGGAGAAAAGTGAGGTGCCGAGGAGACCACAAGACTTGAAGTTGCTCTTTGGATTACAAGCCTGCCGTTCCAGATTCCTTAGAAACCACCAGCAGCAATTTTGTTACAACCAAAGGATGTAAGGTACTCCAATGAAGTTATCGAGAGAGTGGGATTAGTGGAAAAAGTTCTCAGTTATCACCGGAAAGCGCCATTTAGAGGCAAGGAAGAAAAAAGTTTCCTAGTTTAGTAACATAAAGTAGGTGAGATCTACTATTTTTGAACAAAAGATGTTACTTTTAGCCATTCTCGGAAAAAGTGTCTGAGAGCTTTTTTCTCCGTGTCATTTACTCATTTTGGAAATGCGCTTTTCTTGTTTTGTTTTTCTTAATTAGAAAGTTCACTAAAATACAAATCTTCGAGTAACTGCTCAAATTCAAACGAGATTTTAGAAGCACCTTCCTTAGGATCTAGGGTCAAGAAATTTATATGGTTCTATGACTTTCAAGTGTTAATAAAATTTTGAAGTAAACATTAGCTAATGAACTTTTGATTCTTCTTTGGAAACTTGCAATAATTCTCAAAACTTTAAAGAAGACCCGATGATGTAAAAAGTACCTTTCTTGGTTCAAAATCCTACATTATGACTTTATGCAAAGTTCTTTTTTTGTATTGAAATTCTACATTCTGACTATTAGAAATTTTAAAGTTGATGACAAAATAAGATGAAAATTCTAACAAACGAAAACTGAATAATTCTCCTTTCAAATACTTTCAAGTTTCAAATACTTTCAAAATTAGATCTCTACGGTATCTCCTAAATACTGATTGACAAGTTAGTTTGGTTCATAATGAAAGTTAGTCTCTCGGGTCAATCTAAAAATAGCTCCTTATTTATACAATTTTTTGGAAATATTTACGTTGATACAAATGTAATCCCAAAGATAATATATTGTGAATGTATGTAAGGTTCAATTTTTTTTAGGAAATATTTTTTTTGTTCTAAAATATTTATCAATTTTCCCATTTAATTATATAAAATGAAAAACGAAAAAATAATATAAAAAGCAAAAACATGTATTAACAAACAAAAAAAATCATTTAGAAAACTCATTTCTCTAATAAAAAAATACATTATTGGTAAAAAAACATAAAAATTATCTGAAATAAATAAAAGAATCGTATTTTTCTTTCTAAAACAAAAAAAAAAAATCTTATTATATAAAATTTGAACTCACTCAGAAGAATTTGACATGTGGTAAAAATCTAATTAGCGTAATCCTGTTAATTAATCAATTAGATTGCGACATATGTCATGATTTAATCTAAATTTTTAGATTGTTTATTAAAATATCCTTTTTGGGTTAGGTGTATGTGACATGGTTTATAGTTTTAAAGTTGATGACAAAATAAGATGAAAATTCTAACAAACGAAAACTGAATAATTCTCCTTTCAAATACTTTCAAGTTTCAAATACTTTCAAAATTAGATCTCTACGGTATCTCCTAAATACTGATTGACAAGTTAGTTTGGTTCATAATGAAAGTTAGTCTCTCGGGTCAATCTAAAAATAGCTCCTTATTTATACAATTTTTTGGAAATATTTACGTTGATACAAATGTAATCCCAAAGATAATATGTTGTGAATGTATGTAAGGTTCAATTTTTTTTAGGAAATATTTTTTTTGTTCTAAAATATTTATCAATTTTCCCATTTAATTATATAAAATGAAAAACGAAAAAATAATATAAAAAGCAAAAACATGTATTAACAAACAAAAAAAATCATTTAGAAAACTCATTTCTCTAATAAAAAAATGCATTATTGGTAAAAAAACATAAAAATTATCTGAAATAAATAAAAGAATCGTATTTTTCTTTCTAAAACAAAAAAAAAAAATCTTATTATATAAAATTTGAACTCACTCAGAAGAATTTGACATGTGGTAAAAATCTAATTAGCGTAATCCTGTTAATTAATCAATTAGATTGCGACATATGTCATGATTTAATCTAAATTTTTAGATTGTTTATTAAAATATCCTTTTTGGGTTAGGTGTATGTGACATGGTTTATAGTTTGATGAAGAAAGTTTGCTTGGTATAGATAGAGAACGTGGTGTGCCAAAAATATTTCGAATTGGATTCTAGTTTGGTATGATCCAAAGAAAGATTTGGGATGGGGTAGGTGAAAGTGAATATCGATCTGTCCCATTAACAATGAATTACATCGATACATATGGCATTAGAGGTTCCACATAATAGGGAAGTCTCCTAAATCAAAGGGATTACACACAATCAAATATTTACAGTATTATCTAAATATGGAATTGAATATATCATTCCTAACACCACAACCCCCCCCCCCCCCCCCCCCCCCCAGTCGCATCGTTGGATTGTTGAATGGTGAGGCTGAAGCGAAACTCTCTATGAAGTGAAGTAGGTAGCCCCTTCGTGAAGATATCAGCAAACTGCAGTGATGTTGGGACATGAAGAACCCGGACTTCGCCAAGAGCAACTTTATCTCGTACGAAGTGAATGTCCAGCTCTATGTGTTTAGTTCTTTGATGTTGAACTGGATTTGTGGAGAGGTAAACGGAGCTGACATTGTCACAGTAAACTATTGATGCAGAGCTGATGGGACGATGAATCTCAAGCAACAAATTACGGATCCATGTGAGCTCAGCTACGGTGTTAGTGACGCCTTTGTATTCAGCTTCTGTGCTTGATCTTGACGGTGTCGGTTGGCGCTTTGCGGACCAGGAGATGAGGTTGGGACCGAGAAAGACACAATAACCCGAGGTGGACCGTCGAGTATCAGGACAGCCGGCCCAGTCTGCATCTGAGTAGGCGGTGAGTGTGTCAATGTTTCCCTTTGTCATTTGAATGCCGTAGTGAAGAGTTCCCTGCAAGTAGCGGAGAATGCGTTTAAGAGCTTGAAGATGAGGTACCCGAGGTTGGTGCATATAGAGGCAGACTTGATGAACAGAGTATGATATATCCGGACGCGTGAATGTCAAGTACTGTAGAGCACCAGCAAGACTACGATAGTACGTCGGATTGTCAATGAGTTCGCCATCATTGATTGAGAGCTTGGACTGTAGGTCAACCGGAGTGGCTAGTGGCTTGCAGTCTATCATACCAGCACGTGTTATGATGTCCTGCGCATACACGGATTGGCTGAGAAAGAGACCTTTGGCATTAAAGTCGGCTTTTACTCCGAGAAAGTGATGCAGCTTGCCCATGTTAGTCATTGGGAACTCTGTTTTCAGCTGTGAATTGATCTTCTGAAGTAAGAGTGTAGAAGAAGCTGTCAAGAGGATATCATCAACGTAAAGGAGTAAGTAAGCACACTCACGACCACGCTTGAAAATGAAGAGCGAAGAGTCCGCTTTGCTTTGCACAAAACCCATTAGCTTGAGATATGTCGAGAAACGAGAATTCCAAGCCCGTGGCGCCTGTTTTAAGCCGTAAATGGCTTTGTTTAGTTTGCATACATGCGTGGGCTTGCTCTTGTCCACAAAACCTGGTGGTTGGTGCATGTAAACAGTTTCGGCAAGGTCTCCTTGTAGAAAGGCGTTTTTGACATCAAGTTGATGAATCGGCCATTCAAGCGCAACTCCGACATTGAGTACTGTTCGAATCGTTGTTGGCTTGACCACCGGACTAAACGTCTCATTATAGTCAATGCCCTCTTCTTGTGATTTCCCATTCGCTACTAGGCGTGCCTTGTGTCTATTAAGGACTCCATCTGCATCATATTTATGCTTAAAAAGCCACATAGAACGCATAATGTTAACGTTAGGTGGTCTTGGTACCAAATCCCAAGTCTTAGTCTTATGCATAGCACCATGTTCATCCGTCATAGCTGGTTCCAGTTCGGATCAGAGAGGGCTTGCAAGTGACTTGTAGGAAGTGGTGATTTGGTTTTGGTGATGAGGGAAAGGACCTGTTTTGGTTTAGAAATACCGGCCTTAGACCGTGTGGTCATATTGTGGCGCGGTGGAGGTGCAGGAGGAGCAGCGACTGGTGGAAGAGTTGTTGTTTGTGGTTGTGGTGGTGTGGTGAATGGAGCTTGAAGGATGGACTGAAACTGAGGAGATGTATCATCACTTGCTTCAAGAAAAGTGTATGATACGGGTGGTGTTATAAGTTCGGTGGCTGGGAATTTGGTCTCATCAAAGATGACATGACGAGAGATGATGATCTTTCTAGTTTTGAGGTCCATACACCTATACCCACGGTGTTGAGAGGGATACCCAAGGAAGACACATGGTGTTAAACGAGCTGAAAGTTTGGTGAGATTTGAATGATTGAGGTTTGGAAAACACAAACAGCCAAAAACCCTTAAGTGTTCATACGTGGGTTGTTTTTGAAACAGGAGCTGAAAAGGAATTTGGTTTTGGATAGCTTTTGATGGAGTGATATTGAGGACATGAACAGCAGCATGTAAGGCTTTAACCCAATAGGATGGTGGTAGACGAGCTTGGAACAAGAGAGTGTGAATGGCATTGTTTATGGTGCAAATTATTCTTTCGGATTTCCCATTTGGCTGAGATGTGTGTGGACAGGAAAACCGAACATTGATGCCATGAGTAGCACAATGGTTTTGAAACTGAGCATTGTTGTACTCCCCTCCGTTATCACATTGAAAGTTTCGGATTTGGGCTTTGAATTGAGTGGCGATATGGGCAGAGAAGTGGAGGAATTTTGAAAAGGTTTCACCCTTTCGTCGAAGCGGATATACCCATAGGAAGTGAGAGTAGTGATCGAGAAACAAAACATAATAACGGATGCCACTTATGCTTGGTAATGGCGATGTCCACAAGTCAGAGTGAACTATTTCGAAAGGGGTGTGAACTTAAGTATGAGAAGCAAAGAATGGTTGTTTTATTGATTTTCCCAAAATGCAAGGTTCACAGGAAATAGGAGCTGGTCCTTTAGTACAAAGAGAAGGATTTGAATGCAAAATATAACTAAGAGAAGAATTGTGGACATGGCCGAGTCTTTTATGCCATAGCTCAGGAGTTGAAGCCAGAAGAGCGGTGGGAGAGGAGCTCGGTGTCTTATTGAAAGATGCAGGTAAAGAGTACATATCACCGGAGCTTTCACATCGGAGCAGAACTTTCCGACTTGGAAGATCCTTCACAGTAAAACCAAACAGATCAAAATCGACAGAACACCAATTATCTTTTGTAAACTGGCGAACCGAGATAAGGTTTTTGACAATTTTGGATGCGACAAGGACGTTTTGAAGTAAGAGAGGTTTTGTTTTGGAAGGAATGGTTGTGTTACCCGAGGAAGTGATAGGGATAGATGAACCATTACCAACAATGACAGAATTACCGGTGTTATGATTAAGATTAGAGTTGAGGATACTTGCAGTTGGTGTGAGATGCGCGGTGGCGCCGGTGTCCATGAACCAGTCGGAGGCAGAAGGATCGTTCAGCGAGTTGGTGACATAGGACTGAAAGGGCTGCTGAAACTCCACGAAGTTAGCTTGTGGCTGAGACTGTGGTGGAGCGGATTGAGGGAAGCGACCATGAAACGGCTGAGACCATGGTGGGTATTGTTGCCAGTACGGTGGAGGAGAGGGCCAGTAGGGTTGGGGACCCCATTGAGGACCCCACGATAGGCTATTGTTGCCTCAACCTCCTTTGCCACGATTGATAAACCGCCTGCCTCTGTTGTTATTGTCGCGGTTGTTGTTGAAACGATTCGTGTGAGGTTGGTGTTGAGATGGTGCTGCAACTGTGAGTGCCGTAGAGGAGGAGGAGTTATCATTGTGAGTAGCTGATGAGCGAGGTACCTTTTTGATGCGAGTCTCCTCTAGTTCAAGCATTGACTTTGCTGAGTCAAACGTCGGGAAGGGTTCTTTGTGTTTGATAACATTAATAATGTTATCAAATTTTTCATTTAGGCCATTGAGAAGATACATCACCAATGTACGTTCATTGACAGCGGCATCAACATTGGTGAGAAGATCTGCAACAGATTTGATCTTCTGACAATACTCACGAATTGTCATATCTCCAATCTCCATGGTCCGAAGCTCATTGTCAAGATGGATGGCACGAGCCTCCTTATTGTTGCGGAATTGATTCTCCACACGAAGCCAGATATCGCGAGCAGACCCGCCAGTCTTGAAAAAGGAGCGAAACAAGGGCTGGGCTAGGGTTCCGTAGATCCAGAGTTTGACAAGACCATCACGTTTGTGCCATGCCCTGTCTGCGTCACCGGTGGGGAGGAGAGTGCCATCGATGTGGCCTGACACATCAAACGTCATACAGTGAGTTTGGAACAACTCTCTCCAGGCATCATAATTGTGGTCTTCGAGATCTAGAATCAGGGGAATGTGATGTTTGATGTTTCTGACACCAAAGCATCTTTCGTTGGCAGCAGCCATGAGAGAGGACAAGAAGAGAAGAAGAAAAGAAAAGAAGAGAGAAAGAAGATGAAGGAGATCAGATTATGTGCTCTGATACCATGAAAGTGAATATCGATCTGTCCCATTAACAATGAATTACATCGATACATATAGCATTGGAGGTTCCACAGAATAGGGAAGTCTCCTAAATCAAAGGGATTACACACAATCAAATATTTACAGTATTATCTAAATATGGAATTGAATATATCATTCCTAACAGTAGGGTTAAGGGACTTAAAGAACTGTCCCCTAATCCATATTTTTCCAAATTATTTAATTACTATGAAGAACTGCATAGGAAGAAGAAGAGTGATAGTTTGGTGGAAGTCGTTGGTGGGATTTCACCGTCAAGGTCACCATTGGACTAATTAAGGAACATAAAACGCATATTTGTTGTGCAGAGATTTCGTTTGAGAGACACAGGCGGTTTAAGAGAGCTTTGGGGATTCGTTAAATGGTCTAAGAATGTATTAACCTTAGACGGATGTCACAATATGTGACTCTGGTTTGGATTTCTTTGTGCTTTCTATTGTGAGACATTAATGATCACTTCACTTTCAGGATCATGCATAGATTAAGAGGGTTTTAGATTTTGTTGGTGGCACTTAACTTTTTTTATAAATGTTTTATGGTTATTTTAATGGGATAATAAAGAAAATTATATTTCTGTTTATTTAGTATCTAAATAAGCGGTTGCCTAAGAACATTAACATGAATATACACTACTTGTGACAGAGCTTATAGGTTACTTTGGTAATAACTCTTGCGTGGAATAATGTTCTCGAATATACACAATCAACTATATGAATAATTTATTATTGTTCCTTTGTTTCAATTTTGTTTCTTACACAAGATTTTACAGTTGTTTGTTTGTACGCACACAATTATTACAATCACAATGCCTTAGTTGGTAGAGATTTGGTCTGAGCCCAAGCATGAGACCTCAATATATAGAGATGAGTTACGGGGGCTAATTTTGTATGACCTTTAGTTTAGTGTATAAATGAATCACTATATATTATTATGAAAACAATGAACAAATTCAAATCTAAAACGTGTTAAAGAAAAAAAGATAATTACGATATTCTTAAGAATATTTCATTTTTTCTAAGAACAAAAAAAATCCAAAAATATATTAAGTTCTCAGATATTTTCTTAAATTTTAGAAAAGCTTCCGTAATTTAGGCTTTTAGCTTAATCATAGTTAAAAAAAATGCACAATACTATAATAGTTTAATTTTAGGTATTTTCGTTAATTAATTTGAAGGTAACAAGGCACAGAAACCCTAAATCTAAAACCTAAGAAGACGTAGACGACGAAAGAGATGAATAAATCATCAAACTCTCCTCCGAAGTCATTTTCTTCGTTACCGGACGACATCGTTCTCAATTGTTTGGCTCGTATCTCAAGATTCCATTATCCAACTCTATCCCTTGTCTCCAAGGGTTTCCGATCACTCCTCGCCTCCCGTGAGCTCCACGCAACATGATCTTGCATCGGAAAAACCGAGAGTTTCCTCTATGTCTGCTAAGACCTGTATAGGATGTGCTATCCTCCTCGATGGTTCATAGTTTCCCCGATTACCAAACAGAAATTGAAACTCATCCCTTCGTTTCCTCGTCAATCCACAACCGTTGTATCCGGAGAAAATAAAATCTTACCACTTTGCCACGGTAACTTACTGAAAAATGATGCCTCTTAAATCTTTTTATAACTATATCCTGCCTAAAGCCCTTGTTTCATGGGCTTTAGCACAAGACCGGGCCTGCTTGTTTCAATTGGTTCAGAGATTTACATAATCGGAGGCTTCTATAAGAAAGAGAGTAGCAGGAGAGTGTTAGTACTCGATTGTGGATCTCATGAATGGCGTAGACTCCCCAGCATGCGTCAACCTCGAGAAACTGCGGCAGCTGATGTAATCGACAGTAAGATCTACGTGATTGGAGAGAATTGGGGAGAAGTTTATGACCGAAAGACCCAAACTTGGGAGCCATTATTGTATAAAGATATACATATCTTTGACTATATCAATCACGGTTCTATTTATGGATAATGGTATCTTCTCATTAACTATAATTATATTGTCTTAGCTTTATGTCTGTATATATAAGCTCCTCTGTAGACTGTAATAAGAATTATCAATTATATATTCACTTATATGGTATCAGAGCAATTACGCTCCTAGACCTAAAAATTCGTCCCTTTTCATTTCTTAGTAAGAAAGGCCGTCAATGGCTAACCCAAACACTGCTAATGGCAATACTCTCCCACACTGTTGCCGATCCAGTCATTACCACTACACCAACTCTCTTCAATGTTAATACCAGTAATGTAACCAAACTTACCTCTACCAACTACTTGATGTGAAGTCTCCAAATGCATGCCCTGCATGATGGCTATGAACTAGCAAGGTACCTTGATGGATCCATCGTTGCTCCACCGGCGATGGTCACTACCAACAATACAACCACTGTCAATTCTGAATATACACTTTGGAAAAGGCAAGACAAGCTTATCTATAGTGCCTTGCTAGGTGCAATCTCCTCCCCGATTCAACCATTGGTGTCCCGGGCCATCACCTCCTCTGAAATCTGGCACAAGCTTGCCTCCACTTTTGCACAACCTAGCCACGGACACATCAAACAACTCAAGACACAACTAAAACAATGGGTCAAAGGTAACAGATCTGTCGATGAGTATATTCAAGGTCTAACCACACATATGGATCAGCGGGCAATCCTGGGAAAGCCTCTTGACCATGAAGATCAAATCGAAGTAATACTTGAAGGTCTCCCGGAAGAGTACAAATCGGTTGTAGATCAGATTGAAGGTAAGGACACTCCGCCTGCACTAACTGATGTCCATGAACGCCTCCGTAATCATGAAGCCAAACTTTTATCTGCGGCTACAACGGCTTCCTCTGTCACACCAATCACGGCGAATTTTGCTCAACAACGCCAGCACTCCAACAATTATCGTCACCAAAACAAGTCCAGACACAACAACAATAACAATCAGTGGCAGATCAATTCACAAACAAACTGGCAGCAACCCAATAGAAATGATTCTCGTGGGCCAAGACCATACCTGGGAAGGTGTCAGATTTGTAGTGTTCAAGGGCATAGTGCAAGGCGTTGTTCGCAGCTCCAACAATATCAGTCTTCGACAAGTCAATATCAACAACAATCCACTCCTTTCACGCCATGGAATCCAAAGGCAAATCTGGCTGTTGGGCCTCCGTACACGGCAAATAATTGGCTCCTTGACAGTAGAGCAACTCATCACATCACGTCTGGCCTAAATAATCTTTCCCTCCACCAGCCCTATCATGGAGGAGACGACGTCGTGGTTGCAGATGGTTCCACTATCCCAATCATGAATACGGGTTCCACCTTTCTTCCCAGCAATACTCGTCCCTTAAACTTGCATAAAGTCTTATATGTGCCAGATATACATAAAAACCTGATTTATGTATATCGATTATGTAATTTTAATCGGGTCTCGGTGGAATTCTTTCCTGCATCATTTCAGGTGAAGGATCTCAGCACTGGGGTTCTGTTACTCCACGGCAGAACTAAAGACGAATTGTATGAGTGGTCGCTTACAGTACCTCCGATCAAAGCTATGCTTGTCTCCTCAAACTCTAAGGCTACTCTCTCTTCTTGGCACTCTCGCTTGGGTCACCCATCTTCTTCTATCTTAAACACTATTATTTCAACCTTTTCGCTTCCAGTTTTGTCTCCAACTCAAAAACTCTTGTCTTACCATGATTGCTTGATTAATAAAAGTCATAAGTTTCCTTTCTCCCAATCCACAATCACCTCCTCGATACCTCTTGAGTATTTATTTTCTGATGTTTGGATTTCACCTATTTTGTCTCATGAGAACTACAAATACTATCTAGTCATTATTGACCACTATACTAGATACACTTGGCTTTATCCTCTGAAACAGAAATCTCAAGTTAAAGACACATTCATAGCCTCCAAGAATTTGGTAGAAAACAAATTACAAGCACGGATTGGTACCTTTTACTCAGATAATGGTGGGGAATTTGTTGCGTTATGAGCATACTTCTCCGCACAAGGCATCTCACACCTTACACCACATACACCAGAACACAATGGGATTTCAGAGCGGAAACATCGATATGTGGTGGAGACAGGGCTTACTCTTCTCTCTCGAGCGTCGATCCCGAAGATATATTGGCCTTATGCCTTTGCTGTTGCAGTTTCCCTAATCAATCGTCTACCCACATCGGTTCTGTCTTCACAATCACCATATCACCAGTTGCTTGGAAGATCACCAAACTACGCCAAACTTCGCATTTTTGGCTGCTCATGTTTTCCATGGTTGAGACCGTACAACAATCACAAGCTTGAGGATCGATCACTTCGATGCATTTTCCTGGGGAATTCCCTGACCCAAAGCTCATACTTCTGTCTTCATATACCTACTGGGCGGCTCTATGTCTCCAGGCATGTGCAATTTGATGAAAGTTATTTTCCGTTCTCCACTACCCAGTCAACGTTTCCACCGGTGACTGAAATTGAGTCAAAGGGTATCACCAATTGGCCGATGCAAATCACGGTTTCCCTAACCTCGATCGCTTCGCAACAAGACCCCCCGTGCTCGGCCCTTCACCATTAAGTCACAACGCCAAATAATTCATTGCTCTAAGCCTCTGCTCACTCTCAGGTATCATCTTCTTCCTCTAATTCTTCTTCTGTTTCTCCCCTTTCTGAGCCCACTGCTCCAACTGAGAATGGGCCGCAACCCACGGCCCAGCATATAACCTCAGCCCATACACAACCAATAAGCCCAACTACCAATCCTTCACTAAACCTAGCCCACGATCAATCTCCTACCAATGAAACCCAACCACAATCCTCCGCCGATACTGAAACACAATCCCAAAGTTCCCAAAACTCCCCTTCTTCGTCCTCCAGTTCATCTCAACCTCCACCTATGGTCCATATCAATCCATCGAATAATCACCCAATGTCCACAAAAGCCAAAACCGGAGTTACAAAACCAAACACGAAGTATCTATTTGCATCCTCTACTATATCCGCCTCTGCTTCATAACCACGAACTGCTCTTCAAGCTCTCAAGGACGAACGATGGCACCAAGCAATGACATCTAAAATCAATGCCCAGCTGCGCAATCATACATGGGATATTGTCCCCCACCACCACCAGCCACTACAATTGTCAGATGCAGATGGATTTTCACAACCAAGTACAACCCCGATGGCTCCATCAGTCGACATAAAGCATGTCTAGTTGCCAAAGGGTACAACCAACGCCAATGCCTTGATTATGCAGAAACGTTCAGTCCAATGATTAAATCAACAACAATTCGACTTGTGCTCAGTGTGGCTGTCGATTATTCTTGGCCTATTCGTCATTTGGATGTAAACAATGCATTTCTACAAGGAATTCTAACAGAAGAAGTGTATATTATGCAACCCCCAGGCTTTGTGGATCCTGATCGCCCTCAACATGTATGTCGTCTTCGGAAAGCTCTCTATGGTCTCAACCAAGCCCCGAGAGCATGGTACATTGAGTTGAGAAACTTCCTTCTCCATACTGGATTTATCAACTCTAGTGCTGACACTTCATTGTTTATTCTGAGGAAAGGTTTGTCGCTTGTCTACATGCTGGTTTATGTGGATGATATACTAGTAACAGGTAATGATAATAACCTGCTTCATCATACGCTTGTTTCTATAGCTAGTCGCTTCTCTGTGAAATATCATGAAGACCTGCATTATTTCTTGGGCATTGAAGCAAAACGCGGTTCTTCGGGACTGCACTTGAGTCAACGAAAATACATCCTTGATATCTTGGCCAAGACAAAAATGTTGGGTGTGAATCTTGTCATGACGCCAATGACAACTACACCAAAGCTCACTCTTCACTTTGGCACACAACTTAATCCACTGAATATCGTACAGTTGTGGGAAGCCTCCGGTATCTAGCATTGACCAGACCGGATATATCGTATGCGGTGAACCGATTGTCTCAATTCATGCATGACCCAACATCGGATCATTGGCTTGCCATCAAGCGAGTCCTCCGCTACTTAGCTGGAACCTCTGATCATGGTATTTTACTTCATCGCGGTAGTCCGTTAACGTTACATGCTTACTCTGATGCAGATTTGGGCGGGTGACTCTGACGACTATGTTTCAACCAATGGTTATATAGTGTATCTTGGCAAACACTCGATCTCTTGGTAGTCAAAGAAACAAAAGAGTATTGCACGTTCATCTACTGAAGTAGAATACAGGTCCGTAGCTAATACGTCCTCTGAACTCACTTGGATATGTTCTTTGCTTTCTGAACTTGGTATTAAGCTCCCGACAACTCCGGTCATCTATTGTGATAATGTGGACGCAACATACCTCTGTGCAAATCCAGTTTTCCACTCTAGAATGAAGCATGTGGCACTAGACTACCACTTCATTCGAAACCAAGTTCAATCAGGTTTGTTACGAGTGGTTCATGTCTCCACTAAGGATCAACTCGCGGATGCCTTAACCAAGCCTCTTCCTCGAGCTATATTCACAGATTTTTCAAACAAGATTGGAGTCTCAAGAGTCCCTCCATCTTGTGGGGGCGTATAAGGATATACATATCTTTGACTATATCAATCACGGTTCTATTTATGGATAATAGTATCTTCTCATTAACTGTAATTATATTGCCTTAGCTTTATGTCTATATATATAAGCTCCTCTGTAGACTGTAATAAAAATTATCAATTATATATTCACTTATATATTGCCCACAACACTAGATCTCACTGTTCAAATGAGTGTGGTTCCAGGTAGCTTGGTAATGGGTGGGAAATTTTATGACATGAATGGATTGGAGCTTAACTTTCAAAAGAATATTTGTTTGGTGGAGATAGAGAACATGCTGTGCCAAATAAAGGTTTCCCATGGGGTATTGGTTTGGTATGAACCAAAGGAAGATTTTAGGTGGTGTCGGGTTGATGGACTTGAAGGACTACCCCGTAATCCAACTAATTTTCCTGATTATCTTACTTCGGTGGCAAATTTCGATCGAGGAAGAAGAGTAACAGTTTGGTGGGAGTCAGCGGCGTTCCATCGTCTAGGTTGCAAATGGACTAAGGAATGTAAAACAGAGATTTGGTGTGCAGAGATTTCGTTTGAGAGACGCGGTTTTGGAAAGCTTTGGGGATTTGTTGAATGGTCTAAGAATGTCTTTACTAAGAATGAGTATACTTGTTGTGACACTCTTTCTGATTTCTTTTTGAATTCTGCCATTGTAACATATTGATCAATGGGATTTATTTTAGTTTCTGAGAGAATTTTAGATTCTTTTGTGGGGATTTTAAAGAAAATATTGAGTATGATTTTAGGACAATGAACGAAATGATATTTGATGTTTACGTATCTCTAATAAATATGCAGTTGTGTAAGAACATAAACACAACATACTACTTGTGAAAGAGTTTATCATTGAGTTTGGTAATGCTCACTTGAACTCTTACGTGAAATGAAGTTCGACAATATAATTTAAACCTTCAACTATATGAAGTCCGCTTCTATCTTTCTTTTCGGGTTCTGTACAATTGGAAACATGTTGATCTGCTATTAATCTATGTGTTTCTTTTTGTCTATTCAAATTCATGATTTTTGGTTGATAAAATATAAAAATTTTATTGAACATAACGAGAGCAAAGGAACTCTTAAGTGACAAAATGTGCATCAACGTCATTGAAGACTTCAGATGAGGACATGATGCAAATAAAGACAAACATTCATGGATTGTGTAAAAACGGAGATGAATTCTTTATTTTCTTAATTTTGAGCAAGTTAAACCACTATTTGGTTCTAAAAGTTGGTAAACAAAATTGAGAACTTAGCAAAAATAATAAAAGATGATCTTAGATGCGTACAGAAGTTAATGTATCATGTATGTAATATCATTCAATTTTTTCTTTTTGTGTTTCTTACATGATGAAAGATTCTGAGATGAGCTTTAAAATCTTATCACAATGCAGCTAATATTATTATACATCACCTTGAGCTTCATGAACAACGTAAGTACAAACTGAAAATATATTGTCACAAAGGGACTTAATAGAGCTTAATCACGATTGTTTTTCTCTTTTTAGTTCAGCATACAGAAATAACGCTTCAAAATTAAATGAAATTTGGAATTAAAGAAAAAAAGGAAATAACAACTATGAACTTACTCGACTATGTGGTTGTGGGCGGTCGACAAGACGGTAGTCAATGACGACCAAGGTGAAACTGTAATCCACAAGTTTGTTGTTTGTACAACCCTTATAAATGATCTATTAATTTGCACATAATATCGTCCACGTTGAAATGTGGAACTCATTTAGTTTAGTTTTGGTACACATAACTTAGTAAGCCAATTTCTTTTTTCATGGCCATCTGATCCAAACCCACATTACCCAAAACCATATATTTTCTAGTTTCTGTATCCTTTCATAATGTGTTTTAGTTTCGTTTATTAGTAATTTTACTAGTCAAAGAAATGAGTAGTTCTTGCACAAGCGGATGGAGGGTCCCTTGTCGGTCTTGATGTAGTAACCACAAAATTCTCTATATTCAAACTTGAAGCAAAGAAAACTATTTACCATTGACTATCTTTATGAACAAAAATAAAGTAAAGGGTAGAATATACTATAATATTTCCTTCTCGATCACAATCCATAAATTCATCGACGTTTTCTTTTTTTTTGTCATAAGTATTCAAAATGGTTAAAGCAAAAAGGTACTGGTTTTAGATAGTAGTTGCGGAATCCAGCCGAATTATAGAATTTTCCAGAATTTAATGGTATTTTTTCTTTACAAAATCTAACTAAATAACCTAGAGTTCGAATGTTAATAGCTCAATCTTGCGGAATTTTTTTTTAAAACTAAATAAACATATGAAACATTAATTACATAATTTTAGTTTTCCAACAAGACCAAATAAATAAACAAATGAAAATATTCAATTTGAAATTTTATATAGGAGTATATAATAAACATAAGATAAACATGTATTTTGGCAAAAATGTTTCAATCGTAAAAGTTTAAGAGTGGATTTTGGCAATATTTGAATGTAATTTAATAATTTATATCAAATATAATTATCATATAAAATATTAAGTTATAAAAATCAACTATTAATTGTTGACCGTTTTATAAAAAAATATATTATTTTATTTTTAGCCTATATATTTTATTTACTAACAACTTCTAGAAGAAGTCTTCTACTATTAAAATTAGATATGTATAGTTTTAATAATAATAATTAATATATATAATTTACTACACAACATGTTATCATTTACAGCCACTTAATATTATACTATCTACAGCTCACTATCCAATCAATCATTCATCTAAGTTCTAAATAAAGTTTACCAAAAGTTATATATTACATATTTTAGTATTATTCATATACTATTTAATATTGACCTTTAAAGTCTTCTTTTTGTCAAAATCATGAACTTTGAAATTGTCCATAGCATAATTAAAAGGGAAAACGGCCAATTGTCCATAGCATAATTAATATTGAACTTGTAAACCTTTTTGTAAGGTCAAGTTCCTTCAAGATCATCAATCTTCGGAATTATATTTTCAATCTCTTCAACCATTGTTTCGATCTGTCCACTAGAATAAGTGACTTCGACTATTCTGCAATATACAAAAACAAGAATTTAGACATTTCCCTCTCTTAAATTTACCTTATTTACACAACAATAAAATCATTATCTCCTCCCCGTATCGACATGCATAAAAGAGTCTCTCTGGATTTTTTAGAGTCTTTGATGTCCTCAAAACTACATCCTCTCCACATCTACATCTCCTCGGAATCCCTCTTCCTCTATCACTCATTTCAGATACTGCTTGGGAATTCACCAAATTCAATTCGATGAACCCGAACCTCTAACAGATCACCGATCTTGTATGTCTCTCGACTCACTCTTCGTCTCGCTCTGTCTCTCGTCTCAATTTCTCTCTCAAATTCTCAAAGCCTCGACAAATGCAAAGTATGAACCCTAATTCGAGTAGAAAATCCCTAAATCAAAAACGGCGTCGTTTTTATTTGTTGTCTAATGCGAGTCCACATGTGCCAAAACGCAGTGGTTTTATATGCTCACATGTCGTCCTGTCAGCGCACACGTCATCATCCGTTAACGGCATTGTAACACTGTCTCACGATTTGAGAGTCTTCACCAGAATAATATAGTTCGTGTAGAGAATTCAAATTTTAAGCTTGGTTCATGTAGTTTTCAGCACAGTCGAAAGTTGCGTGTATAAATGCGATAAAATAATATAGTCTATGGGAGAATTGACCGTTTTCCCATAATTAATTTTAGCTACTGAATTTTTGGAAGTCACGTAAATCATCCCATGTACAATATTAGTTAAAAAAAAAATATAGATAGCACTGTACGTGGTGATGATTTATCTAAACTCCAAGAATTAGTTTTAATACGTGGAGAAAGCATAAATCGTATATTTAAAAATTCATTCTTTTGTAGACGAGAGCAAAGATAGAACAATAAAACGCTTGTAAGGATTTCGGAAAAAGAAAACACAAACTAAATAATCCAACTAAATAAAACAAGAGCTCAGATTGGTCCATCTCCTTGGTGCATTTTGAACCAATACCAACAAAGTTGTCCACTGTCAACCAGTAATTGGTTGGACTTTTCGTGGGCAGCAACAAACATTATAACCCTCTTTACTTAGTGATGCGATGTGCATTGTAAATCTTCATCACCTAAGATTACAAGCATGTTCGCGGACTTCTTCACGTTCATGGCATAGAGGAACATGTCGTTGGAATTTGTTTTCTGACGAAGTGGTTTTGACCATTTTCCGGTGAAAACGTTCATCAGAGTGACCGGTTTTTGGACACGATGAAATCGTCGCCGCGTGCACTACACAATAGTGTATTGGAATGTCAAAAACGGAATTTATTTGAATGAGAAATTGATGTTCGAAATGGCTAGCTTGGATAGATTGAAATTTGACTAAATGATCAAATGTCGCACTTCGAAAGTTAGAGGAGAATCCAAACCGAACATATGTGCCGAGCTGTATTATGTCAAGCCGGACCGGATTTGAGATTTGAGATTTGGAAAATATAAAATGGGCCAACAACCCAAAAGATAACTTTTATTTTCTCAAATGTGTTTTAAGTCATAATGTTGAAAGAATCAACATATATCTCATTCATTTGTAAATTGTGTAACAACAAATCAATTAATGAAAAAGATGGAATCAATGACTATCATTGAGAATATGACTTTTACGTTGACAATGAATTCTCATTACTCCTCTTTTCTTCTTACGTTGAGAGCTTGGATTATAAAACTAAGGCTTCATCTCTCCATTTTGGTTCATGGACATATCGATTATAAACACAACAATCTTCGTCTTCTCTTCTCTAATTGAGTATGACTAACTATTGAGTATGAGAGTACACACATCACTAGCGTTCATTACGCTTTTGAGATTGGGTGTTGCAAATCAGAAAATGGTGCGATTGTATCTTGAGATTCTGATTGCATCAAACCGTCACACTACGGACGATTAAATAATTAAGAAAAAATATCTCGCCTCCGCATAAACCGTTCTTTATTTATCAAATATTGATATCGGTTGTTGTATCTTAATTATGGGGTTTTACCATCATCTATTGCAATTATTTAGTTTTGCCACATCGTAGAAATTGTGGTCTTACACATGTACAATATAAATAATTATCTGTTTGATCTGATTTTCTCTTATATATATCATTTGAGAAAAAAAAACAATATAAGAAAATAATAATTCAGGATTTGAGATCAATCATATAAGTTACTAATATGAAAAGGGAGATTTCATAAGTCTTAGATCATATCGAGGCGGTATCTCTTTTTTCGTATTTTTAAAGTTTTAAAAACTAAAAACTTTAAATTCACGAGAATCGCCGGATAATATTATTAAAAATGTTGAATGGAGATTTTTTTCCGAGCCGAATAAAAAAGCCTAACTAAGCACTGTAGCCAAAAAAAATTTTCTCTGAGCTTGACTTCAATTTTGTATTAAACTTCTGACCCTCCAAAACGAGGAAAAAAAAAACAAAAATCAGATCGGCTAGTTTACTATCAATTGTCTTCATGATAAAAAAAAAAGAAGTAAACGGTAGAATATTATTATACTATCTACTTCTCGCAATCCCATAAATCAACCCAGCAAGGCTTTCTTCGTCATAATTATTTAATGGTTATAGCAAAAAGGTAATATTTCTCTATGAGTTCTAAAATATCTAGTGTTAGTTGAAACAATAGTGATTATATTACAAATGCAAAAGAAAATTCTAAAATATTTAGATTATATGTCTATTAAAATAGATAAGTATAATTTAGTGTAATGTAAAATATATAATATTTATTATCTATAGTGTTTAAAACTTCCAAAATATGTATTTATAGTTAATATATAAATAATAATAATCTACCATTTTTTTAAACTGAAATAACTTGTATATTATATTTTTACAAAATGATATATCAGATTATTATATAGTATTGTTTAAGTCCAGCTAATTGATTTGGATATAAAGTAATTAATAAAAGGCCCATAAGGCTTCGTGCCTTCTATAGGCCCTCCCAAAAGAAGAATCCTTCTCTCTTTTTGTGCGCACACAACCTTCGGTTCCAATTGCTAACGTGCGCAGTGTATCCTATCGTGCACGCGAAGCAGAAGGAGGAGTAAAATAGAAGAAGCCGGGAAAAATCAGAAGTGAGGGGAAAAAAGCTAAATCGGGACTGGCGCATTTTAGCCGTCCGCCATAACCTTCGCTCTTGGCTCGCTCCTCTCTCCGATTACATCGGTTTCTTCTCTCTCCGGTACATGATCTTCTTCTTTACGCAGCCGATTCATTCGATTTCTCCTCTTTTGTTTGATCTAATTCGATTTCGATGAAACTAAGATATACAGATTTTTGATCTTTGAGTATTGTTTCCTTTAGATTCAATGGCTGCTCCACCTGCTAGAGCCAGAGCCGATTACGATTATCTCATTAAGCTTCTTCTGATTGGAGATAGCGGTATGTTGATCTGAAAACCTCTTCGATCGTGGATCCGTTGAATATTTGCTGTATCTATTGAATCGATCTATTCGCTGTGATGTTTTTGATTTTTGTTTGTGATGAGATCGTTGTGTGGAGACCTGGCGATACAGATTTGATTTCATGTTTGATCGGTCTTTGTATTTCGAGATCTCTGTAACCTAAGGGTTTGTTTTTGCAGGTGTTGGTAAAAGTTGTCTCCTTCTACGTTTCTCTGATGGATCTTTCACCACTAGCTTCATTACCACCATTGGGTTTGTCTTCTCTCGGTTATGGAGAAATTGAATTCAGTGATGTTTGTTTTGATTTTTGTTCCATGACGTTTTTACAGAGTCTTGTTTCTCTCTTTTTTTTGCCTTTGATGTAGCATTGACTTTAAGATAAGAACGATTGAGCTTGATGGTAAACGTATCAAGCTTCAGATTTGGGACACAGCTGGTCAAGAACGGTTTCGGACTATCACTACTGGTGAGTTCATCTTTTTCATATGAATTTATTTGCTAAATCGGTAGTTAGAGCATTAACCATCCTATTATGATACAAATTTGATAGATTCTCAAGGAGATGAACACCTATAACAGTTCTTAAATAGCCACTTACATGTGCTATAATCTTGTAAAGGGAATGTATTTTTGCAATGCCACTTGATTGATTTGCTTTGTTTGGCTGATTACTTTGCTAGGTCTTGTATAGTTCATGTTGTTGGGCTCTTTTGGAACTTTATAGTTCATCTTTTCATATAAATCTGCTTGCTGATCACTGCATTCCCCATTATAATAGAAGTCAAGTTAGAATGATTGTCGAGATGAGATTGACGACAAACACCTTATATGTAGTGTTAGATAGCAAAAGGGGATGTATTTGTGCAATGCCACTTTACTAATTTACTTTTTTTGGCTGATTACTTTCGTAGGTATTGTTGGGATATTTCGGCAGTTTATATTGATCCGTTTCCGTTACACCAGTTTAAAGATTCTTTTTCTCTTGCATTTTCACAGCTTATTACCGTGGGGCAATGGGCATTTTGCTGGTGTATGATGTCACAGATGAGTCGTCCTTCAACAGTAAAACTCCCTCCATCAAGTCTTTCACTTGCTGGTTTCTATAAAACTCAACCGAAATAATTATCTCTTTTACACACAAGATTCTTAACGTAATTGCAGACATTAGGAACTGGATTCGTAATATCGAACAGCATGCTTCAGATAATGTTAACAAGATCTTGGTAGGGAACAAGGCTGACATGGATGAAAGCAAGAGGGTATGAATCACACCGCCTTTATCGCTGTTCATTATTCATGACTGATCCTTATAATAATAGCTTCTTGGTCCTGTCACAATTTTCAGGCGGTACCTACAGCAAAGGGTCAGGCTCTTGCTGATGAGTACGGAATTAAGTTCTTCGAAACAGTGAGTCTAACAATGCTCTCAATCATCGAAACTAGATGGGTTGTGTACACATTGCTTACATATCTATCTATATACGTGTTTGTTGCAGAGTGCCAAGACAAACCTAAACGTGGAAGAAGTTTTCTTCTCAATAGGGAGGGACATTAAGCAGAGGCTTTCAGACACCGACTCGAGGGCAGAGGTTTGTTACATCTCTCTCTTCTCTTTCACATCTTAGCGTTGTTACTCGTGCAACTGTCTGAAAACGCATTGTTTCATGTGTCTGTCGTCAATTGCAGCCTGCAACGATCAAGATAAGCCAAACGGACCAGGCAGCTGGAGCCGGGCAGGCCACACAGAAGTCTGCATGCTGTGGAACTTAGAAGTTGAAAAAGTCTTAAAAGTGAAGTTTAAGTCGAAAAAAAGTTTGGGGTGAAGTGAAAAAACTAAGATATCGTTTGTAATTTTTGTTTTATTCCAACATTTCTGATTCGTTCTAAATTGTCCTTCCTATTTGTACGAAGGTTTAATCGAAACTTGTATTTTTCTTCTGTTGCTGATTTTTTATGACGGTGACTGAATTGTTATGTTGGTCATCACTTCTCTCTATATTATCCTCTATTCTTATGTTTCTCTTGCTTCCTCTTTTATCAAATCTTTAAACATTACTTCTAAGAGTTGTAAACTTATCTTTGACACAACAATTAACATGTATACTGCCTGATTTACAAGTCCTTAACAACCTCTCTTATGCTTTTGATACCACCAAACAATTTAAATTGTAGATTCTTTGATTTACTCAAATTCAAACATATAAAGAGAAAATAAACATATTATATGTGTTAGGTTGGTTATTCGTTATTCGATTCAGTGATCACGAAACTTATCATATTATAGTTGCACCACAGTAACTAAGCAGACCACACTTATATTGTAGTTTTAACACCAGTTAAAGCATTCATAGAACGTTGAATCCAAAAATTTTAATAAAACGTGAAACCAAAACTTTTAGCATACAACAAAAGAAATCTGTGATAGTATATCAAACTGTTTTCACATCGATCGGTAAGATAAATGGATCGACAGGACTATTAAACCATATAAAACTCTATGCAATATGTTTGTTAATCTTTTAATCTTCTATAAATTTTAAAAAACCTAACGAATATGAAAGTGTCAATACATCGTTCTTCCCAACTCCAACTCCGTATTGACCGAACTCTCCACTGAAGCTAAGTCCACATCCAAACACGCGATTCTCTTCCCACTACTCGATTTCTTCAAAGTCGTCGTCAGTGTTGTCGCCTCCGGCAAGAAAGAGCGTGTAATCAACGCGTTGGAGGCTTTTTCTTTCTCGTTCCTATGCTTCCTCATGTGACCACCAAGAGCTTGTCCCATCGGAAACTCCAAGCCACAAATCGGACAAGTATGAGTTGTCGTCGTCGATTTAGGCTTCTTCTTAGGTGATCCAGGAAGTGACGAATCGTTAATGGGTTTAGTGTGGCTTGCACGGTGACCTCCTAAAGCTTGGAACGACGAGAACTCTCTCTTACAAGTCTTGCATCTGAAAACTCGGTTCTCTCCTAAAGCTCCTCCACCGCCACCAACTCTCGATAACAACATCAGACAGTTCGCCGCCTTATCCACCGTCGGATCAATATTCTCTCTGTTCACAACCATGACTTGAACTTGAATTGAGTGAGTGACTTCTAGGGTTTTGTTTTTTTCTACTGTCGGTGTTTAGTTTGTGTGTGCCGTGCGATGGGATGCTCTCGTGTTTATATAGGTTTATAAAGGAGACTGAGTTAGGAAAAGACGTATGTTAATTGACGAAAGTACCTCTTCGTGACTTACTGCGTAAGTTAGTAAAAGTGGTATTTATGTTAATTAAGTGGGAAGAAATAGAAAATCAGCGTTACCGCGTATAACACTTAGGAGACTAA
Organism: Turritis glabra; assembly: GCA_900406565.1. Classification (NCBI taxonomy): domain Eukaryota; kingdom Viridiplantae; phylum Streptophyta; class Magnoliopsida; order Brassicales; family Brassicaceae; genus Turritis; species Turritis glabra. The sequence goes on from OVBN01000220.1 coordinate 260,883, forward strand.
GAAAAAAGTGGGAATAAATTAAGAAAATGAAAAAAAATCTTGTTGCTTTCCTTCACAAAATACAATTATTGAAAGACAATAAGTTCTAATTATTTATTTGTATAGATCGTACGTAATTCTCTAATGATTTTCGTCATAAGCTTTTTTTTTTTTTTTTTGGTTTAATTTTAAATCTTCTCGATGTGGATAGGGCAAATCTACTAGGCGACTTATCCATATTTTTTGTTAAAAAAAACAAGAAAATTAACCATATTCAGTCAAAGTACATGTAGAGTTTTTTTTGGTTGGATAGTCAATATAATTTGTTTATTCGTTAAACTCATTTATTAATAATTATATATTACAGTATTCATTTTATTATAGTCAGAAATATTCTGACCCTAGGTCTTGGTATTTGCAATGATCAATAGAACTCAAGACTTGTGTTTGTGGTGTTATGTTTATATATTTCCATATTTTTAATCGTTCCAAATTTGTTTGGATACCATATAATTCTAATTCATGCCATCTTCTAAACCAAACAGTTTATAACCTCCTGTTAAAGAAAATTAATTAAATTTACCTACGTATAGTCTATTCAGGATGAAAATTCAAGGGTGGTTGTATGGAAACTAGAGAGAAACGTTCAGAAGCAAAAGAGAAGAAAATAAGAAAAGGAGAGAGTGATGCGGTGCGACATTTTTGATACACTTCCACGCGGTTCCTTCTATCTGACTATCTGAGTTCACAGGTTTAGTTGCCTGTACAGAATGGGTGTAAGCTTCGCTGCTCGGAAACACCCAGTAAAAAAAGGGCTGCTCCTTCAGCAAACATTTAGGAATCAGAACTAAATTCTCACAATATGTATACATTGTGAGATTATGATCCAAACTTGAAGATTAACTAAGTCGTAACTGAAGAAGCGCTAATAACAACAAAGTTGAAGAAAGCAACTAGGAGATAGATAACTAGTTGATTCAGAAGGTTTCAGTTTCCTAGTCTGCAGTCTGTTTGGTCACACGTATAAGCATAAACGTGTGAATCAGGTTTGAGTTAACAAACAGAAAGGTGGAGAAATAGACTAGGATATAGATTTCAGAGTGGCGATTCATTTCTTCCCTTAGGTGTGCAATTCCAGTGAGTGAGAGATCTAGGGTTATATAGCTTAGTCTCGACTCTTTATTCTTCTTCCATGTGTTCTTCTTGTTCTACTTGACCACACTAATATTATAGTTTCAACACTACTTAAACCATTCATAGCTCAACCTCCAACGGTTAATTAATTTAAAGAAACCAAGAAAATTAGGAAACAGTAAAAGAAAACTCGGGTCATGTATCAAAATAATATTCACATCGATCGGTAAGATAAATGGATCAACAAAGACTACAAAATCATGTGAAATTGTATGCAAATATGTTTATCTATAAAACTAAAACCCTAACGAATATGAAGAAAAAAAGAAAAAGAATCAAGAAATCGTTCTTCCCAACTCCAACTTCCAGTTGACCAAACTTTCCATCGAATCTGAGTCCAAATCCAAACACGCCACTCTCTTCCCACTACTCGATTTCTTCAACATCGTCACCATCGCCGCCTCTGGCAAGAAAGATCGTGTAACCAACTTGCCTGAGGCTTTCTCGTTCCTATGCCTCCTCATGTGACCACCAAGAGCTTGTCCCATCGGAAACTCCACGCCACATATCGGACAAGGATGAGATGACGTCGTCGTTTTAGTCTTCTTATTGGTCAAGGATCCAAGAAGTAATGGATCGTCACTGTTGATATGTTTCTTGTGGCTCGCACGGTGGCCTCCTAAAGCTTGAAACGACGAGAACTCTTTAAGACAAGTCTTGCATCTGAAAACGCGTTTCTCTCCTCCGCCGCCGCATTCCCCAACTCTCGATAACAACATCAGACATTTCGCCGCCGAATCTTCCACTTTCTCCATTTCCTCACTTCTCGCAACCATTTCGTATTGACTGAGTAACTTCTAGGGTTTTGTTTCTTCTACGTTCGGATTTTTAATTTGTGTGTGTTGTGTGATGAGTACTCCTATTTATAGTAGAACTTGTGTATTATGTGATGGGATAGTGCTATTTTTATAAATGAAAATGGGTTAGTAAAGACGTATGTTAAATGACGAAAATACCCCATTGTGGCTTGCTGCGTAAGTAAGCTGAGGTGTAAAGAAATAGAAAAATCAGCGTCACCGCGTCACGCGCAACACTTAGGAGACTCAGAAAAATGGAATCTGTCGTTATACGTTAGTTAAGGAATGTTCTTGGTGCGTTCCTCCACAAAATACAATATTTGAAGTCTAGAAGAAGAAGTTATTACATTATAATCTTTTTTTTTTTTGGTCGTCGAAGTTATTCTTATCTAATAAGTTTACTCTTCAACGATAATCTTCTTCATGGATTTAGCAAATGAATCTACTTGCTAACTTATCCATACACTGTCTAGATACATCTAGAATTTTCTTGGTTGGATAATCACTATTTTATTCGTTAAACTTACTACTAATAATTTAGTTACTCATCATATATTGTTTATTTTTATATACTTATAATAATTATTATCTTTTGCGGTAATTTGGGGCGCAACTCGATTAATCCTTCGGTACACACGCTTGGTGGGTACAAAACACATCATACTAAAGATTTGAAGTAAAATCTAGAGGTAATTGATCCAGCAGGAGCAAAAACTATTCTTAAGTAAAATTTTAACTAAAGGAGGAACAAATTTTACACATTGCTATTAGTTAGCTACCACCTGCCCACCACCGCTGAATTTATCATTAGAAATCGTCATACTCTTATATTTCTTTTTAATTGCGAAAATATATTAAAAATCGTTAGGTAGTAGCTATATGTTTGGTAAAAATTAAATTGATTAATCGGAAACTAAGCATTAGTAAATTATTTATTTATTTTTAATATTTTTTATAATTCTATAGCAAAACATAATATATAAAATATAGAATGATAAAAACGTTACATATTTGAACTTGTTATATATGTTCACATCTAATTTATATGAAAACTAAAATAGCTTAATTTCAATAAGTAAAAAAATTAGAACTAATCAAATCATAATTTATAATTTTAATAATCAAGCATTTTTTCCTTATTTTTTTTTTCATTTATTCAAAACGATGCCACATATATAAGATCAAGTATTAAACTGGCCGATTTGATTGATTAATACCGATTTTAAAAGCTTAAATCGGTATTTACTGTCTGGAGGTTCATAAACGCTTAAACGGGTGCCTAATCACCGCACCGCTTAGACCAGGTTTTTGCACCTCAGCGAAGATCAATAGAACTCAAAACTTTGTGTTAATTATTTTTTTCTGATAAACAGCGAAGCTCGGACAGAAGTCCATACGGTTTTCATGGATCAGAAACTGACACGAATGGAAATCGAACTAAGAGTCTCTAGGTTCAACGTCATTTTTGTGTTGGGACTTGAGATCACCACTAGATCAAGCCCTATTTGGTGTTTTTTTTATGAGTTGTTATTTTATTTTTTTATTTTGCGAGGAAGTTTTGGAATTGTTTGGGCTTGTGTAGTCTTCTTCGGCCGGGACCATCCTGTGAATCCTGTGATAGATACACTCTCAAGCAAAAGTCCAAACTAGGGTGTAAAACGCAATTTTAAATGGACTAATTAAGACAACGAAACTACCTACAACTTGATATGTGTTGTTATGATTATATCTCCATATGACCGATTGAATTACGATTGATATTGTTATTCGTTCAAAATTTGTTTGGATACCATACATATATCCTAATTCATGTCAACTTCTAAACCACATATAAATAGTGGCACGTATCTAATTACGATATTCCTAATAAATTAATCTGCGCACGTCAACTTATTCAGATCGTCATCTCATTCAATCTAAGGTTTTCTCACAGTAACGTACATAAGAGAATGAAGAGGTGTGTGTTTCTCGGAAAGATGAGAACGTATAAAAAGTGTGAAAAGGGTGGTTGTACGGAAACTAGAGAGAAATGTTTGAAAGCAAAACAGAAGAAAATAAGAAAATAAGAGAGTGATGTGATGCGACATTTTTGATATATTTCCACACGGTTTCTTCTTAGAACACACAAACATATCTCTTCACAAGTTGTTATCCACTAAAATTTCTCTCTCATATTCATCCTCCATTAGAGAAGCATGTATATATATCTATATAAGATCATTAATATAAACACTTGATTGTTGAAGTTTACTACACCTAATTAAGAGTTCTACAAGCATTTTATTCTTACCTGATAACATAATAAGATATTTAGCTTTTTGAACATGGTTACTTAATTATATTCGATCCATAATTGGAATCCCGAATCAATAATTCAATAGTATATATGTACTTTGACGATTAAAGAGATTTGAATGATTGGTTCTTTTACTATAGTCTATCACCTTAGTTTTTATTTGAAATATCTTATTTTCATTTGGTCATCTTTTTAACTTCTTGTGAATCATATAAACAAAATTATATCATTTGCACTTTTGCAGGATCACTTCTCTTTTCTTTTGTCTCTCTCGCCATTTCATCATGAGTTTCAGAACCATTTCTCCAACTAATCATGTAATCAAAAAGTATATTTTGTAATCATTATTATAGGCGTACAAAAATATTCAAGATCCATGAATATAAGATTCTTGAGAAAAACTTCCACGGTCAGATACAAGATCCAATCTCAACTCAATTGCTTTTAAAAATGTAAGGACTAAGGAGTAAGGACAATGAAACAATGGTTCATGTTTAATAAAGCCTTGGATACTACTCTAAGTCACTGAGTTTGACTTGGAACTGCTCACCTGAAGACAACACCTTGACACTGACCGAACCATCTTTCCACTCTGTCTTCCCAACCAGAACCAGCCTTCTTGCGTTGATCCGAGCTGCCCTCTTGAACACCCATTTCAGCGGTTTACTCTCCAATACCAAATCAACGGTTTGGCCTTTGTCTCTGAGAGCGGTTGCAACGGTGGCTGCAGCTCCTTGGAGATCTTTGTCCAAAGCACACACAATGTTCTCTACTTCTTGTCCCAGTTCTGGCAACAAATCCTTCTCCTTGAGCAACTAAATGAAAGTGGGAAATAAGAACCAGATATTCAGAGACACAACAACTTTTCACTGCGGGTAATAGAAGCTTAATAATAGTGACCAGCAAGTTTAACTTACTTCAACAATTACAGCATCGCCGAAACCAAAACCACAAGCAGGAATGTCATCACCTCCATAAGTAGAGAGTAATTTGTCATATCTCCCACCACCACATATAGCTCGCAGCTTCCCTTTTCGATCAAATCCCTGTCACAAAACATTTCTATCAGTTGTTATCACAAAACTATAGACAAGTATCCATGTATGGAGAAGATTATGTCATATAATCTAACCTCGAAGACGATACCAGTGTAATAAGCAAGACCGCGCACAACAGATGCATCAAACTGTATCCACTCTGAATAACCAAACTTTTCAGCATGTGAGAAGAGTTGTTTCAAATCTGCAATGGCTTCTCCTGCTCCACCAAGTATATCTGCTTATACAAATTAGAGGTTCTTATCAGCAGCAATTTTTGGAGAAAGGGACTCACTAGAAATAATGAAAGGACATACCTTCCAAATCATCCAAGGACTTCACAGAAAGCACTTGCAGTAACTGTTCAATAGCATCTTCTGATATTCCCGTGAACCCAAGTTCCTTTTTTATTTCATCAATTGGAATCTTTTCTATCTATTTAGCATGCAACATAAAAAAGTAGGGTGACAAAATCAGCAGCAGAAACATTTGTAAAGATGGAGTATTTATTGATATCAGTAGATGAAGTAGCCTTGATTTCAAAGCGGTAGTATATTGATGTTTAGACTACTAACCTTGTCTATAATGATACAAACTCTTCCAAACAGGTCTTCGGGTACACCATACTTTTTTAGCAATTCTTGTAAAACCTGTACACGGAAGAAGTTATGGGAGATGATCGCTACAGTAGATATTCATATGCTGCAGATCGTGCAAAATAATCTCAAATCATGTCTGCCATTGCAAGTAAATTCCTTGGTTCTGTATCTTGAGGGAAAACCAAGAAACAAGATGATCATATAATCCACATCAAAAGAGAAATATAAGCAAAAATACCTTGCGGCTTGAAACCTTAAAACCCACATCTGATGCAGTGATTCCAATTCGCTTGAAGAAGGTGACTATAGATGAAATTAGTTCTGCTTCAGCCTAAAAGAAAAGGTTATTGAGAACCAAATTAGCAGCACGGCTTATAGAGACTTAAAAACAAGCAGAGGTGAGGTTAATATAGCAAGAAGCTCGAAGGCCGTTAAAGTGATTGAAGTTGTGACTTGAGAGATACATACTGTTACTTGAGGCACACCAATAATATCCATATTCCACTGGTAATGCTCACGTCGCCTTCCTCTTGTCATTCTCTCATACCGCCAACACTGCCCAACGGCAAACCACTTCAATGGAAGGGAAACGGATTTTCTGGACCAAAAAGAATATGGGAATCAACCAACATTCTCACATCCATACCTGGATACAAGAGTTTTACAAGCAAAATAAATAAATGGTCCTTTGAAGATTTCTTGGGAGAAAATTGTTAGGCTTGTGGGTTTATTATTACCCTTTCTGTATGACAAGCCTTGCTAAAGAAGGTGTAAGCTCAGGCCTCAATGCTACACGCCGATTTCCCCTATCTTCAAAGCAGTAAAGCTACATAACAAGGTTGCAAGAGTTCAAGCTTAAATTCTTCAAACAATCGTACATAAACTGAGGTTATTGAACGGTCCTAAACTAGAGATAAAGATCCTAAGAATGAAATCGAAATGTAGAAGCACTAACTTGGTCTCTAATCTCTTCCCCTGCTTTTCTGATGAACAATGCCTCCGTCTCCAGTACTGGGAAATCCACTTCCTCATACCCAAATAACCGTGAGACCTTCAAAGCAAAGTAAACAGATAAAAGTGTCAAACTTTGAACACAGAGTATTCAAATTTCATCGAACCAAAGAAGAATTGCAGAAACCCATAAATAAAAAAGGACGAATTGTCTGGGGAAACAAAACAAGAAGTAGAGTTCATCTATGACCTCTTTGAAGTGGTTGAAGAGCCAATTGCGAAGTCGCATATCCTCAGGAGGGAAATCACGAGTTCCTTTAGGAGGATTGACATCGATGATCTTCTGAAAGTCTTCAGTCGTCACCAACGGAGCCACAATCGAACCTGACCTGCCTCCTCCTCCTCCTCCATTGGCCGCACAGATTAAGCGTCTAGGGATAGAGAACTGACGAGGAGGCGAACAATAAACCAAGTCAAGAAGAATAGGCCTAATAAAGCTCGAGCTCAATCGCGTCGTCACGATATGAATTGCTCGCATCTCTCTCTCTCTTTTCTATTGCTTCTTTACCTGAGTGAGAGAAGAATAAGCAAAAGAAAGAGATAACAAACACATCTTTCTGGTTCGATTCAAATTACATTTGGCATTTCCGGTTAAAGCCCAACTGGTTTGGTTCAATTCATTTCCTCTCTTTTATTCCAACTGAAACTCTAATGGGCTCTATAATGGTTGTTATAGGCCCTGTAACATTTTCTGTTGTTGTTTTTTTTATGCAATTTAAACTGAAGAAATTTCATCAAAAATAAAAATTAAGAGAGGAATCTGCCGAGAAGGAATGGTAAAGGGAGTCTTCTTTTCACTTGTGAAATTTATTAGGAGAAATCGATGATGAAATTGGATCTGATGGTTGTCTTATAAGGTTTTGAAATATATTGATTATATAAAATATTACTTATTTTAGTTATTTAAATCAGTAAATTTTAATGAGTTTGCAGAACAAATTCTATCTGTTGCTGCTATTTCTTAAGTAATTACAAAAAATTAGTATTATTAATTGAATAAGTAAATTTAAGTAAAAATACATTAAATATTTCCATTACAAGACAAATTTAAATAAAGTAACTAAAGATAAAAAGGTTAAATGCAAATCCTTGTAATTTAATAGTTTTCGAAAATTAAAGATAAAAATGTTCTATTTCGTTGCTTGCTTGCTTTCTCCCTTTATTAATGGCACAAAACGGTTCCTCTGTTTCTTCAATTAATGGTACTTAGGAATTAGGGGTGGTTCACGTAGGATAATAAATAATAACCGAATAAATCAAACCAAACCGAATGCGATCTAATTTCAGTTAAATTCTAAGCTGCATGGAATCAGAAGCGGGTACGTGGAAGCGGAAGCGTTTGGAAGCGTAGAAGCGAGTTTTTCCAAAAATTTAGGAAGTGGGTACGTGTTGGAAACGTAAAACTATATATATATATATATATATAAAATGTAAAACCATAAGTAGAATCATATTTTAGAAAAAGCAAATATGTTTTAAATAACATAAATTCAATGACATAATCTTAAATATCAAGTAGCTTAACTAAACATAAAAACCGCTCAAAGGTAGAAGATTAGACAATTGTTTAATGCTCACTTTCATCAGCTCCATCAAACACAACCGCCTCTAATTCTGGCTCATCAAGAGAAAGATCTTCAAACTCAAGCCTTCCTATATTAGTCTCATCCAAAAAATCAAATTTGTCACCTCCAACATCCCACATCTGGTTAGGACCTTCTTTGTAAGCAGAACTCTTCCTAGATAGAAGACGAAGGTTAGTATGCACAAATACTAAATCTTCAGCTCTTTGTGGAACAATCTTATTTCTTGTTGCAGAATGGATGAACTTATAAGTGCTCCAGTTTTTTTCACAACATGAGGATGAAGAAGGTTGTCCAATCAATTTAAATGCTAGGGCCTGAAGCTTTGGAGCTGAAGATCCATGAACTGCCCACCATCTTAAAGGTTCTAAGATAAACCTATCATGAATGACATCAACACTACCAAAATCTTCCAAACCCAAAGAGAAATTAGAATATTCAATGTTAACCTCTCTTCTTTCATCTTGATTTGGAAAATACTTTATGATGCAATTTTTTCTTTCTCTAGTAATTTCCAAATCTTGATGTGGAGCTTTCCTATTGTTCTCTTCTCCAAGCCACTCTGAGCTATAATATCTGTATCCAACAAAAATATACAATAACAATGTTACTTAAATAACCATCTAACTTGTTTATATTATAATTTGTAAGATGATAAATCAAATGAACTAAAGTAGGTTAATAAACTTACTTAGGATTTAGAGAATGTGTCATACAATGGAGAGGGGTGTTACTCTTGTTCCAACGAGATGTCAAAATAGAATGCACAGCATTCCAAAAAACTGAGTCATCTTCAAGCTCTTTTCTTTCTTTTATAAAGATAGCCTTCTTCACATTTTGAATCATGCTTTCCCACCATTCATAGACTAGATGAAGTGAAGGCTTATAAGTATCAGCAGCTCTTATCACACTATATATAGGCAAAGTGAAAGATAAAGCATATTCAAGCTCATCCCTAAACATCTCATCTAATATCTTTTTCTTCACTGCAGATGCTCTTTATAATCATCCCATTTAGGATTGATCACCATTTGTTGTAACCCATTTTTTATTTTTTTGAATCTCTTCAACATCACAACCGTCGAAGCAAACCTATAAAATATAAACTTAATAATCTAATATTCTAAATTTAAAAAAATATAAGTAAGATTTAACTAAACAATAGAGAAAACAAACCTTGTAGAAGCAATTGTAAAGACCTTAAGATCACAATGCTCTGTAAACATGACAAGCCTCATTCCATGGTTCATTATGAAATTCTTGATCCAAGTAACATCCTCACTGATAGACTTTATCCAGTAACAAGCATCGTACACTTCCTCATTGTTTCTTGTAGTAAGAGTTGGTGCACATATGTTCTTCAAGGCAAGATTCAAAGTATGAACCACACATGGTGTCCAGAAGATAGTAGGAAACTTGGCTGAAATAAGTGCACCGACTTTTACACAATTGGAAGCATTGTCTGTGACTACCTGAACCACATTCTCATGTCCAACCTCCTTTATGCATTTTATGATAATTTCTGCAACCATCTCACCAGTTTTTGTTTCACCTTCGGTATTGAATGCCCTTAACATCACTGGACCACTCTCGTTTGCAGCAATCAAATTTAAAATAGGTCTTCGTTGTGGATCTGACTAACCATCACTACAAATGCTAACTCCTCTATGTTTCCATGAATCCTTCAAAGGCTGCAAGTGAGCTTCAATGTTCTTTCTTTCTTTTTGAAGAAGTGTCGTCCTCAAAGCATTATATCCACGAGCAATATATCCTGGAATTTGTGATGCACGCACATATGAGTTGCGGTAATGAGGATTTCTTACAAGGTTAAAAGATAAACCACCTGTATAGAATATCCTAGCTACTTTACCATCACATTGTTCTCTAGCCTGATTGTTAAATGCTTTTTCCAAAGGTGTGCTTATCCCTTTTCTCTTCTTTGAATCAGACTCACTTGCATCAGGAACTTTGTAGCTCATATCATAATCAAGAGAAGATGTAGATGCCTTCCTTGATGATGAAGGTAATGGGACTGTCTTAGTAGCTGCACGCTTTACCTTCTCCTTACAATCACTAACCAGTTTTCTCATGTGATCTCGTTGCTGTGGAGTAACCTTCAAGCATCCTTTGATTCCCTTAACTCCCTCTTGTAAAAGATGAGTCACAACTCTACTATGAGATCCCACATATGTTTTACTGCAAAATTTGCATTCAAACCTCCATGATCCTCTTCCTGGTAGCTTATCAATCTTATTCACGTAAGTCCATAAAAGTGCTTTATCATCAACAACAGATGGCTCATCGTTATCAGACATGTTCACACTGCTGAAAAAAACTGAAAAAAAAAATATGTAACTTTTATAGAACGCTAATTCTTTGTAAGGAAGAACCTAAAAAAAAAAAAATAGATTCTCTGCACTAAATTAATATTAACACCAGACTTCAACTTTTATTTCATAATCTAAATTCATTTTTACTTTCAATTATTAGCAACCACTAAAGAAAAGAATAATATATTCATACGGCAAAGTCAACTTTGCTTTTCACCTTTGAATTATACGAACTATAACAAATCAAATAATAATCTAAAAGGAATTACCTTGCTTGGTCTTCAAGTTTGTACTCCAGGAAGAAGAAAGACAATAAATTATGAAGTAAGTGCAGAAGAGACGTCACACGAGGAAGACGACTCTTAGTTTCTCTTTTTTTTTAGTTAGGGTTTTCTATTTAGGTAATAAATTATATAAAAAACTCAATCTTTTGTATTTACATATTTGTTTACGGTTCCAAATCGGAGTCGCCGCTTCCCACACGATTCCATATGCTGAACTTTTGGAAACGCAATTCCGTCACGCTTCCACGCGATTCCCCGCGTTTCTGATTCTGTCCCCGCTTCTGAACCAGGAATCATAGCGTAAGGGACGCTTCCATGCAACGTAGGTTAAATCGAATTGTTTTGCTTCAACTAAGGCCTGAGAGACGGGCAAAAGAAGGGGGTCTTTGTAGACGAAGAAGAAAGAGATAACAAAAAAAACACAAGAAGCCACTTTTATTAGTTGGAACAACCGAAAAAAATTAAACCAAATTACCAACCATTTATACAAACTGGTTAAAACATCCCAAAAAGAATTAAAAGGTCTAAGGAATAGGAGGAATGGCCAATAAAGAAACAGGATGGAAGGAGATTGTCATCAACAGTTACATTACTTACATACAGTGGCAGATCCAAAAATTAATTTTACCCAAAACAATAATAAAAAAAAACTCTAGAATAGCATTAAAACAAGTTTTATGAATAATTATAGTACATACTCCACAAATTTTCAAAAATAGCACTAAAATAATTTAAAATTTTAGGTTTAGGTTTAGGGGTTTGTTTTTAAGGTTTAAGATTTATTTTTTAGATAATTTTGATATTTTTTAAATCGCTCCCAAAATTTTTGATATTTTATATATTAATTTTGAAAAAATTTAAAACTCTTGTAAAATAACACTAAGTTTGAAAAACAATTATGTGGCAAATGCCCCTCCCTACTATACCGTACATCCGCCCCTCCATACATGCATGATACACATTTGAATTATAACTAGGTAATAACCGTACTAATGCACATGGTACTTAATTCGAAAAATTTAAGTGTGTGTAAAATTTTTAAGATTATTTATTGTATGATAAAAAAAAAAACTAGAAAACTTTCATAATTTTAGAAACCAAAATATTTTTGAACAATATATTAACAGGGCATAGTTAAAAACTCTTGTAAAATAACACTAAGTTTGAACATTTTACCCGTGGCAAATACTCCTCCCTACTATACCGTACATCTGCCCCTACATACATACATGATACATATATACGCTAATAACACATACTTGAATTATAACTAGGTAATAACCGTACTAATGCACATGGTACTTAATTCGAAAATTTAAGTGTGTGTAAAATGTTAAAGATTATTTGTTGTATGATAAAACAAAAACTAGAAAATTTTCATAATTTTAGAAACCAAAAGATTTTTGTATAAACATTGGGTTAACTTATTTTACCTAAAAACATATTATATATAAGAGAGTTTGTGAATTTTTTTTTATTATATATATGAGTATATGATCGATATGGGATAAAAAAAATTGAAATTCTTTTTTTAATTTTGCTTGCACATCATAAAATAAAAATATGAATATTTTATAATTGATTTGATTATTTTCAAATTTGAAACCCTAACGCGAATTCTCTGATTTTTTATATTATTATTTAGGTGTGGAAGATGTGAAGATTGATTATAAAGATAACAAGTTGACGGTGATCGGAATCATTAATGGTACGAAATGTGAAATGTTTGATATATGTAAGTGATAAAAAAAACGTTTTAATTGATCTGGATCAAATCTTTCAGATTTTGTTAGGGGCCACATAAATCGTCCGTGAACTGAAGGAAAAAAACAACAAAAATTTACATTTGCCAACAAAAAAGAAACATAATCGTTTGAATGAAGAGAGATTTTTTTTGTTTCAAACATACAAATATTAGGCCACGAGATGTTTCATTTAACAGAGTATTTCATTAACATAATTCTACATAACTCTTATAATTCAAATTTATTTTTGAAAACACTTATAGTTGTAACATTTTCTTATGGCTTGTGAAACTATGAACACGTTGCAGCGGGCTCCACTCGTGGCTCTCGTTTTAGACATGTAGTCAAAGTTAGGTGTGCATATGACTCTAATTGGACTCATTAAGTCAACTCTTAAATATTTGAATTCTCATTTCATTTATAACGATGCTTTTTTGACTACTTGCCTCTATTTAACTTTTCTCTAATTTTTTTTTTCAGTTCCAGAAGTAGGTCCAGGGAAAAAAAGGGGAAAAACCGGAGCTAATATAAAAAAAAAAAAAATCAAACCGAATTTGAAACATATATAATATTTGAGCGAATTTTACATTTTTCTATCTGAAGAATTAGAACTAAACTTGAATTCGAATCGAAAACCAAATAGATATCCAAAATAATTCGGAATATAATTATATATCCAAAATATTAATTATATTTAGATTTGATATAATCTAATTATCTAAGATTATAATTATAAACTTAAAAATATTAATTATTTTTAAATTAAAATTTAGTTATATTTGTCAAAATTTAACCAAATTTTATTTAAACCTATTTTATTTTTTTCCAATATTTTGGATAGCCAAAATCAAACCGAAAATACCTAAAATAAAACTGATACCAAAATTCTACGGATACCTAAATGGATCCTAAATTCTTTTACCCAAAAGATCCGGATTCGATCGATTCCTATCTACAATCGAACCAAATACCCAAATATCCATACTATTTAAAGCGGAAGAAACATTTTCAAACTACTTTATATTAAAAATAGAAATAACTTAAATCACAATTTCATCGAATATCATGCTTTATCATAGTTTTTTTATGATTTTGGACGCAATATACATAAGCTTACTATATTTTTTTGAGTGCTACAAAGGAAACAAACTTTCAAATATGTTCATAATAAAATCAAATTTAAACCTTTATCCCAAAAAAATTAAAAAAAAAACTAGTCATTTATGTCAGACAGTAATTTTGCACGAATGATTATTTTATACTAGAAGTAAGCGCCGGTCTGAAGAAAACCAAAGAGAGGCACAAAAAGTCTTATTTGCTGTCTCTCATTCTCAAATCTCTCTTTTTGTGTCTCTCTCTATACATTCAAACTCTTCAACATTACTTCCTCTACTTCTTCATCTTCACCGTACAACATAAATGGCGTTGATGAGTTCAAGAGCAACACAAGACAACTTAATTATGGTTCCTAGCAGATTGAATCACCACCAGTTAGACTCAAAACCTTCCGGCGAACGGAAAGTCCCCGTCGTTTATTATCTCAGCCGGAATGGCCAACTCGATCACCCACACTTCATTGAAGTACCTCTCTCTTCTCACAACGGTCTCTATCTCAAAGGTAGGTAGTAAAAATCTCATCTTTTGCTCTGTTTTATAACACTCATAAAGTTTCGATTTTTATTTTGTTTTCTCAGATGTGATCAATCGATTGAATGATCTACGAGGCAAAGGAATGGCTTGTCTCTACTCTTGGTCCTCAAAACGGTAAAAGCTCACTTCTCCACCGTCGGATCTGTAAATCTTTCTCACCGTCCGATCTTCTCACAAACTTTGTTAGTTTACTCTCTCTCTAATCTCAGAACTTACAAGAACGGATTCGTATGGCATGATTTATCGGAAGAAGATTTCATTTTTCCCGTTCATGGCCAAGAATATGTACTCAAAGGCTCTCAAATTCTCGACCTTGATAATAACTCCGGTAAAGAATCTAACTTCTCCGCCGTCACTCACCAGCGTAACCAGTCTTTGAGCTCTATTGATCAGTACAAAGTCTACAAAGCGTCCGCTAAGTCAACTAGTAAGCTCGCGAAGGATGCTTTCACTCAGACCGACGATCATGGGCGGAGGAAACATATAGCGAAAGAGGTGGATGAAGTGAATGAGATCACTGAGCTGAGTAGAGAAGAGATTACTTCACCTCCACAGTCAGATTCGAGTCCAGAAACCTTAGAATCATTGATGAAAGCAGATGGACGGTTGATATTGCGTTCGGAAGATCGGACGGTTGAGAAGATGCGGCCATCGGCTGTTCTGATGCAGTTGATATCGTGCGGTGCGATGTCGTTTAAGGAATGTGGGCCGACGCTAATGAATGGAAGCACGAGGTGTACGGTGCAACGAGGAACAGGGAATTATAGGCTCGAGAGGGCAGAGAAGGAATTAAGGAGTTTTGGAAGGGTAAAATTGGAAGAGAAAGAGTATTTTAGTGGTAGCTTGATTGATGAGAGTAAGAAGGAACTTAATCCTGCTTTGAAGAGGTCTTCTTCTTACAATTCTGATAGGTAACCATCAAATATTAACTCTCTTTAACTACTTCTTGTAGGTGAAACGGCACGATGTTTTTATTTGAAACTCGCAGTTTTCAGTTGTACATATATGCCAGTGCGAGTAGATAGAAGAGCTTAATTTGATAAAGTGTAGAAATAAGTTTTGGCATTATTCTTTACCGGAAAGTCTCATGAATTTTACAAATTTTATTGACTAAAAATTTGGATTGAACAATAACATTATAAGTTGCTAATTAAGTCACCTGAGTTTTATTAAACTACATTGGTATTTACTTGTTCTAATGGCGATATTAATCAACTTCTTAGGAGTTCTTCAAGGATGGGATTGACGAAGGAGAAAGATGGAGAAGAGGTGGCTCGGGCTAACTTTATTCCGAGAAACCCAAAGTCTGTGGTTGACAGCCATAAGAAAGCCAAGGCAGGTGTTTGATCAAGCGACAGGAGAATAATTACTAGAATGTAGCAAAATGGCATTGAGGTGTTTTTTCTTTTATATGTTTTTGGTTGAGTAAACAAATACAAACAAAGTATGATTGTTACATGTAAATCTGTTGTAGTTTGACGTTTGGTGTTTTATTGAGGTCAATATGAATATGAATTTGTTTTGGGAATCTTTCAATTTTCAATATTTTCTATGCATTTTTTTTACTATTTTCATTCCTTCAAGATTTCAATTTTTTTGGGGCCAAACTTTCAGGAATCCACAATAGACAATACAACAAAACTTTCTAAGCATTTTGACTATTTCCATATGATATTGTATTGGAACTTTTTTTTTAATTGTCTAATTAATGTGGATTTGGTTGACATTTGCTTGGGTTGCAGTTGGTAACAATATTATCAGAAAAAACTGATTTGCTTTCCAGGGGAGAGAGAGTAAATTTGCATCACAACACAATCATAAAACTTTAAAACGATCAAAAATGGTTTTTCTGATGTATTTTTTAACGTTCAAGTAAGAAAATAGACCGTACGACTAACCAAAGAACAAAGCACATAAAGATTAATGAAAAAGGCATATTTCAAATCAAGGTTTATAGCCATTCCATGACCTAATCTAGAATAGGAACAGATGTTTTTGGGAGAAAGAAGGAAATAGAGTGAATTAATATTGTTTCAAGAAACATGTCTCGAAGCCAAGTTATAAAGTTGAGTCGAGAAATGATGTTTATGATCTCCTCTTATTGTCAGGATAAGTGAGTTAAATATATATCAACACAAAACCCTCTCAAATATCATTTTTTGCAAGTACCTAACTTACAAAAAATACAAATTAACCCTAGGAATGTGTGTGTTTGACATTTTTATTAAAAAGTGAATAAAAAGACGAAGAAGAAGATTCTTTACCCATGATAGCTTTCGTCTCCTTCTTTTTATCTTCTTCATCAACACTGAACAATTCATTCTCTATCTTGAAGGGCAAAGAAAGTAGCCACAGCTTTGCAACCGACAATTCT
This sequence comes from Turritis glabra, assembly GCA_900406565.1. Lineage (NCBI taxonomy): Eukaryota > Viridiplantae > Streptophyta > Magnoliopsida > Brassicales > Brassicaceae > Turritis > Turritis glabra. The sequence continues at coordinate 277,762 of OVBN01000220.1, forward strand.
ATACAAAATTCTCAGAGACTCATTTTTATGGTTGTGTACCAAATTTTTCTTAACTTTAACCATTTAATATATGGTTAAAACAGTTAAGGTTAATAAGATTTCAGTTATTACGGTTACAATTATGGTTATTGATATGATAACTGTGATACGTTTAACATTAGTGATGTAGCCATAAATTTATCTAATTTCCGTCAAAATTTTTTAGATAATGATATATTAACCAAAATTTATGATACTTAAAATTTTTCAAATATTTGGTAAAATGTTTGGATTTTGCCCAAACTAGACACTTTAACGTTATATAATACCCTAAAATTTCACTCAAGTATATAAAAATATAAAAAAAAAAATAATCGTTTTTGACTTTTAACCCTAAAAAAAATAATAAACTCGGTTTCTCTCAGCCGAGCGCATAGACAACGTTTAAACGGCTGTCTAAGACACCTTTTAGAACACTGGTCAAAATTGGATAATATAATATTATTTATAAATTAAACCGCAAACATAAACAAACAAACAAAAATCTAGCTGAAATTTTGTGAAAATATCAAAGAGCTACAACTTTCAGGTAGTTTCCTTTGATGGAGTTAGAGCTCCCTTTCATTTATGACTATATATTGTAAATTGTTTTTCTGAATAAGGGACAAAAAAACAATTGCAGCTCTTTGATATTTTTACATGGTATCAGAACCAACCATGACTGAACCAAAAACTATTGAAATTGAACATAAACTTTATTTATCTGCAAAAACTGTTGCAGAGAAGATGAAGAATATGGTACCGATGTACCAGTTTACTGCGAAATGAAAATCCAAGAACTGTCAGTGCACATGTGCAGTTCAATGGAGATAATTTTGATGAGTGGGCTCAGGCAGTGCGGACGGCGGTGCGAGTAAAAAAAATACGGATTTGTTGATAGATCTGTGGTTAAACCAAGTGAAGATGCGACAGAGTTCGACGATTGGGTCCCTGCGAAATCGATGGTGGTTTTGTGGATCCTTAATACTATTGAACCAGAGATGAGAAGAACACTATGTAATAAGGAAGATCCAGAGCAACTTTGGCAAGAGATCAATGATCCTTTCTCTAAAGGAAAAAGTCCAAGAATTCAAGAAATCAAGGCAGAGTTGGCTAATCTCTGCCAAAGGTGGGCTCAGCGTAATTGAGAACTATGGGAAACTATAAGTGTCTTGGGAAGACTCGATGAATTACGAGAAATCGTTGGCTTGCCGTTGTGTAGGTTGTTCTTGTAATCTGAATGGAGAGCTTGAGAATAAGCGAGAAGATGATAAAATTTATCAATTCTTGTTGGGATTGGATGACGAAGTGTATGGAGGAGTGAGAACCTCTATTATTAGTACATATCCACTCGCAACTATGAATCATGTTTATGCGAAGGTGAAATCTGTTGAAAGAGTTCACATGATGATGCAAGGAAAGGAACAACATGACGTTAGAGAGATTACATTAAGAACAACAAAACTCGCAGGGAGGCTCTTGGGTCGTAACTACCCAAGTCAGTCCTAAACCACATGACGTTAGAGAGATTACATTAAGCCCAAAATACATTGCCGGCTAAGCTTTTTTTTTTTTTGTTTGTTTCTCTACTTGACCATACCGAGCTTACACCAACCAGCGTAAACACAACAGTAAACCTTTTTCTTATTCTCTACACATTACAATCACTTTATTATTTGTGTATTCAATTCATGAAGTCTCCTTCTGTTCTTTGACATGACAAAACTTCAATTTTGAAACAGATTTGGTTCATTTTGGTTCAACTTCGTCAAATCAGAGACATACATCATGGCGATGTGATAAAACTACTTCTCGGTAATGATACGTATAACACCAAGTAAAAGATGTTTATTTGGAAGACATCATGCAAAGTGAGCTTTTTCTCTCGCCTGATCTCTATCTTGTTATGAATTGAGTAGATTAGTCATGTTTTACATATATAAGTACTCTGGCTGCCAAAAATAATCAGCGATTATATTTTTTTTATTAGCAAGCATCCTTGTTGCGAGGTTTCATAAGTAGGTGTTTTTGGATCTAGTACAAAGAATTGATCAAAAACACAAAAAACCTAAAAGGCTAAATTAAACCACAAAATTACTTTTTTCAAAACTGAGTTCTTTTAGAATCCTATTTTTTGTTTTCAATCTCAATGTCGTATAACACTTTTAATAGATCAACAAGATTTATTTGAATTCTTTATAGAATAGATTAATCTTGCATTACAATGAATCAATGATAGTTTTTTGTTTTCAACTTTTTTGTATATGATGGTAAACAAATATCATACTTCTACGAGAAAATTTTAAATAACTGTTTTTTTATTAGCTTTAAATCTTATGATAGGTGATGATACAAATATATGAATGTATCATTCTATTACAAAACCATTTTTCCTCAAACAACAACATTTGCCTCTATTTGGGCCTGAAGGAACGCATAAGAATGGATCTTCCCCGCTTATGCATATGTTGTTGCAGTCGTCATCAGTTATACAATGGCCTTCGAAGATACATTTGATTGCTGGAAAAAAAAATTAAAAAATAATATGAATTAACTCATTTTCTAACATTCTTTGTTTCGATATGAAAAATAGAGGAAGAAAATATTACCAGTTGATTGAGGAAAAACGAGACAAATAAATAGTAGAAGAGAAGCAAGGTGAATTTTTTGTGCAGACATTATTGTATTTGTAGCTCTTTTTCGCTAAATATAAGTTTAGTTTTTTTTTTTTTGGTTTTAGAGCAAATGGTTACTCCCTTTATATAACCTAATCCTATATAAATTTCTTAAAAAATAATTATATATATACCATTTGAGATTGCAAGAAGTCAACATATGATATATCTCATAAAAGTCTTGCACAAATTAATTAGGCCATTTCTAATATCTTAGTCAACATTTAATTATAGAAATAAATAAACGGAAAATTACATAGAATAGCACATAAAAGATCCATCGATGGTGAATTGTTCTAAAGCTGGAGAAGCTCATGTATCCAAATATGTAGAAGCTGTAAAGCTGTAACATTTTCTTACCAGATCGGAAATAAGAATCGGGTCAAACTTCAATTATCGGATCAGATGAAAGAAGAATACAATTAATGTTAAACCCATAATACAATTAATGTTAAACCCATAATACCTTTAATGAGTTTTATTCTATTAACTACGTGATAATGACATTGTTAGTAAATATATACTATCAAAACTTAAAAGCAAAAACTCATTTATACTTCTCTTTTAATAATATAAAGATGCATTTTGCTTAGCTCGTGCTTATAAAACAAAATTTTGTACATTCTTTGTTGAATACTAAAGAATATCCTTTTGGATTGGGCAACCGATCCGAAGCCCATCCGGAGTCTCTCATTATAATTTAATGTGTGATCGTAAGAGTAAAGATTCCAAACGAACTATATATATATATAACTTAAACAAAATATATCAAAACTGCAGAAAAAACAAAATTTCGATTGGCATTTTAATAAGACTCTTAAGAATGGATATAAGATTCTATTCCTCTAGTTTTCTGAAAATAAATAAAAATAGACATTAGTTTTAGGCATAAATATTGTTAAAAATATTAAGATTCAATCAATTTTAGTAGCTTTTTGCTAGCGTAAAATATTTGAAGAATAGAGTTATAATTGTTGCGATGTTTCATTTTGCATACGTTAAAATCAGTGTTTAAGAAAACGTTAAGCGTTAAGAGGACAGTCATCGAAAATTTAGCGTTTAAAACGCTTTAACGGAGGCTAAACGAATTTTAGGAATTTTATGACTATATTATGTAAATCGTTTTTGTGAATAAGGGACAAAAAAAAGTTGCAGCTCTTTGATATTTTTATATGGTATCAGAGCCAACCATGACTGAACCAAAAGCTATTGAAATTGAACAGAAAGATTCCGGTTCTGCATAAACTGTTGCAGAAAAGTTGAAGAACGTGGTACCTATGTACCAGTTGGCTAGAATGAAAATCCAGGAGCTGTCATTGCACATGTACAGTTCAATGGAGATAATTTTGACAAGTGGGTTCAAAGAGTGCAGACGATAGTGGCGTTGTAGATCCTTAATACCATTGAAGCAAAGGTGAGAAGAACACTATGTAATAAAGAAGATCCAGTGGAACTTTGGCAAGAGATCAAGGATCGTCTCTCTAAATGAAACGGTCCGAGAATTCAAGAAATCAAGGCAAAGTTGGTTAATCTCCACCAAGGTGGGCTCAGCGTCATTGAGTACTATGGGAAACTACAAGTGTTTTAGGAAACGTATGATTAGATGCAAACCGCATGAACTCCGATAATATTTCTTTGTATTCACGTTGTATATCTCTAGTTTCTTCATTTAAACGATTGTACATATCCACTCTCTAACTTTGTAAATGTTATAAGAAGACATTTTTTTTGTTTAACAGATCGATTATTGTTTTGGTAAAATGAGGAATGGGTGAATATATATGATGTAGCTAGTTTTAGTACCCCAATTAAATTATCGAACCACAGGGAGGAAAGAATCAACACACTAGGAATACACAAGTTCACTTAATCAAAGCAAAATACGAAGGTTTCGGGTTTCCTAAAATAAGACTAACAATGTAAATCAAACTAAAAAAAATGCAAAACAAAGCAAAAAAACTATAATGCAAAAGACTTAACAACAATATAAAAGACTAACAACAACAGAACCTAAACAAATCGAGAATTGATCATTGGTAAGACAATACGACAATGATGAATGATGACTTGATAAAAGATAATTTGAACGAACAATCTATGTTTAATTCCATGACATAAGTCACTTAAATAGACTAGTCCACTCCCGTGATACTAACCCTTTTACAAACCGTTCGATTAAGCTAATTTCCCAATTGCAACCAAATGATTCATAAACAATGAACACAAACTCATACTTGCATCAATTTCATCTTAAAGCTCAATTTCCATTGGCTAAAAAATAGAACGCATGCAAAGAAAGTTCGGATTATTTCAAAGCACTTTCTGGGCTTGAAATAATCTAAACTCTAGAAATCTCTCTTTCGAAGTTCATTTCTAGCATTAAGATCATTCTATACATAATCATAAATAAGACTACTCAACCATCAAACATCATTTACAAGCTCTAACAGCCTAGATCTACCAAACCAAAAATCCAAAAGTCAACTACTCACACATGCTCAAATCATAAAAGTAAACCGTACAAAAGATAGATATTGAAGACATAATGAAGATTCTATAAAAATATTTAACAAAAAGTAAATAACATGAGTTTAGATGATGAAATTATAAACATAAAACAAAGAAGAACTCTCAAGAACAAGAGAGAGTTTAAGAAGCTAAAAAATATCCTAATATTGCTTTACTTTACACTAAAAAAAGTATATATAGTGGTAGGGTTCGGACTGAGAAAAACAGAGAAAAATAGGCGTCTAGAGGCTTTGATTATTGGTTTTTTTTTGCGAAAGTGAACAAGTGAGATATATGTCTTGGTATATGTTGATGATCTCATCATAAAGAAAAATGATCATGTGGCTATTTCTCGGTTTAAATGCTACTTAGGAGAATATTTTTGAATGAAAGATCTCGGCAACTTAAAATATTTTCTCGGAATAAAAGTTGTTCGCCGACCCGAACGCATTTTCTTTTGCCAACAAAAATACTCTTTGGATATTGTGAGTACAGTGGGCTTTCTTGTAGCAAAACCTGTTGCATTTCCAATGGAACAACATGGTCTTGTCTTTCTGATGGAGAGTTGTTCGAAGATCCTGAAAAATCATTTTATCAGGGGCAAAAATTTAAATAAAATTTTCAAAATTATGTTTTACTAAATGTGCATTAAAATTTTAAAAACAACACTAATACTTTCAAATGTACTCTATGATCACCTATAGACTAAAATATTTTTTATTACTATATTTTATCAGTAACAAACTAAAACAACGTTTTTCAATATAATATATTGAATAATCATTTAAAGACCAATCTCTAATTCGATTGCGTGATGTTATCTTCACTAACATTGTAGAAAACACTTTTTAACACTTACAGTAACAATATGCAAGAGAAGAGAATCAAAATCTCGAAACAAAGAAGAGAGTTACATGATGGCGGACGCTAGCCCTGGGCGTTCGGTTCTTCGGTTCCGTTCGGTTCGGTTCCTATGAGTATTCGGTTCTTCGGTTCTACCATCTTAGGATCCATTATAGAACCATACTGTTTTCGGTTTGGGTCGGTTCGGATATGCTTCGGTTCGGTTCGGTATGGATCTTGCAATTGAGAACCGAAAAAGAACCGAACATTTTCGGGTATTGTTCGGTTCTGGATATTTTCGGATCTTTAGATCCGAATAGCCAAAATACCCAAAGAACCGAACGATACCCGAAAATTGACAAAAACTATGACTTAAAAACAAAACATTTTACAAGTTCTAAATCCATCAAAAACAAACCATAGAAACTAGAAAGCATCAAAGCAATAAAACACATCTACCAATGTTTTAGATGATGGAGTTATATGACTATATTAAAGAGACTACAAACTAAGAGAGTACATTATACATGCTTCTTCAAGTCCTTGATCATTATCTTCTTGAAGTCCTTGATTTTCAACGAAAGAGTGACAATGTGACATAGTCAGAGACTCACACAAGTAAGTAATAACAAGACAACAAGCATTGAAATAGAGAACAAACGAGTTAAGAAGATTACCTATGCTTGTAGGTTGTACTGCTGGCTGTTGCTTCAACATTTCATAACCCAAACTCTGAAATAATATAAAGAAGAGAAGTTAAGAAAACAGAATCATATAAGAATCATATATTTTGAAGAAGACATAATGTACCTTTCTGAAGCTTATCTTGTAATTCAATATCTGCTAGTACTCCCTTCTCATTCATATGAATCTCACACTTAAGCCATTGTTCGGTGCACATCAAAACTTCTAGAGTATTGTGAGTAAGACAACTCCGGGAAGGGTCTAGAATACGGCCACTAGTGCTAAACGCACTCTCTGATGCAACAGATGAAACCTGCATTGCAAGCACATCTCTAGCAATTTCAGATAATATAGGAAACTTTGGAGTATTGAGCCTCCACCAGCCAAGAACATCATATTCTGTTCCAAGCATAAGATTTGGATTTTCCACTGACTCCTTTAGATAAAGCTCCAACTCATTACTAGCATCGTGAATTCCTTTCTGTTGCACCATCTCATTATAGACAGAATCCAACCTTTCATAACCATGGATCACATGAGGAAACTCTAACTCACTTCTACTGTTTTCTGTTGCACTATGACTGTGAGACCGAGCTTGAGACTGAGAATAAGAAGATGATGTCGCTTGAGGCTGAGCAGATGAGCCGCTATATTCTTCAAACAACCTTTTCATCACTAATAACACTGATGCATACATCTCTTTACCCTCTGCATTTCCCTGACCATATACCTGATCAAAACAAAGCTCTGCAAACTGCATTTTCTTAGTTGGATCAAAGACACTCGCAACAAGTAGAAGCCTATTGATTTGGTACAAACCTTCCTAATACTTATCAAACTTATCTCTCATATCCTTGGCGGTTTTCTGCAGCTCTAAATCATAACTATTACTAAGCTTTATCATGTTCTTCTCTATGGTACAAATCTCAGCATAGCACTTATGAGAATTCAGAGAAGTGGATGCAGAAACTATCAAAGTTGAGTGATAAAAGATATGAAGAAATCGTACCATTCTATCGATTGCTTCCCAATCAGTTGTAACAGCAGGTCCAACCCTTTGGTTTCCATCTTTATCGACTTCAAGAAAGTACTCGTTGTACAACTTATCTTCAGACTCCATCCTATCAAATGCATTCTTGTACTTGATAGCTCTTGTTAACATCAAATATGTCGAGTTCCACCTTGTTTTGCAGTCCAAAGACAAGCTACCTCTAGTCACATTCTTATCTGCATCAACTTTTTGCTCAAAAGAAGTCATTCTATTTGTAGATGCTCGCACATATTGAACACCATTCTGGACAGCAACCACACTCTTATGCACTTCATGCATTCTATTTCTGACAACCAAATTAATAATATGAGCCGCACACCTCATATGCAGATACTCACCACCTAGAATCAAAGTATCATTCCCCAATTTTTGAAATCTCTTTGTAAATCTCCTCAAGGCTGATGTGTTGGCCGTGGCATTGTCCACGGTTATAGTGAAGACCTTCAAAATGCCCCAATCCTCCAAACATTGCAGGAGAACATATGAGATTGTTGCTCCTTTGTGGTCAATAATGTGCTTAAAACCGATGATAAGCTTTCTTAATCTCCAAGATGCATCAATGAAGTGAGCTGTAATCACCATATAGCTTGCTCTTGTTGTAGGAACAGTCCATATATCAGTGGTCAAAGAAACCCGCTGCTTAGTCTTCCAAAATATATTCTTCATGACTCCTTTTCTGGTGACATAAAGCTGCACAATATCCCTAGTAGTTGTTCGTCGTGAATGAGGAGTGTACAAGTTGACTCTTTCACAGAATAACGCCAAGCCAAGCACTCAACAAATGCCAGTGGCAATTCAGCCAACACCATCATCTCATTAGTAGCCTCTCTAACCACTGCCTCTGAAACCTTAGCTAACTTCAAATGACCGTCATGGGTTATGGCATGCTGTTCATCTTTTTTAGCAACCCATATCTTGTATTGCTTGCATTATTGTTCCAGATGCTTCTTCAAATTTGATGTCCCAGAAGTTGTTAGACAGCTCAGAATTCCACCACAATAATGACATTTGCATTTGTTAACATTCGACTCTAACCTTGTAAAATGCTTCCAAAGATATGATCTTGTCTTAATTACCGGAATAGGAGAACTAGCTTCGCTTACTCTTGGAGTCACCTTCCTTTTCTTTCCATTTTTACTAGTTCTTGGTGTCACTATCTCATCTTTGGTCTCGCTATCTAATTCTTCAGCAATCACGTCTTCATTCCCAACTAGAGATCTCGATGAATCCAGCTACTAAAACCAGATATGTAAAAAGTTAAGAACTAGAAACTAACAAGTAACAACTAAGAAGATAAGAGAACTAAGAAAATGACAACACTAAGCAAAAGCCTATCTGATGATGTTCAATTGGTCATACACTCATGCAAATGAACTCAAACAGCCAACAGTCTTCTCCCAAAACACATTAAAAAAGAATCACAGTACATCTCACTCCAATAATTGATATTTGTTTAATCACATGAGTATGATGTATGTATGTATAGCATTTCAAAACTTTGTCAGAATATTTCAAATTCAATTTTGAATGCTAATGTAAAACAAACAACAGGGTTTCAGAAAGATAGAAGCAGAGAGATGGGAATTTGCAAACGAAGGATTCTTGGTCGGACAAAGATAGTTACTGAAGAACAGATAAAAGGATTAAGGAGCTTGAGGATAATGAGACAGCAAAGAGGAATAAGAAGCAAAAGCCGAAAATGACAATACTAAGAAGAACAAGAACTAAGAAGATAAGAGAACTAAGAAAATGACAACACTAAGGAAAAGCCGAAGTGACGAACTCATACCTGTTACTGTTAGGCTGTTACACACTGAAGAATGAAGACGATGAATTAAAGATGGTGAAGAAGAACCGAGTCCCGACTATGATGAAGAACCGAGTACCGACTATGATGATTGATGAGCCCAGAAGATTGGTGTCGTGGAGTAGAGGAACTGAGGAAGAATTGTGGAAACTAGGGTTTCCAAATCGATTTGGGAACAACGAGAGGCGACACAGCGAGTCGCGAGAGAGGCTTATTCGAGATTAGGGTTGGGTAGATTAGGCTAATGGGCTTACTAGTTTAAGGTTATGTTGGTTAATTAATGGGCCTAAAATTATGTTAAGAAACAAAACGGGTACCCATGGATCTTCGGGTATTAACCGAACCGAACCATTACCCATGGATATGAGGGGTGAGATCCATTCGGGTATGCAAAGGGATCCATATCCGAACCGAAACCCTTTTTTCGGTTCGGATCGGTTCGGTTCCTCTACTTATGCTCAGGGCTAGCGGACACAATTAAGGTTTGACTGAAAATTAAAACATAAAAAGTCGAGAAAACAATATTAGAAGATGATCCTTCGTGGAATAAAATAAATCCCTAATTTTAATTAACAAAGACAAACTTACTAAAAATCATTAAAAATATGGATTAATTCTTCTAAAGTAGGTTTATTTAACTAAATGGATATTGACTTGTATACAAAAGAAAGAAAACTAATTGGGCTTTTGTCTTGTATCTTTTATTTTGTGCATTTTCAGTTTTTAATATAATAAAGAAACATATTTCAATTTTCAACACAAAAAAAATTAAAAGGGCATAAAATAATTTATCAAGAAGGACATAATTAAAAACCTATATAAAATTATATTAATCTTCAAAGTTTAAGTGGTGGCAACTGCCTCTCCCATTAACTACGTACGTCCGCCGCTGGTAGGGATGTTGTCATGGGCTGAAAATAGTAGGGTTAGCCCAGTCCTGTGCAAAAATATAGGGCCCTAAACCCTTTAATTTTTTGAAGGATTACTAATGGGTTATAATTTTTAGCCCTTTTAGATATAAGGGTTAATTTTTTAACCCTTTAAACAAAATAAATCAAATATTGTTGAAATCAAATACTGTTGAAATCAAATATAAGGGTTAATTTTTTAAGAAAAATATCCTAAAATAGCACCTAATCAAGTTTTATTGACACAAATAGCGCTCAAAAAATTTTATTCCATAAATAATATTTTTGAATTTTATTATTAATTAAAAAATATAAAAATTAATTAAAAATACAAAAATTAATAATTAAAAAATAAGAAAATAATTACTTAAGAAAAAATTCCGTCAATATTTTCCCGCAAAAAGACCCGTCAAATATTTCCCACCAAAAAAATTCCGGTCAAAAATTTCCCGCCAAAATATTTTCCGCAACAAATTTTCCCAGAAAAAATTTCCGTCAAAATTTTCCCGACAAAAATATTTTCAGCACCAAAAAATTTCCCGTCAAAAATATTTCCCGCACTAAATTTTCCGGCAAAAAAAAATTCGTCAAAATTTTTCCTAAAAAAAAAATCCACAAAATTTAGGAAGGATTTCAAGAAATTCACGAAAGCATTCAAAAAATTTATGAAGGCTTTCACGAAATTCAGGAAATTCAGGAATGTTTTCACGAAATTCAGGAAGGATTTCAAGAAATTCAGGTTGGTTTTCACGAAATTTAGGAAGTATTTCACGAAATTTAGAAAGGCTTCCACGAAATTCAGGAAGGCTTTCACAAAATTTTGTAAGGTTTTCCTGAAATTACTGAATTTCGTGGAATCCTTCCTGAATTACATGAAATATTTCCTGAGTTTTGTTAAATTTTACCTGAATTTACTAAAATCATTTAAGGAATACTTTCCTGAAATTTAAGGAATCCTTCCTGAATTTGCAGGTTTTTTTGGCGGAAAAAATTTGATGGAAATTTTTATGGGCGAGAAAGTTTTGACAAAAAATTTGGCGGGAAAATTTTTGGCGGAAAAAATTAATTTTTACCGAAAATTTATATTTCTTAATTATTTATTTTAATTAAATTATTTATTTATTAATATTTAATTAAAGTTTATGTTGCTATTTGTAGAATTTTTCAAATGTGGTGCTATTTTTGGAAGAAAAACTTAAAATAGTGTTATTTATGAGAATTGCCTATTTTTTAACCATTTATGAATTTTATTAATGAATTTTGAAAATTTATATATTTATTTATAAATTTTTTATGAAAATTTTAAAATATTAATCTAAAGACAAAATAACTAATTTGGTTTTAGAGAAAGAATACATATAGGGCTAGCCCTACATTAACTCTTAAATAAAAATTACAAAAGGTTAGAAAAGGGTTAGGGTAAATATAGGGTTGGACTTATATTAACTAAGAATGGGCTCAGCCCTAACCCTACATTTAACATCCCTAGCCGCTCGTTAGTTGAGCGTCTCATTTATTTGTTGGCGATGCATCCCGATTTAACCTATTCGGTGCATGTATTGTCTCAGTTTATGCAGTCTCTTTGCATGGATAATTGGGAAACTTGCATTATTTGAAAGTTACTCCAGATCAAGGAATACTTTTGAAATCAGGTTCGGGTAGTTTTCATTGATGGAGTTAAGGCTCCCTTTTATCTATAACTATATATTGTAAATTGTTCTTGTGAATAAGGGACAAAAAAAAAAGTTGCAGCTCTTTAATATTTATACAGATTTATTCGATATGAGCATTCTTAAGCAACTGAAAACAGCTTTTATGAACGAATCACAAACGCATATAATTGCAATCATATATTCTCAAATAACCATTTCAAGCCGTAGTGAACTCATACCGTCATCGATCACAATCTACCTAGCATTTTTTGTTTTCATTTTGTTTTTTTGCAACACTAATATACGTAGCATATGGATACAAAAACGAGTATACAAATAATGTATCGTAAAAAGCGTTACCCATGTATATAAAGTTGCATATTTGTAGTAGTTAAATAACAAAAGTTGCATACTTGTTAGAATAGATAATAAAAGTAATTAAGAAAAGGACTTGTCGTAATTTTAAATGTTTTCTTTTTATATATGCGGCTGCAGATTTTTTTTTTGCCAACCATGCGGCTGTAGATTATGGCTGATGAAATGGTTATCTCCACCCGATGGCATAAAGCTAGTGATTGCTTAATTGGACAACACTTTTTTTTTCTTTCTAAATGGAATAATAATTAGTGAGAAAAATGGAATAACCATTGTTGTAAAATAGAGGTTGTCGTTAAGAATTGTTCCACAAAGTGACGATTGGAGCAATTTGTCTAAATTTCCAAGAGAGGAATAATCCAAATGTCAAAGACTCAAAGATGCAATCATTTTCTCTTGCTTTAAGATAAGAGTTTTACTCTTTTGCACGAAGATGTTAGAATTTTTAAAGGCACCGATTCCATTTTCCATAGACTATGGATCTAATTAATGCCATGCAGCTGCAATCTTAATTAGTACCAATTGACATAATATAAAGGAAAATCTATAAAAGCTATACAAATTTGCTTGCAGATTCTATAGAAATAAATTATAAATAACATTTAGTATATATATACACGTAACTGTAGGATTACAAATATTTTTGACAAAGAAGTTATCAAAAAACTCAACAAGATTTTATCGTAGCAACTTACATTTTTTTCATATTCGTTTTGATGCGGTGATATGAATCACTAGGTAAGCCCACGATCCATGACACAATATGAGTTCGATCCATTCATCTCTATGCATTTTGGAATTCATTTTATCCTACTAAACCAACAAAAATAAGCAAAAATAGTAACTTTATTTTCAGAATCTAATTCCATTTTCTCAAACTTATGTACTGATGATAGACAAATATACTTCTACATGTATAATTAGATGTTGTATATCAAGAAATGAAAACTTGTATATTTATAGGTTTCCTTTCCTACTATGTATAATCTAGTTACTTCATTTTTTTTTATATGATCAACACAAGCTAAGAATATTACTCGGAAAGGTGATTTTCAGAAACACCACACATATATGATACAAAGGTTTGTAGCTTATTTAAAAGGTCTCAAAACTCCATGATTAACGTGGACATAAACATAACAAATATATGTACTATGAGACGATAATTAACTGTAAATAATAATATGTTTTTGGTTAGTTAATAATAGCAATGTCAGAGTTAATAATTTAAGATAATTAGGTCTGTATTTCTTTTTCTGTAATCAGAATTTTTATAGCTGAATAAGGTTATTATGATTATTGTTTCATAGTACATATATTTGTTATGGTTATGTGTACAGAGCTTAAATTTTTCTATATAGTCCTATAGACAGTCACTACATATATGATGAGTGGTTGTAAAGCTGCAAGCTTTGAGGATGACTTCCAAATAGAAGGCTGTACTTCTCATTATTTCTTCTCTTTCCCCTAATAATACAAATCCTCTAAATCCGGAACAAAAAAAGTTAGACAAAGGGAATTGGCCGTTTTAGGAATAAATAATATCTTCAATTATCTAACCTAATTAATAGACGATTATTATTATGTAGTCTTTGTTTTCTGTAACATTGATATGACTTATAATGTAATCTTATTAAAATAGACTATTCCATATGGAGGGATCACATATCATTGCGTACGTAAGATTTGATGTGGATGTGGGCTTTATACCTCTAGGGCGTGCTCATGCTCATAAATACCCACCGCATCGATCTTCTTTGTCTATAACAACTACGGCTCTTCTTTTGCATTACCCAAAGTTTGTAAGGAATACAGAATATTATTTTATGAGTTGTGACTACATCTATGTAGGCTTACATATGCATGCATATGTCACATATGAATATGATATGTGTGTAATGATGGTACTCGATCGGTGCATAAAGATTGAAACACATGCAACGCAAGCATGTTTCCATGTGTACGTATGGACGGGCGACATCTTAAGAAATACTCTTAAACAATTTGAAATCAAAAGAACAATGATTGCAATAATAGAAATCTATGAAGTTAAATAAAAGTCAAGAGAACACAGTACAATACTCACATATATATTTACATATGATTACTCTTAAGCCATTTGAATTCAAAAGAAAAATGATTCCACAACTAGATATGCAAAATAAAAAAGTCTTTATATCCTTTGACTAGCGACTCAACAAATGAATCAATTTTTCAGCCGTATTCCGGATCACTGACAGGCTGGTCCGAACCAGTTTCACATGTATTTTGATTAATTTTCACATAACTATTAGCAACGGTAATTAAAAGAAAATATTAGTACAGTAAATTTTCTATAAACTATTCATGTTAGGACTATGATATTATATTAATTTATACTTTAAATTAATATTTATTAATTTATAGATTTTTATTTTAATTGTTAAAATTTAAAAATTATGAGTTAAAATAATTTGATCTAAATAAAATTAATGATTTGGATATTATAAAAAAAATATTTTTGAACTTGAAAAGTTAATATTTAGAAGAAAAAAACAAATTTTTTTGACAAAAATAACAAATAGCATAGATGAATACACTTATATAAATGATATACATAA
Organism: Turritis glabra; assembly: GCA_900406565.1. Lineage (NCBI taxonomy): Eukaryota > Viridiplantae > Streptophyta > Magnoliopsida > Brassicales > Brassicaceae > Turritis > Turritis glabra. The sequence goes on from OVBN01000220.1 coordinate 292,883, forward strand.
ATTTAAATTTATGATTAGTGACTCAATTGTTGTACTTGGGCCGCCTATATAACTATCAAAATTAAAAATGATGCTTATTAGAATTTAAAATTTTACAAACAATTTTGGTTATTTTTGTGAAAACATTATAGACGATACTAAAATAGATATTTTAAAAACACATATAACATTTTTACATAACAAAAATTAGCGATGAGTTTTAACAAATTCATTTTAAAAACACTAAAACTATATATTGATATATTATCTTTATATATATACATATAATTTACATAATTATTAATTTATGTTATTAACGAAACTATATATTTATATAGATATTTTTTTAAAAATATTATTTTATTAATTGTTTTTCATTTTTATATTTATTTAATTTAAAAATAAAAAATTTCTTATTTTATAATATTAATTAATTTATCGAATATTAATTTATAAAAGTTTTACTGTATTATTAAATTTGCGTATGGGAGTCAGTCAAGAGGGAAAGAGGATGATATAAATATTTTTATTAGTGGAGGTGGGCCAGTGAGGAGTGTGTTGGTGACGTCCACATCCCTCAATCTCATTTCTTAATTTGGCTCCACTATCAAGAATCGGTGATCAATTTCCAATCCTCTCCGTTCGTTTTGTTAATTAAGTTTAGAATCTCAAGTAAATTCCATTAGATTTCTAAAACATAAAAGAATATATAGTTTGACACGATGATCAAACCCAACTAACAATAGAATATATTTGTTTATCAATCATCTCCTAATCATATTCTTCCAAATGTATTGGTATAATTGCCTATGTGAACCACCTTATTAACTAGTCAAATCCAACTAATAAAACCATGCCTCACTTCAAATGCAGTAGCTTTCAGAGTGTAGTGTTGTGTAGAATATTTTTTAGACAAAGGGACAATTTTAGGAATCCCAAAGCAACACGCATGAATGATAAACCCCTAGAACCCGAATCTAATCGAGCATTAAAAATAAAAAGCAGAACCACATGCATGGTCCATTATGAAAGATATATAAGAACTTTTTTATAAGGACTTTGAATGGTTGTAGTGTGATATACTGTGTTTTTAGTGTTTTTAATCTCATGTTTTATCTTCGTTTTGAGTGTTTCGTTGTGTCAAAATCCGTTTTTGTATATTTTTAGTCGTGTTTTGAGTTTTGTTCATGTCTCAGGATGGTATCATTAAAATTGGAGGTTTTTGAACGTGTTCGAATCGAGAATTGATGAAAAGATGAAGAAACCGATCGGTTCTTCCAATGGACAGATCGGTCCTCTCCTCCACACACCAAACTTTCATCACAAAACATGTAAGACCGATTGGTTTTTCTTGAGATCGATCAATCTGTTAATTCACATACCAAATTTGTATCCACAGAGTGTGTACGACCGGTCGGTCTCTCCCTAAAATTGAAAAGGGTCTCTTTTTCAAATGCACCAAAAAAAAATTTTGTTATTTCGTTTTCTATTTTACGTAACCGGGATATAAATACTCTAAAAACCTATTTAGCTAGTTATAATTTTTTCTCTAAGTTTTTCTGAGAGTTTTCACCTTTTTTTTTTTTGTCAACAGCTAAAATAGATTGATTCAAATGAACCAATTTTGGGGAATATTGTTTACATAAATGATGATATTTGTTTCAGCCCGAACACACAGAGCCAGAGTATCTGCTTTGACGTTCCCACTTCGCGGAATCAGCAATACAGAAAAGTAATTAAACTCGTTCTTGTCACTCTTGATCGCCTCTAGGTATATCGAAAACGCTGGCCAATCCTCAGGGAAAGTCATCATTTTCACCAGATCTGAGCAATCTGTTAGGAAAACTACTTCTCTCTTATCTTGGTCGATCATGCATCTTATTGTCCAGACAAAAACTTCAATCTCTGAATGTAAAAGGGGCAAACTTCTTCGAAGATTCGCCGCCCCCATGCTTCTCTCCTCCTCACTCTGATGATCACAAAATCATCCTAGACCTAAAAACTTATCATCCTCTTTTCAAGATCCATCTATATAACACCGATAAGCACCCGATTTTATCCCTACGAATTCACATCGAATAGAGCTTTCGCCTTTGTAAGCAACGGATCTCTATATTAAGAATTTTGTTAGGTATTCTTTTGGGCACAAAATAAATATTATGAAAACTGAAAAATGTTTCTAATTTAAAAATATGATATTTTTTCTCCTGTAAAAACAAATGCAAATGTTTGAAAGAATCAACATGTGTCAGTAACTTTTCGGATTGGCAAGATAAAGAGAACGAAAGAACAAATTTCCAAATAAAAATCAACAGTTCAAGCTTAACCAATAACTTATGAAACTTAATTCATATAAAACCAAGTGTCTCCATTCCTATGAAGCTCATAAAAATAAAACTTGAGATCTAGCTCTAGCTCAATTTCAAGACTTGTTTAGGGCCTCTTTAGAATTCTTTATAATTGTTTAGACCCTTAATTAGTACTTTTATTTCTCTGGCTTAAATAACAGGGAAATATAGTAAAAGATACTTGTCTGTGCTTTTGGCTTGAACTATTGACAATGACATAGGAGATAGTGCACTTGCATATATGGAGTATAAGAAAGAGTTCATATTACCACACACACCCACCAAAAAATAAAGACAAAAACTAATGGGAGTGTTACGTCAGTACATCAATCACCTGTTTTCTCAATACATGTTTGTTTACCCCATATGTTCATAACCAAAGGCCCGAAATATCAACTTTTCAGGATATGCGAATATAACTTATATAAATCATGTAAGAGCCATGTTTATTTCATTTCCCGAAGTTAGAACCTGAAATACATAAGGAAAACTTAAGATATGGTTCTATTTCAGTTTAATGAGTCTTGAGAACACTATGCCAATAAGAGAGAAGCAAATAAATACAGTCTCTGCTTCTTATGTGCCTGCACACACAGTCATGACTATCTTAAGATGGTGCGGCACCGTAATTTTCCCCATGCATCTACAAGAATCCCTATGCCATATACACATGTAACTTAAAAATTCCACAATTTGATTTTGTACTTGTGCGCGTGTGTGTGTGTGTGTGTTTGGACATGTTAACCCGCAGGCCCAAGAGGAAAAATCACAAGCCACAGACTCAAGATCTTAAAAATGTATCTAATTCTTATCTCAGGTACTGTTACAAAAACTCACTTATCATGCCCCCATAACGATTCGACTTCTAAAGCTGTCCAAGCTTTTGTCTGTTTCTTCTTCTCTCTTTTCCTTTTCTTAGATTCAACAGTTGCTACCAATATAACCCTTAATAAAGTCAAGAGACACTTCTCTCATATCCCCACAAAAAAAAAAAAAAAAAAAAAAAGGTGAAGAAAGATCTAGGGTCTTTCTATATCTTTTTTCATACTTTTAGCACCATATATAGAAAATTTATTAGTAGTTTTTCTAGTATAAATAACAAGACACTATAGAATAACATACCTTCTTCTTTTTGGACTAATATAAGAGATTTTCTGATGCTGTTGATATCCACATTCGAGATAGTGCCTGCCAAAATATATAAGAAAGAGTTCTTATTATCACACACGGCCCAAAAGATAGAAAGCAGAATTAATGGGAGTGTTACATCAGTAACACCAATTATCACACTCTTTAACGATCAAGTTTGTGATATAATGGCCTTGTGACATCACAATAAATTAGACCCTACATTATCAATAGGATACTCCCTCAAACATATGGACACTAAAGATTGGAAAAAAAGAGAAATCATTAGAGTATTAATATTGTGAGTGTGATATCGTATAGACACAGCACAGTGTTGAAAGTTTAGCTTATATATATAGTGGCCAAAGGATGCCATGGTGAACCAAGCTGAGAAAGAACTTTTTAGTAACAAGAGAGATAAAGAGAGAGAGAGAGAGAGAGAGAGAGAGAGAGAGAGAGAGAGAGAGAGAGAGAGAGAGAGAGAGAGATGAAAATGATGCAAGAGGAAAACCGAAAAGGTCCATGGACAGAACAGGAGGACATACTTCTGGTAAATTTTGTTCACTTATTTGGAGATCGACGATGGGATTTTATAGCAAAAGTATCAGGTTTGAAGGTGGAGGGAGAAAGATAAGAATAGGTAAGGAGCCTCCATTAATGTGCTAGTTTTGGTTGTAGGTTTGAACAGAACAGGAAAGAGTTGCAGGCTAAGATGGGTTAATTACCTACATCCTGGTCTCAAACATGGCAAGATGACGCCTCAAGAAGAGCGCCTAGTCCTTGAGCTTCACGCAAAGTGGGGAAACAGGTCCGATCCATCTAAGAAAGAAACAAAAACTCATATTTTTGTAACAGTATCTATACTTAATTTTCATATATATGCAGGTGGTCGAAAATAGCCCGGAAATTGCCGGGACGAACAGATAACGAGATAAAGAATTACTGGAGGACTCATATGAGGAAGAAAGCTCAAGAAAAGAAGCGTCCTGTTTCCCCAACTTCCTCATTTTCCAACTGCAGCTCTTCATCTATGACCACTACCACCACCAATACTCAAGATACATCGTGCCACTCGCGGAAATCTTCAGGGAAAGTGAGCTTTTACGACACTGGAGGATCCCGATCCACTAGAGAGATGAATCAAGAAACCGAAGAAGTATACTCAATGGATGACATATGGAGAGAGATTGATCACTCTGCAGTAAACATAATAAAACCAGTTAAAGACATCTACTCAGAACAAAGCCATTGCTTAAGTTACCCAACTCTGGCTTCTCCATCATGGGAAAGCTCATTGGATTATATATGGAACATGGATGCAGATAAAACTAAGATGTCTTCCTTTGCAAATGATCAGTTTCCTTTCTGTTTCCAACACAGTAGATCGCCATGGTCGTCAGGTTAAAATTAAGATTTAATTCATTGAGATTAAAATCTGTTTTATATATGTTATATAACTTATAGTTACATAATAAATACAATAAAACCTAATGAATGTAACAGTTTTGTTTGATGAACACAAAAACATCCTAAGTCTGGACTCTGTAATCATCCCATATGTGTAGTAAGTAACCAGCCTAAGTTTGTGTCTAGAATGAATAAGAAAAGTCTTGTGATGCCACTTTATTTTATTTATTTGTCAATGTATAATACAAGTCAAGACTCTAATTCTAAAGTAAACTACACTAAATTATGAAGCAACTCGCTAATTCTCACCCAAAAAATATCATTATTGAATCTTTTGATATGGCATATACTCGTTCGGTGATTTTGTGAAGAGTCATTCGGTACCATTTATCTTAATCCTAGCTAAAACAAATCAGGAACTGGAACATAATCGGTGATGTATAACATTAAAATGCGAATGCGTCTGACAATTTTATTATATAGAAATATGAAGCAAAAATCACACAACGATTTAAGAACTTACCGGTGAATAGATTAACTCAAGAAACAGAACCTTAATCAGATCAATTGCAAGCAATTTTTACAGTAATCGGACGTCTCAGAAAACAGAACCCTAATCAGACCATCGCGACGCAATCAAATCCGTATAGTTTTGGTGTTTGGTTGCAGTAACGGGGATGACCATAAAATCGTAGCTAAGACGACGTCGTTTGTCAACATGGCCGAGCATTTTGAAAATTTACAATGTACATACATCGTTTGTTATATTGTTTTAGCGCGATTTTGTTCATAATTAAAAATAAAAAGAATCGGTCAAGCTTCGAAGATCCGATGGTGGTGGAAGCTGATCCGCCGTTTAAAACCCTTCAAGTGGCCGGAAGGAGGTCGTCTTGTCTGTATACTATTGTTAGGAGTGGAGTTATTAATCAATTCCGATATGATCTAAGAAAATAGGATATCAAGAGCGGTCGGATCCATTTCAGGATAGTAGAATCTTGAATCCAAATATTGTGATTTTAAGGTCCGGATATACGCATCTGGATCTTAGCTATATCCAAAATTTAAACATTTAAGACTAACTTACTCTTGTAAGATTAAACATTATCAGCATAAATTTAAGTTGGTTTATGTGTCTTTTAGATTTAATCCAAAAGGATGTGACAACATTATTCCTGGTTATCCTGATATTTTTATAAATATCTGAAACTAAAACTTAGATATCCAAAAGCCACACAGCCGGATTCAGATAGTTGTCTCAAAGATCCAACAGATAAATGGTAAAAAAATTTACAATACTCTAAGTATTAGAAATAAATAACACGCCAAAATAACTGATTTACAAAATAAATGACACATTTAAATAACTGATTTAAAAAATAAATAACACGCCAAAAGTTTTAAGTTGACTGAATAATAAAATACAGTTGCCTAAATTTATAAATTTTTAATTAATTACCTAAAACATAGGATTAATTTTCTTTTGGTTATAAATACATTGAATACCTTCTCCTTCTCATCCATATGAGACTATCTCTTCCTTCTTTAGTTCTTACACCACAAAAATTTAATACAAAATCTTGTGCAAATGATCAAAGTAAACCAATTTTGAAAAAGACACAATTTTTCCTTATTCAACAATAGTCTTGGATTGACTCCATTCTTGAAACTGAGGTATCCTTACTGCAATTCCTAAAAAAAAATTTGCAAAAAGTTTCAGTTTTGTAATATATATATATATTTTTTTATGACACTCATTTTTCACGATATTTGATTTAATTATCGATTGAAAATAAATGATTCTAAACATAATTTCAATTGCAAGGGGGTTTGTATGTTAATTCTCAGAGAACTGTAATTAATCTTACCATTGATTTGTCGATCACGATATCAAATTTTCATGATATCAATATTTCATTAGCTATACCATATATATATATATATATATATATATATTAATATACTATATTTAATCTTAACTATTTTTTAAGTTTGAACAAACATTCTCAAAACATTGAGATATAAAAATCCTATAAATCTATGTTTTGTTCTTTAAAATTGAATACATAAACTATATGCACGATTTTTGATAAATATAAAAGCCTTCATTAACACACAACTAATTACGCTGATCCGTTTGTTTGATACTATAATGACTCTCAACTGTTTTGAGTAGTTTAATAACTCACAATTATTAACAAAACATTTATTTATTTTGCCTTGTTCTTGTCTTTGCTTCACTATATCAGAGAATTTTACAGAGAAAGCGAGATGGATTCTGGGATCTCCATGTCTGCTTATTTCAGACGATATGGTCAAATGATGTTCAACGATGTCCCGCCTCTTAAAAAGCCCAAATATTCACCTACGAGGAACGTCATTGTGATTTCCTCCGATTCATCAAGCAACAAGATGATCCCTCCACTTCCCCAAAACCCTACTTTGGCTGTAAAACTATCTCCGACCATTCTTCATGGACGACCTTGTTCGAAGAACAAGAGAAAGAGGACATTTACACCGCCGCCTTTGAAGAAGAGTAGTAGCGGTAGAGTGATAAGGGAAGAATCATTCGCCGCAGTCGTTCAGAAACCTTCCGCCGTAGTAACCCACGGCGGACTAGTAAAAAAGTCTTCGCCCTGGGTCAAATCTCAGTTGCTTGGAAAAGGGGCTTTCGCTTCTGTTTATCTAGCCACAAGTAAGAACGAAGAGAGAGCGATCAAAAGTGCAGACATTTCACGTGCTTCGAGTCTCATGGACGAAGGAAGGACCCTAAGAAGTTTGCAATCTCCCTTCGTGGTTCGCTGTTTCGGCGAGGAGATTGTACGGGAAGGGACTGATCATCATTACAACTTGATACTTGAGTATTACTCTGGCCAAAGTATAGGAGATTTGATCAGGAATAATCACGGAGGGTTCACGGAGGTTGATGTAAAGCTGTTCGCTAGAGATGTTTTGTGTGGTCTGAGATATATTCATGACAGAAACATTATTCATTGTGACATTAAACCGGACAATCTCTTACTCAGCCCTGTTGATCACCGGTTTAGGTTTAACAGGTATTTAACCAAGATTGGGGATTTTGGTTTAGCACTGGAGAAAGGGTCGGTGGAGTATGGAAATGGATCGGGTCATAAAAGAGGTACTAGGAGGTATATGGCTCCGGAGCTAATAAGCCATGGTATTGTGGACTTTAGTGTTGACATTTGGGCATTTGGATGTTCGGTTTTGGAGATGTTAACCGGGAAACTAGTTTGGGGAGAGTATGGTGAATTGTTTTATAAAGATTTGGTCAATCTAATCGGTCACAGTAATCTCATTCCTCATATACCGAGGGGGTTATCTGCAGAAGCACAAGATTTTCTAAGGGGATGCTTGGTTAAGGAGTCTAATTCAAGGTGGGGGCTCGGTGCACTCATGAACCATCCCTTTCTCAGTTTGGATGTAAATTTGTCTAAATTTTAATTGGGATCAATAATCAGGAGCCTTTTAACTTTCCTTTAATGCAAATTGAATATTAACATTTAAGTCGATGTAGGATGTACTATGTACAAGTGTAAAAGGCTCTTGCTGAAAAGAAAAATGTAAAACCTTTGTGTCATTAGAATGTAATATATCCTCTCAGGTTCAATGTTCTAATATGCTTCTTCTATTGGTTGTTGGTCTCCATAATTTTTTTTTGTTTTCTTCTCTTTATGTTGTTGCTCTCGTTCATGTTTGATTCCCATGTAACTTTCAATGTGATCAATCCAAGCAAACCCTCTAACCAAGAAAAAAAAAATTGGTTTTTAATCACACCGAATCCAAAACCAATAATTCTACCAATAGGAACTGCAATCTTCAATGTCCAAATAAATGGCAGAACAGATAATATGGCAACCACAGTATAATCACTTGGATTTTTGGGTTTCACACTTATCATTATTGACATCACTCTTTTATAGCATCTCCGTTGCACAAAAATTAGGAGATGCTCCACTTAAAATATTGATAAAATTTTTAAAACTCGGACAGAACAGTAGAGATTCGTGTCTCTTAGAGATTCGTGTCTCTGGACATGTCATGCAAACTCATAAGTTAGGAATTTAACTACAAATAAATAATACATATTTAGTATTAGACCATAATATATTTTTTGGTTATATTAAAGGGAATTATGTTACTTGTTATACAATAATTACTGAAACAGATGTGATTGGTGTAATAATGGATGGCTATGACTATTACAATTACTGAAAGAAATAAATAAAAAAAAAAAAAACAAATATTCGAACATGATTATCTAAACCAGACGGAAAAAATTAACATTTTTACCCTGATACGTTGGTACTTGATAGATCTAAACTAAATTCACAATTAGTTAAACAAAATCTTTCTCCTGATCACACAAGGAAAAAATAAAAAGGAAACTTTAACGTTGACCAGGTCAAACCGAGTGAACAACACCAAAACCTGAGGGGAAAACACAACAGAAGCCTATAAAAAAAGCTGTCTTTGGTCTTCTTCTTCTCTTTGTTTCACTATCAGAGAATTTTACAGAGACAAAGCGAGAGAAGAATGGAGATGGAGTCTGAGATTTCCATGTCTGTTTATTGCAGTCGATATGGTCATGTCAAATTCAACGATTACTCAAACCCGCCTCTCAAAAAACCCAAATATTCACCGACGACGAGGGTAATAGAGATTTCCGATTCATCAAGCAACAACACGATGATCCCTCTTCCCCAAAACCCTATTTTCGCTGTAAAACTATCTCCGATCATTCTTCATCTACGTAACACGAAGAACAATAAAAAGAGAAAGTTTACACCGCCGCTTTTGAAAAAGAAGAAGAAGAGTAGCAGTAGAAGTATCCAAGAGATAACCAAAGAAGTATTCAAAGCCGCCGTTAAGAAACCCTATGACGGAGAAGTGAGGAAGTCTTCGTCTTGGATCAAGTCTGAGTTCCTTGGAAGAGGCTCTTATGGTTCTGTTTATTTAGCGACAAGTAAGAACGACAAAGACAAAACGATCATGGCGATCAAATCTGCAGAGATTTCACGAGCTTCAAGTCTTATGGAAGAGGAAAGAATATTAACCCGTCTCTTATCTCCTTTCATCGTTCGTTGCTACGGCCACGAGATCGCACGTGAGGAGACTCTGTTCGGTGGTGCGAGAACGAATTACAATTTGATTCTTGAGTATTGCTCCGGCAAAAGCCTCGCCGACTTGATCGAGAATAACGGAGGAGGATTATCGGAGAAAGATGTGAAAGTGTTCGCTAGAGATATCCTCAAAGGTCTCGACTACATCCACAGGGAAAAGATTATTCATTGTGACATTAAACCGGACAATATCTTACTAGCCCCCGTCGGGAACCGGATAAGACCTAATGGGTATGTGACAAAGATTGGGGATTTCGGTTTAGCATTGGAGAAAGGTTCGAGCGAGTATGGAAACGGATGGGGTCATACGAGAGGCACAACGCGATACATGTCTCCGGAGCTTATACGCCATGGGATTGTTGATTACGCTGTTGACACTTGGGCTTTCGGATGCACTGTTTTGGAGATGTTTACGGGACAAGTAGCATGGGGAGAACATAGTGATCTCGGTCCTGTAGATTGGGGCAGTCTCATCGGTCAAAGCAGTTTCATTCCTTACATACCGGACTGGTTATCTGAAGAAGCACAAGATTTTCTGAGCAGATGTTTGGTTAGGGATCCTGGTTCAAGGTGGGGGATTGGTGCACTCATGAACCATCCCTTTTGCATTATGGATGTATAATTGTTTAATAATGGTTTTGTTTATGTATGATTAACAACGTTGAGTTTAGGATTCAGTTATTAGTTTTACAGTTGTGGAATCAAGTTGTGAGAAAAATATCCAAGTCTGTTTCAGTATAAAGATATTATTGATGTGTTTATGGAAATTTTTATTTGCATAAATCCTACTTGGGGGATAAATGATAAAAGACTTTCTAACAGATTCTGATGTATTATAACTTGAAACACCAAATTTAATTGAGTATTCTAGCAAATCACAATACTGTTTCATGAAGGTATAACAGATTCTGATGTCTAAAGCCAAATAGAGCAAACACAGAAACAAGAGAAGTGCAAAAGATTAAGATACCTTAAACTTTATATTCATAGATATAGCCAAAAGTCAGACAATTTACATGTCTATATATAATAAGTAACACAAAAAATGGTTTCACCAATGCCATAAATTCTGAAATTATCTTCTTAATAATTCGGAAGCTACGTTTGTTTTGTGTGAATGTGAATCTTAAATTTCCTAAACCAATCGGAAAATAAAATTTTAAGCAGAGTACTGATTTACAATGAAAACAATTTATAATGTAAAAGAAGGAAAATTCGTTTACCGAACCGGTTTGGTTTTGCTCTTGACTATACCAGACCTAAAAGAAAAAGGAAATTTGGGAAATTTGAGTCACAAGGTACCCTACCAAACACAGATCAGTTTATAAATACAGTCTCTCTCGCCTCTTCTCTCTGTCTCATCGTTTTTGTATAACAAGAATTCAGAGAAAAGAGAGAGAAAGATGTCGAGATCTACATCTTCTGATCGATTAGGTCAGTGGGAGGACGACTCCAACCGTCATCACAAGAAGCTGAAGTATTCACGAAATAGATCAGAGACGAGCGTGATAGAGGATGATGCTGATTCGTCCACCAAGATGAGCCGTTCGATCATAAGCAATCGGTGGGTGGTTACTCGTTATCTTGGAAAATGCTCACACAGCTCTGTTTACTTAGCCGAGAGCACGATCGAAGGAGACGAAGACGATCTTCCTTTTGAGATGACCATTAAATCCACTCAGATCTCACAAGCATCACGTCTTATGAACGAGGAAAAGTTCTTATCCCGTCTCAAAAGCCCATTTGTTGCGTCCTTCTACGGCCACGAGATCACTGTGGAGAAGAACGAGAAGAATCCGTTTAGCAAGATGATGTACTACAACACGATACACGAGTACTGTCCAGGACGGAACCTTGTCAAACACATTAAAAGACACAAAGGAAAACTACCGGAAGATGATGTGAAGAGATTCGCTAGTGATATATTGGTTGGTCTCAAGTACATCCATGGAGAGAAGAGCATTCACTGTGACATCAAACCAAAGAATATCTTACTTGCGTTTGAGAATAAGCGATTTGGTAGTGTTGATGGGTTTACGGCTAAGATCTCTGATTTTGGAAAAGCTTTAAAAAAAGGGTCGGTTGAGTATGGTGAAGGATTGGGTCATAGGAGAGGTACGACAAGGTATTTGTCGCCGGAGGTTATGATGGACATGGTTTTGGATTATTGTGCGGATGTGTGGGCTTTTGGGTGTACCGTGCTTGAGATGTTGACTGGAGAACGAGTTTGGAGCGAGTTTGGTAAGCTTGATTGGGAAGGTTGGAAAACTCTCATTGGTAAAAGTGGTATCGTTCCCTATATCCCTGATTACTTGTCTGAAAAGGCAAAGGATTTTCTCACAAAGTGTTTGGAGAGAGACCATGCTAAGAGGTGGTCTGTTGATTGTTTACTCAGACATCAGTTCCTTAAATGGAATGACGAAGAGGAGGAAGAAGAAGAAACATATGAAGAGGAAGAAGAAGAAAGATACGAGGTAGAAGAAGAAGAAGCATATGAAGAAGATGAAGAGTACTTTTATGGTGAAAGAGGAGATGCGGATGTAGAAGCATATGAAGCAAATTTAGAAGCTGAAGCAGCATTTGAGGTAGAAGAAGCCATTGAAATAGATGAAGAATATCCTCAAGAGGGTTCGGGAGATGACCTATAAGAAGATGTCCATGTCAATTTTCACACTTTTTGGATCTTGTTACATTATATATACGATGATGCAAAAAACAAGATGATTATTAGAAGAAAAAATATGTTTCAGTTGCACAGATGTAATAGTTTTGATCAAAAAACAAGATTTAGAGTCAATTGTTCTTGAGATAATAAAAGGGAAGTATAATTTATTTTTCAAGAGAATGCGAAATTTCATGGAGTGTCATATTAAAAAACACTCAATGTTACTGATTTTAGAAGCTGAAAAAGAATGTTTTGACAATGTTACTGAGTATTTTGCGTTCCTTTGGTTAGTCAAAGTCCTTGGTCTGTGAAATGTGACTTTGGCTTTGATCTTCTTAGCCCTCTTTTTGAAGGTTTTACCTCACTTTTGCAGCCTTCACCGCCTGAGACTTTGACCTTTCTGGAAAGGTCACTTGCAAGTGTTTAGAATTGTAAACCAATAAGCCACTTAGTCTAGGAATAACAGTAAAAAAGAGACAAATCATACATCCACCAAGTCTAATCAACTTCTAAAAGAACCTAGTATCTCTTGAACAAGTTTCAGAGAAAAATAACAAGGAATAATTATTCCAATTTGGTAGAAACATTTACACAAATCACAAGACATTACTGACTAAAAATTACTCCAAAAGTAGCAAATCGACACTAGAATCAGTAACAGAGAATCAAACAATACAAAAGAGGCAGAGCACAACAATATTCAAGAATCAAAAGCAGAGGTTTAGTAATATACTACTTAACAAGAACGTTGCTTACTCAGTTTTTAATAAAAAAATCAACAAAAACTAAACAAAATTCACCGAAGTCCTAAGCTTATAATTTTACCATCTAAGCATATAAATGAAAAAAGAAGGGAAACGACGTCGTTAGGTTCGAAAAAACATATTGGGCTCAAAGGCCCACAATTTTGTTCACAGATGAAATTCTGATAATAAAAATTGGTTTTAATTCCGGTTCGGTTCTCAGCGCGAGACCTAATTGAATTTTTGTTTATAATTTTAATTAGAGAGTAGAGAGAGTACTAGATTTTTTTTTTTTTTTTTTTTTTTTTTTTTTTCAACGAGAGAGTACTAGTTTACAAGTAACATTTTAACACAATTGGTAATGAAGAAGAAAAAAAAAGGAAATTCGTATTTTATTGCTTCAGATATATTAATTCGAAAAATTGAAATTTTTTAATTCGATAATTGCCCTTACCAGACCTAATAGAAAAAGGAAAACTTGAGTCCCAATGTACCAAACACAGATCTGTTTATAAATACGGTCTCTCTCGCCTCTACCCTCTGCCTCATCGTTTTTGTATAACAACATCTCAGAGAAAAGAGAAAGTGAAATCGTGAGAGAGAAAGAAATAGAGTTATAGAGTGAGGAAGATGTCGACATCTACATCTTCTGATCGATTAGGTCAGTGGGAGGACGACGACTCCAACCGTCCTCACAAGAAGTTTAAGTATTCACCAACCAGATCAGAGACGAACGTGATAGAGGATGATGCAGATTCGTCGACCAAGAGGAGCCGTTCAATCATAAAAAGGCCAGAAAGTGATTCGTGGGTGGTGACTCGTTATCTTGGAAGCGGCTCGAACGGCTCTCTTTACTTAGCCGTCAGAACGACTGACGGAGGCAGAGACGAAGACGAAGAAGAAGAAGATCTTCCTTACGAGATGGTCATCAAGTCTAGTGTGATCTCACAAGCAGCATATCTCATGAACGAGGAAAAATTCTTAAGCCTTCTCGAAAGCCCATTCATCGTTTCTTGCTACGGCCACGAGATGACAGAGGAGAAGAACGAGAAGAAGATGTACTTCAACACCATACACGAGTACTGTCCTGGCCAAAGCCTTGAGAAGCACGTCAAAACCCACAGAGGAGGGTTACCAGTTAACGATGTGAAGAGATTCGCTAGTGATATCTTGTTTGGTCTCAAGTGTATCCACGGAGAGGAGATCATTCACTGCGACATCAAAAACCAAAGAACATCTTACTCACGCCTGTGAACAAACGATTTAGCGCTTATGGGTTTAAGGCTAAGATCTCTGGTTTTGGAAACGCGATGGAGAAAGGGTGGATTGAGGATGGTGAAAACTGGTATCACAGGAGTGGCACAGCAAGGTTTATATCACCGGAGCTAATAAGGGACATGGTTTTGGACTATGGTGCGGATGTGTGGGCTTTCGGTTGTACTGTGCTTGAGATGCTGACTGGAGAACGGGTTTGGGGAGAGTATGGTGAGCTTGAATGGGAAGGTTGGGTTACTCTCATTGGTAAAAGTGGCCTCGTTCCCTCTATCCCTGATCACTTGTCTGAAAAGGCTAAGGATTTTCTCACAAAGTGTTTGGAGAGAGACCCTGCTAAAAGGTGGTCTGTTTATAGTTTGATCCAACATGAGTTCTTAAATGATGAAGAAGAAGAAGCATATGAGGAAGAAGATGGAGACGCATATGATGAAATAGGAGATGAAGAGGTAGAAGCATATGAAGCAAATCTAAAAGCTGAAGCGGCATTTGAAGAAGAAGAAGAAGCAATTGAAATAGATGAAGAATACCCCAAAGAGGATTCTGAAGAAGATCTATAACTTACAAGAAAATAAAAGAAGTTGATGTTTCTGTGTCAATTCCACTTTTTGGAATCTTATTTCATTATTTGTTTGTAATCTGAAAAATTAGGATGATTATTGTAATACCAAATATGTTTCAATTCAGTTGCTCTGTATTTATTGATTTTCCAAAAGGTTGAGGTATTGTGGCAATGGTTCTATAGATGATAAAGGGAATTTATGTTTTTCTTCAAGAGAAAGCAAATTTCATGGAACATTATTAAAAAAAAGAATCACTATTACTGATTACAGAAGCTGAAGTAAGAATGTTCTGACAAATTGGGATGTCTAAACCCATAAAGGTTGTGTCTTGCTAAGTAATTTATATGACAAAGATTCCAACCCATAAAGGCTGTTTAGGATTTGTAAACCATATTATAGGAATAACAGTAGAAAAGAGACAAATCATACATAATTCAAAGGGAATAATCCACTATGCCTAATTAACTTTTAAATTGCAAAAGACATTTACACAAACGACAAGAACTTACAGACTGGAAAATGTGATAAGAAACATGACTCCAGAAGTAACAGGATCAGTAACAAGATCCAAAAATACAACAAGAAGCAGAGGACAATGTTAAAGAATCCGAACTCAGAAGCAGTGGTTTAGAATATTTCTTCCTTTTTCTGATAGATAGATAGATTAGTTAAGAGATGATAAGCGTAGCGGTTTTTTTTTTTTTTTTTTTACAATTGCTATAAGATAATCTAATTCCGGTTAAGTGTAAACCGAGTAAATTAGATTGTAAATGGTTCAATGTAACCGAGGAGCCATTGACGAGTTTGGATGAAGGAAGATGAGAACGACGTCGTTAGTTCTAAAAATACACATTGGGCCAGAAGGCCCACAATATAAATTTAAAGTTGATAACGAATTGGTTTTAACTTAATTCCGGTTCGGTTCGGGCGGGACCTGATTGAATTTTTGGTTAATTGTTCTTCTGTTGTTTTGGCGAAGGAGAGCAAGAGTGAGAAGCGGATCGTTGTTAATGGAGAAATGGCCGACCCTGATTCTGTAAACGAAGCCAAGGAGAAGAAGCTATGGGAAGCTGTCTTCGCTATCTCTGGGATAATGATTACGCTCGTCATCTATGGTCTTCTCCAGGTCTCTCCTTTTCTGGGTTCCTTTCATTTTCCTTCTCAATTCGCCTCTCTTTGTTGAAATTGATTGAAGAAACGATCTGGGTTGTATCGAATTTGTGCTTGTAATTGCAGGAAAAGATTATGAGAGTGCCTTATGGGTTGAAAAAAGAGTACTTTAAACACTCTTTGTTTCTTGTCTTCTGTAATCGGCTCACTACATCAGCTGTTTCTGCTGCTGCTTTACTGGTAAAACTATCAAAACCTGACTTGTAGTTATATTCATACTATCTCAGTATTCCCAAAGAAGCCTGATTTTGATTTTACTTTCCTTCTGTATTCGTAGGCGAGCAAGAAAGTTTTGGATCCTGTAGCTCCGGTTTATAAATATTGTCTCATTTCAATAACTAACATTCTAACCACAACATGCCAGTATGAGGCCCTCAAGTATGTGAGTTTCCCAGTTCAAACTCTGGCTAAATGTGCCAAAATGATACCTGTAATGGTAAGTTATAAGTTTGTTTTCTGTAAAGTAGGAAACTTTTGTACATGTGAGTGTATCACCACTATCTAATCTATGTGGTTGTTACAGGTTTGGGGAACCCTCATCATGCAGAAGAGGTACAGGGGATTTGACTATTTTGTGGCTTTTCTCGTGACCCTTGGGTGCTCTGTGTTTATTCTTTTTCCGGTAATAACCCAATCTTTTCACTGGGATCTCTGTTAGTTTATAGTAAGCTAATCACTATGAACATTAAGATAAGATGGAATGAAGTTTTGTTTATGTATTTGAGCTGTAGGCAGGAGATGATATTAGTCCGTACAACAAGGGAAGAGAAAACACTGTCTGGGGTGTATCCCTTATGGTTGGTTATCTTGGGTACATATCCATTTTACTCGTTTTAATGTTGTTTAGTTTTGAGATAAGAACCTTAATACTCTTTTGGTATTCCATAATCGGGTATTGGTAAACTGGCTAACAGGTTTGATGGCTTTACAAGCACATTTCAAGACAAACTCTTTCGAGGTTATAATATGGAAATACATAACCAGATATTCTACACAACAATTTGTTCCTCTATTCTCAGTTTCACTGGTGAGAACTTCTCTTTGTGCTTCTTTTGTCTCTTTTACTCTCATTTTGTTTGGACTCTGGACCATGTCGTACCTTCTGTGATGATTAGTCTCCATTACTGATTGATCACTTTTGGTTATATATAAACTTCTGATTTAAGCTTCAACTGAGGCCATATGTTAGTAACTCTAAACTCCGTAGATAGTAGGAAGCTTTCTTATGCTTTTTTTTTTATTTCTGGCTGTGATTCTCTTAGTCCATCAGTGCTTTTCTATATAGAATTCATCTGCCTTGCATAAACCTCAACGTGTAGACCTAAAAAAAGCTTGAGAATCAGGTCGACCATGCTTTTTGCTACTCATATGTGAAATATCTTGGTTGATATAGGCCTTATATTGCAAGGACATTTACTCCCAGCAGTAGACTTTGTTTCTCGACATAGGGATTGTCTATTTGACATCGCTTTGCTTTCCACTGTAAGTTTTCAGCTTAATCATTACATTTATCATGTTCTGGTAATATATCCAAATTAGAGTATGATCCCGTTGCAGCAGTGGTCACAGCTGCTGTAGTTAGAGATAAGCCAGAGTTGAGTATACAAAAGCCTTAATAATGCGAAAACTAAACGGTAGTATACCAACTTACCAGATATGAACACGGTGTTTTGCAGGTAGCAACAGCCAGCCAATTTTTCATTTCTTACACCATTAGGACATTTGGTGCTCTAACGTTTGCTGCCATAATGACAACAAGACAGGTAAGTTAGTTAGTTAGTTAGTTACTCTGGTCTCAACTCTTTGATTCCTGAGCACAATATAATCAATCTAATTCCTTCTTCGTTGTCTGAAAAATAAAAAGCTTGTGAGCATCATGCTCTCCTGCGTTTGGTTCTCACACCCACTTAGCTGGGAGCAGTGCATTGGATCCGTAAGCTCCTCCAAGCCTCTCTTTACTTTGTCTTCCCTATATTGTGATCTCTCTTTGATCCTGAAGCAAAACTCATTTTTCACTGGCGCAGGTAATTGTTTTTGGATCTCTATATGCTAAAACCTTAGTGAAGAAGAGATCAGAAAAGCCGCAGACAGCTCAAGAACTTCCACCAGACGAAGAGGCTCAACCTCTAAAGGGAAACACTTAAAGCACAGTGAGAGTTTTTCTTCGCTGATGCTTAAACAGTTACCAACCAAATTTAATGATCCCTCTGACTTTGAGGCATCTAACTAACAAAACTAAGCGGTTGAGATCGACTCAAATTGTTTTGTTTTTGTCAAGAAGAAGGAAGTCATAGATAATGTATAACGGGTATTCATAGAGCCTAATGTATGCAACTGTGGTTTCTTGTTTCCGTTTTCTACTTCTTTTGTGCAAACAAGAACTTTACTGCTTATTGTAGAGTGGTCAAAACGGTTGTGTAAAATTATAAGGGGGGTTTTGATATTATATAAAATTTAGATGTCGAATTTTGATAAATGTGATATAATGGTTGATTCAACGTAACTTACAAGGCAAATAACAGCAGGAGAGGCGTTTAGTCAAAGCTTAAAAACGGCAAGATGTGTTTATTTGGAAACCAAATGACCTTATGAGCTCCTCCTAATCCTATTGGTCAAAGGCTTTATTTAAAAAGCTCCAAAACGCGCCAAAGTCATTGATTGAGACGAGACGACTAACAAAAAAAAGTCTTATTAAAAATGAAAATATTGCTTAAATATCAAACACAAATAAAGGGCCTTTGAGATATTTCCCGAGACGGATTAAATCGTGGTTGTTGTGAAGAATTTATTTTTCCAATCTGTTTTATCATGGAAAAAAGTGCAATCCAAGAAGAAGAGACGAAAGGGAAGAGATCAATTAGATGGCGATGGCCTTTGGGAGCTTTAATCGTCGTGTTCTTGGCAGTCTTTATGAGGTCCAGGATTGGTTTCTTCTTCAGCGACCGTAGTTCTTTGAGCTATCCACATAAGGTTTTATAGTTACTTTCTTTGTCTTCTATTTTCAGTGAATTTTTGCTTTAATCCATGAATTTTTAGTGGGGTTGACTTTGTTTAGTCTTGGAGGCATTTCCTTATTAGTAATTTTTGCGATGTATGATGAATTATGAGGGTATAATGATTCATAGTTGTATTTTTTAATGATATCGTTGAGCCGTGTATGATCAAAGCGTATGAACACAACCTATGAATCTGAATAATTTTTCTGAAATGGGCCAAAGATTTGTATGCAAAATGTGATTGTTAGTGAAAAAAAAATAATTAATGTCAATGACTCATATTGATCAGTATTTGACTTTTTCTTATTTTTCCTGATTTTCCATTTGAATACAGGAATCTGGTATATACAAAGGTACGGTGTCGTTGCTGTGATTACCAAAAGGTGGACAACTACAAATGTGTCAAATTTGAAAATAATATTTTTATTTTTATCTTTTCATAAAAGTTCTCCACCAACATTATTAATTAAAAAAAAAAAAGAATTCTAAAATTCTAACCCGAAAATATTGATTTGACATATACGTACTGTGTATATATATATATCGTATTTTGAATCTTGATGCTCAAGTATGGAATCAGAAGATATAACTCTTTGAATAAACATTTTGATGCCTCCTTCGTCAACTTATAGTTTTTTTTCCTTTACATCATCAAAATTCAATTTTCTTGCTACTAAAAACTATAAGTTGATAAAGGAGGCATCAAAATGTCTAACTACGAATTAAAAATAACTTCTATAGAGTGGCAACAACACGAGGAGCTCAAGTTACCTTTACCACTCATTTTTAATAGAGAACATCCTCCAACAACTTACAGCGTCACGTTCGAGTCTTTTGCGAAAATGATGGAGCTGGTCAAGGATGGCTATTACGAGACCCTTCCTTTCACTGTCGATGGATTTAATTGGTACGTCATTCTCGTTAAAGACCATTACAACTTCAATTTGCTAGCTTATATATGTTTCTAATTGTAACCCTTATTATTTTGCTTAAATGAACGTTAAAAGGACGTTCATAATCTACCCAAACGGAAACACGGACTTTACAAGAGGGCTTGTTTTTCTTTATGTAAGAATTGATAACTCAAGCCTCATCAACCCACCATCAGATGTGTATGCTGAGATCAAGTTCTTCGTCTACAACTATGGCCTTAGCAAGTATTATACATACCAAGGTACTTAATCTTAGAGGACCGATTCATTGGTATGTAAGACTAATTTCTCAAAAATAACCAAATGATCCCAAGTCTAGTCGCCATTACTACGTTGGTCTCGACTCTATTGGTCCACACCAGAGAACGATTCATACCGAATGTGTATTCTCATTGGTTATTGAGGAATTCACATAGCAATTTATGGCTCCAAGATTAACGTCGGTTTCGACTGGATTCTCAAAATAGTGTTGTTTTCCTTGTTGTAGAAGTCGAGCCAGTAAAGTTTGATAGTGTAGAACAGGAGTGGGGAAAGTGGATTGGTCTGTATACGGCATCGTTTTCCAAGGCGACAACAGATCCATACAAATTCATTACCGACGGAGACAAATGTGTGTTTGGAATAGATGTCTTCGTTGCTCAACGCAACAAATCAGAAGTTTTCTCCTATGATGAAAACATCAGCAACCCCGTTTTCACTTGGAACCTCACCAATTTCTCTACTCTCAATCTCGACTCTTACACATCCGACCCGTTTTCTTCTGGTGACAGAAACTGGTGACTCTCTCAATCTCTCTTTACATATATATAGACACATACACACTTTGTTATATATCTATATGTTAATAATATATATGATGGGTTAATCAGGGTTTTGAAAGTGTTTCCAAATAGAGATGGTGTTGGAACGGGTAATTCTTTGTCACTGTACTTGTTGAGTGAGTCTAATGAAAAGGATTACGTTCGAGCCAAGCTACGAGTTCTAAACCAAATCGGATCCAACCATGTGGAAAAGCAAGGTGAGTGGTTCAGTATGTTCTTTGATATATCCGAGAATTTAAAGGAAAAAAAAAACCTTTATCTTGACATTTAATTACAAAATAAATACCTCTATAAAATTATATATCAAATAAGTTTACATCATTGCTAAAATTAATTTCTAACAATATATACATATAGGGGAGAAGTTTTATATTTTAAGTTTTTCTGTAAGTATATTCTATTTATTTATAATATATTACAAATTCAGATCCATAGATTATTTCTGGATATGCAGAACTGGATTCAAATACTCTCATATTTAATGATATTTAATCCGTGTTTCAGTGTTTGTTTAAGTTATTTCGGCCGTGATTAAATTTTTTTTTTTTTTTTGAAGTTTTCTTTCGTTGCTCTTTTTTTCTTATGGTAAGTTGAGGGATGGCCTAATGCAGCAGAAAATGGATGGGGTTTCCAGGAGTTTATACCTCTTGCAGATCTTCAAGATGAATCCAAAGGTTTTGTTGTGGACGATTTGCTTGAAGTTCAAGTCGAGATCATGGCCATCTCTAAACAAACTCCAAATAATTAGGGTTAATGAGCCCAAAAACAACCTACCTCTTTAGATTTTCTTTTGTGTTTTTGTTTACAATGTTATTCGTGGGGAGGTTCAAAAGGGGAATCTCTAGGAAAAACTTGAGACATTTTATAAGTGGATCGCCGAAGCCATGCGAGACCCCCTACCTCTTTTGTTTCTATGTCCAAAATAAGAAAGGTTTCCATAAAACTTTGTTTCCACAATCTAGTCTTTTGTTTGTGCTCCATATGTGTCCAAAATTATAAAGAGTTTTTTTTTTAACGATCTTTTCCCACATAATTTCATTATCGTTAATCCTTATATAATAAATCTAATCCTTATACAATAAATCTACTAAAGAGAGTTTTTCAATCAATGTGACTACATAATTTGCTTATAAATGAACTTATGCTAAATTTATAGGGTTGCTTACTATTTATCAGTATAGATACATGAGTAAAGTTCAAAACTAGGTCTACGGAAAGAAGAAAAAAATTACAAATACTTTGAGATTTTTGTTAGCAAGTCCGCGTGTTCGAGAAACAATAATCATTGTTTTAGAACATGTCGTATATTGGTTAGTGTCAAGTTAAATGTTTGATTTGACTCGAATCAATATGATTAAGTGATTTTGTAAAGATGACTTTACTGTCATATTTCAGGTAAATATATATTTTTAGTTTGGAAATCCAAATCTTGTGGAAGTTGCATTCTGAGTATGCTTTGGATTTTCAAACCTTCATCTAAAATATTATAGAAAGTGAAAAATATAATATATTATAATAAAAGATAAAATTATTCAGAATGACATATATCTTATATAAAATAACTAGAATGACTGTGTTTAGATAGACTTAACTAGAATGACTTACATTTTGGTAAAAAAATTTATAACCTATTTTTATTTTATATTAACAAAATTGTCATTTTAATTTAATTTTGAAAAAAAAAAATTTACATCACAAAAATTAAAAATCGAAAACATGTCAAAAGTTTTGGATTTTCCCTCACTTTTTCTTTTCTCTTTTTTTTCTCCGTCGAGTAAAACCTAAGAGAGAGAAAAAATATCGACTTGTTTTCTCCGGTGAGCATGTCTTCAAGTCGTCTTCTCCGGCTGCGTGACTACACCGGCGAGTCATCTTCTCCGGCAAATCTCCAGTGAGCTCTATTATTTTTTCTTTCTCTTTTTGGCTTTCCGTGAAATGATTTTTCGATTTGTCTCTCTCTGATTCTCCTTGCCGCCACCAACTCGTTCGTCTTCCTAGCCATTCGTGGCCACTGGTTTTCGCCGTCGTTGGCCGCTTGATTTATGGAGAGATCACTAATTCTGTGATTCTATTAGTTTCATTTCTTTTTGGGTCTGGTGTCCCTTGGCGGTTGTTAATCGGAGTTTGGAGATCGTGTGGTGATAAAAAAGCCTCGCATAAGTCGTTTTAGGTTGTTCTGGTTTTGATGCTCAAGGATGGAGAAGAGACGGCGACGGCGACGATGTTGTAAAAACTTTTAAAACCCTAATCTCTGTTTGTGCCAGATTTGTTTGTTGTTTGATAGCAAATTTGTTTGTTGTTTGATGACAGATTTATTTGTTAGTGCTTGCAGATTTATCTGATGCTCTGGTTTTGATGCTCGAGGATGGAGAAAAAGGCGGCGGCGGCGATGATAGTGTAAAACTTTTTAAAATCCTAATCTCTGTTTGTGGCAAATTTGTTTGTCGTTTGATTGCAGATTTGTTTATTGTTTGAGTGCAGATTTATATGTTAGTGTTCGCAGAGTTATTTATTGCTCATCACAGATTTGTTTGGTCAATGAATTTGCAAGTTTAGGTTTGATAAATTGCATGTTTCTTGTTCTAAGTTGCAGGTTTTGTAAGATAATTATCTCAAGTTTGTAAACAATTTGCAGGTTTTTGTTAGAGAATTAACTTAGATTAAGGTTTGAGAGTTAGCTTTCGCAGATTTGTTTGTTGTTTGATGGCAGATTTATTTATTAGTTTCATTTGTTGTTCATCGTAAATTTATTTGTTGGTCCATCAAAGTTTGTTGGTGAATTAATTTGCAGGTTTAAGTTTGATAAATTACAGATTTATTGTCCTAAGTTACAGATTTTGTTGGATAATTAGTTTAAGTTTAAACAGTTTGCAGGTTTTTATTAGGTTTAGGTTTGAGAGTTAGCTCATCGCATATTTGTTTGTTGTTTGATGGAAGATTGTTGTTTGATGGCAGATTTATTTGTTAGTATTCGCATATTTGTTTGTTATATTTGTTTGTAAGTGTTTGCAGTTTTATTTGTTGCTCATCACAGATTTGTTTGTAGGTTGTATAACTTATATTGTTTTGATTGCAAATTTATTTGTTAGTGTTTTTGTGTTCCAAGATTGATAGACCTAGAATCTCATAGAGTTTTTGTTTGCATGTGAGAGACGCACATGTGAGAATGTAGTAAATAGTTATGGGAACGTAATTCAAGTCATCGAATCACAAGATTGAGATTGGAGAACTCAAAATCGTGGTCAAATTATATGAGAAAGAAATTGTCGTAAATTAGAGAGCTTTCTAAAGGTGAATTCTGGACAACCTCTATGACTTGTCACCGGTTATGCTTCAGCCAAGATGCAGCGACAGAGAAAGTAAAACTTAAGAATCAAAATCCATGTGTGCTCAATTCCATACCATTTTTGTTTTACTTTACATTAAATTAGACTTTTTGGTTGTTTGTACTACTACTACATGTATAAGATATTTATTTGTTACTAATATATTGCTTAAACACTCCCAATATGATTCTTAAATCAGCTTCATTAATAAGTTTCGTAGAAACTAAAAACAAAAGTTACAGGTTTTTGACAGTTTCAGAAACTGTGTACTCACAACAACAAAAACACAAACAAAAGTAGAACTTACCAAAAGGTGAGAAACTTTGGATCACTAAGTTCTCCTTTGATATTACAACACCCCAAACCCAAGAACTTGAACAATACTAAGCCGATAATTGTGTGATCAACACCACGTCCGGTTGTTCGATAATTGTCATTATCAACATGAACCTTAAGCAGATCCATAGCCATCACCACCGTTCTGGATCATATCTAAAGCCATTAGAGAAGGAGTAGTCAATGTCATTGATTTATGCGCAACCACCTTGAGAAGAGAACCAAGCAGAGAGAGGAGGAAGCGAGACGTTTCGTCCGAAGGATATCAAATGATAATTTTACTTAAATACTTAACTCTTTTATTACACATGTATACTTAGTTTTTTTTTAAAGAAAAAATAATCAAAGTTCATGAATAACTTTTAAGGTTTGTCCAAGAACTTTATATCTAGATGTCGATTGTGAGTTCATGGTGAACTATATTGAAACTTTCTTGTAATTAGCAATCACCATGTTTGTTACTTAACTAGCAAATGATCAATTTTTACTTGAATTTTCAGTTGCATAGTTGTTTAAGTGATTGCATATTTGAATTGTGGAGTCCACTTTTGTCTATCTTAGTTTCTATCAAACAAATTTGCGGCGTCTAAAAATAAGGCTGCGAAAATAAATTTGCGGGTAAAGAGTATCAACAACTCTGCAAGATTAAGTCTGCGACCACTAAAATGTTAGTTTAGTCATGATTAAGTCTGCGACCACTTCCGTTGAACAAATATGCGATGATGGAAAATGTTAAAACAAGTCTGACATCAAGTTAAATAAAACTGCGATCACTAAGAATCAGTCTAATCATTATTTTTTTGGAAAACAACTATACATCAACTAACAGACTTATATAAGTCTACATTAACTAATAAGAAGTCTACGACAACTAATTCTAAAAGTCTGTAGAATAAGTCTGCTGTGCAAAAATAAGTCTGCAGAAAAAAAAAAAATCTGCAAAACAAATCTGTGGGACAAATAAAATCTGCGGTGTCGTTATAAAAAACTGTAAAATAAGTATGCGGTAGACATAAAATATGCGGTAGCCTATAAATCGACAACAACATAAGAACAAATCTGCAAATAAAATTTGTAGCGGAAATATATCTGTAGAACAAATCTGCGGTTCAAAAACAAATCTACAAGAAGAAAAGTCAGCGATAAATATGTAAACAAATCTACAACAGATTTGTCTTACAAATTTATTTGAAATTCGTCGTAGCAGTGGCAAACATGTAAATATTTACAGTTTTTTTATAAATATCTGCAACTTTTGCCACGTTGATATTAATATTTTAATGATATTTTCGTAATAATTTTTTTCTTCACAATGCTTAGAAAAAATATTTTAAGGGTTAAAAAAACAAAACACTCTAATTATTTCTAGAAAATAAAAGTTATTCTAATTATTAATCTATATATAGGGTTATTGTAGTTATTCTCCCGTAATAAAATGTGTATGTCTTTTTGTAGTGCAAAGTCATGTGTATGTCTATTATCTATCTTTGTATATTTATTTAAATAGAACTATATATATAGTGTATACACTTTGACCCACTCCCCTCGCCAAAATATCTCATCAACTTCATATATATATCCTAACCAAACATATATCATCCATCATGTACACAAGTTATTACATCTTCCTTCCTAATCCATACACCCATATATATACATGACTCATGCAGCATATCATAATAGGAATCATTCATCAAATCTAAACCAAAACACTTAATATTCTCTCAAATATCAAATCAGATATGTCTTCTTTCAAAATGATCTTTCAACCAATCTCACTTCTCTTCTTAACTCTATTCGTTACTTCCGTTTCTTCCGGCCGTTTCATTTACGACTTTGACCCTGTCCCCTCATCTGCCACCACGCCATTGGAAACTGACTCCATTGGCTTTGACGGAGCCATGATCGAAGTCTTGGCAAATCCGGACGTCAGTAGAAGTCAGATTCCGTTAGCTAATTGTAACGGCGCTAGCCTTCCGGGTAACGGCGTTATTATGACCAGTAACAAAAACGATGTCCCTGTCGTCACCCGATCACCCTAACAAAATGATCAGCTCGTAGGTACAACAAGTCAACAACATCATAATTTTGTGGATTAATACAAAATACAAATCATGGGATTAATTATAGTGACTTCTTTTACCTTTCAGAATTAAACATGATGTTTCTAGATTTTATATGCAAAATTAGTTTCTATTTAGACCACTTAAAGTTTTATTAATTACCATTACATTGCTAAAAATTTATTACTATCAGTATTTACTATAAATTTAATGCAATATATCTTTGAGAATTGAGGATATAAAATGAATCTCGTCAAATAAACAAATTATAAATCAGATCGTCAAATTGTTTCGTTTATGGTGAAACTTGAAAGTGATGAAAAAATAATATATAATATACTTTCGTTATTATTTATTTAATACATAATTGACAAATCGATCGGATTTGGTTATATTTCATTTGAATGTTTCCAATTTTTAGAGAGACCAGGCAACTCCCGTCTGACACCTCACAATTGGCAGAATCACTTCAATTGTAAGAACATAGAAATTACGAGTTTTTAACGACCACAATCCATGATCAAGTGTACATCTCAGTGAGCTTGAAGTTACAACAAAAATCCACTAAATTGTTTTTGTCAACAATGTACAGAAACAACGATACACACAAAGAATCTACTTGGTAACTTTAAAATGGTGGATTAACTGAAAATAATAGAAACCTATCTACTTCTCCACTTCAAAATTGTTAAAAATCTTTTCACCTCATAAATTGTAAAAGAAATGGTGAAAGAGCAAAAATGGATGTGTTTTATTAGGGAGAGTAGTTAAAAATGTGGTTGTCACATAAGGATTTTTTGGATGTTTATAAAGGAAGTCAACTTGCTATACGTGCGGCCCTTGACTTACCTATACGACCGCACCTTGTGAACGACTTCACTTTACAAGTGTGGTCCATGATTTGTTAAGTACTTAAAACTCTTAAAACTGTAGTGTTTACATCACACTAATTTTCTTTAATATAAATGAAAAAAAAATACAGCGAATTATAAAACCCTAGAAAAAAAAATCAACAGAACTGCAAAAAAACACGTGCGAATTTATAATGTCATTGTTTACAATATTTTATACTAGTTGACAATTTTGATTAAAATAAAAAAGCTAGTTGTAACTTGTACTTCATCAGACTCCACTACTAAAAGAAGCTTCTGTTTATAATGCCCAATTTTACTCAATATATTAATATCCACATCGATCTTAGTTTGTATATACATCTTTTGTTACCTTCCTCTCACCTTCTCTTCTTCAGTTAAATGAAAAAACAAACAAATATAGTGTCTTCAACTCTTCACTGATTAGGAAAGAGAAATGGGCAAACATTTATTCCGATCATCGTCTCCTCCTCCACCGGCGAAACCAAAGCCTCACCACACACTCACAGACTCAGCAATGGAGGAGTACGAGATCGAAGTCCACTCTCTAATAACAAAATGGACTTCGCCAGAGTCCATTCACTTTCTCTTCTCCTCAACTAGCCACCAGGAAGCAGAGCAGTTCGTACGAGCCGTAAAGAACTTGCATAACTCAATGAACTGTCTAGTTTCCGGTAAACCGGAGTCAGAGAATCTTAACCGGGCGCAAAACGTGATAAAGACGGCGATGAGGCTTCTCGAATCAGAGTTCCGCCGTGTACTCAGGGTGAATAGAGAGTATTTAGATCCTGAATGCGTCTCTATTCGTTCATGGAACTCATCAAGATTCAACACTTCTACTCCAACTAGTGTTTCGAGTTCCGATAAAGCCGCCGACGAAGGTTACTTCGCCGACGAGCATAGATTCTCCGGCGGAGATCTCAACGCAATGGATGATCTGAAAATGATCGCTGAGTGTATGATTTCTACAGGGCACATCAAGGACTGCGTTAGGGTTTACAAATCCGTACGTAAATCTATTGTGGACGAGACGCTACACAGTTTGGGAGTGGCGAGGTTAACTCTACATCAGATACAAAAACTGAACTGGGAGATTCTTGAAACGAAGATCAAATCATGGCTCCGGGGAGTGAAATTAGCGGTCAGGTCTCTGTTTTACGGTGAAAAGATTCTTGTGGAACACGTTTTCTCCAGCTCAAGATCCTCCATCGTTGAGTCTTCTTTCACCGAGATTATTCAAGATGGAGCTTTAGTCTTGTTTATTTTCCCAGAAAATGTAGGAAAATGCAAGAAACTAACCTCTGAGAAAATGTTTCGCATTCTTGATATGTACGAAGCTCTAACCAATCTATCATCAGAGATCGAATCAATCTTTAGCTTTGATTCAAACACCGCCGTCACATCTCAGGTCACTGGATCGCTCACTAAGCTCAGCGAAGCCGTTAAATCAATGATGTCGGATTTCGAAACGGCCATTGAGAAAGAATCATCTAAGAAACAAGTAAACGGCGGTGGAATACACCCGCTTACACGCTACGTAATGAATTATCTCTCGTTCCTCGCTGATTACAGTGATTCCATAGCTGTGATATTCGAGAACTGGAAGCTTACCGTATCATCTCCTTTGCCGAAAACTCTGTTCCCTTGCGGTGGAGGTGATGAAGCTAAACCGGAGGATTTGTACTCTTCTCCGGTGTCTGTACGCTTCGCTTGGGTGATTCTTCTGACGCTATGCAAAATCGACGGCAAAGCTCAGCCGTTTAAGGACGTTGCTCTGTCTTATCTCTTCCTCGCTAACAACCTCAACTATGTTGTTGTTAAGGTTCGATCTTCGAAATTGAAGCAGCTCCTCGGTGGTGAGTGGGTGACGAGTCATGAGTCTAAGGTGAAACAGTTTATTGTAAAGTTTGAGAAGCATGCGTGGGGGAAAGTGCTGAAGTCACTCCCAGAAGATCCGACGGCGGAGATCTCGCCGGAGGAAGCAAGAGGTCACTTTGTGAGTTTTAACATTGAGTCTGAATTGGCGTACCGGAGACAAATTTCGTGGGTTGTACCGGATTCGAAGCTTAGGGACAAGATTAAAATCGGGTTATCTCGGAAAATTATACCGGTTTACGCCGAGCTTTATAACCGGGTTGGGTTGTTTAAGGACAAGGAGATGTTTAGTGAGTTAATAGTCAGATATACCCCTGACGATTTGGGAAATTATCTCTCGGATCTTTATTTTGTGACCACGGATTCAGGGAGTCTTTCGTCAAAATGAATTTGGGACATTTATTTTGTGATAATTAGTTTTCTTTTGTAAATGTTATTTTCTTTATTTCATTTTATAATCTTTATTTCTGCACGAGGTTGTTGTAGTGGAGTGATTGATTACTACTTTTACCCTACGTGATTAGCTGTGCCCAATCACAAAGTTGTCGTTTCAATCCACTTTTTATTGCAATAATGTAAAGTGGACTGTATTCGCTTTTCTACCAAACAAATATTCGATTTTGGATATGACATGCAAGATGTGTGGGGAGGCAATATAATTGTGAGACAATTTGTGAATATTTTACTGAAAAAGACAAATCATATGATTAAATATTAAAATTACAAGCCAAGTAATCAAGTAATGCATATATGGTTTTGCCAAGTTATGTTTGAAAATTTTCATTATGTTTCTTTGCATTTGATTGCATTGTCTTTGAAGTTGTTTTGTACTTCACTAATCAAAGCAGCTACTTCATTTTTATGTATTTAAACTTTGACATTTATTGTGACTTTTGTAGGAACGAATTTGAGTTCTCTGTGGGAGAGGTTCCTTGTTCCATCAAAAGATATATTTTAAAACAATCTCCAACACACAAATAATGAAAGTGTCTTAAAATAAATTAATAATAAAAAGAAAGTATACATGAGAGATGCGTGTCTTCGCAGAGATCTTTGAGACACTTTTGAGACATCTTACGTGTCATCTGGAGATTGGTCGGCGAACCAAATTTTGTTGTTTCTTTTCTCTCGGCGAGAAAAAAAATTTATGTCGGCGACACAAATTTTTTTTTCCTCTTCTCCGATTCACAATCTCTCGGCGACACAAACTGGTAATTATATCTCTCTCTGATTAATCGAACAGAGAATCTCTCTCTCTCTCTCTCTCTCTCTCTCTGATTAAGCGATTTTGAAGATTCGATCCGTAATCGAATCGTTGTTCCTTAGTCCAATTTGTCCCAAATTTTTGTGTTATTCACTCTCCAGGATCGTTACTTGCTTGAAGACGGATTCTTCTTCTCACAAACCTCATCTCTGCAAATCAAAATGGTAATTTTGGTTTTCGAATTTCTCAAAAAAAAATCAATCCTGGATTATTATTGCATCAGTAGTCTTCTGTCATCTTAACAAATCGTCAATTTAATTTTGGTAACAGATGATGCTTTGGTTACCACTGGTCTCTCTAAGCTAGGTTACAACTATGTTAACATCGGATGTCTCTAACGCATAATAATATAGATAGAAAAATTAATTGTATCACTCTGAATTTGATTAATGTTGCATGAGTCATATTGTTCTTCACAGTACTGAATCTTGGTTTGTTCCTCAGATGATTGCTGGGCTAAGATTTCTCGTGACAACAAGGTATTAAACAGTTCTTTTTGTCTCCTGGTTTCATTTCTTGTTATTCAGTTTAGCTAGATTTTATCTTCCTCAAATTTGTGTTCCAGGGAAGTCTGGTGCCAAAGAAGTCAACATTTTTTTGGCTTATTACAGTATGATCTCAATAGCAGACATGAATGAAGTCTATGCTGAGCATGCAAGGCCTGGTGGCTGGAATGGTATGCAAAAGGAAACTGATTAAACTTTTTGCAGATTTTGTGAAGGATGTGGAGAAAACTTATGACAAGTGGGTGACTTATTTGTTGGTTGCAGACCCGAATATGTTTGAAGTGGGAAATGGATGGATGACGAAAGGCGAGTACATAGTCCATTTCAGCATATGGGCAGTTTCAAAGGTAAGTTAAGTCTCGAATTAGACTGATTTGTTTGTTTGATCTTTCGGTTTAGTTAGACTTTCCAGTTAAAACATAGACTTTCCAGTTAAAACATAACCAAACTGGAAACTAACAAAAATTTGAAAGTTGCTAATGACTAAGACATAAAGTATGTATAAGTCAGAAATGTCTTTGGTTAAAGAGATACTCAAGTATCTCATTGACTGAAAAACAATATTTGCTATTTATGCCGACAGATTATCAAAGCTTTTCTCACATCAATTCTTCTTCTCTTTGATTTTTCTTAGTTTAGGTTATGGTTTCTAGCAATCCATATAGTTTTTTTTCAAAACTTTATGGAATTCTTGAGTAGCCAACAAGAGAGGAATTATCTGGAAACTCATCCTTCTTTTTCCCCTCCTACCCAATATTGTGATGCCCAAAACCTAGATGAGAACTCAAGAGAAGCTAGACATAGATGGTGTGCCCCTGAAGATATCGTGCTGATCAATGCTTTGTTAAACATCAGCAAAGATCCAATCGTGGGAAATGAGCAAAAAGCTGGTGCCTTTTGGGATCGAATTGCATCCTATTATGCAGCAAGTGAAGCAGTAGCGGGTAAACCAAAGAGAGGGTGCAGTCAATATAAGCAGAGATGGAAAAAAATCAATGAGAGTGTCAACATGTTTGTAGGATACTACAGCCAAGCTGAAAAACAGAGAAGTAGTGGCCAGTCAGAGGATGATGTTCTAATAATGGCTTATGAGATGTACTTCAACGATCATCAAGTGAAGTTTCCCCTTGAGCATGTCTGGTTGGAGCTTCGCCACGATCAGAAATGGTGTACCTCTAAAGGTACAGAACGATCCAAAAGAACTAAGCTAGATGAGGGTGGCGCATATTTCTTAAGTTCAAATACAACATCTCATGTTGAGAAAGAAGCCTGTCGTCGTCCTCATGGTGTTAAGGCATCCAAAGGCAAAGTAAAAAAGAGTGGCACTAGTGAAGAAAGTGAAGGTAGTTCTCTGTTAAAGTTTGAGAGGTTGTGGGAGATCAAGGAGAAAGACATAGTTGTGAGAGAAAGATTATCCAAGCAGCGACTTCTATACAGTCTCATAGCCAAAACATATATTTTTGAGCCTGAACTCAACCTGAAAAACAAGTTAATCGCTGAGATGTTATGATAGTTTTTACTAGGTGCATCATTCGGATTGAACTTGGTCTATCCTTTGTTTTTAATTTATGAATCATTCGTTTTTAATTGATGAATCCTTTGTTGTTATCTTCAGTTTTTAGTTTTATGTTATCTTCAAAACATAATGGGAATAACTTGGTTCATGTTTGTTTAAGATTGTGATTGTTTATATTAACAAGTTTTGTTTGAAAAAGTAATGGGAATAACTGCCCTTGTTTTTTCAGATTCTTGACAGTATTTGCCTCCAATGGTGGGATGGCCTCCAATGGTGTTGCCCTGAAGAACCAAAAGTGTGATGATGACGTTAAAACAGTGGAAACAAAGAAAAAATGTTTTTTCACTTCGTTTTTGTCTTTAACTTCGTTTTCACCTTGTAATTCCAGAAAACTCCAAGCTAATATTCTTTTCACTTTGCTTTGTCTTTTTTGCAGGTTACAATCCGTCAAATTATAGTGTGATTAATTGATCAAGTGGTTCAACTGTCAGCACGAGACAACAACAAAATTTTGGTCTTTCATTTGCTTATGTAATTTGTTTTCTTTTCCCCACTTATATGTCATCAAGTTGTATATATTGTTAAGGGAATCCACTACTTTATTTCCAACTCTCTTTTGTAAACTTTGCAACTCTCAGTTACGATTACCACTTATCTCTAATTCCATTTTTTTTTGCAAGTCTCTTTTCTTAACACTTTCAAAATTCTCCCAAAAACAAAATTGACAAAAACATGTCATTTTCAAATTTAGATAAAGAAATTGATCAATCTTTTGATGAGCAATTTCAGAATCTATATAAAAAATGCATAGATATTTATGACCATCATCAAGGGGCAACCAGTTCAATTAGGCGGAAACGGGCTTATGTTGAAAAAGGACGCGAGGAAGGGCACACTCGTTTATGGAATGATTATTTCAGTGAAAATCTTACTTACTCTCAAGCTATGTTCCGACGACGTTTCAGAATGAACAAGCCATTGTTCATACGTATTGTTGATACACTATCCAATCAAGTACCATACTTTCAACAAAGACGAGATGCTACGGGAAGGTTGGGTCTGTCTGGAGTACAAAAGTGTACAGCAGCCATTCGTATGATGACATATGGTTGTGCAACTGATGCAGTGGATGAATACCTCCGCCTCGGTAAAAGCACCACATTAGTATGCTTGAAAAAATTTGTGGACGGAATTATATATTTGTTTCAGGATACCTACCTAAGAAGGCCTACACCAGAGGATCTCCAACAATTACTCAATCAAGGAGAAGCACACAGATTTTCCGGGATGATAGGAAGCATTGGTTGTATGCATTGGGTGTGGAAGAATTGCCCTACAGCTTGGAAAGATCAGTATTCACGTGGATCTGGAAAACCTACAATAGTTTTAGAGGCTGTGGCTTCACAAAACCTCTGGATTTGGCATGCATTTTTCGGACCTCCAGGTACATTAAACGATATCAATATTCTTGACTGTTCACCAGTTTTTGATGATATATTAGAAGGTCGAGCTTTGAGAGTGGATTACTTAGTCAATGGACGGTAATACAATATGGCTTACTATCTCATTGATGGTATATATCCGAAATGGACAACTTTCATCCAATCAATTTCAATTCCACAAGGTCCAAAAGTATCATTATTTGCTCAATGTCAAGAAGCTGCCCGAAAAGATGTCGAGCGCGCTTTTGGGGTCTTGCAAGCTCGATTTGCGATTGTAAAAAAACTCGCTCTTAATTGGGATAAGACAAAAATAGAAAAGATAATGAGAGCATGTATCATATTGCACAATATGATAGTAGAAGACGAACGAGATGGATACAGTCTGTACAATGTATCAGAATTCTATTAAGGAGAAGGAAGCGGGACTTCACATGTAGATTTAACGTATTCTACAAATATGCCTACCAATCTCGGGAATATGATGGGCGTTCGAAATCGACTTCGTGATACAACAATACATCAACAATTGAAACCTGATTTGGTTGAACATATCTAACAAAAATTTGGCACAACTGAATATTAGACCCGATATAATTATGTTCTTCATAATGCTTTTATATGTATCTATCATTCTACGTATTTGTTTTCCGTTTATTATTTTCAATTTTAAGTTTGAATTTTTTTTTTACGTATTTATAATGTAATATATTTATGTTTTTTATAAAATATTCTATAATTATAATTTATAGTTTTATTTTTTTTTATTTTTCAGAAGTTTAACCCAACATTTGTTATATTATAAATTTAAACTAAAAAAATACATTTTCAATAAATAATTATTTTTTAATTCTTAAGACACTCTTTAAAGGTATCACTAATGGAGGATGAAAATCTAATGCATATTTATTGGTAGATCTTAAATTAAAATATTATTAAATTTAATATTAATTAAATCTAAAAACACTCTTATGAGTACCACTAATGAGGTTGCTCTAACAATCTCAATCTCTGTTGTCTCTAGTTTTGTGTCGCGAAACTGGTGAGCTTTTTATTGAATTTCTTCACGTTTCTTATCGCTCTTGTTTTGTTCTCCCACAGATGACTCGGTAAGATGTCGACATACCTCGAGTCCATTAGGTAATGGTGCAATTATCGAAACTTCTGACAAGAAGATTATTGTGTTACGCCGGAGTAATAATGTAGAGGAATTTCCAGGACACTATGTATTCCCTTGGGGCCATCCAAAGGTATTCACATGAAGTATTTTACATAAAGCATCACCACATTTTCTTTGTTTATAACTCTTTAATTTGGCATTGTCGATTAATTTAAACATTGCAGCCAACAGCAGTAGGTTTTGGTTATCATTAGCTTGAAAAAGATGTTCAAACCGACGAGATTTGAAACAAGAAGGTAACTCAAGAAAGGTCTGGGCCAGAGGACAAACCACTGAAGCCATCGATTCAGACCTTAAAATTTGAGGGCTTTTTGAACTAAAAATTTGTTAAGATTTTCTAACTATAAATATTTTCTGTAGTCTTTTAAAAAATTTTGTGGGCTTTTAGATACAAACTAATTATTATTTTTAATAATAAAATTCTGATTTAATGTGATTTTATAAAAATTGTGGGCTTTTCAACTATTTTGGAATTTGGAAACGTTATGTAAAGATTTAGTGTGTATATTACTATTGTTTATGGTTTTTTTATAGTATATGAAAATGCATGTTTTTTAAGCTTTGTTTAGGGCACCAGAATATGTCGGGCCGACACTGTTTAATAGCATTATTTGTGAACTTTTCGAAGAAACTGGAATGCATCATCGCTTGTAATCTAGAAGAATTTCATTTGGTCTCTCACTTAGGAATCCCGAGAGATATCTGATCGATCTTTTATACAACTACAGAGCCCACCTCTCTTCATCGGTATATCTTGTACGCTGTGGAATGTAAAACCAGCTATGTTTTTCTACCTCAAGTGTAGTCATCATTCAGATAACATTCCAAGATTATACTCTAGCGTTGAAGAAGGGTTCGAGTCAACACAACTCCACACTGTCCCCATGGTTAGTTCTCTAATCCATCGAGGGAAAAAACAATTGAGTGCATGTTTTACTCTCTATATGTTGAAAAGTGATTCAAAGCTTGGAATAAATAGGGGAGGTAAAGTATTTTTCAGTTTTAGTTTTCTAATTAATTCGGGGGTTCAATTTCTGTTTTAATAGTAGGATATAATGAATCCATGAGATTAATGGGTGCAGTTAAATTTTATTTTTTATATAATCATATAGTCTTTTTCATTTCTAATTAACAGATATAATAGAGAAAATTCAGAGAATAAAGTATCATTCAGCAAAAATGTTCTTGTTTTCTGTTCAACAGTTTTTCTCTGTTCGACGCCTCTGTTTTGCAACATTGTGGTATCAGAGCATAGATTTCGATATCTTTGATCGTGTTAAGAAGAAAACGAGGTGAGCCATTGCAGTCAATGGAGGAAACCAGCAACTTTCAGTTATGATATTTAAAGGTGAGAAGTATCACCTTTGGAGTTTTAAGATGAAGACAATGTTAAGATCTCAAAAGGTTTGAGAATTGGTGGAGAACGAATTTGTTAATATAAATTCTGCGGCACTCGATCAGCAGTTGCGGAAGAGTCGTAAGAAAGATGTAAAAGCGTTGTTTCTCATTCAATCAGTTTTGGATGAAAACATCTTATCACGGATCGTTGCCGTAAATACATTTTATGAAGTGTGGAAAATTTTGAAGCGTGAGTACCTGGAAGATCATAAGATAATCACTGTACATCTACAAGAATGCATGCAAAGGTAGAATTGGGAGATTATATCGAGACCAAAATAGCTATTTAATTTGTTCTATTGACACAAGATGAACCAACGTCCTAGGGTGGATATCCCAAGCAGAATATATATCATATGATTGTATATACGTCGGAAAAACATTAACATAATAGCTTATGACTAAACTGAAAAATAAAAAAAATATCTGTCTAAACCACACTGAACCGAGCTCAAATTAGATTGGTCATTTCCAGTTGTTGAACCAGAAAAAAAAAAAACCTGTTCGGTTGCTAAACGAGTAATAACAAACCTAATTATAAAACAAAGGATTGAAGCGTTGACCAAAAAGAAAGAAAGAATGATTAAGCTTCGGCCCATTAGGCCCATTAATTGTTTCTTTTTCGGCCCATTAATGGTTTCTTTCTTCTTTCTCATTGCTTCTCGTTATGTGTTCGAGCTTCCTTTTCCATGGCGAAACTAGCAGAAGAGATGAATCCTGAAGGTTCACGATACCAGATTCTTCTCTCATGTCCTTCTGGCCTCTTTCCGTCTCAGGTTTTGATCTCATATCGTCTTTTCCTCTGTTAATCGAATTCATACACGGTGATTTTTAGTATTTGTAATCATCTGATTTTGTTGCTTCAATGCTAAAAAAAGGTCTCGGTCGATTTCTCGAAATCGCATGATCGGATTCCTCATTCCGATCCTGATCTCGAAGATTCTATTGCTCAGGTGAGAATCGAAAATGGAGTATCTAGAACTTGTTTTGGTTTCTGATCCTGGAAACGTAACTCAATAATGCAATGATGATGATTCCATTACTTAGTCACTAGATAGACTATAAACTCTGATCGGATCATACTATTTCATGGCGTGATTTAAATGTTTCCAATTGATCCGCATTTTGATGTGATTACTTTTTGCAATTTAGGTTTGGGAGCAGAGATCAAAGGGCAATTCATCATTGTTCAATGGCCAAAAATTTAGGGTATGCATCTATGGTTTTGCCAAACGTTCATGTCATCTTTTGAGATTTTTCACGTATGTTTCTTCGTATTTAATTGCATTGTCTTTGAAGTTGTTTTGTAGTTAGTCAGTAATCAAAGCAGCTACTTCATTTTGATGTCTGTAAATTTCCACATAAAACGTTAATTTGTTCAGTAGCTTAATCATAGTTTAAAAAATTTCAGTATGGATCATATTGTTTAGATGGTGATGGTGGTACCAATGAAGTGCCACACGTTTGTCTTCGCCTTGGCCTGACAGATTACAGGTTTCTCAATTATCTCCCTTTTTTCATTTGTTTGCACAAGATTAGGCTTCTAGTTTATCGATTTTCTGGTAAATGCATTGTTTGGTTATGGAGAGAATAACTAATCATGGACATTGTTTCCAAGGACTTTTGTAGGAACGAATTTGAGTTCTCTGTGGGAGAAGTTCCTAGTTCCATCAGAAGGTATATCGGCGCAATCCTTATCTCCAA
Source organism: Turritis glabra (assembly GCA_900406565.1). NCBI lineage: Eukaryota > Viridiplantae > Streptophyta > Magnoliopsida > Brassicales > Brassicaceae > Turritis > Turritis glabra. The sequence continues at coordinate 331,524 of OVBN01000220.1, forward strand.
GAAATTTGTGTCAACATTGCCTCTAGCTTATTATATCGCTATAGTTTTGTTCTCTTATAGATGACTCTGTAAGATGTCGACATACCTCAAGTCCTTTGGGTAATGGTGCAATTATCGAGACTTCTGACAAGAAGATTATTGTCTTACGCCGGAGTAATAATGTCGGGGAATTTCCAGGTCACTATGTATTTCCTGGGGGTCATCCAGAGGTATTCACATGAAGCATCGTATATTTACATAAAGCATCACCATATTGTCTATGTTTCTAACTCTTTCGCAGCCAAAAGCAGTAGGTATTGATTATCATCAGCTTGAAAACGATGTTCAAACTGGTGAGATTTTAAACAAGAAGGTAACTCAAGAAATGTTTGACAGCATTATCTGTGAAGTTGTCGAAGAAACTGGAATACCAGCATCGTCACTTGTAAGCCAGAAGGATTTCTTGTGATCTCACTTAGGCATCCCGAGTGATATCTGATAGGGATTTCTTTTATAAAATTACAGAGCCCGCCTCTCTTCATCGGTATATCTCGAAGGGAGTTGAATGTAAGACCAGCTATGTTTTTCTACCTCAAGTGTAGTCATCATTCAGATGACATTCCAAGATTATACTCTAGCGCTGAAGATGGGTTCGAGTCAACACAGCTCCACACTGTCTCATTGGTTAGTTCTCTAATCCATCAAGGAAGATAAACCGTCGACTGCATGTTTTAATCTCTAAATGTTATGATTCCATCACGAATAACTGTAGTTTCGCTGTAAATAATCGATCAGGATGAGCTGAAGATGATGACATCGAGAATGCCAGGTTGCCATCATGGTGGATTCGCTCTCTACGAACTGATGCTTCAACGTCTCAAGAACACAAAGGAAAGGTCTTTAACAACGACCTAAGAGGACAATACTTAAACTTACATCTAATTGTGTGATGGATTGCTAATGATCACAAGTTATTCTTTTGTTTTTATGCCATTACTATTACTAGAGTTTCGAGTAAATTTTATAATTAACCGCAATAATTTGTCAAGACCGTGATGCTGAGTAACTATGATGTAATTCAGACATCGAAAGCTGTAACGAGGGTTACCATTTATGTTAAAGATAAAAGGTTAATTTGTTCACATATGTAACCATACAAACCATTTAGTTTTAAGTAGAAACATAAATGGTAGAATCCACAACAAGGGAAATAACTCAAATAAGATTGCTCACAAAACCTCATGCAAACCATTATTGATTCGGGGTTTTACCCGGTTTTGGATGAAGCCCTTTGGCTTTGTTGGAAGTTCTCCTTATAAGTATGCACTAAATTTTGTTGTTTCAATGCTAAAAAGGTTTCGGTGGATTTCTCGAAATCGCATGATCGGATTCTTCATCCCGATTCCGATCTCGAAGATTCTATTTCGCAGGTGAGAACCCGAAATGGAGTATCTAGACTAGAACTTGTGTTGGTTTTTGATTCTGGAACCGTAACTCAATAACGCTCTTGTGTCTGATAGGAATCTCAATTTTGTCATGGATTAATTTGAATTGTTCCGCATCTCCTGTGTTCTTGTGCAAGTGCAAGCTTTTGATGTTGATAACTTTTTGGCAATGTAGGTTTGGGATCCGACTCATAAAGGACATTGACAGTACAGTTCGAAACCGCCTTTCAACGCTGCAACGTCAGGGCAAAGTTAAAGACAGACTGAGTGAATGGTTTAGAACCACGATGTGAAGAGAGCTTTCGCATTATCGGCCATCAATTCGCACACTTATGTCTAAATTTTTCTAACTCCGCCATTCTTTTTTTTTTTTAATATTTTACTTGAATGATGCATCTAATGTACCAAAGTGTTTTTTGATGAATAAAATTTTTACATTCATACAAAAAAAAAAAATTCAGGGTATGATGCATATTTGGGTTGTCTTTGTAGTTGTTCTGTACTTAGTCACTAATCAAAGCAGCTACCTCATTTTGATGTATTTAAATTTCCACATGAAATGTGATTTTTTTCATTAGCTTGTATCATAGTTAAAAATTTCCAGTATGGATCGTATTGTTTAGATGGTAATGGTGACGAAGTGCCACACGTTTTTCTTCGCCTTGGCCTGACATATTACAAGTTTCTCATTTATCTCCTTTTTTCATTGTTTGCACAGGATTAGGCTTCTAGTTTATTGGTTTCTTGTATATATTGTCTGGTTTGATGGAGAGAATTATTAGTCATGGACATGGTTTCCAAGGACTTTTGTAGGAACGAATTTGAGTTATCTGTGGGAGAAGTTCCTTGTTACATCAGAAGGTATATCCGCATAACCGCAAATCTACCAACCAGGCGAAGGAAAGTTAGAGACTATTAATGTGTTCAATACTTTATTTGTTTCATTGCATTCATCTACTTTTGAACAAGACAGCTGATTAGTTTGTGTGTTTTCTGGTTATCATCTAATAAAGAATTCACAAGTTACAATTCCGACTCTTATTTTCTATGGTAGTCAGGCTTCACGCAAGCTTCTTATTGTCCTTCTTCAACTTGCCAAACCAGTGGTTAAGGCAAAGACATAGACATGAACGTGTGAATAAATCAAAAAGATGAGCTTTTGCTCTTTATTTTCCTTAATCTCAATCTTGGTTTACATCCGTCATTTATAGACTTAGGAACAATCTAGAATCAAAAAAACAAAACTTATCTTCTAGTCAACAGCTGTATTTGGTGACTCATCGGATAAGGATCCGAGAGCTGTAAAACCGTTGGCGAGGAGGACCGTCGTCGTCTTCTTCTTCGTACCACCAACGTTCCTCTGTCTCAGTTTCTTTGTCCTTTTGTGATCTTGTTAAGTGGGCTCGATTGTTGGGCTTGTCTTCATCTCTGTTTGGGTCTTGCTTTCACTTATCTCCTCGAGGCCCACATTCTTGTTACTCACACTCCCCCTCAAACTTGGAGTGGGTGAAGAACACACACCGAGTTTGAAACGAAGATCAAGATATGGAGTTCGCGGTAGGGGTTTGGTGAAGACATCAGCGAGCTGATCTGAGGCTGGGATGTGTCGTGTTTCAATGAGCCCCAAGGCAACACGTTCCCTTATATAGTGGAAGTCTCGATCAAAATGCTTTGTTCGGTTGTGAAGGGCTGGGTTTGCAGAGAGATATACTGCTGAGAGGTTGTCACAGTGTAGCACCGTGGGTTGATATTGCGGGACTCGAAGGTCTCGGAGCAGAGCAGCAAGCCACGTGATTTCTTGAGCTGTTACCGTAAGAGCTTTGTACTCTGCTTCCGTTGAGGAGTTGGAGACTGTGGATTGTCGTTTGGCTGACCAAGAGATTAGATTTTGGCCCAACATAACACAAAAACCAGTAGTGGAGCGTCTTGTCTCCTTGCACCAGCCCAATCGCTATCACATTATGCAAAGAGAACAGAGTTTGTATTTTTCTTGATAGGTAACCCCAGGTTTGTTGTCCCTCTGACATACCGTAGAATCCTTTTTACTAATCTGAAATCGGAGATGGTTAGGGAGTGCATCCTCTGGCAGATGAAGTTGACAGCAAACTGGAGATCAGGCCTTGTAATGGTGAGATACTGAAGCTTCCCAGCGATGCTCCGAAAGTATGTCGGTTCGGAAAACGGCTCAGAGTCGAGGTTGTCCAGATGTTGTGGCAGTGGAGTTGGCATGGGATTGCAGTCTCCCATTCCTGCTTGATGGAGGATGTCGATGGCGTAGGCTATTTGATGAAGAAAGAGACCATCTGTGGAGGATTCAATCTGAATTCCCAAAAAATACCGAGGAGGACCAAGGTCTTTCATAGAGAATCAGTGACTGAGAGACTGAAGCAGCCGTTCCAAACAATGTTGATCACTTCCTGTGAGGATAATATCATCAACGTACAACAAGAGGATGAGAGTGTTACCATTGTGGTGATAGACAAATAGCGATGGATCATAGGTGCTGCAAACAAACCCAAATTCCAGAAGAAAGCTACTGAAGGTGTCAAACCATGCACTTGGAGCTTGTTTTAAGCCATATAGGGCCTTGGTTAGACGGCAGACATGATGAGGCTTTGCAGGATCTAAAAAGCCAGTTGGTTGGTACATGAACACCGGTTCTTTTAATTCTCCATGGAGGAAGGCATTAGACACATCCATTTGCTTGATGGGCCATTCTTTTGCAATAGCAACATCAAGCACTAGACGGATTGTGGCAGTACGAACAACAGGACTGAATGTTTCGAGATAGTCTAATCCTTCCTCTTGATCAAAGCCTTTGGCCACAAGACGTGCTTTTAGCTTATCCACTTCCACCGCAGGTGTTAGCTTTGTTCGGAATACCCATTTAGAGCTGAGAATGTTCATATCATCGGTGGGGAGAACCAGGGACCAGGTGTTGAGCATGTGAATACGACCCATTTCATCAAGAACAGCTTGGCTCCAACCTGGATGTTTCATAGCAGATGCAATAGTTTTAGGTTCATCGGATAAGGATTTTGAGGCTATAAGTATGTACCGAGGATTTGGTTTCTGGATTCCATCTTTGAGTCTTGTAGTCATAGAGTGTGAGTTTATAGGTGGATTGACAACTTCAACAGACTCTGTATCCTCTGTTATTGTAGCATCACCGTTAGCAGGAGCTGGCTCTGTTTCTTCATCTGAGCGATTGGGAGAATCAGGATCATTGGTGTCAGCAGAAACTGTCTCGGGAACTCCAGTTTCGGTTTCTTTTCCGGCAGCAGTCTCTGTGATGACGGGTTTGGACAAAATTTGGGCCGGCGAAGGTTGAGGTGTTGGAGACGGAGAAACAGTGTGTTGCCAAGCCTGAAGTAGAGGTGTGTTGTACTTGGGAGTCAAATTGGTGTATTTTTCTTTGAAGGGCAGAACATTTTCATCAAAGATCACATGTCTTGAGATATAAACTCTGCCAGTTGGGGGATACAAGCACCTATACCCTTTGTATTGGCTGTGGTATCCAAGAAACACACACTGGAGAGAACGTGGATCAAACTTGTGTTGGGTCAGGGGTCTTAGACACGGATAACAAGCTGAACCAAACACACGAAGGGATGCGTAGTCTGGTTTTTGATGCTGGAGAACTTCGTAAGGGCTGATGTTTTTCAGTGTTGAGGATGGCAGAAGATTGACGAGGTAATTTGCAGTGAAGAAGGCTTCAACCCAAAATTTGAGCGGCGTACGACTGTGAAACAACATGGCCAGACCTAACTCAACGAGATGACGATGCTTTCTCTCTGCGACACCATTCTGTTGTGGTGTGTGAGGGCAGGAGATGCGGTGGTGAATGCCGTGTGTGCTAAAGTGCTCTTTTAGTCTGTTGCTTGTGAATTCTCCACCCCCATCACTCTGAAAGACCTTTATCTTTGTAGTGAACTGATTTTCTACCAGATTTTGAAAAGAGATAAACACTGACTCAAACTCAGACTTGGCCCGAAGAGGATAAAACCATGAAAATCGTGAGAAGGCATCGACAAAAACCGCATAGTATTTAAATCCTAGATTCGATACAACATGAGATGGTCCCCAAAGATCACAGTGTATTCGATCTAGGGGACTTAAGCACGAGAATCAGAATAAAAAAACTTTAACTTTGAACTTTTCCCTATTTAGCAAGGCTCACAAACTGAGGAATTTCTGCTCTTATTTACTTGGATATTCTTGTTGACTTGTAGTTGCTGGAGAATCTTGAAATTGGAATGCCCAAGTCTGTGATGCCATATGTCTTCATCAGCTGCACAGTGGCGATTAGAGAAAAGGGCGACGATTTCTTTGTTCTCCAGCATATATAACCCATTACTGCGTGGTCCCTTGACCACTACCTTCTGAGTTTGTAAATCGATAACATATACTTTGTTAGCATAAAAATATACACCACAGGGATAGTCATCACACAGCTTGGATACAGAAAGGAGAGACTTTTGTATTGATGGACAAACCAGAACTTCATTAAGAGGGATATTACCTTTGGAAGAGGAGATAGTGGTGGAGCCCATATGTGTTATTGGTAGATAGGTTCCATCCCCAACTAAGACTGTGTCGTTGCCATCATAAAGTGTTGAGGTCTTAAGGCAGTGAGGGATGGAGTGACATGAGCAGAGGCCCCTGAGTCTGGATACCATTCTTTCCCTGTTTCATCAGACACACGCAGAGAGGTAAAGGCCTGAGCAGCAACTTAAGCTTGGATGTTCTTGTCAAAGCGATCATAGCACTTGATGGCGGTGTGACCAATACGACCACAGATTTGACAGATTGGTCTATGTCCGATTGACGGAGAAGATGTCTGATGTTGATGAAATCCTCTTCCTCGTGTTGTATAGCCTCCTCTGCTACGGTGTTGATTGTACCGTCCTCTGCCGCCCTGGTTTGGCATGTACGAAGGGGCGCCGGTGTTGGACCTTTCTGTGTTGAAGGCTAGATGAGGTGTAACAGATGATGAATCTTCATAAGACAGCAACTTGTTGTCGAAGCCCTGAACATCAGACAAGACATCGTTGAAAGTTGGAGCGGGAAGCTTGTTGAGAGAGCTTTGAATGACAGTGGCTTAGTGATGTTAAAATGGGCTAGCCCACCCCATTTAAACCCATCCCATTTAAACCCACCCCTTTTAACCTTAAACCCATATAAACTCATTTAATTTTAAACTCCATATATCCTACCCATTTAAATTTGCAATGACCCATTTAAACCCATTTAAACTGAATATTTGTTTTTTTTACGCTAGACATAATAATTACAAAATCTGAAGGCTGAAATAATTATAAGCAAAACATATTAATAATAACAACAACAAATTCAGCTAAATCTGAAATAATTATAATTAATGAAAAAAATATAGATTTCAATAACAAAAGAAACAAAAGAAACAAAAGAAGAAAATGCTTGTTTTCCATAATCTTCATGTAATAAAACGATTAGAAACTCATGTTTCATGGCCACTTGAGTCTTCTGTTCTTGAACTCTCAACTCTTGAACTTGTTGTCTTACTAGCATTTTCATAGCTAGTGTCGTCAGTATCTTCTATGATACCTACAATTCAACATGTAAATTAGTTGAAACAATCACTTAGTTTTAAAGTAATTTTTGTAAATCCTAAATTTTTACCTTCATATTCTGCAAAACCGCGAAGCCAATTGCGAGTACACAGTAGAGCCTGAACATTTTTTGGAAGTAAACGATTTCTGTATGGTGTCAACACTCTAGCTCCAATGCTGAAAGCTGATTCTGATGATACAGTAGTAATTGGAATGCTGAGAACATCAAGTGCCATAGAGGCTAAATCTCCAAGACGATTCTGGTGGTCTTTCCAGTACCCTAGAACATCTAAATTTGGAAAAGATTTCCACTCTAGCCTCGGCTCATCCAAGTAAATAGCCAAGTGTGTTTTTGTGTTGTTCACACCAGCTTCAATGCTTCTTTCCAGCTCAAAGAGATCCTGCATTAAAAAGATTCACATCAAATTAACAAATATTTTGATTCTGAATTTCTAATAATGTAATTCTAATGTAAAAGAAGATACTTACAGTATCGAAATAATCTTCAAGTGGAGATTCAGTAAGTAGGTCATGTGGATTTGTTGTCCCTAAAATACCTGAAGAACTCGTCTGATAAGCTTTATAAAGCATTTCCAAGTTTTTCGTAAGTTCTTTAATCTTCAACTCAGAAGTAAGGGGATCAACTTTTTTATAAGCTACTTCAAGCATTTGCACTTTAAGTCTTGGATCTAAAACAGCTCCAATAGCCAAAATAAGGTTGTAATCCTCCCAATACTTATCAAATCTACCCTTCATTTCCAAAGCCATTAGCTTTACGTCATCATCATCACAAGTGATATACTTCTGCAGCAAGAACTCAATCCTGCATACTTGAGTGAAATAAACATTTGATGTAGGATACTTAGAGCCTGAAAAGTATGTAGTAATGACACTAAACGGCTTCAACAAATCACAGATCTTTTCTCCACGATCTCACTCCTCCTCTGAAGGTAAAGTCTTATAATTGGTGTTAAAAGCCTTTAGACTAGTAAATGCTCTTGCAAGCATTTCATACGCAGAATTCCATCTAGTGGGAACATCAAGAGATAGACCAACCCCACTCCTAATACCCACTCCTTCTACACAGGCTGCAAAAGCCTCCTTCCTCTGTGGAGATGCTTTCACATATATGACGCTTTCCCGAATGTTGTGTAGTACATCCTTAGCTAATTCTAAACCTTTCTTCACAATGATGTTCAGAATATGAGCACAGCATCTTACGTGCAAAAATTTCCCATCACATAACAAACCACTACCACTAATCATCTGAAGTTGACCCTTGAGGATTTTCTGCATACTATTATTATTGGTTGCATTATCTAAAGTAATAGTGAAAACCTTTTTCTCTAACCCCCATTCCTTCAAACAATCAAGAACCTTATTAGCAACATGTTCACCAGTGTGCGGAGACTTCAACTCACAAAATTCTAGAATCTTACTATGCAAAGTCCAACTATCATCGATGAAATGGGCAGTTACACAGATATAACTCATCACAGTAGCCCGAGCTGACCACAAGTCCGAAGTAAAACAAACTCTACCACGATGCTTTGCAAAAACCTCTTTTAACTTTTCCTTTTCAATCCCATATCTCACAAAAACATCACTAGCAGCCGTTTGCCTACATATAGGCTGATAATCTGGATTCAAATATTTGTCTCTCACCCTAACCTTCTCATATTCTACATATCGAAATGGCAAATCATGATAGATAATTATCTCACTCACCATCTCTCTATCGACTTTCTGATCATACACATGCCTATCTATCTTCTTAGGCATCTTAGGACACTTATCTAAATGGCGACCCAAGTGATTTGTTCCATAATTTCCATGTGATTTACTACTACCTATCACCAACTTTATACCACAATGGATGCACTTAGCCCTTTCTTTTCCATCATTTTCTAACCCTACTGAAACAAAATCATTCCAAACAGTTGAAGTTTTGCGTCTCTTACGTGGAACTTGAGTTTGAGTTGGCTGGATTTGTGTTTGACTTTGCTCTGGTGCTTCCACTTCTTCATCTTGCTCATTCATGTCTATTAACTCATTTTGAGCAGTGAGAAGTGCCATTGTTTGCAGAGATTCAAAATCCATTCTGAAAAACAAAACATAGAACGATTATACAATTAGTACAGATCAAAAAAGTACTTTTGTTTCTATCATTTGTTTAAATAAAGCATCTCACAGTGTGGGCATAAAAGTTGCATATTAAATAAATATGCATATTAAATAAATAAAAGCTGCATCTCAAAGTTGCATATTAAATAAAACATCTCATTTTTATAACGTTTAACATTATGATAACTAAGTAGCTAAGTATTAGTGGATTTGAAAAGAATTGAGACACTGAATTGTTTCTATATAAAATATGAACCTTCCATATACCATCAAGGGCAGCTAAGCTAGTCAATAGTAAAGTACCAAACTTGTTTTAAAAATTGGTCCCGAAACGGAAACGAATCAAAAATGTGGAAAATGTTTATTCAATTAGTTCCATCTACGTTGTCAAAGTAAACATGCACCATTACAAAACCTAAAACCTTAAAACTTCAAAGTAAACTTAGAATAAGAGAAGCAACAAGTTTAAGTTTTTAAAGATGAATGAACTCTAATGATGACATAAATGATCTTTATTAATTAAGTTTGTGGAAGATACCAAAACACATAAGCTGCCGAATTGTTAATTACAGGGCTATGGCACTGGATGATAATTCAATTCAATTTAAGAACACTCATCACAATAATGCTATAATCAAAAGCAAGGAAATGTTAATACACTAATCACCAAACCCGAAACTCAAGACTCCAGCTAAACTCAATACACTAATCACCAAATCCGAAAATATGAGTGTGGTATTCTAAATGATCGAAAACAATGGCATCTAGTTAGGAAACAAAAATTTATACTTCTCAGCTTGCAAAGTCCAAAATTTCATCAAAAATTAACATCAAATTCTTAGTTTTTTTCACCCGTGAAAGCAATCAACACAAATCAATGAAAAATAAAAAAAACCCATCAACACAAATCGATTGAGTGTCTTAGTCTCAGTATTTTTGAAAAACCAACCTTTTCGTTGAGTCAAGCCACCAAGATTGGATAAAGATGGGAGAAGACGAAAACCCACCAGGCTGCTCTCTCGTCAAAAGAGAAGAAGAGATTGGCTGCGTCGAGCGAAGGAGGAGACTAAAACCCTATAAAACTATACAACGTCGTTTAGCAGACAAGTGAGAAAAATAAAACTAAACGGGTACCCATTTATTTGTGGGTAAACCCATTTAATATATGGGTTTAAACGGGCTATCCCATATAATCCCATTTAATATTTTTGCATATATGGGTTTAAACGGGCTAATTTTTGTACAACAGACCCATTTAATTAAATGGGTTTCGAAGCCCATATTAACATCAGTGGCTATAGGATCATATTCTCGTCCAAGACCATTGAGAAAACCAAATATCTTCATAGACTCGTCAACAGGCTTTCCTATGGAGCTTAAGGAGTCACAAATCGTCTTGAACTCACGATAGTACAGGGTGAGAGATTTGTCCTTTTTGGACAGGAGCTGAAGATTATGACGGAGGGAGAACTCTCTGGCCACACTGCTCTTGTTGAAGTTTTTGGCAAGAGATTCCCAGATCTGACGTGAGGTGGTGAGACTGTGAACATGACCAAGGACTTTCTCGGACAGTGTACCAAACAACCATGACCAGACAAGTTGATCGGTACAGAACCATGACTCGTATTGCGGATTAGAGACTTCACTAGTGACATCGCCGTTGACAATGAGGCGAGTTTGAGCAGGAGCATTGACGGCTCCATTAACAAAACCAATGAGCTTCTGGCTCGACAAGAGGGACTCGAACTACGTCTTCCACAATAGATAGTTGGTGTCGGTGAGCTTTAGTGTGACAGAGCTAGAGACATGAACGTTATCTGGGAAAGGATATGTGGTCGCCATCGATTTTTCCTGTTAGAGCTTAGAATGGCTCTGATACCATGTGAATAAATAAAAAAGATGAGCTTTTGCTCTTTATTTTCCTTAATCTCAATCTTGGTTTACATCCGTCATTTATAGACTTAGGAACAATATAGAATCAAAAAAGCAAAACTTATCTTCTAGTCAACAGCTGTATTTGGTGACTCATCGGATAAGGATCCGAGAGCTGTAAAACCGTTGGCGAGGAGGACCGTCGTCGTCTTCTTCTTCGTACCACCAACGTTCCTCTGTCTCAGTTTCTTTGTCCTTTTGTGATCTTGTTGAGTGGGCTCGATTGTTGGGCTTGTCTTCATCTCTGTTTGGGTCTTGTTTTCACTTATCTCCTCGAGGCCCACATTCTTATTACTCACAGAACGGTAGGGATGAAGGAGACATGGGCTAAATCAAACTATGCAGTTTATTTAGTATTATAGATATCATTTTTAGTATCACTGACCCTACGTTTATATCTAGTATGTGAACAAGTATCTGTCGTTTTGACTTGAAGCATTCACTCTAAGAAGTTGTGCTATGTAGTTCTCATTCATTTACCAATGGTTTGTTGGAATCTAGTCTACACCTTTGGAACAAACAAAATTGTGGGAGCACTTATGAATGTAAGTTTGTGTCTTGATGATGATGCATGGTGATGTTATTTGCTGAATTGTTTTATTCTAAACAGGACAAAATGCTTAGTATTTGCTGTACATCACATAAGCTAGAGTAGGAATCTAGGTTTTAACTCCGGATATGGCTCATCAATTTATGGAGGTGGAACACATAAGGTAGTAGTGTGGCATAAGTGTAGGGGTGATATAGTGGTCTCTTTTGAGGTTTAGGCATGTACGATAATGGTGGGATGTACAAACAGTGTTCTAGATGATTGTTTGTAAGCCTAATCTAACTAACTTCACCTCTTATTGAGAAAAGTGTAGCGGCTACGTTTTGTAGGTTCAGTATTGGTGGATTCGCACAACCAAATAGGGCCCAAGAGTTACAGTATCTTCCCATGATTTGAGCGTTTGTTTCGGTTTAGTGACTTGTTGAATATTCTTGCTATCTCTATCTTTTTAGGATAGTCTTGCAATGTACGGTGCCTTATGTTTTGTGTAAGTTTTAAAGTGAATGAGAGCTTAAGTTATGTCGGCAGTAAAACTTCAAAGGGACTGCATAGAAAATAGAAATCATTAGAGGTAAGGAGCGAATAAAGAAACATGTGTAGGAGTGAATTTGCCATACCATAAAAGATATATAAGGCAAAAAACGCTGGAGGACTTGGTTTTAGGGATACTGTAGCCTTTAACGATGCGCTCCTTGAAAAAATCAGTTTGCGGGTACTTAACATCCCGCACATGGATGGAGAGGAATCATTGCAGGTCGTGGTGTGCTAAAAAAGGAATTGGTTGGTTAATTGGCGGGTACTCTCCATTGCCAATTAACCAACCAATTCCTTTTTTAGCACACCACGACCTGCAATGATTCCTCTCCATCCATGCGCGGGATGTTAAGTACCTGCCAACTGATTTTTTCAAGGAGCGCACCGTTAAAAGTTTCAGTATCCCTAAAACCGAGTCCTCCGGCGTTTTTTGCCTTATATATCTTTCATGGTATGATAAATTCACTCCTACACATGTTTCTTTATTCGCTCCTTACCTCTAATAATTTCTAATTTCTATGCAGTCCCTTTAAAGTTTTACTGCCGACATAGCTTAAGCTCTCATTCACTTTAAAACTTACACAAAACATGAGGCACCGTACATTGCAAGACTATCCTAAAAAGATAGAGATAGCAAAAATATTCCACAAGTCACTAAACCGAATCAAACGCTCAAATCATGGGAAGATACTGTACGAATCCACCAATACTGAACCTATCAAACGTAGCCGCTTCACTTTTCTCAATAAGAGGTGAAGTTAGTTATATCAGGCTTACAAACAATCATCTAGAACACTGTTTGAACCTCAAAAGAGACCACTATATCAACCCCTACACATATGCCACACTACTACCTTATGTGTTCCACCTCCATAAATTGTTGAGCCATATCCGGAGTTAAAACCTAGATTCCAACTCTAGCTTATGTGATGTACAACAAATACTAAGCATTTTGTCCTGTTTAAAATAAAACAATTCAGCAAATAACATCACCATGCACCATCATCTAAGACACAAACTTACATTCATAAGTGCTCCCACAATTTTGTTTGTTCAAAGGTGAGACTAGATTCCAACAAACCATTGGTAAATGAATGAGAACTACATAGCACAACTTCTTAGAGTGAATGCTTCAAGTCAAAACGACAGATACTTGTTCACATAATAGACATAAACGTATGGTCAGTGATACTAAAAATGATATCTATAATACTGAATAAACTGCATAGTTTGATTTAACCCATGTCTCCTTCATCCCTACCGTTCATGTCTATGTCCTTGCCTTAACCACTGGTTTGGCAAGTTGAAGAAGGACAATAAGAAGCTTGCGTGAAGCCTGACTACCATAGAAAGTAAGAGTCAGAATTGTTACTTGTGAATTCTTTATTAGATGATAACCAGAAAAACACAAACTAATAAGCTGTCTTGTTCAAAAGTAGATGAATGCAATGAAACAAATAAAGTATTCAACACATTAATAGTCTCTAATTTTCCTTTCACCTGGTTGGTAGATTTGCGGTTATGCGGATATATCTTCTGATGCAACAAAGAACTTCTGCCACAGAGAACTCAAATTCGTTCCTACAAAAGTCCTTGGAAACCATGTTCATGACTAATAATTCTCTCCATCAAACCAGACAATGTATACAAGAAACCGATAAACTAGAAGCCTAATCCTGTGCAAACAATGAAAAAGGGAGATAAATGAGAAACCTGTAATATGTCAGGCCAAGGCGAAGAAAAACGTGTGGCACTTCATTGGTACCACCATCGCCATCTAAACAATACGATCCATACTGGAAATTTTTAACTATGATTTAAGCTACTGAAAAAATTCACATTTCATGTGGAAATTTAAATACATCAAAATGAGGTAGCTGCTTTGATTAGTGACTAAGTACATAACAACTGCAAAGACAACCCAAATATGCATCATACCCTGAGGACAGCCAAATAAATAACATATCTCAACTATTCTAAAACAAATCGGCCTATTGAATGAACCGAACTGACCCAAAATTCGTTAATTAGGCTTGTTATTAGGTTTTGTATTAGATTTTTAGTCCATTTTCTCCATTCTGATCGAATTCGGTTCGAATTATAACTGAATTAGAAAAAACAAATTCGGTTTATTTCGGAATTAATTTTAAATTCTACAACTGAACCGAACCAAATTTTTTTGGTTCAGTTCGGTAGAATTATATATAATAAACCGGAAAAACTAAATAACCGAACCGTTTATATCGATTAAACCAAATGCCCAGGGTTAGTAATTGTTTATAACTGTGGACAACTTGAACTCACCTAAATATTTTTCTGTGTTTTTCTTACCAATTTTAGCTTGTAAATTGTTTTTGTTAAGCTATAACTACTCCTGAAGCGTATGTTTATTGTCCTGTCTTCTATTATTTCAACAATGCTGGTGAAGCAGTGATCTTTGGTCTGTGGAACCCAAGTTGTGCTATATGCCTCTGATCAACGCACCACTTGTGTCTAGTATTGAGCTGGCACCCATCAGCTTTAATCCGAGACTATCGATCAGATAGGCCAATTTGCTTTCATTACTACTTTCTCCCTATTCTTGAAGCTTCTTATGCTTATGGTCGTATATTGGATAACTGAAATCAATAGCTCATCTGCTCTTGTAGTCTTGTTATTAGAAAAATATACTAGAGTTTCTAGTAAATTTAACAATTTACAGTGAACCATGAAGATGAGTAACTATTCTTTACAATTGATTCAAATCTGATCCTCACGGGCTGAAAAAATTGCTAATTCCTTGCTAAATTAGATTTGCTTTGAATTAAAGAAAGAATGTCAAGAGAAAGTAATGAATCAAGTAATTCAGATTCAGATATCAATAGCTCTGACCATGGCTACCATTTGTATTAAAGATATCTAACGATACAAGATTCTAGGCCTCTACCATTTAATTTTTGATTAAACACATCGACGATAAGGGTTCTATAAAAGCTACAACAGGAGAAATATGAAACCGTTCAAAATCTCATGCAAACCATTATGAATTTGCGCTTTTACCCAGCCTTGGATGAATCTCTTTGGCTTTGTTGGAAGTTCTTTCTAAAAAATGTAGATAAACTAGCCGTAGCAGCACGGCCGTTCTCTACACACAGGAAATAATCGTCCACTGAAACAAAACAAAAACAAAAGGCGAGAATTCAGAATTACAGATGATGCAGTGATTGAGAAACAGGTTCACCAAAACATATCTCATACAAATCGATAGAAAACTGATTCAAACAAATCGAACATAGTGTATTTATTCAAGAAAGAGAAGTTATAACAGTACCAGACATTACTCCATGGGTAACTGATGTAATGATCCCATGCTCTACTAGCTCGCCTTCCGCTACTGATGATCCTTCCGGAAGAACAGAGAGAGTTGTATTTGGAAAGACTAAATAAGCAAAGGCCGTCATTTTCTGTCCATTGCAGTTCAAGTAAGTATAACCAACACGTAAAAGAAAAGATAACAATGGACAACAAGGTTTTAAATAACCTTTTCTTCAAGCTTGTTTGGATCGAGTACAACATATCCATTATCAGCCAGGCAACAACATATAGCTACTGAAAAATATAAACGCCGATGAAATAGTAAGAAGAAACACACAAAGTCAATTAGAGAAAAGTATAAAGTTGCAAAGAAGTACCAGCGAGATGCTTCATAGGGATTCCTGCATCGACAAGCGCTGCACATGCTGCATTTATCGCACATGGCAGAAGCTACACAAAATTGAATCAAGGAAAAAGCAGCCAAAACTGTCTTTTAAATTAATGCACCAATTATTTCACTAAAACATATTCACACTCCCAGCTTATGGGATTACAAGCTTTCACTACTAAAAACTCTATAAATGCTCAAATCGGCATTGTCTATACCGGATTATATGTGTTTGACACAACATCAGTAAATGTTTACCAAGAGGCAAGGATCACAAAAAGGATACAGAACCATCATCATGTACAACCTACACGGGAATCAAAAAATGAAAACATCAGATACAACTCAAATTGATATATTGAAAATCTTAAAAGGCAGGACAATTATTACAAGGGAGTGGAGGTACTGAAATGGTTGAAGAATCGACGATATACACAACAATGAATAGCTACTCACCTGAATTATCACTGAGGTGGTGGTATTTGGATTAACTGTCAAAACACAAATACTCTGTATTGTCCTTTTCAGTAGCATCTCATACTCCTTTTCTACTTTTCCTATCATTATGCAAAGTAAAAGTCAGTCAGAATCTAAAAACCAAGAATCACCTGTACCACAGACTGAAGCAACAAAACAACATCCAGATATGATTAAACTAAATGCATTTACGATTACCAATCTGCCCGGTTTTAGGCTTCCATATGACTTCAAAACAAGCCTTCTCAGCATTTTCGTTCTTCTTCGTTCCTGCTTTAGGTCCATAAACTGCAGCTAGAACTTTTGTATCTCCTGAAATAAAAACAAGAAGCACACTCATTAGAAAGTTCCATCAATCCCATTCAAAAAGGACTACAGAATTGTGTACCCAAACAAAAAGCTGATATATGTGATCAAACAAAAAAAGAAACATGGAGATTGAGACAAGTACCTTGTGACCAGCTAGCAGAACCATGGGGACGATGAAGGATGTTACGGGAACACGCAAGTGGTCTCAGCTGATTCGGCGTTCTTCCATCTTCTCTATCAATCTCCATTGCTCCAATACTTGTTTCACACAAAAGGGTTTCAAAAAGTAAGCATCTTTGGTCACAAATTCAAATTTTTATATTCTATAACTATGAATCCTACAATACTCGTTAGACAATGTATGAACAAAAAGAAACAGCGACAGAACAGGAATCAACACAGAGCTAGAGTAAAAACCTAATTTCGAGGAAGCTAGAAGAAGAGACGATTCCTTATCAGACTAGAAAACTAACCAAAGAGAAGAAGATACAGCTTAGGGAACTGGAAGCTGGAAGAAGAAGTCAAAGACTAACCAGAGGTGAGAAGAAGAATCGTTCTGAAGAATTAGGGTTTATTTGGTTTAAGTTTCAAAACCCTCCTCAATTTTCAAATCAATTAAAGTGTACCGAGAAAAACCGGTCGGTCCGGTTATTAAAACATTGGTTAAACTTTAACCAGTAAACTCAATGAGGAAAGATACTTAATACGGTGTTTGATCTTTGCGAAGAAGAATCCGAGTATAACTGACGGAAAAAAATCCTACGATTCTTTGAACCGACGATATCAAATTTGATCTGAGATTCAAATTCCGGTGATAACCCGAAGAAGATGGATGATGAATTGTTGGAATTGCAGCGTCAGTTCGAGTTCGCTCAACAGGTGAAGTCAAGCGTGAGGTTATCGGATCGAAATGTTGTCGAATTGGTTCAGAAGCTTCAGGAGCTTGGCGTTATAGACTTCGATCTGCTTCATACCGTCACCGGAAAGGAATACATCACTCAGGTCTAGATTCTATTTCGTTTCCGGTGTGAAATTAGACTCTTAAAGAATCAACACTGGGTTCGCATAATTTTATGGCATCATGATGTGAGTAATGTGTTAATGGAGTGAAACAATGATGACTCTGCTTGTTCCATGAGGAATTTCAATCGAAATATGAAGTCAAATTGCTTGCTCGAGGTTTTGGTGCAGAGGATTTGTTGTTTTTGTAATTGTTCTTCTTGATTTGTTGCAGGAGCAATTGAGGAATGAGATTACTCGTGAGATTAGTAAATTGGGACGTGTCTCCGTCATTGATCTGGCGGATACGATTGGGGTTGATTTGTATCATGTGGAGAAGCAAGCACAAGATGTGGTGTTGAGTGATCCAGGGTTAATGCTAGTCCAGGGAGAAATTATATCACAAAATTATTGGGATTCAATTGCAGAAGAAATTAACGAGAGGCTCCAAGAATGCAGCCAAATTGCTGTGGCTGAACTTGCTGGTCAGTTACAGGTTGGCTCTGAGTTGGTGCAATCAGTTTTGGAGCCTCGACTTGGAACTTTGGTAATTGTGCTTCTACTCTTGAGCTTTCCAGATTGTGTTTAAGTGAATGAGAGCTTTTATAATTGTGGATTTTTTTTTTTTTATGTTTCAATCTCTTTAAGGTGAAAGCTAGGCTAGAAGGTGGACAGTTATATACACCTGCTTATGTAGCACGTGTGACCGCTATGGTTCGTGGTGCTTCTAGGGGTATATTTGTTCCCTCCAACTTGTCGGCATTGTGGGCACCATTGCAACAGTTGGTACAAGAAATGAATGGAGCCAGTGGAGTTGCTGTTGAGAGTTCATTTTTCCAGTCTATATTCAACCGTCTGTTGAAGGAAGAGGAGATGCTTGGATCACTACGTGCTGGGACCCATTGGACTCCTGGCGTATGTCATTTTTTTTTTATCTTTTGGGAATCTGGCACTAATGGATTTACAACTTTATTACTATATAACGACAGTCTTCAAAATATCATGAGAGCACTCTTGTCTATGCTTGCTGTTTCCCATGTTCAGTTACCATTCATTAGAGTAACTTATTTGATTTTGGTGACAGGCTTTTGCAATTGCTCAAAAGGAATGTGTAGACTCTTCTTTTTCACAGGTTTGGTCATCATTTTCTCTGAAATATCCTTAGTCCGTTTATTTATTAGTTGGTTGTGGAAAAGAACTAAATTTAAACTTCATCAGACTGCAGTTTTTAACATGTTCTGTAAATTATTCTTTCTGAAGAAATGGTGGATCAACGGATTTATGGTTTATTTTGTTCCGTCTTCCTGCAGAATTCCTACATCTCCTATGAGACCATGCAGAAGCTTGGGATTTCTCAAGCTGAGCAGTTCTTACAGGTATTGTATCATGTTAGTTTAGCGTAATTTTTCTGTTGTTTGTGAAAATCTAAGTTATGGAATGATAGCTAGAATGAGTGTTATGTTGCCTCTATCACTTTTTTCTCATTATAATTGTGTGTTTATGACATGTATAGTCTAGATATCCAGATGGTACACCTTTAGCTGCTGTATTTATTCATTCCTCAATGATTGAGATGCTGGATTCTGCAACCGAGGATGCTATTGAACAAAACAGTTGGTGAGATTAGATTTCTCGTACTCTTTTTCCCTCCATCTATGGTGTTTGTTTTCTTTTATGTTATGCTGCCTGTATCACTAGATTCGTTGTTACTGAAACCCTTGATACTGGGTTCAGGATCGATTCCCTCTCTGTATTACCTTCATCATTCACGTCACAGGATGCAAACAAGATGTTGCTTCTTTGTCCCTCTGTCCGATCAGCTCTCAAGGTGGGATTTTGATCAAATTTGATAACTAGTCGCCACTCTTTTGCAATAAATTGCTGATTTATTTTGCCTTTCAGGCTGAGAAAGCACTTATCTTGGGCGAATCCTATGTCCTAAGCAGTGGGTTTATCAAGGTAAAGATATGAAATGGAGGGTATTATTAGTAGTTTCCTTGCGAGTTGTTGTCTTTCCCATTTGGTTTTCTCCATCTGAACTATGCCTTAGTGTGACCTACTAATGTTTAGGGCATATATGATCAAATTGAGAAAGAGGCAGAAGCTTTTAGCATCCAAGCTTCTACTGCTAGTTTGATAGATCCATCAAGCAAATTGTCAGAGTCGACAGAAAGCATACCTGCTAATACAGATAAAGGGTCAAAGAAGAAAAAAGGAAAGTCTGTCAGCATGAAGGCAGCTACCGTTGAAACTGTTCCAGATGATGAAGAGGACGTCCGTCCAAAATCTAAGAGAAACCAGAAGAAAGGCAAGGATTCATCGTCATCACAGAAGTTGGATTCAAAAGCAGGTGGCAAGAAAGAGTCGGTTAAGGCGCAAGAAAGTAATAACATTATTCCGCCAGACGAATGGGTGAAGAAAAAGATTGTTGACTCTGTGCCTGAATTTGAAGATGATGGTACATCTGAGAACTTTTTCTTATGTATGCATAAAAAAATTTATGTAGCTATGAATTTTGAGTTCATGTGACATAAACCATGGGGTTTCTTGCAGGTACGGAGAACCCAGAGTCGATTCTTAAGCATTTAGCTGATTATATGAAACCAATGCTCATTAATTCACTAAAGGAGAGAAGAAAGAAAATTTTCACAGAAAATGCAGATAGAATGAGGCGCTTGATTGATGATCTGCAGAAAAAGCTTGATGAGGTTGAAACCAACTGCTTCAATTATAGTTTTATCTTTTGCTTGACTACCAATGTCTTCCCTCTGTTTCTCATCTTGGAGCTGTACTCACCACTAGCACCCAGCATGATAGTATTTTTTTTGACCTTATTTTTCTTGTGTTTTCTTTTGGCAGTCTTTCCTAAATATGCAGCTGTACGAAAAAGCGCTAGAGCTTTTCGAAGATGACCAATCGACTTCAGTAAGTACTTTCAGTTATTTTGCAAGCCATGCTCTTAATACTCAAGGAAGCTAGTGTGTAACACTTTCTTTTCTTCTGGTCCTAGATTGTTTTACATAGGCATCTGCTGAGAACAACAGCAGCTACAATTGCTGATACACTTCTTCATGGCTTGGTAGGTCAAAAATAAAGTGGAGTTTCTAAGGTCATCTTCGTATTGATTTAACTAATCAAGCTTCGATTATCAAAACAGGACATCCACAACAAACTGAAGAATGGTATTGAAGTTGGAGAATCCAAAACGCAAGATCCAGTTTTGCTTGATTCTTCTGAGAGAACGGCCCTTGTAATGCAATTTTGATCGCTAATCTATCTTAGTACTGTATTGTTGCACTTTTTTTCTTGTGAATAGTGCTAGACGATGTTTGACTCTCCATGTTTCCTTTTCTTTTGGGGCAGGCTAAGAATCTCAATGGTTCACTTTCGAAAAAGGCTCTTGCATTAGTCGAGGCATTGGAAGGAAAGGTTAGATCTTCGTTAATGGATAGATTATTTTTTCCTTAGTTGTTAACATACTGCCTGGCATGTTGAAAAAGTGGTTACCTGTTTCTATTTTGTTCTGCCATCTTGATTCCTCTTCTCTTGTGGCAGCCAAAGTTTCTTTTCTGATAGAATTTTAATTGGAGTCAGGGATCTTAAAAATATGGATGTGCACACAGCCATATATAGCGATAGAGTCAGAGAAATTTTTTAATATAACTTAGGCCTGATCCATTTTCCACTACCTAATTAATAACCCTCTTAAAGGGTGGTTTCACTTTGGTTCTTCTACTGAATACATTCTAAGCGCCATTGATGGGATTATTTTTGTTTCAGCGTGTAGACACTTTCATGATCACCTTCAGAGACTTGGCAGAGGAAAGGTATTATAATTCTTACTTTTTGAGAAATCTCTGAAGCAAATCTGTTTGGTTTTCACCAGGTTTGAACTGGTAACTGTATTTGTGCAGTGGATTAGTCTTGAAAAAGCTTGACAAAAAACTGGAAAGGACACTCCTACATTCATATCGTAAGGTATGTACCACACCATATTGTTGTTTCTTTAATTTTATGATCTCTCATCATAAGCTTTTTATCCCTTCAATGATGATGTTATCTGTGCTTGCAGGATTTGACATCTCAAATTTCTACCGAATCAGACCCTGTTGCACTTCTCGCTAAAGTTGTCTCTCTCCTTTTTATTAAGGTACATAACCACGTTTGTACGTGTAACTAATATTCTGTGCTCAAAATACGGAATTAACTTATGGTTGGAAAATTCGACAGGTTCACAATAAAGCTTTACAAGCCCCTGGTAGAGCCATTGCTGCGGCTATTTCACACTTGAAGGTATTACGTCTTAGGAGAGATTCACGATAACCCTATAATCTTCTCTCTCGATCATTGCTATTTTTTTGGCAGTCACGGGTCACTCTGTATTATATACTCGTCTTCTTTTTTCGTGGCCAACACGTCTATTTCAAACCCTTGTAGGAAAAACTTGATGAATCTGCGTACAAGACTTTGACAGATTACCAAACAGCAACTGTAACTCTTCTTGCTCTAATGTCAGCTTCATCCGGCGAGGTTCATATCCTTCTCTTAATTTGTGGGCAACAAATGTTCATTCGAATTGCAGCCGATTAGATCTCTATAGTGAATGATTTCTTAAAAGCTATTCCATTCACATGTACAGGAACATGACTGCTCCGCAGACAGAATCTTGACGAAACGGGAATTCCTCGAGAGCCAGATGCCATTGCTTAGGACACTCGTCCTCGGCGACTCACAGCCACAATAATCCTAATGCAACAGAGTCAGGCCGGAAGTTTCCTTAGTATTCGGTTACTGCACTAAAACTTATTAGGATTAGGAGACTCATGTTTGGAGAATTCTGTTACAGCCTTTATATTAAAAGGATTTGCATGGTTCGGTCTTAACTATCAATGGAGACTTCTATATTTCAAAACCCTCTTTTATTAAGATATACTTATATTACAAGAAAAAGAAGAAAAAAGGAAAGTCACACCATTTATTTAACACAGTCACACATTATTGTCTTCAACTTTCCAACTTCAAAGTTTCTCTTAACCAGAGATATCAATGGACTTGACCTCAGGTTTCCTCTCCGGCACTTTTGGCACCGTAACCGACAACACACCATTCTCCATACTCGCCTTCACTTCCTCCAACTTCGCATTCTCCGGCAGCCTAAACCTTCTCATAAACTTCCCACTCGACCTCTCCACACGGTGCCACTTGTCACTCTTCTCTTCATTCTCACTGCTCTTCTCTCCGCTGATCTGAAGTATGTTCCCATCTTCAACCTCCACTTTCACCTCTTCCTTCTTTAGCCCCGGCAAGTCTGCCTTGAACACGTGCGCCTCAGGTGTCTCCCTCCAATCCACTTTAGCGTTTGTGAACGCTGCCACGTCCTTAGCCGGCGCATTTGCCAACCCTGCTGGCGTCAAGAATCCTTCGAACGGGTCCCATACGTCTAGCGAGAATGGGTCGAACACGTTTGTTCTTCGGCCTCCAAAAAAGCTCGGAATTAGAGACATTGCTTAACTTACTATCAGTGTTTGCTCTGTTTTGTTTAGCTTAGCTATGAGTATGAACACTACTCTTTATTGATGCAGACACCTATGTACCTTGGCATATTTATAGGGAAAAAAAATGGGAGAGTAGAGGATAAGAGAGAGAAATTTCTGCAAGGTTCTTGAATATTCAGGTTTTGTCTTTTCTTTTCTATAACGTTCGTCTTTTAAGAGCGTCGCTACCAGATTTCTCAGGAGCCTTCAAGAAGTTTCGATGTTGATTGAGACGACGTGCAATTCATCAGTTCGGCTGATGAACGACATACCGTTTTTTTTTTACATGGGCCTCGTTAATGGGCCTAATACGATATGCAAATAATCACGTGGTTACTCAGATGAACACGTGCCCAAAATGAACTATATGGGCTTTGAACTGATTACATTAGGGCCAATATATAAATTATTTGGGTTGCATGACCCCCTTGTTCAAAACTTTTATTTGCAAAGGATCAAAATCTCATAAAACTCTTTTTTATAACACCAAACTTCAACACCAAAAAAAAATTTAATATAACCCTTTAACTTTTAATGATGTGGTAAAATACCAAAATACCCTAAACAAATAATTAAAAAAAAAAGAAAAGAAAAGAATCCATCTTCTTCTTCTTCTTCTTCTTCTTCTTCTTCTTCTTCTTCCCGTGCGACATCATCTCATCCTCCCATCACCATCACCATTGATCCCCAAACGTATTTGTTCAATTGAAGCTTTAATTGAGGTGCGTTCTACTATGTTATAGGTTCAATTGAGGATAGTAATGCAAGTTGGGGAATCCGCAAGTTTGAAGAAGATATCCAATTGGATTTGGGATTATCACCCATTATCTTGGATCTCATTATCTTATTCGTTAGCGATAGTATCTGGGTCGATTAGATCGGATCAAGTAATATAACATCTCACAGTTGTTGAATCGTAGAAGATTAGAGAATCTCTACCCAGAATTGAAAAATGCAGACTTAGAACAACTGGGTATAACTGAGTATTACTGCATTTATGAAATACAAAGTAGAACTGGGTACTACTGATAATAGGTAATACTGAGTACATCTGGCTACTACTGTGTTTAGGAAACACTAGATAGAACTGGGTAGTACTTATAATAGGCAACACTGAGTACAACTGGGTACAAATTGGTACAACGGATATGACTGATTTAGTTATTTGTTTATTTGTTTTTCAGGAGACAATGAGCACAAGCCTATATTTTGATTATAGAGGACATTATGTGAAGAACGGAGTTGGAAATGAATGGAATTCAGCAGAAGATCGCATATACCCACTATTGTTCAAGAGTTTATCTGTGGAGTATATTAGTTATTCGATGTTATTGAAAGTGTATGCAAGAAGGTTGAGATAGATTCAGCTACGACAGAACTGAAATTGAGTTTCATACCATTGGACAAGAGACCTTTGAGAAAATCATATATCGTCGATGATGATGACGTTTATGTTTATCTAACGTCAATGAATGCAAATAAATGTAGAAGTGTATTGCATATGGAGAAGGGTAAGTGATAATAGATTTTTTGCTATCAATTATCATAATGCATTCTCATTTCATTGCAATACAAAAGGTTATCAATTCAATCAGGTGTGATGCTAACAGATAGATGCAACAGATCAATTTAAGTCAAGCCAAGCGATAGGTTTTTATGTCTAACAACCTAAGTAAACAAAAAGCATTAACATAAATGTATTAATTTTCAGGTTCGTGGCGTTGTGTTTCCCATATCATCAAGATGATATCGAGTACAAGATCCGGTCAGTAATCTGAACCGTTTCAAACCGTGGTTTTTAATCTCTAGGATCTCTCCATTACTCGTTAAGGGTTTCCAACCGATAAACCGGAAAACTATATAAGTTTGAACCTAAATCAACAGAAAGCATAAACAAGAAACTTAAACAAGCAATTAAAACTAACAGTAACTAACAGGAGCAACAAAAGCTACAGAACTACAGAAACAGAGAAATGCAACAGAATACGCAAATAAACAAGAAGCTCATAAACAAGAGCTAATCCCTATGCAATAGACTCATAAGCTGATTAATCCACTCTCATGACAAAAATCATCAAGCTAAGATAGTTCCAGACCTAATTCTCATTAGCGAAATCTAACCTAACAGGCATTAGGATTCAGTTTATTAAAGCCAATAAACACTCTAGACATCTAATCTCTTAGGCTAGATATGTAAATATCTGGAATTAGTTGATTCAGACATTTCATCAAACACTTGGTGGGTGTGAAAATGTCTGGGTTCTAACTCTAATTGATCAAAGAGAAATTAGCATTAAAAACACTAATCCAGAAGGGATTCATAGAAATCTAACCTTAAACGACCTAGAAGACTAAGGATTCCTCACTAATCTAACCCATCCTCAAGAACCCTAGAAAACTACTCAGACCTTATAAAGAACACCAAAGACTCAAACTCATAAATCAATAAAACTGGAATATCAGACAGGTAAGGATGAGAGGAGAAAGAAGTTTCAAAGAATCAAACGCAAATACTCAATAGATCAAAAGATATCTGGATTACAAAATCTGGATGTTCTTGGTGGCTCAGAGAAAAACCCTAAGGAAAAACTTAATGTCCCTTGGGATATGATAAAAGGAATATTTATAGCCTTAGTCCAAAACCCTAATACAGAAAATGACAAAATAGCTAAGTCGGCGGTTCTACTCGATCGAGCACTCGATCATCTAGTCGAGCTGTTGATCGAGTGGTTAGTCGATCTCTTCCTTCTTGTTGTTCGAGCATGCACTCGATCATGCATATCGAGTGGTTGGTCGAACTTTTCCTTTGTGTGGTTCGAGCATGCACTCGATCATGCACATCGAGTGGACGATCGAGTGCCTTCCTTCCTCTATGTCCTATGCTCCTTTCCCAGCTTCATCCATGTCGTAAGCCTCCATTCCTTTCCTAGCCCTTAAGAGCTCCATATTACCTGTTTCAACCCCATATCCAGAACATGTATGCAATGTTGATACAAGAATGTCTAAGTGTGCTGAACGGAAGTAAATGGTTCTAGATGATGCGAATGAAGGATAAAACATTGTAAAAAGGGTGACGAACATGTGCCTAAAACGGGTAAAATACAGAGATATCAACTCCCCCAAACTTAGTCTTTGCTTGCCATCAAGCAAACAAACAAGACAGAAGTTGAAGAAGAGGTTGAAAGCGGGGACTCAGAACCAAAACATGCTGATGGAAATGATAAGATCAACGTCCAAGTTAATAGTTCTAAAATACAATGTGAGCAAGTTCTTTGATAAAATCTTAGCCATACTCTTCACAACACAATCGGACTTCAGTCTCAACCTGGACATACATTCAAATCAACCAATCCCTTTAACATTCATTAAGCAGAAAATGTGGATCAAGCTATGCACATTCAATGAACTCACTTGGCTAAGGGAAAGGGTTAAGAGGCAGATATGGTGTCTTCACATATGGTTAAGTAATACATAACAAGGTTCTCTCAAGAAATGACTGAGCTTTAGAAGAATGCTAAAGGTAAGGGCCAACCTATGCATACAAGAACAGAATCCCATCTATCCAAAGATGTGAAAAGCTTATTTCAGCTTTCCTATTTCTAATCCCAGAAGATGGTCATATTTCTACCCTTTTACTTGAGCTCTTCTTATTAGCTCACACCTCTAGCTGTTCTTACTCTTAGGGGAGGTTTTCTTCTGATTTTTAGTCACTTCTAGCGGATTGAGGTTTTCCTTATTAGTTATGGTTCTCTTCTTCTTTTTATCAAAGATATTTCAAGCTTTTGGTTTTTTCCTTCCTCTTTTCTATCTTTTCTTTCTTTTGCCCAGAACCAATCTTATCAATATTGCCCAGATCCTTTACTAGAGTAACCAACTCTTTTCTTTTTACATTCTCCCTCCTAAGAGTTCTTAACCTTTTCTTTCTTTCTCCTTTTTCTAATCTTTTCCTGAAAATCAACCAATCCCAAACCCAAAATCAAGCTTCCGCCTAGTCATATCTAGTCCAAAAATCGTGAACTAGAACTACATGGGATGTTATCCTTGTCGGCTCAAACCTAACACTTTTTACCAAGCTCAATCAGAAAAGACCTCACACTCAGTAAATGTTCATGGCTTGAAAGAAGGTTAGGTTAGGGTATGGAAACTGTTCCAATAATGGGAATCAACTATTTGGATTAGCAAGAATGGTAAGGCGGTGAAAGAAAAAACCAAGTATGTATATGTATATCCATGTGTTCAAGTTCAATGCATAGACATGATAATTATTAGTCAAGTTCTGGTTTAAGTATATAGGGAAAGGCATCAAATCACAACATGCTTTAATCAAGATAGGAAGATCCAATTGTGCATTCGAAGCATGGTGCTGTCTTATACTCAAACTCATTCAATATGCATTAGACAACTACTAACCTAGGCATTGAGGTTAATGAATCAACATGCTTACAAGGCTATAATCATCATAATTCCCTATGCAGATGCATCAATCCTAAATGAAACAACTAGACTCAATCTTAAAATGCAAATGCAACTACATGAACACACTCTTTTTGGATAATTTTTTCGAGAAGTTTCAAAACTTTTATGGTTTTTCTATGCTTTAAATGCTATGCAGACACAAGTATGCAAATTGAAAATAAGATTCATAGAAGCAAACATTAAACACATCTTAAATCCTCTCCCAAACTTAAATTACACAGTCCCTTGTGTAATAAAAGTCTGTAAAAGAACTTAAAGATCAACAAGAAAAACAATAAAACATGCGAATGAAAGTATAATAAAAGATGCAAATAAAAATACAATGGTAGGGGAAAAGGATTAGCTCAAGGGTTGGTGAAGTAGGTGGAGACAAGTGCATTCATGCTCTCTCTCTCGTATAGCTGGGCTCTTGCGTGTGGCTGAGGCAGCACTCGATCATCGACTCAATCGCTGGCTCGATCGAGTGGTCGAGCTCTCCTTGGTCCTCTTTCTCTCACGATTAACTTTCTTCTTCCTTTGTCTTGGCTCGAACGAGGACGATCTCAGGGGATCCATCGGTAGGTCTTGGCGTGGTTCCATCCTTAGAGAGCTGCTCTTCTTCAACTTGCCTGAGTTGTGCTTAGCTTTTCTTGAAGACGAACCAGCAACCTTCCCTTGAATCTCTTTGATCTGATCTTTCATCTCCTTCATAGACCCGGACAGCTCCTTCACCGTGTTCTTCAGCGTCCTGATGGTTTTGTCCTGGAACTTGTTCCACCGTTGAAGGATGTTGACGTGCTTGTGAGCTTCTTTTATGCCTTGGCTCTGTCTCGGGTTTGTGGCGAACTCCTGGAAATGGAACGTCTCTGCTGCATACTCAACCATTTCATCCACTTCATCTTGATCTTCTTCTTGTTGGAAACTTCCTGCTTGGGGGATGTAGAGAAAATCTGTTGATGACCAGAAGTCTTTGTTGCTTCCGGTTCTAACCTTAGTAGCGATGGTGTTGGGGAGTATCATCCTAGCGTCACCAACGGCTGGGTGAACAAATTTGTAGAGGTAGCATTCATTCATCCTCTCGATGTCTAGGAAGTGGGTTCTTGTTAGGTGTGGAATGTCTATCCACCTAGGACCATACTCCTTTGAACTAAGCTCCACACCACAAGCGACCAGTATTGGTGTCACTATGCCTCCAATACTCAGCTCCCCCGTGCTACCCTTCTTGTGCAACCTCACTGCCCAATCTTGGTAGTACAACATCTGGTCAATCATAACATTGGTGAGGCATGTATCAGATCTGTCTCCAGCTAGAATCGTGCCATCCCTGGTGCAACTTAGGACCCTGCCAAAAGCTAAATCAAGAATTTGCAACTCGCCATCGTTGATGTTCCCCGTGACCTTCCTAGCAAAAAGAGTGCTAGCTATGGACTTGTGCAAATACTTCAAAACTGGGCTCCTGATTTGTGCACTCTTTGACCTAGAAGAAGAGTAGATTTTTGCTCCACCAATTGTCTCCCACAACGAGAGAAGCTCACGCTTATCAAAGTCTTGGGTAGTTCTCGTTCCGCTTGAAAACCCATACAAAACGTCGATCTCTTTGAAGGTGAGCGAGTAATGTTGGTTTCTGACTGTGAACGTGATGAAGCCTAACCCACCATCTGAGACGTAATCTGGTTCATCCTCGTAGAAGTGCACCCTTAAGGAAGCCAAGAAGTAGCAGGTTTCATCTTCGTATGCATCCATGCTCAGCTTCATGAATGTGTCCAGGTGACACATCTCGAACAAGAACTCAATATCTCTCTTGATCCCGAGCTTTTTCATGGTTTTTGGATGTGGATAGCGGGTGCTGGAAAAGATCATCTCCTTGATTTTTGTAGAGATCTTCTGTGGATTGTTTCTTCTTTCTCTTGACTCGTGGTTGTTCAGCTTCTTCCTCCTCTTCGCCCAAGGGTGATATTGGACGTTTCTCCTTTGTAATGGCATGTCTATCACGTGAGTATTCTTCAGCCATAGGCTCCTCTGCTTCATTATCACTAACCTCCATAGGTTCGGCTAATGCTTTTTCGAGAGAAAAGGAGAGTCTCTTCCTAGAGAATACCCTTGACATCTCTTCCGCCACGGATAAAGGAACTCGATCATCTGCTTGATAAACGGCTCGATCAACAGCTCGAGTGGGGGACCGAGTGGGTGATCGAGTTATGTCTTCCACCTCCATCGGTTCAGTTGGTTGCGATGCGGATCCTCTCAACCTTTGGAAACGCCTTGCCATAGCTTCAGCTGATGAATGACGTGCGGGTTCCCTTCTCCTTGGAGAGTGGCTTAGCCTAGTGGACAGAAGCTGGTTGATCATCTTCAAAGAACCTGGATGGATGAAACTCAAAACCGAAAGTAAGATGGCTAGGAGAGCCTTTTCCCGAAATCAAAGAGAGTTCAAAGGGAGTTCAAAGGAGAGAAGGGAGAGTGTTTGCAAAAGCTTGGTAAATGAAAGGGGTGAGAAGTTGTGAGGCGAATCACTCCCTTTTATAAGCTAAGATGAATGCAAGGAGACAAGGGGGAGCGTGTGCAAGGAATTCAAATTCAAACTCTCCTAAACGCTCCACTCGATCACATGCTCGGTCGTACGCTCGAGTGGGCCATCGAGTCAGCTCCTTGTCCCCTGTGCTTGCCGTTCAACTCGACCAAATTCAAATTTGAATTCAAATTTGAGTGCATCCGTGTACGGACTCGACCATGTGGATCGAGTGGGCCATCAAGTCGTACGGTCGAGCATGTAGATGACTCGGATTAGAAGAGGAGCTCGATTGAGCACATCAAGCGTATGGTCGAGTCGGTTGCTTAGGTTCCCTGTTTGCTCCTGAACACCAAAGACATCAAAAACGAATAGCAAAAACCAAAACCAAATGAAGCAAAACTAAATACGAAAGACTTAAAGTAATATAAACAGGGATAGACATGGGACTTCCTCCCAAGTGAGCTTGTTTAAAGTCACTGAGCTTGACTTGTTATGTTCTTATGCATGGAGTGGTTCATCGAGAGGGACGGAGGTCCCTTCCGGAATGATCATGTCGGCCATGTAGCGCTTGACCCGCTGTCCATTGACTGTGAACTCGGTTCCATCATTTGAAGTTAGGGTAATGGCACCATAAGGCAGGACTTCCTTGATGTCAAATGGTCCTGACCATCTCGATTTCAGCTTTCCCGGAAAGAGCTTTAACACGGAGTTGAATAACAGAACCTGATCGCCAACTGTCAATTCCTTGGGAAGTATCTTCTTGTCGTGGAAGGCTTTAGTTCTTTCCTTGTAGACCTTAGCACTTTCATAGGCGTCAAGCCTGATCTATTCCAGCTCGTGCAAGTCCATTACTCTCTTTTCCTGAGCAGTCTTGATATTAAGGTTCAAGAGTTTTGTCGCCCATAGAGCTTTGTACTCTAACTAAACAGGTAGGTGACATGCTTTCCCATAAAGCAGCTAGAATGGGGTTCTCCCTATGGGAGTCTTGAAAGCTGTCTTATAAGCCCAGAGAGTATCATCGAGCTTGACTGACCAATCTCTTTTCGAAAATCCCACTACTCTTGCTAGAATGGCCTTTATCTGCTTATTGGAGACCTCCACTTGGCCACTGGTCTGGAGATGGTAAGGTGTTGCAACCTTATGCTTCACTACATGCTTGCTTAACAGATTCTCAAACACCTTATTGATGAAGTGAGATCCTCCATCACTGATGACTACTCTTGGGATGCCAAACCTGGGGAAAATTATGCTCTTGAACATCTTCAGTACAACCTTAGCATCGTTGGTTGGACAAGCAATTGCTTCGACCCATTTCGAGACATAATCTACAGCCACCAGTATATAGCTGTTTCCAAATGATGGTGGGTTGAAAGGACCCATGAAATCAATCCCCCAGACGTCAAACACTTCAACTTCCAGTATAGGGTTCTGTGGTATCTCGTTTCTTCTGCTTATATTCCCCATTTTCTGACAGGGGTCGCACCTGGAGATGAAGCTCTGAGCATCCTTGAACATGGTAGGCAACCGTAATCCTGCTTGGAGCACCTTCTGAACAGTTTTGAATGTGGCGAAATGACCTCCGTAAGTAGATCCATAGCAGTGCTCTAGGACTCCTTTCACTTCCTCTTCAGCAATGCATCTTCTGAATAACCCATCTGAACCTCTCTTGTAAAGGTATGGCTCATCCCAGTAATAGTGGTTAATATCTCTAAAGAGTTTATTCTTTTTGTAGGAATCTAGACTCTTAGGGACTTCACCAATGATCATATAGCGTACCAAGGCGAATTTTCTTCCTTCAATGCCAAGGCTTCAGTTGCTGCACTAGCAGTTCCTATTCGATCAAGGGCTCGATCGACCACTCGATCATGGAGTCGAGTATTGGCTCGAGCTGGTGATCGAGTCGGTTCGATCCGGATGGCCATGAGTGACTCTTCAGGCATAGAATCATCCATGGGCAATTCATCCTCTATCCTCATTCTTGACAGGTGATCAGCCACTCCGTTCTCTGTGCCTTTTTTATCTACTATCTCCATGTCAAATTCTTGCAACAGAAGTATCCATCTTAGCAGTCTGGGCTTGATATCCTTTTTCGCATAGATGTGTCTCAATGCTGCATGATCTGTGTAGACAATGACCTTGGATCCCACTAGGTAGCTTCTAAACTTCTCGAAGGTAAACACCACTGCTAATAGTTCCTTCTCTGTAGTTACGTATCTCCCTTGCGCTTCATCTAAGGTTCTGTTGGCATAGTAGATAACATGCAACTTTTTGTCAATCCTCTGCCCCAGAACAGCCCCTACTGCATAATCAGATGCATCACACATGATCTCGAATGGGTAGTCCCAGTCAGGAGCTTGGACTATTGGAGCTGAGATCAAGGCTTCCTTGATCAGTTGGAAAGCCTCTAAATATTCAGAATCGAAGTTGAACTCTATCTCCTTGCAAAGTAGCCTTGTGAGTGGCCTGACTACCTTAGAGAAATCTTTGATGAACCGTCTGTAAAAACCAGCATGAGCTTCTAATATCTTTGACAGTCCTTGGTGGTTGCAACTGCATCATCACATCCATCTTGGCCTTGTCTACCTCTATCCCTTTCTCAGAAACCTTTTGCCCCAAAACGATACCCTCTCTGACCATAAAGTGGCACTTCTCCCAGTTCAGAACCAGGTTGGTTTCTTCGCACGTAGCGAGTAGCTTGCATAAATTCAGCAAACAGGAGGAAAAAGAAGAGCCATACACGAAAAAATCATCCATGAACACCTCCACCATCTCCTCTATTAAATCTGAAAATATAGAAATCATACACCTCTGAAAGGTAGCAGGTGCATTACAGAGACCAAACGGCATTCTCCTGTAGGCAAACGTCCCATAAGGGCAAGTAAACGTAGTTTTCTCCTAATCGTTAGGGTGTATGGGAATCTGAAAGAACCTGCTATATCCATCTAGGAAACAGTAATAAGGATGGTTTGCAAGCCTTTCTAACATTTGGTCGATAAATGGCAATGGAAAATGGTCTTTTCTAGATGCAGCATTTAGTTTTCTGTAGTCTATACACATCCTATGGCCGGTAATTGTTCTAGTGGGAATGAGTTCATCCTTATCATTTTTAACCACAGTCATACCCTCCTTTTTAGGAACACAATGCACAGGGGATATCCAGGTGCTATCATAAATAGGATAAATAACTCCAGCTTCTAACAACCTAAGAATTTCTTTCTTAACCACCTCCTTCAAATTTGGATTCAATCTTCTCTGAGGCTCTATACTAGCATACGATTCATTTTCAAGATTAATCCTATGCATGCATAAGCTAGGTGAAATTCCCTTGATGTCATCCAGTGAATATCCTATAGCTCTTCTAAACCTCTTTAGTTCAGTCAACAGCAGTTGTAATTCATCATCATTGAGTTCATCATTCACTATGACTGGATAGGTGCAGTTAGGGCCCATAAAAGCATACCTTAGCCCTTTAGGAAGTGGTTTGAGGTTAACCTTAGGTGCCTTCAGCTCAGACCAATCGTTAAATGAATCATAGTTAGACTCGATCCTTGGCTCGATCGGGCACTCGATCGTGCTGGTCGAGCTGCTGGTCGAGTGGCCTGGTTGAGTCTAACTTGTTTTTTCCTCAATTGACCCAATCTCTTGGCTACTGAAAGTGGCATGAGGCTTATTGAAGCTCCAAGATCGCAAAGACAGTTTTTAAAGCTCAACGACCCTAAGGAGCAAGGCAAGGTGAAACAACCGGGGTCACCTAATTTCTGGATCACCGTCTTCTGTACAATAGCACTGCATTCTTCACTTAGCACTACCATTCCCTGGAGCTCTTTAACTCTTTTCTGTCAATGTATCCTTCAGAAACTCTTGATATGGAGGTATCAGCATAAAAATATCTAACAGAGGCATCTTGACCTCAATTTCACCCATCTGCTTATCAAAAAGAGCTTTATACTTCTTCATTTTCTCTTGCCTGAATCTGCTTGGAAATGGAAGCTTACGCTTGTATGGAGGACGAACAAAGCATGTTTCCTTTTTCTTTGCAACAGGAGTTGGTGCTTGATCTTCCACTCGATCAGCCACTCGACCACTCACTCGAGTGGTCTGATCGAGTTGGTCGTTCTGTGCTTCATCTTGAGATAAATCCCCCTTGACTTGGTCGTCACTGTCCGCAGTGTCGAGAGTAGGTCCTTGTCTGGTAGGCAGCTCTCTTCCACTCCTTAGTGTTATGACATTGACAAACTCCTTGGGATTTTGGATTGATTTCCCTGGGAGTTGTCCTACAGGCCTTGGAGAAGAAGTGGAGGCAGAGTTGCTTTCTAAGTACTAGATCTTTGAGTTCAGTGTCTCGAATTTGCTGTTAAGATCACTGTAAGTGCAGTCTATCTCTGTATGAACCTCTGCAAGCTTCTTAGATATCTCCAATGCACCAGATGTCTGACCTTGAAGAAGCTGTTGTAGCATAGTCTTCATATCCTGATCCGAGTTGGTAGGTGGTTGCGCTCGTGGAGGTTGAAAACCTGGTGGACCCATTACGCCATGCTGTTGGTAACCGCCCTGAAACTGTTGCTTAGGTACATAGCCTGGATTCTGATTGTAGGGGATGAAAGGCTTGTGCTGAGGTTGTTGTTGCTGAGGAGGGAATACTTGATCTTGTGGATTGGCCACATTTGTGCTCCTATAAGACAAATTGGGGTTGGGCTTATAGTTGTTATATCCTTTGTTGTAGCCTTCCTGGTTCTGAATGTAGCTAATATCTTCCTGCTGATCAATGACCCCATCCTGAACCTGAAGTTGTTCCTCATCACATACAAAGTGAACCTGCTTCTGCTGAACTAGAAGGAGCTTATCGAGCTTGTCATTAAGAGCTTTGATCTCCCGTCTATGCTTATCATCACTATCATTACTCCCCCTGATGCTTCTATCATAGTCTTCGTTATAGTTCCCATCAGATTGAGAAAGGTTCTCAACTAACTCCCAGCCTTCATTAACGTCCTTATTCAGAAAGTTTTCATTGCTTGCAGTATCTAGAAGCATTCTGATCCGGGGAAGAACTCCTCTGTAAAGTGTGCTGAGAAAGGATTCATTGCTGAATCCATGATGAGGGCACTGAGATTGGTAGCCCTTGAATCTCTCCCAAGCCTCACAGAAGGTTTCTACATTTCTCTGAGCAAACCCGGAGATCTCATTTCGAAGTCTAGCTGTTCTGGAGTTAGAGAAGAAATTGGCAAGGAAAACTCTCTTGCAGTCATCCCAGGAGGTTATTGATCCCTGAGGAAGAGTCTTCTCCCACTGATGGGCTTTGTCACCAAGGGAGAAAGGAAAGAGTCTCAGCTTGAATCCATCCTCACTGACTCCATTAATCTTTGTAAGGCTGCAGAGCCTGTCAAACTCATCAAGATGGTCGAGTGGGTCCTTCATAGGTAATCTATGGAACTTGTTGCTCTGAACCATTGATATCAAGCCACTCTTGATCTCGAAATTATTGTTTTGGACAGGAGGAGGTTAAATCTCATGCCTCTGTGTGTGGGTAGTAGGGGCATCTCCTGTTCCAATGTATCGTGGTCGTCGATGTGCAACAGGTGGTTGCTCGTCCAGGTGGCCTTGTTGGCCTTGTTGGTGTGCCAACTAACTTGATCCGGGTGATCTAATCTGACGTTATCTTTTTGCGCTCTCAACTGACGTTGTAACCCGTCAATGTTATCGATATAGCCAATGAGATTATGGTTGCCTTGCGATCTGGTGTGCATACAGATGAAGGAAACTGGACTCGAGTTCGTACTCGATTGAGCACTCGATCGTGCTGGTCGAGCTGCTAGTCAAGTGGGCGATCGAGTGGGCCTGGAACACGAAACAGAGAAAAACAACCAAGTCAGTAAGCAAAGTAGGGTGAATAAGAACTTGATCTTAAGCGATCCAAAATCCTAAATGTAACAAACAAACACCCAACTGGCAACGGCGCCAAATTGATAATAGGTTTTTTGCTATCAATTACCCTAATGCATTATGATGTCATTGCAATAGAAAAGGTTATCAATCCAATCAGGTGTGATGCTAACAGATATATGCAACAGATCAATTTTAGTCAAGCCAAGCGATAGGTTTTTATGTCTAACAACCTAAGTAAACAAAAAGCATTAACATAAATGTATTAATTTTCAGGTTCGTGGCGTTGTGTTTCCCATATCATCAAGATGATATCGAGTACGAGATCTGGCCAGTAATCTGAACCGTTTCAAACCGTGGTTTTTAATCTCTAGGATCTATCCATTACTCGTTAAGGGTTTCCAACCGATAAACCGGAAAACTATATAAGTTTGAACCTAAATCAACAGAAAGCATAAACAAGAAACTTAAACAAGCAATTAAAACTAACAGTAACTAACAGGAGCAACAGAAGCTATAGAACTACAGAAACAGAGAAATGCAACAGAATACTCAAATAAACAAGAAGCTCTTAAGGATGGGGTAATGGATCAGTGATTCTTCCTTAATCTACCTAGGTGTTTAACAAACTCAAGCAGAGCTAATCCCTATGCAATAGACTCATAAGCTGATTAATCCACTCTCATGACAGAAATCATCAAGTTAAGATAGTTCCAAACCTAACTCATTAGCGAAATCTAATCTAACAGGCATTAGGATTCTTTCTATTAAAGCCAATAAATACTCTAGACATCTAATCTCTTAGGCTGGATATGTAAATCTCTGCAATTAGTTGATTCAGACATTTCATCAAACACTTGGTGGGTGTGGAAATGTCTGGGTTCTAACTTCAATTGATCAAAGAGAAATTAGCATTAAGAACACTAATCCAGAAGGAATTCATAGAAATCTAACCTTAAACGACCTAGGAGACTAAAGATTCGTCACTAATCTAACTCATCCTCAAGAACCCGAAAACTACTCAGACCTCATGAAGAACACCAAAGACTCAAATCCAGAAATCAATAAAACTTGCATATCAGATAGGTAAGGATAAGAGGAGAAAGAAGTTTCAAAGAATCAAATGCAAATACTCAATAGATCAAAAGATATCTGGATTACAAAATCTGGATGTTCTTGGTGGCTACAGAGAAAAACCCTAAGAAAAAACGTAATGTCCCTTGGGTTATGACAAAAGGGATATTTATAACCTCAATCTAAAACCCTAATACAGAAAATAACAAAATAACTAAGTCGGCAGTTCTACTCGATCGAGCACTCGATCGTCTGGTTGAGCTGTTGATCTAGTGGTTGGTCGAGCTCTTCTTTCGTGTGGTTTGAGCATGCACTCGATCATGCAGATCGAGTGGTTGGTCGAGCTCTTCTTTCGTGTGGTTCGAGCATGCACTCGATCATGTAGATCGAGTGGTTGGTGTAGCTATTCCTTCGTGTGGTTCGAGCATGCACTCAATCATGCACATCGAGTGGGCGATCGAGTGCCTTCCTTCCTCTGTGTCCTATGCTCCTTTCCCAGCTTCATCCATGTCGTAAGCCTCCATTCCTTCCCTAGCCCTTAAGAGCTCCAGATTACATGTTTCAACCCCATATACAGAACGTGTATGCAATGTTGATGCAAGAATGTCTAAGTGTGCTGAACGGAAGTAAATGGTTCTAGATGATTCGAATGAAGGATAAAACAATGTAAAAAGGGTGACGAACATGTGCCTAAAACGGGTAAAATACAGAGATATCAGTAAGGGTCTAGTTTCAAGAAGGAACCAGTTGGAGGAAGGCAAGGGTCTAGTTTCAGGTTGAGAGGAAGGTAGTTCAGTTGGTTTGAATTACGAGGAAGTGGTTCCAACAGGTTGTGGCAATGCTGGTGCTCTTACTCTTTACGAAACACCATTAGAAGAACATTATGAGCTAGTGGATAATGATGGTCGTGGAGAGTTTGAAAATATATCTTCAAGTGATGATGAAGATAACAGAATGGATTACTCTTCAGATAGGAGTATGGATAACAATATGGAGCATGAATATATTCCAAGTGAAGAGGAAGAAAGGGATCAGTTTGCTCAGAGATGGGAAGATGGTATGGATTTGAAACTTGGTCAAGAATTCAATAATAAGAAGGAAGTGAAAGCTTTTGTTGAGAGAGGTGCACATAAAAGTTGTTTTGCCTTCTCAACAAGCAAGAGTGAGAGAGATAGATATGTGTTGAAATATCGTCAATATAGACAAGGGTGTGAATGGTATTTACGAACTACAAAGGTCAAGAATTCAGAGTGTTTTCGTGTACAAGTATACATCAACTCGCACACATGCTCTCGGGCTAGTTCTAGTACAAGCGGCGGGAATAGAAACAGAGCCACATCGGGATTAGTTGCTGGTCTTTTGAGAAAAGACTATCCAGGTATAATGAAGACTCCAAGTGCTAAACATCTCATGAGTTTGGTTCAAAGAAAATATGGTGTCCCACCGTCATATAGTACCTGTTGGAGGGGAAAGAATGAAGATGTTAATGAGTTGCATGGTGATCCAGAAGAAGGATACAAGCAGTTGTACTCTTATTTGTATATGCTAGAGCAAGTGAATTTTGGAACAAACACAGCTGTTAAGTTGGATGAGGAAGGAAGGTTCAAGTATGTATTCATCGCACTAGGAGCTTGTATTGAAGGGTTTGAATCGATGAGGAAAGTTCTCATTGTGGATTCCATTTTTTTGAAGACTTGTTACGGTGGTGTGCTAATGATTGCTACAACTCAGGATCCTAACCGTCACACCTATCCGATTGCATTTGCTGTAACGGATGGTAAAAATGATGCAAGTTAGAACTGGTTTTTCGAAACTCTGAAAACCGTTATTAAGGACAGTAATGAGTTGGTTTTTGTGAGTGACAGAAACGCAAGCCTCATAAAGGCGGTGCGTGAGGTGTACCCCGAGTCTACACGTGGGTACTGTATATTCCATTTGTCCCAAAATGTAAGGCTAAAAGTTTCAAACGTCAACAAAGAAGTGGTTGCGCAGATGTTCAGGGATATTGCTCAGATTTATTCAGAGCATGACTTCGTAAAAAGGTACGATGATTTTAGAAGACGATATCGTAGAGCTGTAGAATATCTAGATGAAAGCGTTTGGTGTCAAAATGGACGAGGTGCTATTTTCCCGGAGCAAGGTACAATATAGACACAAGTAATTGTGTAAATTCTCTGAACAAAGTGATTGAGAAGGCTAGACACTACAACTTGTTACCTATGATAGATGCGATAGTCGAGAAAATTTCTGAATGGTTTAACAAACATAGGAAAGAGAGCGTTATATACGGAAACTCTGGGAGGCTCGTAGTACCGCAGGTGAATGACATAGTGCACGAGAGATGTGCGGAAGCGTGTCATTTGATTGCGACTGAGCTAAACGTATACATGCTTGAATATAGTACGATTGGACGGGATAGGAAGCATTATATGGTGGATTTGCGAAACAAGACATGCAATTGCAAAACTTTTGATATTGACATGTATCCTTGTGCCCATGCGATATCCGCAGTGTACAGACTCATGAGGGAAGAATCAAGAAGGCATAACATCGAGCTACATGAGTTGTGTTCGTCAAAATATTTCGTTAACCAGTGGGTTTCCATGTATTGCAAGACCATTTATCTAGTGCCGCATAGCTCTGACTGGAATATTCCTGCAAATATTGAAGAAAAAAATGTTTTACCTCCGAAGGAAAAAAAAAACCAAAAGGGAAGACGTCAAGTATGAAGGAAACCATCAGTAGGAGAACCACAACGAAAGAAGAAGCCGGCTCAAATCACAAATATTGAGAACCCAAGTAGTGCTGAAGTAGGTGTCCCAAGTGGTGGTGCCTGATTTGGAAATTTTCATTGTTACAATCTGTTTGGACAACTAGGTAATACTGGTTATTGTATTTGTACTACTATGTTTGAATTTGTATTTATATGTGTTTGAATTATATATGTGTTTCAATTGTTTATGTGTTTCAATTATATGTCGCATATGAACATTTCATTGTTAAGTTTACTATACAAAATTAATTAAAAAAATTAAATAATTAATTTTCAAAAAAATCAAATAAACATAATTAAATAAAAAGTAATTATTTTACTTTTGAATTATTTCACAACATAAGATCAATTATTTTTGTGTTTCAATATAAAATACAAAGTACCTAATTTAAAACGATTTCTTGAATATTATATATGAGTTTTCTCCCACAATCACCTTAGGACAACCTTACATTTTTAAGAAGAGTTTGTTAATGTCATATACCTTATGAAGCAAAACTTGAGAAAAATATGTTTTTTCATATATGATGGTATGGAAGACTCGGAAATGTGTTACAAATTTTCAAAATGAGCCGGACAACTAAAATTTATTTTTTATAACATGATATAACTGCGTAAATAGGGAAAACATCAAAAGGACAACTATGTGTTACATTTGTAACACTGTTATACTTGGGACAACTATGTGCTATATAACGGCGCATATGACTTAAAACGTGACATAACGGTACACATGTCTTAAAACGTGACTTACTTTGATTGGAAGTTGGCTTTTTGTATTAATATCCAAATTTTTGGTCCCAAAGTTAAAAAAAGAGAAAACATACTTTTCTCCAAATCGAATTCTAGGGTTTCGGTTTCTCTGCCAGGTTTCTCCAATTGCGACGACCAGGAGCTTGAAATCGAGTCTTTTTCTACCATTTCTCCTGCTAATTTGTCAACAGCAACGTCTGGGTAAATTTAATCGACCTCAATTTATTCTTCTATACTCGAAATATAGTCAATTTAGCTTGTATTAGGATCTGAATTTCTTTTTCGAAAATGGAATTTGTATAGAAAATGGGTAAATGGAAATGCATTGACATGTTTTGTGAGGAGTTCGATACTGGCTCCAACAACAGCAGTTCATCATCCTCGGATGACGAACTCATCCTCTCCAAATATGATTATATGGCAGATATCACTCAGACTCCGGTGATATGGGAGCCCTCACCTATTGGCATTCCGACTACATGTTACTGTGGCAAACCAGTTGTGCTTAAGACTCAAACAATTGGGTTGTTGACTGGTCAAAAATTCTACTCCTGTTCTGGTGATATTCATGTAAGGATCCAACTCACCCTATCACATTATCCATTTTGTGCTTATTGTTATCCATTTTGTGTTTATTGTTATCATTGTGATAATGTGAAGGATGGAGATTGCCACATTTACAAGGAGTTGAGTGATGCAATCTTGGAGGAGATTACTTTAACAAAAACCACATTGGGAGAAATAGAAGATCGTCTATTTCAATTGTGGATCGCCCGAGTTGATGAAGAGAAGAAGAAGTTTGGCGAGTTGAAGTGAATAAGTACTTTTATGGTTGTTTAAGGGATCTTTGTTCAAGTACTTTTAAGTATCTTTGTATGCAGTATAACCAGCATACATAGTATTATAAGTATTACTTGTTTTACCAGTATAACCAGGATACATAGTATTACCAGTTTTAAACATCAAACCTAATATAAGTCAATGTACCTAATATAAGTTCTGATTAAAAGTACTTAAAACCATTACAACAACAAACCAAAGCACATAGTTCAAAGTTAAAACCATTACAGCAACAAACCAAAGCACATAGTTCAAAATTGTTCAAACACATACTTCAAATATAAATAGCTAGAGTTTGTTTATAGATACACATAGAGGAGTTGGATCAGTCTTTCCTGGATTCTGCTTTCTTTTTCTTCTTTTCTTCCGTCATAGTCGTGTAGGGAGACTTCTTTGCATTTGATGGCTTCCTCGTCCTCTTTTGACTAACTTCTTTCTCACTGTCCTCGACAGCTTCTTCCTCAGTTGTACCTATACCACCACCAGTTGTACATGTACCACCACCAGTTGTACCTGTACCATCATCAGTTGTACCACCACCACCAGCAGTTGTACCTGTACCACTACCACCACCAGTTGTACCTGTACCATCATCAATTGTACCACCACCACCACCAGTTGTACCTATACCACTACCACCACCAGTTGTACCTATACCACCACCAGTTGTACCATCCTCACCACCAGTTGTACCATCATCACCAGCAGTTGTACCATCATCACCAGTAGTTGTACCACCACCACCGGATTAATAAACAGGATCAAAATGGCTATCATTCAAAGTTTGCCACCTCACAAATGATTCCACTTCCTTTAGCCTTCTATCCTGCCCACCAATCAAGTTTAACAATTTTTCAAAACCATCTTCAACACATTTATTCATCTTCATCATTCCTTCTTGTAGATCTAACATGCCTTTCTTTAGTTTTTTCACTTCATCATTAGACACAACATGCGGTTCTTTCTCCACATTATCCGCCTTTTTTTCTGCACCCTCTTCCCCACCAGCCTCGCTCTCAGCAACTTTTTTTTGTGCAGCCGCCACTTGGGCATGGACATCACGGACATACATAAAGGGAAGAAAAACCAGCTTTTTGTCAATAGAATACCTGTTCTTCCAACTTTGAACAATGTAGTCATCAACATCTCGATCGTTCTTCGCCTCATCAAAGATTTGATCACAAAGAGCTCGCTCACCATTAGTTGGGACTAAATGATTCTCTATGTACTATGATTATACAAAACATACTATAAGATTTAACAACACAATCATAAATAACATGAGTATTACTAACTAACAAGAGTATTACTAGTAGTATTAATAGTATTACTAGTAGTATTAATAGTATTACTAACCTTAGTTGTTCCCAGTGATTCATATAAATCATCAAGTGCAAAACCTGACACCGAATGTTTCTTGAATCTAGTCGTACACATCCTCGGACAATCAGATCTTCCACCTTCGTTATACTCTCGGTACTTCAACTTCAAAACTGGAATTGATTCAAACGCCAGAAGCTACAAATTATTTAAACAAAACACATTAGCAATTTCAAACAAAGATCTACAAAGTAAATGGTTCTTAATTACTGATTCACCTCCAAAGGAAGACTGAAACTTGGATAAACCAATTGTTCTCTCGTGACAACTCTATCAAATTTAGCAAACAATGCATTCATTTGCTTGAGATTGTCATCTAAAGAATAACGTCCCCATGGAAACGACCGACACAATTCTAGGTCGTTAACCGCCTTGAGAAAGAAGGGCTCTATACTTTTTGCTCCTTTACCGG
This sequence comes from Turritis glabra, assembly GCA_900406565.1. NCBI lineage: Eukaryota > Viridiplantae > Streptophyta > Magnoliopsida > Brassicales > Brassicaceae > Turritis > Turritis glabra. The sequence goes on from OVBN01000220.1 coordinate 374,759, forward strand.
TTATTTTTTTCCCTTTCTTTGTCTGCCCAACAATTACTGCAGATAAGAAATACAGGACAGCCATGTTCAACCTATCTCTACAACGGTTCATGGTCAAGAACTTATGTTCCACAACTTCATACGTTATGGTTGACCCTCTCTCGAAATGCTTTTTGACAAAGTCTAAACCGCCCAACCTATCCCACTCCAATAAATAATTATGACAGTATAAACCAGAGAGGATACCGTGTTCTCTGATTGAATACCTCATAGGAACACCGTTCAAAATAAACCAAGCTTCCCCCTTCTTTAAAGTACGCGCAGTATGAAGAAAAAGCATCCACATCCCCTGAGCCTTATGCTTATTCTCCAAACGCATGTGAAAGAAATTTTTAAACTATGGATGCTCATGAAACCATCTGATCTCATTTCCGTTAAGTACTTCAGTAATTGTCTCTACTGCCTTCTTAAGGTAACACCTTGATTGAAGCTTCAGTTTCTTCTGATACTCGCTATTCCTGAAGTACATTTCTGGTACTAATGGTACGGTTTCGTAATCTGAATCCTGCAAATCATACACATAATAATAAGAATTACTTCATTTCTCATTCCAGTTATACCTAGTTATACCCAGTTATACCCAGTATTACATTTTATTTGTAACTCTAAGTTTGGTGTTACTCCATTTCTCATTCCAGTTATACCTAATTATATCCAGTTATACCCAGCCATACACAGTATTATATTTTATTTGTCTATCTAAGTTTGGAGTTACATACCGTTGCTTCATTTTCCTCTGTGTCCTCTCCGGTTTTGTCTTCTTCCTCCTCTGAACCATTTTTCTCTTCTTCAGCATCTGAACCTCCTCTATCTTCACCTTCGGATCCTTCATCGTCTTCCGAAATCCTTTCTTCATCGTTTTCCTCTTCTTCGGAAACCCTTTCTTCTTCACCACTAGATGGACTCGAGGGCGAACCGCATGCAGGTTCGGAAGGAACCCATAAATCAATTGGATTTTCATCTACTCCAACTGATGGATTTTTTATACGCAGCGGTATCGAACCTACGACATAATCAAAATCAAATCGATTTATACCCAATTCTACACTACGAAACTGACGATAACTAGTTTAGATTGAAAAGATTTAACGGATTCGAACAAACATTACCTCCAAAATCGCAGATTGATTATCCGTTATCCCTGGTTGTCCCTAGTTGTCTTGATTTTTGAGAGAAGTTGAGTTTGCGACAATTCCAATATAAATCGAGAGGAATTGCGGGAGTTAGAGAAGTGGGAGGGAGGGAATGGATCGTGGACGGTTTTATCCGATTTATGTGGAATGGGTAAAGATTCGGATCGGATTTAGGTGGTTGGGTCGTAATTAAGTTGAGTTTGTTTGGTTATTATGTATTTTTATTCATTTTCGATATAAAAACAAAATGTCAACAAATTATAATTTAGAGAAGGGCTTTGCAAATTCATCTTATTATAACGCCGGGTTATATCAGAATTTGATCCATTTGCAACCCACATCAAACTTTTTTTCTAATAAATCGTTTCTTGGTTTTCCTTTTAAATATATAATATTTACCTATTGATTTTTTTTCATATGAATTTTCATGTTTCCTTCTTACTTAATTATTTGTAGATAAATTATATTTTAATAATTGCATTTGACTTTTTTCTAAATCTTTTAATATGTCTTTTAATCTAGTTCGTATTAGTTCTACAAATAGTAACATCAATTAATCAATATGCACCCTAAACTATACACTGAGACAAATATGTATCGATATTTGAAGAAAATAAGATAAATATATTTCATAAAAAATTCTTTCTCACCAATATTTTAAATTATTTTCAAAAATAGAAAATGTTGAAAATTATTACGTTATTTGTAGAACTAATACGAACTAGATTATTTTCAAAAACAGCTATTTATAGAATCAATGATATTATTCTTAGTTTTCTTTTATAACTAAACACTAAATGGTGATACATATATAAAAAATTAGCATTGAAATTTTATTTTAATAAATAAATAATATTGTTATATATTAATATGTGATTTCCGTTAAAATATTTTTTGCTTCGCCACTGCTTGTCACACTTGTGTCGTGAATTCCAGTCATAAATAGTAAAATATTGTTTTATTTAAAATTTTCAAGTGTATGTTTTGTACATATTAGGAATTCACATGGGAAGAAGTATACGACAAATTGAAGAAAACGAGGTTTGAGGAAACAAAAACTGATAAAAAGGAATTCATATAGAGACAATGATTTTATCTCTTTTTTTTCAAACCTCTATTGTTCCCCTTAGTTTATGTGTTGCCTCGTAAGTTCTATATAAGATCATTCAATGATCACAGACACAACTCGGGATGATACATGTTCAATCTTCCAAGTCAATAATGATTTCACTCCAAAGAAAGACGTCGCAGGAGTTGGAAGATTTCTACTGCTGCTTTAGACGTCAAAAAATATATCTTTATTTTTAAGGCATCATTTTCGGAAGAAATATATATATAGTGTAGCGGCATTGCTTTGTTTTCATTAGGCACTAAGTGTTAAGTTCGGACAATGGTTTTTATGATTTTTTTACATATATGTGTTAATTGGGCCCAAAACATTTTCTTCCGCATTAGGCATGTCACCACTTTGGACCGGCCTGGTACTAGTCCATATTAATTTGTTTACCTTTTTGTTTTTCTAGTATTCTAACAGTGATGCATATCGTTAACTTTTACATGAAATGTTCTTAGAAATATTGGTGCGTCTCCCAAAACTTCGTGTCATTCATATGTTTGGTATGCAAGAAGTTCTTGTGAATTTTTCATTCGTGGAAGATGATCAATATGAGGCGTCGCGTTGACCAATCTTCCCTGTAGTTGATTTGTTTTGCGTAGGAGTGAGAATAACCTAATGGAGGACTGATTCCAATCAACTGCGTGGATGTCGGATTCACACACTCAAGTATTTGTAATATTTATGGGCTTAAACTCTCAAGATCAAAAGTACAAGACAAATATGTATATCAAATGTATAAAGATGTATGAAAAGCGTACAAAAAAGTAGACAAATATGTAGAGAAATAACTGTATTGTATTGATAATGTAGAAAGAAATTGATCTCCTTTTTGGTATATGGGGTTTCATATATATACACAACGATTACACTTAATTGCCTAATCAATATAATAATTTTTTTTAATGTGTTTGTTTTGATCTTATCATCAATGTTATAACGTTTTAATTTGCATTTCTTTGGGCTTTGTCTTCGGCCTTCATGCCTTCAGTTCACCTCTTGGACTGCAAACTCTTCCTTCGCTTTATTACTCCTCTGCGAGCTCTTCAGTTCGTTTCACCATGAAGACTTCGGTTCGGCTTATTTGGCTGCGGGACCCCTGATGCTGACTTGGAAGTGACGTGGACACAGTGCCAACCATGAGGTCAAGCAAGCCAAGCTTAGGTTTGCGGCCTTCATTATATTAAGTATTTAAGCGGCCGACATATGCAAATATTTTCTAGTAGACCAATGGTTAAAGCAACTGAAAAACTTGTAAAGGTCTAGAGTTTGAATCCTTACAACTGCAACTGTTGTTAATTTTTTTTTTTTTTAACATTTTAGTAATTAACTAATCTTTTTTTTTAAGTTGTTTGTAGTCCTAAAATTCTTAAGGATAATTCTGCGTGGACATCTCTTTCTGGATTCCGAACTAAGACCAACAAACTAAAATGCCTAAACATGAACTACCTACTCGGTCCCTCTTCACCGTTGGTCCAATGGTGTATTTTATCAGTGAATCAAGTTACTAACCCAGCAAATGCGTGCATATACAACTCCAGGTTTAAAGAGTTCCGGCAAAGTCCTACCATGTGACTTCAACTTACATACAAAAGTTTCATGTTGGTTTGCAATAAGCTTTACGTCATCGGTAGTGGACGAGACAGTCGAAAGGGACTCTAAGCCAAATCCTTCGATCTCACTATCCAAGTTTAGAGACCTGCCTCATTTATTGAGCCACATACAACCGCTTTATTACAACACAAAAAACGAGTGATGCGACTGTTTTGATATGTTTAGCGATGATTGATGGAAGATCGGACTTATATGTTTCGTTGATATCACCGACATCATTAATAATAGGGGAGATATATATATATATATATATATATTTTTTTTTTTTTTTGTATCAAAGTAGAGAGAGAGATATACTTATCTTGCATAATCCAATTACAACCATGTTATCTCAACAGATTTGCGTGATTCCATATGAATATATATCATATTTTGTTACATGATTTTTAAACATATGTACCCATAAATTAAAATGATAATATCATTCCTACTCTATTTTGTTTCTTTTTTTCTTTTATTTTTCTTCTTCTTTTTGTTTACTTTTTTCGAACTTGATTCTTCGAAAATCACATCTGATGCGCGCTTGACATCATCCATCAAATTAAGCATTTCGACTACAACGAGAATCATTGAAAAAAAATATTGAACTTAAACCATATAAGTCAATTATATATATATATAGTTTAATTAATCATATAGTTAAAATTATAACTAATGCATAAATTACATACGGACCATGTTGCGAATGATGAAGATGTTCAGACCTTTGAAGTATTGTCTTCGTCAACTTGTCTTCTTTTTTCATTATTTCCCATACATGCTCACATTTAGCTACTCGCTCACTTAGAAAATACACTTTCGCCTTTTTACAAAAAAATATTTAACAAAATACAGTGTTATTATTATTCACCTAATTATTGTTAGATACTTAGATTCAAACGGAATTTTAAAACTAGATTTTTGAGTTCATGGATAACATATATGTGATCTAAAATACAGTAGAATGGATTTACCATTAAAGTTTCAATATGTAGCCCCAAAATCTAAATATACTTAGACGTGTAGTCATTGGGATATGAAGAACTGAGAAGATAAATAAAATGTGATCTAAATACAGGAGAAGGGATTTACCGTTAAAGTTTTGATATGTAGCTCCAAAATTTCCATATATTTAGACGTGTAGTCAATGGGATGTGAAGTACTGAGATAAATCAAATGTCATTTGACAAATTTTGAAATTTCTTACGACAATACCAAAATCAAGAAACCACATTAAACCACATTCACATCCACACAGTGAAACCATCGTGACATATATGACATATTCAAATAACTAATTAAATAGGAAACCGTTTTGATCAATTTAATTTATAAATATCAGTAGAAAAACAAAATAATCCGTGTACCAGATTGATTCATCATTTAACATTTTGATTACGCTTTGTCGTATATCGACTGAACAAATGGCCCAGATGCCCTTTGTTCAACACCAATTACACCTTCAGATTCACTGCAAAGGTTTACAACCATAGAAAAAGTTATGCAACTATATATATTTGACTCAGTTTGTTTTTTGAAAAGTATACGAAAAGCTATTAAATATATGACAACCAGAAATTGGGTAGAAAGTAGAAACGGTTTAAGATTTTTTTTTTTTGTGATAATTGTTTTCCTATGCATAGTCATTTTATAGCATAAAAATGTAAAACTATCTATGACAAGTCTACAAGTTTGGATGGACTATCACTTAAAAAGGAAGTTCTATTTATTTGTTTGAGTAAAAAATTAAAAATTTAGTCAGATAATAAATTAAACTGATCATTGGAAAATTATTAAATTTTAGTCAAATTTTGCGTTTTTCTTCAACATATATTTATTGAGTAAAACTGTATGTAGATTTGAAATAAATTTCCTGCCTTAATTAACTGTTTAAAGAAATTTTCAATAAAGATATCAAAATATATATATATATATATATATATATCCTCATATAGGTATTTTGGAAATACATTGTAGTCAAAATTGTAGTATTAATTAAACTGTGACAACAACAGTCAATTTGTCTTACATTTTCTAAAGTTATTTAATATTTAACTTTTTCTCAAATATTACTGGTTATCTAGGGGTTAGTATTGGTTAACCATCTCTAAATTCTCAAATCAGTAGTTTTTATTTAATATATAATGATTGATTTCACATTAGGTGCTTACCATGCATAGTGATTTCCATCCAAATTAGGAAAATACGTTATAAAATAAAAGAAGATGCACTTTGATTGATACTTTATGATTTGATATGGTAAAAATAATTTTTGTTTTTGTCAACTACTCCCTCCGGTTTTTTACAATTGACGTTTTACTATTTTCACACAAATTAAGAAAGTTTGTGTAATGTCTATTATAACTTCATCTTCGTTTTCAATGTATTTTTACAAACTGTGTATAATGATTATTTAGTCAAATATGGCTGCTGATCCCAAGCTTCTTTATTCTTGACAATTTAATAAATGCACAAGTACGCATGCAGTCATGCAAACGTATATAAATGCGTAATTATTTTTTGTAGTCAAATTTATGTGTTTTTGATATGAAAATGAATTAATACACTTAACAAAGAAGATTTTGTGGTTAAAATGCTTCTAAAAATTGTCAACATGGAGCCAAAACAAAAAATTAAAATCAGTATTGGAGCCAAATCTGAAACTAATGATGCTTGTTTATATATCGGTAAAACAAAAAGACATGAATCACAATTTCATTTATTATGAATTCTACGTTAGATCTGAATCTTCCTTATATAGCCAATGAAAATGAGTTTTTGTTTGATCGTAATCAAATCTCAATCAATGAGGAATTCTCCCATACTGAAGATGACGATGTTGGAATCGTCAATAATCCAATATACTCCAACGAATCTCTTCCTGAAATAGATCCAGGTATTTTACGGTCTTTAATTTTACAGGTATTTTATCGGGTAAATAGAATGTTTGAAGCATTTGTAATATTTTATATGCACATAAAAAAAGAAAATTTGATACTGAAAAAAAACTTTTTGGTACGAAAAGAAATTTGGTCTATAGAAAGATTAATTTGGTACGTAAACATAAAAAGTTTTGGTACAAAACTTTACTGGAGTAATAATGTTTTTTAAGTATGTGTGATATTTGTATGCACTTTCAAAAAAATTAACATCGTTTTAAAGTATTTGTAATATTTCAATGCACAAAAAAAACAAAAAATTTGGTTAATCCAAAACAGTTTTTTATACTCCCTTTTTTAGTACGTAAAAAAAAATTACTAGTACTACTAAAAAGTTTGATATTTATGATATTTAATTTCTATTTTTACTAATACTACAAAAAATTACTAGTACTAAAAAAATTTTGGTATTTGTAATATTTAATTTCTATGCACATAAAAATAGAAATTTTGTTACGTACTTAAAACATTTTTTTGGTATGTGTAAAAAAATTGGTATTTAAAAATGCAGTATTTTTAATGATTTATTTCTTAAATTTTTTTTATTAATATGATGAGATATATGGAGTAGAGCTTATGCATGAAAATAAAACTATCTCAAACGCAGAACGATAGGCGATATATAATGCTCTGCTAGAGAGAAGTCATGATGGGAAATTAAAAAAATTTACTACTCGAGAAGTTTTTGAATTGTTTTTGGTTCCTATCCGAACAGTGCAACGGAATTGGAAACAAGCAAAAGATACTTCAAATGGTAAAGAAGTTAATGTCTCCCACAAAAAATCAGGACGTGGTGGCCGGAAGAGAATTTCGCTTGATTTGAATCAAGTTATGGATATTCCATTTCACAAGAGAACAACACTTCGATCACTTTCGATGGGTTTGGGTATTGCTCTTTCAACGTTGCATCGATGTGTCAAAGAAGGTACGATTCGACGTCATACTAATGCCATTAAACCAAGTTTAAAGGATGAGAATATGAAAGATAGGCTGAAGTTTTGTGTCTCGATGTTGGAGAATGATACTTTGATTCATGGACCAAAATTTGTTGATATGTACAATATTGTACATATTGATGAAAAATGGTTTTATATGACGTAGAAAACGGAGAAGTATTATTTACTTCCCGAGGAAGAAGTGCCACATCGCACATGTCAAAGCAAGAATTATATTGGAAAAGTTATGTTTTTGGCGGCGATGGTTCGACCGAGATTTGACGAAGAAGGAAATGAGACATTTTCTGGAAAAATATTAGTGTTTTCTTTTGTTACTATGGAACCTCCTAAGAGTCGAAGCAAGCATAGAGATGTTGGAACTCTAGAGCTAAAAGCATCAAATTCTGTGAAAAGAGAAGATATCAAAGCATGTTTGATTGAAAAAGTCATTCCGATAATTCATGAAAGATGGCAAATTGAAGATCGGGAGAAAACTATTTTCATCGTACAAGACAATGCAAGAACACATGTTGAATGTGGTGATAAAGAATTTCAAGAAGCTGCCTCCAAAAACGGTTTTGATATACATCTGATGTGTCAACCATCCAATTCACCGGATCTGAATATTTTAGATCTTGGATTTTTAATGTCATTCAATCACTGTAACATAAGACATGCCCCAAAACCGTAGAAGATCTTATCCATGCTGTGGAGAAATCATTTGAAGAATACCCTACAAAAAAGGTAAATTATATTTTTATTGACTCTTCAATTATGCATGAAAGAGATCATGAAAATTGGAGGATCAAACAAATATAAAATTCCACATACGAAAAAATCTACACTGGATAGAGAAGATCGTCTTCCTCTTCAAATAAGTTGTGATGTTTCGCTGGTCCAGAACGTAATGGATACACTAGCATCGTCTTCATTATTTTATGTATTTAAATTGTTGAACTCTTTGTTGGGAGTTTTTTTATTTGTCAGTTTTTATAGGTTCATTTTCTTCAAATAATTTTTGTTGATCTAAAATTATTTGAATGCTACAAGTATTGTGTTTTGTTTATTATAGCCATTTGGTCAATGATACTACGTACCAATAAAGAGAACAATAGAAAATACTGAATCAATCAAAAAAAAATTAGGCGATTGCAACATGATCAAAATTTCAAATCAGCTTTCTAATGCTAATACTACTAATTAAAAATCTAAGATTAACTTACTTGTATGAAACAAACTAAATACAAAATAAAAAAAAATGTGAAATTATATTCCACATATTTTTTTATTGCAACAACAATACAATTAAAATTCTGATCAGAATTTAAAAGAAATTTAGAAAATAAATCTTCAACATCTCGAATATAGCTTCTTCTTCTTCGATTGTTATATTGGAGTTAAATTCTCCCTCGTCGTAGAAAAACACTTTGTTCAAATCAAAATAACGTTTGACACGATAATGAATCATGTAAACAGGTAGATCTTCCTTCTATTTACTTTCCTCTTTTTTCATTTTGTTTGATTTTATAATTTTTGTGGATTGTAAAAAAAAAAAAAGCAATGGTGGAAACTTTATACTCCACTATTGAAGTACATGTCCAAAAGGACATAAGTATTAAATATTGTCAATTTTTATAAATATTAGAGTCACATAGAATTTTGAACTTGTTGACTGTGATTACATAGTAATAGAAAGACAAAAAGTCATTTTAAAGTGATAATTACATAGAAAAGTGAGAACGTCAAATATTTTGTTACAAAGAAAAAACTAAAACGTCAGTTATAAAATAACGGAGGGAGTATATAATACTGCGTGGATGTAATTTGAAGTGCTCGAAGTGACGACTGTAACACCTCCGAACTGTTCTAGGACTAAGAAGCACGAAGAACGGACCGGAAGCGCTACGTAGGACGCCCGTAGCCAGCCAAGCGAGGTTCGCGGAACGGATTTGTTCGCCTAAGTCGCCAACCGCAGGTGTCGTTCCTCACGATCTCGGCCTAAGGCTTTTCAACCCGTACCGCGATCGTGAGTTGTGTTAGTCTGGACAGGACTAATATTAGTTGGTTTAACTATTTAGCTTTTAGAAATTCGAGTCTTTTACATATATATAATATACGCATAAATCGTTACCAAAACGTATATAGTATTCGAATCTTTTTTAAAAGTGTACATATTATAAATAGTAAGAATTTACAAAAGCTGTACAACTATATTGATTCATCCTAAGTCACGTTGCTCCCTCTAAGGAGGTTGCCCACTAAGGTTTCCTGTAAAACAAAAGTAGCGTCATAAGTAATCTAACATTACTTAATGAACCCGAGATCTCTAAAAAAATAATAACCCAACCCAATCCCCAAGCAATAAGCTGAACAACAAGAAGCAACAAGCAATGTAATTAAACAAGCAACAAGTAAAGCAACAACAAGCAATGTAATCCATGTAGACTCGAATCTAAATATGCAGCGGAAATGCAATAAATATGCATGCTCTCTAACGAAGGCCTTCTCACGAATCCATGATATCCCTAAGGCAATGCCATACACTCCAAGATACACTGTAACGCCCGTGTTCTAGAAAAGGGAATTTTGTCGGGATCGTTACACAGAAATCGTATTTTGGCGTTTTGATTTCCTGAGGTTGTTGGAAATGTGATTTCTCTCTTTAGAGTCGATCTTAAATGTTTTGGGATTGGAGTTCTCGGAAAGCGGATTGATCGAGTGTCGAAAGTCAAACTTGTGTCCAGAAAAGAGAGAGGATCGATCGATCCTATCTTGGATCGACCGATCCAGGTTTGTATTCCAAGGCTGCTGAGGCTTAAGGCCATGGATCGACCGATCCAAGGTGTGGATCGATCGATCCATTGCAGTGGAAGCGTTTGGGGTTCTGCGGCAGTGCGGACGATCGACCCGGAGTGTTGGCTCGATCGATCAAGCTTTGGGAAAGTGAGGATCGACCGATCCAAGGTGTGGATCGATCGATCCAGTTTGCTGAGTGAGGCAGATCGACCGATCCGGTGGGTAGATCGATCGATCCGGTCCTGTCGGCAACTTTTCTTTTTGTTCTCTTTGGCTTCACCTACCTCCATTATTCGGGTTTTCTTCTTCCTTCTTCTTCCTGGGCGATTATTGGAGCTTTGGTGAGGAAAAGGAGAGTGTGAATTCAAGGATTTGGGTGTTGGGTGTGAGAGATCAAAGGGAGAAGGTTGTGGTTGCTTAGAAGGGAAGAAGCTTGTTGTGGTTAAGATGCAGAGGATCTCGTGTTGCGGCGTGGAGGTTCACCAGTTCATTGTGGGCTGTTCGTGGTTCTGTAGTCCGTCCGAATCAAGGTGAGTGCGTACTATGAGTTGATCTAAGCAATTAAGATTTGGTGTGTTTTGGTGTTGGTTTAGAATTATTGAATTCTTGGAGTGTTGCTTGTTCTGTGGTTTGTGGCTGGTTTTCTTGTTGTTTGGGGTTGGGTTTGTGTTCAATTGCCTGTAGGAAGCTTGTTTGAGTGGTCGTTGGCCGTGTTCGGTGGTGGAAGTCGAGATCGGAGTTGCAGAACCTCGAGGATCGATCGATCCAAGGCTTGCAGGTTGTGTTCGAGTTTCAGAACCGTTGGGATCGATCGATCCGTTGTTGGATCGATCGATCCAAGGCAGGTAAGGGGGAGATCGATCGATCCAAGGGAGGATCGATCGATCCAGAAAGGCTTAGAATTGCTGGTTCTTGCGGATGTGTGTGGACCGATCGATCTGGTTGTTTATTGTTTTGAGTTTTGTTGCGTTGTGCGTTGTGAGTGGTTTATCGTCTTCGTTTCTTGTGTGTATAGCTCGTAGATGGGAGGACCGCCTCACTAAGTATTTGTGATAATACTTACGCATCTCTGTGTATTTTTGAGTTGCAGGTAAAGATAAAGTGTGATCGTGGAATCGGGGCGAAAAGAAGGGGATGATTAGGACTCGGATGTTTTTTGTTGTTGTTGTCGTTGTTTGTTGTTGTTCCGGTTGTTGTTTGTGAACCTTAATAGTTGTTTAAACGCGTTCTGTTGTTACCGGTTCTTTGTGTTTAATAATTCCGAGTTTGATTGAAACCGTTTTAACTATTATGTATGGGCGTAATAGTTGTTAAAAAAAAAAACGGGTGTGGTCATCTCACACACAGTGTATAGAGACCCCCCCCCCCTCCCCCAATTCCTTAATCACTACATCGTCATGTAGCCGTCCGGCCGAACCTTCGTATGCCCAGCATACGAACATGATAGAGCATGATTCGCCTAACGCTAGTTATCTAACTAGCACTCATGCAACATGCAACATGCAAAATGCAACATACAACATGCAATATAACAAGCAATACTATTCGTCAACCAACAAGCAATCAACACACAAGCAGCATAACGAGTAATAAATAAGCAAATCATACTTGCAAACAATCACCAAATCATCCAACAAATATACTAAGTATAAACTCCTAACCTCAGGCAAAATATAATAATTAAATAAATAACTAACTAACTAAACCATCCTAATTCACGTGTTACTTCACGTGATCGAAACTCACAGATTTTGTCGAGCGGTTTTCGGCTTCCGAGGGCTTTTTTGGGGAACTAAGGTTGTTTTCTATGGTTTTGGGTCTGAAGAAACTAATGGGCGAAGGAGGTTTTATATAGGGTACTAAGTTGGTGGGAAGAAGCAGGTGGGGGCAGCGGTCGTCTAACATTGCGACACATGACGGGGCAAGTGTCGAACACCGGAACCGTGCGGACACCAAGCTGCTCCCGAATGGCGATACATGGCTGGGTTGATAGGTATCACGGGCAAATCGATAAGGATAACGCCTCAGGATAAGGATGGTTGCCGAACGGATAAGCTTTACCGAACGCGGCCAATCACGGTCGCACACAAAGCCGAACGGATAAGCTTTACCGAACGTGGCCAATCACGGTCGCACATAAAGCCGAACGGATAAGCTTTAGCCATGAGTCAATCTCGGTCGTCCATTGGCAGGATCGCGTCCCGGCCACCGATTATGCGGAATTCTCCTGTGCGGCCAGTTTCAACACCAACTATTCCATCAGCTCGGTGACTCAGCTACCTGCCTAATACGGACGTGATACGTACTATCCGAGATTTCTTCTAACGGTTCCATGAACAGTTAACGATCCACATTGGCTGATGGTACCATTGACCGAACAAAGTACTTATTCGTACCAGCTTGCCTAGAGCGAACTCTCCTTGGCAAATCCTAACTTTTCCTTCGACCAAACTAAGCTAAACCTAGTTTTTGGGTCTTACCTTATGGTTTCTCTATCAAGCTAAGGAGTATTGCCGATAGCCTTTCCTTTGGCTAGATATTTCTGTTGAACAGAGAATCACTCTTTTAGTGGAAAGCTTTGTCGACTTGACCTTGGTTTATGCTTCCTTCCCCTTTTTTAGTGATTCAACTCACTGAATGGGCGAACGGGTCTTGCCTTGCATTGGCTTGTCTACATAGCATGTCCGTATGTCCGGGTCGTAGTCATGGTGAAGGATATTACAACGACCAATTAGCCTATGTTGATTTTTTCATTGTATATAACCACTGTTGGTCTTTGCTCCTCTAACTTAGAGTTCTTGCCAAGTCAAAATGCCTACAAGCCACCATAACTTTTAAGTGTCAACTCACATTTTTTCCATAAATTTTCATTCAAATTTAAATTGTCCAACATTCAAAAAATCTTTATTATGTTAATAACTTGTTGCTAGTGGAGAATTACTAGATTAAATCAGTTTTATTCCTTAATTTTAATGGATATACTCTTTTCGAAATTGGGTGTAGATTAGGCTAAAAATATTTAAAATAATTCAAATTATATATATTCCAAAAGGATTTTTAAATGTTCTGTTTAAAATAAATCTTCAACATATCGAGTATAGCTTCTTCTTCTTCCATTGCTATATCGGAGTTAAATTCTCTCTCGTTATAGAAAAAGACTTTGTTCAAATCAAAATCACGTTTAACATGATAATGAATCGTGTAAATAGGTAGATCTTCCTTCTCTTTACTTTCCTCTTTTTTCATTTTTTTTGATTTCATAATTTTTGTAGATTGTAAAAAAAATGAATGGTGGAAACTTTATACTCCACTAATGAAGTACACGTCCAAAAACCCATAGGTATTAAATATAGTCAATTTTTATAAATATTAGAGTCACATAGAATTTTGAACTTGTTGACTGTAATTACATAGTAATAGAAGGACAAAAAAAATTATTTTAAAGTGATAATTACATAGAAAAATGAAATGAGAACGTCAAATATTTTGTTACAAAGAAAAAAACTAAAATGTCAATTATAAAAAGCGGAAAGAGTATATAATACTGCGTGGGTGTAATTTGAAATGCTCCAAGTGACGACCAATTAGCCCATGTTGATTTTTTCATTGTATATAACCACTGTTGGTCTTTGCTCCTCTGACTTAGAGTTCTTCCCAAGTCAAAATGCCAACAAGCCACCATAACTTTTAATTGTCAACTCACATTTTTATCGTAAATTTTCATTTAAATTTAAACTGTCCAACATTCAATTTTTTTTTATTATGTTAATAACTTGTTGCTAGTGGAGAATTACTAGATTAAATCAGTTTTATTCTTTAATTTTAATGGATATACTCTTTTCGGAATGGGGTGTAGATTAAGCTAAAAATATTTAAAGTAATTCAAATTATATCTATTCCAAAAAGATTCTTAAATTTTCTGCTGAAAATAAATCTTCAACATCTCGAGTATAGCTTCTTCTTCTTCAATTGCTATATTGGAGTTAAATTCTCCTTCATCGTAGAAAAATATTTTGTTCAAATCAAAATTTCGTGTCACAATCGTGTAAACAGGTAGATCTTTCTTCTCTTTATTTTTTTCTTTTTTTCATTTTATTTGATTTTATAATTTTCGTGGATTTTTAAAAAAAAAAATAATGATGGAAATTTTATACTCCTCTATTGTAAGTACATGTCCAAAAACACATAGATATTAAATATAATCAATTTTTATAAGTATCAAAATTACATAGAATTTTGAATTTATACTCCTCTATTACATAGTAATAGAAAGACAAAAAAATTATTTTAAAATAATAATTATATAGAAAAGTAAGAATGTCAAATATTTTGTTGAAAAAAAAACTAAAACGTTATAAAAAAAGGAAAAAATATGATATTGTATGGGTGTAATTTGAAGTACTCCAAATGAATCAATTAGCCTATGTTGATTTTTTCATTGTATATAATTACTGTTGGTCTTTGCTCCTCTTGACTCAAAATTCTTGCCAAGTCAAAACCACCGTAACTTTTAATTATCAACTTACATTCAAATTTAAACAGTCCAACATTCAAATTTTTTTATTATGTTAATAACTTGTTGCTAATGAAAAATTACTAGATTAAATCAGTTTTATTCAAATTAACGGATATACTCTTTTCAAAATGGGGTGTAAATTAAACTAAAAATATTTAAAATAATTCAAATTATATATATATTCCAAAAGGATTCTTAAATGTTCTGCTGATAAGACCGAGGTCTTTAAAACTTATTAGGACTAGGAGAAGTCGACTCATGTTTGCAGAAGTCAGTTACAACCTTATATCCTAAAAATTTAATTTGCATTAATTGTTCCATCTTAATGAATAATAACTAATGGGGGCATTTATATTTCAAAACACTCTCTTATCAAGATTTACTTATATTATTGGTACAACATTTCATGATTACTGGAAAAAAGAAAGTCACATTATTAATTTCACACCATAACACAATTTTCGTCTTCAATTTTCAAACTTCAAATTCCCCTTATCCGGAGATATCAATGGACTTTACCTCAGGCTTCTTCTCCGGCACTTTTGGCACTGTAACCGACAACACACCATTCTCCATACTGGCCTTCACTTCCTCCATCTTCGCATTCTCCGGCAACCTAAACCTCCTCATGAACTTCCCACTCGACCTCTCCACACGGTGCCACTTGTCACTCTTTTCTTCATTCTCACTGCTCCTCTCTCCGCTTATCTGAAGTATGTTCCCATCTTCAACCTCCACCTTCACCTCTTCCTTCTTCAATCCTGGCAAGTCCGCCTTGAACACGTGCGCCTCAGGTGTCTCCCTCCAATCAACTTTAGCGTTTGTGAACGCTGCCACGTCCTTGGCCGGTGCGTTTGCCAACTCTGATTGTGTCAAGAATCCTTGGAACGGATCCCATACGTCCATTGAGAATGGATCGAACACGTTCGTTCGTCGACCTCCAAAAATGCTCGGAATTAGAGACATTACTTCACTTCCCTTACTCTGTTTTGAATTTACTCTGTTTTTGCTTTTGCTTTGCTATGGACTCTTAGCTTTTTGTTGATTCAAACACCTACGTGCCCTAGCGTATTTATAGGTAGAGAGAAGAAGATGGTAGAGGATAAGAAAGAGAGAAAAAGTTCTGCAAGTTTCTTCAAAAATCAAGAATCTTCTTTATAACGTTCGTATGTAAGCGTCGCTACCAGAATTTTCAGGTGCTTTCAAGAAGTTTCGGTACTGAGGGTTGAGCCGACGTGCAATTTATCAAATAGACGGGTGAACGCCATGCCGTTTTTGTTTACATGAGCTTTGTTAATGGGCATCACTATCGTGGCCCATTTATGATCTCTTCGAAATTGTTTTTCTTTAACGGAAAATAAGGTTGAAATTGTATTTTTTTTTTTTAAATGTCGAAAAAAAATAAACTTTTAAATTTCTGAGAAAAAAACATCAACTTTCGAAATATCATTTAAATCATAACTTATCTATAAAATAGCTAAATTTCGTCGATTTGGCTTTTTTAGATATATCTTTAAGCTTCTGTCAGAAATTCGATTACGGAGTTAACTTTCCGTTGGCAATCCCCATCAAACCAAAACGACAACATCTCTTCAATGGCAAAACGACGCTGTTTAACACACTGAAGGAAACTAAAAATCCCCAATTGATTTGTAGGGTTCGAAATCCGTTTCTAGTAATTTATTCTCGTGACATCTGTAATGATTTATTGGCGTTATGATGAGTGGAATCAAGAGCTCTCTCTGCAGTTTTGATTGTATTCTAACGCATTCCATTATCTTTTATTATTTACTGGAAATAGTGAATCTGTAAGGAGAAGCTATTGTTGAAGAAACTAGCCTCTCTGTATTGAATCTTTAATTCAGATTTGATTTCGAATGAGGTGAAAGTAGCTTCTTCGTCTCCGTTCCTTCAATGAATCGTTCGGCTGTTATAGGAACTCCTTCGACAAAGCTTCATCGCTCCAAGTCATGTGAACTATGGGAATCATCATCTAGACCGATTATTAAAACTCAGTCGATTCAAAGAGTTTGTAGCGCAAGCTTAAATCCATTCTTCGATGAGGAGTTTTCGAAACAGATCCAAGAGCTAACTCTCAGATTCAAAGACGATTCAGAGCCTTTGATAATTCACTGGAGACTGAGGCGTAGCAATCCCACCAAAACCAGACACTGAGAGAGATCGAACAAAATAAGAGAGAAATCGATTTTGAACCCTAGAAATCGATTTGGAGATTTTTCGTTTTCTTCAATGTGTTAAACGACGTCGTTTTGCCATTAAAGAGACGACGTCGTTTTTGCCATTGAAGAGACGTTGTCGTTTTGGCAAACGGCATAGATTCTTGCCGTCTAGACTCATCTGCCGTGTAAGTCAAGTAGTCAACTGTCTAAAAAGACAAAAATACATTTCACTAGTCTTCACAACTTTTCTAGACGGCAAGAATCTATGCCGTGTAAGTCAAGTCTGGCAGTTTTCTCTTTGGTTGAGAGCAAATTTATTATCCCTACATCTTGCTTCAAGTTTAATTATCACCACAAGTTAAAGGCATTTTGCAATTGCATCGTCTCTTATATATTCACTTTCTTGCAGAACATGAGAAGCGTACCACAAGCTTTTTAAACCAACAAAAAAAAAGGGAAGCATGGGACTGTTTCTTTTACTTGCTTTCAATACTCTCATGCTACTTGAAGCACATGCTTTTACCGATGAAAGTGATAGGCAAGCGTTGCTCGAATTCAAGTCTCAAATTTCTGAAGACAAAAGAGTTGTCTTGTCCTCATGGAATCACTCATTCCCACTCTGCAACTGGAAGGGGGTTACATGTGGCCGCAAACACAAGAGAGTTACTAGTTTGAAGCTCGGAGGATTG
The DNA here is from genome assembly GCA_900406565.1 of Turritis glabra. Classification (NCBI taxonomy): domain Eukaryota; kingdom Viridiplantae; phylum Streptophyta; class Magnoliopsida; order Brassicales; family Brassicaceae; genus Turritis; species Turritis glabra. The sequence goes on from OVBN01000220.1 coordinate 392,693, forward strand.
CAATTGGGAGGAGTAATATCACCATCTATTGGTAATCTTTCGTTCCTCATATATCTTGATCTCTTTAATAACTCTTTTGGTGGAACCATACCTCAAGAGGTGGGAAACTTGTTTAGACTTGAATACTTGTATATGGGCACGAATGATCTGGGAGGAGGGGTTCCAGCCAGTCTATCTAACTGCTCTAGATTGTTGGAGCTTGATTTATTTTTAAATCCTCTTGGAGGAGGTGTTCCTTCAGAACTAGGGTCATTGACGAAGCTTTTTAGTTTAAATTTTCGTGATAACAATCTGAAAGGGAAGCTTCCTGCATCTCTAGGAAACTTGACATCACTCATCCGAGCTAGCTTTGGAGGAAACGATATGGAAGGAGAAATTCCATATGATATAGCTAGGCTGAGTCAAATGATGATTCTTGAATTATCACTGAACAAATTCTCAGGCGTTTTTCCCCCCGCAATCTACAATATGTCCTCACTTGAGAATTTATATATGGCTTTTAATCATTTCTCGGGTCCCCTGAGACCTGATTTTGGTATTCTGCTACCAAATCTTCAAGAGTTAAATATGGGAGCAAATTATCTCACAGGTTCCATTCCAACAACACTTTCCAATATCTCAACTCTTCAAAAAGTGGCATTGAATGACAACAATCTGACAGGAAGCATTCCTACCTTCGGAAAAGTACCAAATCTGCAATGGTTAATTCTTCATGGCAATTCTTTGGGAAGGTACTCTTTTGGAGATCTTGAATTCATTAGTTCTTTAACTAACTGCACCCAACTAGAGAAATTGGGGATTGGTGGGAATAGGCTTGGGGGTGACTTGCCTATTTCCATAGCCAATCTGTCCACGGAACTCACCGATTTAGGCCTTGGAAACAATCACATCTCTGGAAGAATTCCTCACGATATTGGTAATCTCATACGCCTCCAAACGCTTGTATTAAATAATAATATGCTGACTGGACCACTCCCAACCTCTCTTGGTAATCTTTTTGGACTTGGGGTTTTAGATCTCAGTTCAAACAAAATGTCAGGAGTAATTCCATCTGCTATAGGCAACCTCACTCGGTTAGAAAAGCTCCATTTGTACAGCAATAGTTTTGAAGGAACCATTCCTCCAAGTCTTGGTAACTGCAGTGAGCTGTTACATTTACAGATTGGGTATAATAAGTTGAATGGGACTATACCTAAGGAAATCATGCAACTTTCACACCTTCTTACCTTTAGCATGCCAGGTAATTCTATCACCGGTACTCTACCAAAAGATGTTGGACGACTACAGCATCTCGTTCGACTATCTGTTTCAGATAATAAATTATCAGGGAAGCTCTCAGAGACTTTGGGAAACTGTCTCTCAATGGAAGAAATATATCTACAAGGGAATTCTTTTGACGGAGATATTCCAGATATAAGAGGGTTGGTGGGTGTTAAAAGAGTTGATTTGTCGAATAATAATCTCTTTGGAAGTATACCTGGATATTTTGCAAACTTCTCCGCATTGGAGTATCTCAATCTATCTGTTAACAATTTTGAGGGAAGGGTACCAACAGAAGGAAGATTTCAGAATGTTACTATAGTTTCAGTATTTGGAAACAAAAATCTCTGTGGAGGCATCAAGGAACTGAAACTAAAGCCATGCTTTGCGCAAGCACCCCCAATGGAGACAAAGCATCCATCTCCTTTGCTTTTGAGGAAAGTTGCAATCGGGGTCAGCCTAGGCATAGCTTTGCTTTTGCTATTGTTCATAGTCTCTCTACGTTGGTTCAGAAAAAGAAAGAAGAATCAGAAGACCAATAATCCAGCTCCTTCCACAGTGGAGATTTTCCATGAGAAGATAAGTTATGGAGATCTCCGAAATGCGACAGATGGCTTCTCTTCGAGCAATATGGTTGGGTCAGGCAGTTTTGGTACTGTGTTTAAGGCATTGCTCCCGACGGAGAACAAGATTGTTGCAGTGAAAGTTTTAAACATGCAGAGACGTGGAGCGATGAAGAGCTTCATGGCAGAATGTGAATCCTTGAAGGACATAAGGCATCGTAATCTTGTGAAACTATTGACAGCTTGCGCTAGTATTGATTTCCAAGGTAATGAATTCAGAGCTCTCATATATGAGTTCATGCCGAATGGAGGCCTAGATATGTGGCTGCACCCAGAGGAAATGGAAGAGATTCGTAGGCCCTCAAGAACCTTGACACTTCTTGAAAGGCTAAACATTGCCATAGACGTGGCTGCTGTTTTGGACTATCTTCATGTTCATTGTCATGAGCCTATAGTTCATTGCGATCTTAAGCCAAGCAATGTCCTTCTCGACGATGATCTAACTGCCCATATTAGCGACTTTGGTCTGGCTCGGCTTCTCCTCAAATTTGACCAGGAGTCCTTCTTCAACCAACTAAGCTCAGCTGGTGTTAGAGGAACCATTGGCTATGCCGCACCAGGTAAAACTATTACACATACGGAATGTTTAGATGAAGAAAATTTTATGTATATTTTTATTATAAAATATTGTTTTCTTTTTTTTTTTTGGTTTGAATTATGGTATAGAATATGGAATGGGAGGACAACCATCAATACACGGTGATGTGTATAGCTTTGGGGTTCTCCTTTTGGAAATATTCACTGGAAAACGACCAACCAATGAGTTATTTGGAGGAAACTTCACCTTGCACAGCTACACCAAGTCGGCGTTGCCAGAGCAAGTCTTAGACATTGTAGACGAATCGGTTCTTCACGGCGGTCTGAGAGTCGGTTTCCCTGTTGCTGAGTGCTTGACATTGGTTTTGGATGTGGGACTTCGGTGCTGTGAAGAAACCCCGATGAACCGGTTGGCAACGAGTGAAGCTGCAAAGGAGTTGATCTCAATCCGAGAGAGGTTCTTTAAAGCCAGAAGAACAGCCAAACGTTGAAGTGTTTATGGTTTCTTCTACAGACCTTGTAAGTTGTAACCCAATTAAAAGGCTTATACTGAAGCCTATATAATATTTTCTATCATAATCTGTGGTTTCTCTCTATTAAACAAACTTAGAAGTCTAGCAATAATGAATGCTTGTGTTATATGCAGACAAAAGATGAACGTTGTGTTATTTGCAGACAAATGTTGTGTTACCAGCTCTATAATTGGTAACCCTCATTTTGGAACAAATATGAATATTTTTTATTCCCAACTATATTTGGATTTCTTTGTTCTGTTCTTCAGTCCACATAATTATTTCCACCCTGCATTTATTTATTTTTGTCAAAACTGAGGTGTGTTTGCTGTGAAACCTATAAAACGTTTTTGCTTCAGGTTCTGTTCGTCTTTTTTTATTTTCTGAAAAAACATTTCTTCTATTGGTTATATTTCTATGCATCGTAGCTCCAGGAAGCGATTACAGTCGAATTATTCGAACAAGATACCGATTTAAAGCAAATTTCTTTTAAGGAACTATATAATATTAAGTAAAATTTGGATCTTATAATTAAAAGTAAATATTTTAATAAATTAAGTATAGTCTCTTTATTTTGGTAAATTAGTTTAGTAAAAAAATTTTAAATATTTTTGTGTATAGCCATGATCTATCGTAAAATATGTTTTTTCGTTTTCTTTATTAATTTTGGTAAATTAGCTTCGTAAAACTTTCTCTATATTTATATAACTAGAATAAATTTGATTTTTATCAATATTTCTTGTTCGATGAGTTTATTGGGATAACTACAAGTAGATTCACATAACATGACTTGCTATACGATTTTATCTTTTCCCTATCTCATATATATAGATGTAGTTGGTCATCGACTTATTAGTCGGTCACATTGTGATGTAATACATTCATAGGATTTGGCCGAGCTATTGATAACAAATGTTTGTGAGAGCATAAACCATGCATCTCTCTCCAACAACAATTTCACTCGAAATAAAAACACAACCACTTTTCAAAAGCTAATACATATTATGCATATAAAAAATTCAGTTTTAAATTTATTTCATTATATTATAGTTACGCTAGTCTTGGGTTACACCAGCTCTTAAGTCTCAAATCAGTAGTTTTTATTTAATTTCTAATGATTAATCCCAAATGAATGGCTTAGCATGCAGAGTGATTCCCATCCAATATAGTTATTAAACTTATAAAATATATAAATAGATGCAAGTTGATTGATATTTCAAGACTTGATATATGCGATAATGATAATTTGATTTTTGTCAATTATATAATAAAGTATGGGTGTAACTAGAATTGTTCTAAGCGGAACATAATTGGGTGGAATACATAATTTTGTCGAATCCTATACTAATTAAAACCTAACCAGTTACCAAATTGTGAGAAAAAAATTTTATATATGGTTTCACAGCATTTAATGACCAAGACTTTACATACTGTTGCTGTTATTCTGTACAAGTCTTCATTACAACAATCAGTGGACTGAATATGATGTATTGGGTTATGTTTCCCTTTCCTTCGCATCAAAGCACGAGACGGCAAAATCAAGTTCGAGACAAATTAAATGGGATTTATATACAATTCCAATAAAGCAACTAAACCAAGAAATCAAGTTAAACTAGGAAGACATGGAAATGAATTCTCTAAACGAAATATATCTAAATATGGACATCGTTACATCGTCGAATGAGATAGGAAATTCTCCGATTGTTCGTCAACATACGAACTTAATAATACTAATAAATATAACTTCAATACATTGAAAGAGTACATAATTTTCATTGAAAGAGTAATTAGTATATATTTGAATATTTAATCAATAAGTAAAATTAGATAATTAATGAGAAGATGATGATGTGTCAATCACCGTGTATTGGAGATAGACTTTAACAATTTAAGTTTTGAAGTTTTTATATAGGATTAGAAATCATTTTAAGTTTAGTACGATTTACTTTAATAAACTAAAAAGAGTTTAACATGAATTGTATCATCGAATTGATATCCACTTAACTCCCTTGTTCAACTCATAGCTATCGCCCTCCTTCACTCAAAAGACCAAGAATTATGAAATGATCGACCAACAAATTATTGACAATATATCGCTGAATGATCGGAGACCATGGTAATTGATGTGTGTAGCAGATAGCGAAACGGAATGAATGAGATAAAGACTGTAACTTGAGAATTTTAACACCGAGTTATCGTATATCTGTTGAACTAACTTTACTCTTGCATAAAATTGTCACTATCTTCCAAGATGGTTCATCGTCTTCGAACGATTTATCCCGCGAGGAAATCAACCGCTTGTGTATCGAAATATATTTTAATATTTCTAAATGTTTTATTAATTTATTTTTCAAATATTTATATACTAATTCTCTTTATTATTACGTAGGAAATTCCCTTAACCAAGGGTCACAGACCTGGTTTAGGAAGCTTGGTGTCCCGTGACGGGAGTGTGTCTTCGGTGTTTCCCTAGACACTGAACTTGTTCAACAAGTTCAAGATCTTAACTGTGTCGTTCAAGAAAAAAGACGCGGTGGTCGAAGAACTAAAGCAACAAAATGTCGAGATTAAGGAACAGTATGCCGAGACCCGTGCGACACTCTCCCAACTCCAAGCTTTCCTAGCGACTCAATATTCAGGACAGTTTCCGCTGCCGCCTCCGCCTCAATTAATTGCGATTTGTTTTAGACTTTTTTAATACGTTTTCATTTAATGTTTAAAACAATTGCAGTTTGTTTGAATAATTTTCTTTATATAATGTTTTATAATGTTTTTATGATTATTATGAAATTTATAATTATTATGAATTTTATAATTATTAATATAATTATTAAATTTATAATTATATTAGCCCTTGGAAATTCCTGGGAGATCTGAGCCATCGGAAAACCGTCAGAAACTGTGGTCCTCGGAAGCCTGTCGGAATTAATGTTCTCTGAAATCCGTCCAAAATTGTAACTTTCAAAAATCCGTCGAAAATAGTGGCCTTCAGAAATCCGTCGGAAATAGTCGCCCTCGGAAATCCGTCGGAAATAGCGGCTTTCGAAAATCCATCGGAAATAGTCGCCTTCCGAATTTCGTATGAAGTAGTGGGCCTTCGGAAATCCCTCGGAAATAATATTTCCTCGGAAATTTCCCAAAAAAATCTAAAACATATCCAATATGTCACAAAGACATTTTTATTTCATAAACTTTTTATTTTATTTTGTTTGATTAATATAAGTTTTCGTAAATATAGTAGTAAACTAGTCTACATAAATAAAGATTTGGAAACACCGAAAACAAACTTTGCATGCACGTAAAAGTGATAAATAGACTCTAATAAATGCAGTCTTGCTAATGAAAAATTTGTCTTTTCAAGTGAGTTTGGAAGTGGACAAGAAACCCAACACACTAGTCCAAGAAATCCCCTTTAAAAAAATTGCAGCACATATATTAAGTGTTGAATTAGATCAGAAACAACATAGACACACTCAGTTCATTACTCTACTTCTTTGCATGTGTTGTTTTATTGCTTGCATCTCTATTCACGCATTAGTAGTTACACGAACTCTGCTGACTATAGTTTTTTCTTTTATGAGTAAGAAGTTATTGGTCTTGCTAATTACAGTATTCCTGAATGGAAGACTATTGTAATTCAAAACAAATATTTGGGTAAAGTTTTAGATTTTGCATTGACATCACTTCTTATATTGACTTTAAATTAAATTTTCCCATCAGTTTTATAGCAAATGTTGGTCGGATATAGATTAAACATAATACCTTTTATTAAAAAAGAATCATAAATTAGAAAAATACATGGAGAACAATAGTGTCCATGTCAATGATGTTCATCTTGAACAACATAAGAATCATTCGCGTCGCTGGCAAATTGCTGTCCAACTAGAGGCGACATCCCGGTCCCTATTCCAAACACCAATATTACTTTCATGTGTATTTAAATATCTAATATAGTAACATTTAAAACGATTAAGCAACAATATTTATACCTGCAGACGTGGTTGGTGTTGTATTAGACTGTAGTTTCGCGTTTTGACGCTTTCTTAAAAAAGTAACCCCAAACGCTGATGAGAGAATTACAAACGCGGAAGCGAACATAAGACCAAGAATGAGTGGTAATTTGTTTTTCTTCTTCTTTCCTCCATTGTTTTTTGCCCCACCTAAAACCGTTATAGAAGGGTGTCAAATTGTTTTATTTAATAATATAAGAAATTAAGGCATGTGTAATAAGTCCATTTTTTCTATAAAAAATATATCTTTATCTATGCTTACTTATTAAATGTTAGGAGGTAAAAGATGATCTAATCAGATTATTTAATGTTAAATCTTTACTGTAAAATAATTGTATATACTTTAAAATAAATTTAACCTATTAACCTTCAAAAAATTCATTACACTTTTCAATAACTTTTTAAGATAGTAAAAAATTATTTCTTATTGGTAATATAGTATCCGAAATATATACTCCATATAATCAAATATATATTAGCTCTCTATAATAACCATGAAGCTTTGATAATTTTTCAAATCTCTAAATAGTTGGACCTACCATTTAATAAAAAAAATCACTGTTAAAAATTTATGTCCACAGATATAAAGATAAAACAGTGTATACGAATTTGCCGTTAAAACCCCATATTGTGTGCACTTAATTAGTATATGGTGATAATTTACTGTGATAAATAACAAATTGACTAAGAAAGCTTTTCCTTTCATTTCAAAATTAAAACAAAAATAAAAAAATTCGTTTTGTGTTTACATTAAGAATAACAATCGCTATAATAATGATATACTGTTAAAAGTGGATACTCTTACGAAAAACATGCATGTAAAGAAATGGGTACAGTCGTACAGATTGTGAATACAAACCTCCTACCGCGTTGGTTGGTTGTGGTGTCGCTCCGCCTCCACCGTTCCGGCTGTTACTTATGGTATAGAGCTCCAAACCATTGATGATGGGCGGCAGAACCGAGTCATCCGTTGACTGAAAGACTATCTGAGACCCGGAGGTGGCCACTACATCTCTCAAAACGACTTGAGTCGCTTTCCCAAAAACCGGGACGATGGGACGTGAACCCACTTGTGTGTCATCCAAGAAAACGTTGAACGATCGCCTCTGAGTCCGACCTAGACTCTGAGGCTCCGAGAAATAAAGAGCCAAATATACCGGTAGACCTGTTAAGGGGATCATACCCATGTCAGAGAGTACTAAACCATCTCCTGACAATGCCTTTGACATAACAATCTCCGGCGGCTTGTTCGAGACCTCTGTGATGTCTATTGATGGGGCTGTAGTCTTTAGATCCGTCAATGAGAGGCTGGACCCTAACGGTAACCATAGCCTACCGTAAGGGTCTAACGGGTAGCTAATATAAATTTCCAAGAAACCAAAAACAAAATGTAACTATAACCTTGAAATTAAATTATAATTAATTAACAAAATTTGAAAATTGCACTTGAAGTCATATAAAATGTTATATATGAATTAAATGTTATCTATACCAAGGTTTGATATCACAAGTCAAATGAAACATTGGTAAATTAATTTTTGAAACCCCCAAGAAATATTAAAGTCTAAGAAAGAAAAAACATATATATGCTAACGAGAATGAAAGTTTTGGGGTTTCACTTTAGTTACGATTATTTGATGCATATATATCGACTTTGTGTATACCTTATTAACTCTTCAGCACCGTAAGTAATTCTTTGTTGGAGAATGAGACCTTCGTTGGGACCAAGATCAGCGTACATGCCGGCATCGAAGCTGTATACTTCAATGGAAGATATAAACGGGTTTTGGGACGGAGACGTACGGGAGAGGCAAACACTGATATTCTCATTCGTCGGAGCAAATATCACCTCCGAGAAATAGAAATTCTCCTCGTCGTTGGTCAATGACTCAGTAATTTCAATAGAATCACGGTGTTTCCCGTCGTAAACCACGTCGAAAGATGGCGCCGAGTAATTCCCGTCGTAGTTCTCGTAGTAAAACTTCGCCCTCACGAGGGTTTTCCGGCCTTTGGTCACCGGAATGTTGGTGTAGCAGTTGGTTTGACCGGTTGGGAAGTACCGGAGAGTATCGATCGGCTTTGTGACGACGTCTGGAATCTTCATGGGCTTGCCTGTGGTGACGAAGCCATTATCTCCGACCCATGTTACATTGTTGGAGTCCAAGTAGGATCCCGTTGATCCACAGTCGATGCTTATACCTAATGATAGAGCAAACAAACAAACAAACAAAAAACAATTACAGAGTTAAGATAAAATGAATTGGGTAACATTAAGGAAAATGTTAATGTTGGGGAGTAATATATTATTTGAACGTACTTTTTGCGAGTGAAAGAAAGAGAGAAAAGAGAGTGATGACGAGAAGGAGAAGCGCCGCCATCATCAACAAGTAATTAACTTAACTTCACACATACGTAATATATAGATAAAATCTGGTTGACTTGGCTTATCGAGATTGCACAAATACGTAATATATAGGTAATGTATGTCCATATCTAGTTGACTTGACTTTGTTGATATTACGTGCACAGCTCATATCATTTTGAACAGCGGTTCAGATCTGGATTTTGTTCTAGACAATTGTCACTAGGACAAATGAATAAGCTAAAGAATCCGCTATTTTACCTCTAAAATTAAAGCCTTAATAGGCGGTATATATCTCATTGGGGAACCCTGACCTTGATTGACACCCTAATGAGGTCCTTCTATCTATTAGTTCTTTATTTTAGTTTGTGCAGTGCTTTAAAATTCAGTATAGACAATTGTGCATTCATTAAATACAAGTATATAAAAATATTGAGAACTAAAAAAATATACATTTTTCCAATTCGGTCATGATAATATTATAGAGAGCCTCATATAGAAATTTATATAATGTATCGGATTTTTTATACGCGTCTACATATTTTTTGGTGTTTACTATGATTAAATACTTTGTTAAAATATATTTTTTTTCATCAGACTATTTTTATAAAGTATTTTATGAACTATTGTTAAAACCATGCATATCTCTCCAACAACAACTTAACTCGAAATAAAAACACAACCACTTTTGAATATTATGCATGTTTTAATTCAGTTTTAATTTTCTTTCATTATATTATAGTTATGCTAGTCTTGGGTTACACCAGCTCTTAATTCTCAATTCAGTAGGTTTTATTTAATTTCTAATGAATAATGATTAATCCCACATGAAGTGCTTAGCATGAGTGATTCCCCCAATAATATAGTTATTAAAATTAGAAACGATATAAAATAAAAGAAGATGCAATTTGATTGATATTTCAAGACTTGATATATATGACAATGATAATTTTATTTTTGTCAACTATATGATAATGTATGGGTGTAACTAGAACTGTTCTAAGCGGAACACAATTGGGTGGAATATATAATTTTGTCGAATCTACTAAAACTTAACCAGTTACCATAAAATTGTGAGGAATTTTTTATTATTATTTTAATAAAGCATCTCACGGTCTCACCTCTTGAGAGCAGAGAAATAAATAGAATAAATTTTACTTGTTTAGTTCTCTTATTTATTTTATTATTCTAATCATCTCATTTAATTTATTTATAATATTCCAACCATATTTATTTTATTCAGCAGTACTCGTCATATTTAACGCATTGATCCAAGTGACCACCAGATTCAACCTATGCTCATTGTATTATTTTATGTATGTAAGTGGTGTGAAACCATCGTTGGTCTTTGCTTCTGTGAGCTGGCGTTCTTGCCAAGTAATCTCAAATGCCAACAAGTCAATATAAATTTTAATTGTCACCTCACATTTTCTCCAGTTAATTTCCAATTCAAATTAAAAAGTCCAACATGAACATTTTTAATTAGGATGACAAAATAGTCCTTATCAATTGTTCCTTTTAAATTTTATTCCTTTTTATCAATTGTTTAGATCAGTTTTTTGACCTTTTGGATTTCATATTTTGTCAATTTCAAAAAAGCTAAGACTATTTTCATAATTTAAATTTAAATTTATACTATTTTCAAAATTCTTCCAAAATATATACAGCAGAATTATTTTTAACATAAATCTAAATTGAAATGCTAACACTATCAAAAACACGACGGCCACTGAGCTGCAAGTATTAAAAGCCCTATTTTCCTTTCATCGATCGTTCTACACATAATTGCCGTATAAACATGATAGAACCTTTTTTTTATGTTACTTTTTTCTTTGTGTCATTAATCTTTCAACTGGAATAAACAATTTACGACATGAAATTATATATATGTATACCTAACTGCGGATACATTAGCATTCGAGATCAGAAGAATCAAAAACATGCAAAGAAAAAACGAAAAAAATAATAATAATCAATGTAAACATGTACAATTCAAGGGTAAAAACATATATTTCACATGATGTACAGTGTCATTGCGTTACATAAGACTGGTTCACTCCAATCAAGTCGTTGATATCTCCCATGTCTGACTCATATGCAGGCAGGTTTGAGTCATTGCCCATCTGTTGTCCGAATAGAGGGGACGCTCCAGTCCCCATATGAGTCACTATCATCAAAACATTTAACTAGTCACATCTCTATGGTAATTAGATATTAGTCAAGAACCAAAAATTCATATATTTTTAGAACGACTGAAACAAATATAATCATTATATACACAAATTACACCAAACACATAAAGGAATCGATGTATACCTGACGTAGGTATAGCCAAGGCTTGCAGCCTTGCTTTGCGACGATTCGCTAAGATAATAGCGATGAACACATATGCGACAAGAGCAAACGCTACCGCGGATACCGAACCGAGTATAGTTGGCAATTTATTGTTCTTTCCTTCACTGGTTGACCCATCTGACCCAAAATATCAAATGTACTGTGTTTACTTGCATAATAAACTAAAAGAATGTTCGATTTGTTATTTTCATTACATGTTATGGTACTAAGAGCTTTCATTAAATTAATAAACCCATCAAGATCACAAGTTAAAATGGATACAAAAGTCCAAATACATACCTGAGCTCACATCATTGCTCCCTCCAGTTCCTCCATTGCTAGACCCACCGGAGCCTAAACACAAAATTAAATTTATGCGTATAACATTACGTAGGGAACCAACTAACCATATGATCAAAATATACTAATAAGTTAAATATTTTAGTAATTCGAAATTCTACTTCGAAACCTAGACTAATCATTGAAAATGCATCTACAAAAAACAAACCTCCAGATCCGCCGCTCCCAGACCCTCCTCCGCCACCGCTCCCAGAACCTCCTCCCCCGCCACCACCTCCACTTGTCCCTGATCCGTTTCTGCCTCCACTTCCGCTTGTACCCGTACTTATCACATAAAGCTCCAATGCATTTATCATGGGCGGTAAAAGCGCACTAGCGGTGGACTGGAACACTAGCTGGGAGCTTGAGCTAGCCACCACATCTCTCACGACCACTTGCGTGGCTTTTCCATACATAGGAACTATTGGTCCGTTACCAACTTGCTTACCGCCATATAAAATGTTGAACGATCGTACACTTAACTCAAGAGGCTCAGAGAAATACATAGCCAAGTAAACCGGAACTCCTCCAGAAGGAAGAGTGGGGTCGACTAATTTTAAGCTTTCCCCGTTCCAAGAGTTACGAAGAATGGACTCAGGCGGCTTGTTTGATGCACCAGAGGTATCGATTGATGCGGCCGTGGATGGTACTCCTGTCAACAATATGTTTATCTCCGATGGAAGCCAGAACCTACCTTGAAGATCAGACCTAACCAACAAAAACAAATATTCCTTCTTATTATATTAACTTGTAAAATGTAGGTATAAATATATATGGTTAATCAGATTATAGTCCCGGTTTGTTGTTCAAATCTGGCATTTATGTTTGTTACGTGAAAATCATTTCTAAGTTTTTTGTTTTCTTATCAATAATTTTGCATATTGTAAACGCTAACGGATATTTTTTCCATTAACGTTTAAATACGTAGAAACTTGATGTTTCATTTTAAAACAAAATACACCGTAATGGTGAACACAATCTAAGTATAAAATTGATCATTGGGCCTATGCTTATGTTACTTATAGACGAACGTGGATATATATGTTACCTTAGAATTTCTGTTGTGCCATACGCAACTCGTTGTTGGTAAAATAAACCTTCACCAGGACCGAGCTCGTCATACATGCCATCGTCCAAGTCGACAACTTCAATGGAAGATACAAAAGGGTTTGATGACGAAGACGTACGCACAAAACAAACGTTGGTCTCTCCGCTGGCCGGAGAAAATATCAGCTCCAAAAGGTAAGGTTCGAACGCCGAAGATATCGATACGGTGCCTCGGTGTTTTCCTTCAAACAATACGCTGAAGGTTGGGGATGAGGACTTCCCATCGTAGTTCCCATAGTAAAACATCGTTCTCACTAAGACTTTTCCGCCTTTTGTAACCGGAATGTTGGAGTAGCAATTGGAGTCGCCAGTCGGAAAGTACCGAAGTGTGGTGAGGTATTTCTCGACAGTGGTGGATGAAACAGTAGCCGACGATCCGGATGTGATGAAGTCTTCGTCTCCCACCCATTTTATGTTGTTCTTGTCTACCCCCGGCAATGACGTTCCGCAGTCTATGTTTACGCCTGAAATTGATCATGCATGTATGAATCATGATGGTTATGACTTATGACGATGATAATGATCGATAATGATAGCTAAGGAAGAAAGATATATATAAATTTTTCTTTCTTTCTAGTTTCACCTATCCAACTTTGAGGCCAATGAATGCTATATACTAACATTTTTAGGTAATCATCACATATAAAACACTAAAAATTATTTTAAAAAAATGAACAAAATCCCTTAATCATGTGGATCGATCCGGAACAAGGTTTTCGAGTTTACGGCTAAAGCTAAGACTCTTCCTGCTACTAAGTTAACCTGATTGATTGGGTTATGAAAGATGAATTTGATTACTTAAGATAAACAAATATATCATTAAAAAAAGTTTGTAGATAATTACTTACTGGCTAGAGAGAGGGTTATGATGGAAAGAAAGAAGAGAAGAGAAAGCCAAGCAGCAGCCATGGCGGGAGCTAAAATTTTAACTAATGCTCTACACGAAATTTATACACACCCTATATATATACGTCATCTGTGACTGTGTATATAAATGTTATATGTATCGAGTTTAGCTGTCTATTTAGTATCTTAAAACCAAGTTGGAATCGAAAAAAACAAAAAAAAAATGTTGGAATCGAACATGAGAACATTCCTTTAGAGTTTTGACCTTTCTATTTTCCAGCGATGAAATAATCGACTCTTCATCAATGGGCAATTATTTTTATCGTAAAAAAATAAAACAAAATTAATGGGCAATTACAAAAAGTTCCAACAACATGCATTTGACTTTTATTTTTCAAACTCATCTTACCATGTTAAGAAATTGTTATTGGTTTTTGGCGAGTCGCATAAGTGATAAAAAAAAAAATGACAAATTATTACGTGCTTTGTTACTTTCTAAAAATGATTGTATGTTTTTGTCATTTGGGTGCGAAATTATAACAATATCCCTTCATCGACATTTTATACACGATATATTATTAAATGTGGAACTACATAAATGTGGTCATAGTTGATATTTAATTTGATATGTAAATACATCATATATCTTTGCACATATAAATAGTATACAATCTATTTATGTACGTCTACCATATATCAATATACATTTATAATTACTTTAACTATAACAAATTTATATAGACACATTTCATATAACATATACAAATATACCGATGAAGGGAGATTGATGTTATTTTATACCAAAAAGTGACGAGATAAATGCAATATTTTTTTGAAAATTAATAAAACGTGCAGTAAAAATTTAAGTGTGTAAAAACGAAATTATATTTTACATTTTCTATCATAATTAAACTGTCAATTGCATATTAATCATTTCTTTTATCAGTCAACTGCAGATTGGTATTGGATCTAATCATTTTAAATGCCAATATTATTTTAAAATTTTGGTTTTGACTTTTGACATTGATAACAGTTATACCAAAAATATAAAGATCAACTTGAGGCGCAAATGTGAGCGCGGTAAGGCGCAAACCAATTAACCACTTGCTCAGATTATAAATTTATTATATACTTTTTTCCCCATTTTGTTTTTCTATTCTAGTCAAATGCTTCATTTAGACCACATTATTTCATCTTCCATATAGGAATTTCATCTTCCATGTTAGGAACTCGACTATGTAACAAAGACCGGATAACCATTCGAGCATAAGATCATATGGACTAATTCCATTGTTATAAAGTAGAAATAAAAACGGTTTTGTTAAACTACGTATCGCCTAAAACAAGATGTGAAGCTTAGTGTTCAGATACTTTGTAGTCCGAGAAGATTAAATGTTTAATATAATCGTTTGCCACTAATATTACAAGTCTAATTTCGCTAGTTATTTTTAAAAATAAATTTTAAACCACTCAGATTAGTTGACAATAAATTTGCAGAATTTATTTTCTCTATATTAACACTACAAAAATTTATAAATTGAGAGGCTCCACATTATCAAATCACGTTTTAAATTGAATAAACTTTGTTTCAATAGCTTAATATTCCTATTTCAACTCATTTATACCCATTTCACTATCATTTGACTTCAACAAATATTAAGAATATCATTTTAAAATTTTAGGGCTAATTAAAATATTTTCAAATTATTGATCTTGTTGGTTGTAGTATTCTGGGATCAGAAACCACGGAAGTAATCTTTGTTTAGAGACCTTGTACACTTCTTTCAAAATCACTATTTGGATAAGGTTTGATATTTTTCATTGACATCACTTCATGTATTGGCTTTCAATTACCATTTCCTACTAGTGAAATATAACAATTGTTGGTCGGATATAAATTGAAAAAAATACCTTTTTATAAAAAAAATAAAAATCATAAATAAGAAAATAAATGTAGAATAGCTCGTCGACAACTAGGGTCTATGTCAATGATGTTCAGGCCCGACCCGTGTTTGAAGCCCAACAAACATGGACTTTAGGCATCACATATGTATTAATATTTTGAGAGCATCAAATTTACCAATACTCTTTATAGTGCAACGGTTTATTCGGGAGAAGATGTCCGGTTCAAGTTTCTACTACTACTTTTTGCTAATTCCTTTAAATATTAATGGGCCAAAATTTTTTTTTGCTTTAGGCAACCTATAACTTTGGGCCGGCACTGATGATGTTCATCTTGAACAACATACAAATCATTCGTTTCGCTGGCGAACTGCTGTTCAACTAGTGGTGACATCCCCGTGGCTGTTCTATGCCCTTGAAAAGATACGAGAGACAAAACACCAATATTGCTTGTCATCTATATTCAAATATTCAATTTAGTAATGCATAGCGACTAAGCAACAATATAAGTATACATGTGGACGTGGTTGGTGTTGTGTTGGACTGTGATTTCGCGTTTTGACGCTTTCTCAAGAAAATATCTCCAAACTCGGATAAGAGAATTGCAAACGCGGAGAGGTAATTTGTTTTTCTTCTTTCCTCCGTTTGTTTTTTCCCCACCTAAAGGTCATATATAGAAATGGTGTCAAATTGTTTTGTTTAATAATATAATAATAAATTAAGGCATTCATAATATAAGTCCATTGTTTATCTTTTATCTATATTTACTAAGTAAATAATTAAATTTTACATTTTTAAAAGTAACTAAATTTTATATTTATTGTTAAATTATTGTACATACGATTTAAAATAGATTTAATCTAATAACCTTCATAAAATGAAATATGCTTTTAGCATCTTCTTAAAATAGAATAAAGTTTATGTGTTATATATTGTATTCAAAATTTATAAAATTGTTAATTAAATTTTAATGATATCTTATGAAGCTTCGATAATTTTTCAAATAACTAGATGGCTAGACTTACCATTAATTCAAATATTACTTGTTAAAATTTAAGTCCATAGACATGAAAAGTACTGTATACGAATTTTCAGTTCAAAGATATAATGTACACGTATTTTATAGGAACAAGTACATGGTGACAATTTATTGCGATAAAAAATGACTAAGAGCGTTTCCTTTCATTTCACATAATAATAATAAAAATTGTGTTTGCAATAAGAAAAAAAATGCAATAATAATTATTTATATTAACATTTAAAAAATACATTTTATAAAGAAATCTTTAGTATTGTAAATTATTACATAAAATGTTATTGATTTAAAAAAAAAATTAGGAAGCTCATTAAAGTTAAATATGGAATAGACAAATATTTATATCCATATATCCAAACAACCCTTACAACTAATTCTCTACTATCTTTATAACAAAACACAATTAAAAGATTTAAACATTAATTATAAATTTAGAAATATTTATATATTATTCTACAATTAATAATATAGATATTTAGAGAATTTTGTTAAGATTTAAAATTATGATTCTACTATCATCTTTATTATTATTATTTTTAATTGCTTTGAATAATCATATAACACATAAAGTTAATAAAAATATAATTTTTCTGCATATGTTGTGATTCAAAATTTTAAAAATGGATATATATTACTAAATTAATGAAGAAAAAGTGTGTGTTCAAAGTCCTAAATCGGGTAAAATGTTTAGATAATGATTCATAGTTATAATACAAATAGAAAAATATTATATAATAGCACTAGAATAAGTTTTGTAGACAATTATAGTACACACTTCACAAATTTCCAAAAGTAACACTAAAATAATTTAAAATTTTGCGTATGCTTTTTGTATTTTGGGTTAAAATATTTAGACAATGATTCATAGTTATAATATAAATAGATAAATATCCTAGAATAGCACTAAAACAAGTTTTGTGGATAATTATATTACACACTCCACAAATTTCCACAAGTAGCACTAAAATAATTTAAAATTTTGGGTTTATGCTTTAGTATTTTGGGCTTAGAGTTTAGTTTTTAGGGTTTAAGGTTTATTTTCTAGGTAATTTTGATATTTTTTTTAAATTATCCCCAAAATTAAGAATATTTTTTATATTAAATTTGTGATATTATTAGAATTTTGAAGATGATGTGCTAAATTTGGAAACAAAACTTATTTTTGTACTATTTGTGATAATTGCCCATGTAAATAAGACCAAAATAAATTCAAATCTGACTGAGCAGTAAATTTAACTTACAAATTTAAAAGTTTGTATCCGGTTTAAGTCAATTCTTTAGTTGAACTATTTAAATATACCGGATATAATAAATTTGAAACTTTTTAAAAAAGTTTCTAATATTATTACTGATATATTTAAACTTAATAAATTTTTTTAAATATTATGAATAATTAAACTTATAAAAAAATTAAAATACATACTGCGGGACAGAGTTGGATCGACATTAATATAAATTTAAAATATCATTAATTCAATAGAAGAACACGGATTAAATCTATATTTTATTATTTTGTTAATACCACCAATATCCCTACTATTAATCGAGAAGACATTTTATAAATTATGATATATTTTTGTTGAAAATTACAGGATATTGCCATTTGTCTTAAGGTAATTTTAATATTTATCAAAAAAGTTATAATCATCAATTTAATTTGTAGATCCATTTGAAGACACGCGGATCTTGGGTATATTCGATTGGGTTGGATCCGTAACAGAAAATCTTATAGAATATTTCCGCATTTTAATCAAAAAAGGAAAATTAACTAAATTTCTTCTAATCTGTAAATATATTTTTTTTTAAAAAGATATTAATATTTAGATATTATATTTAGAAGATTTTGTTAAAATTTATAAATTTATGATTCTTCTATCATCTTTGTTTTATTTTAATTTCAAATTATTTTAAATTATCATATAAATACATATAATTAATAAAAATATTGATTTTTGTGTGCATATGTTATGATTCGAGGTACAAAAGATCTAATCAGAAATTCTACTATTTCATATATTTTTCTTCTTTCTTGTGAAGATTTAGTCATGAAGAAGTTATTTTTTCCTTTATCTTTTTTTATTCATTTTTTTTTTATTCTGGTGGGGGACATAATTCTTTCGTGTATATTATAGTGAGGAACAAACGGTTGGGCCTTGAATTTAGTTCAGGTCTGCGAAAGTTTTTTCACTTGTGAATTTACAATTTAATGGCAGTTGAAACACAATTTAGCGTCATTAGAGCATGAATAACAAGGGGTTTTAGTGATTTAGAAAGGGTTTCTAAGGAGTAAAAAATATTAAAATAATAGTGTAGACAATAAAATCCCTAAGCATCAGTTCTAATTTAGCACTTATAGAACCCCAAACTGAAGCTGCGTGGCACTTTGTGATTGGCTGAAGAAAAAAAAAAAGAAATCAGAGACGGAGAGAAAAGAAAGAAGAGAAAAAAAAACACTCAATCTCATCTCTCTTTCTCCGCCGTTTCCTCTCTCTCTCGATTCTCCACAATACAATTAATAATAAAAAATTTATTAAGAACCCCTAGTTATAAGTTATAACCTATTGTTGATCATGCTCTTAGGCTAATAAAAATCTGTTACATATATTTTTTTTTCTTATTTAAAGATATTAAAAAACAAAAGCTTAAAATGTATTAACAAAAAAGCACGCACACCATCATTTTTTTGACGTCACCACGCTCGCCATATCTCCAAATTTTATTTTTAAAGAATTATTTCAAAGTTCTATTTGACATGAATAATATTGTTAGTATATAGATGTCCATTATAGACTCATTAGAATATTATATGATTATTTGATCTCCAAACTAAACTTTAATATTATATATATATATATATATTATATTTTATAGTAGATATCAATAACAAAAGAGCAATTTGCTAATTTTTTTGTTCATAATACTATTACATATTTATTTTTCTTATTTTATATATATTTGAATAACAAAAAAACTTTTTCCTACGAAAACTTTGTACAAAAATTATTTTATCTGTACTTTTAATACATGTCAAACTCACAAAATTATCAACATATATCCGAATTCCAAAAAAATTAGAACATATATCGATTCTAAAATTCGTATAACATGTAGAATACACAAAATATATAATCTAAATTTTTAAAAATATAATATACACAAAAGATAGAAGGTGTATATTAAACTTCGCAGAATGGATTTTATCGATATAAAGACCTACCTATTCTCGAAAAAAATCACAAAATTTTTTCTTTAAATCTTTTTCATATTTATCGTGTTTTCTGTATTTTTCTTCTTAAATTAATTAAAATATTGTTTTATCTATTAAAAAAGTAATTTAGACATAAGTAACAAGCTAATAATAAATATATATATATATGGATAAATCCAAAAAACCATCATTTACTTCCAATTTTCCATTTATTTCCGTTTATTTTGTCGATTTAGTTTCCAAAAGAAATAAGATTTTATTTTCTTCCACCGTTCCTCTTATATCGCTCCACTCTCCCATGATTTTTTCAATCTTTAACTTTCTTCTGTTCCATATTTTCTTAGTTTGAAATCGAATCATTATTTTCTCTGGCGAATCACAATTCTCCTCCGTCATCGGTATTTGAATAATGAGTCAATTTGAGTAAGTCCAAGTTGAATAAGTCTCCGTATATTGTAGGAGACGTTTAGTTTGAGTTTGTTTTCGAGTCTGTTTCGATTCTTCTGATGTAGTGTGTTAAGGTTTATTTAAGAGACCATTTGCTTTAAGAGTTTTAATGAAAACAAAATCTATATTTATATAAGTTGTGTATGTTGGAGATTTCTGTTTAAATAAAGTAAATATATTATGTTTCTATTCTTATATTTTAAATTCATATTCTGAAAATAATAATCATAGTAGATATGTTGCTTATTTTCGTATAGTTTTAATTATTGATTTAAAATTCAAGTGCACTAAGAAAAAGTAATTTTAAACATATTTTCCAAAGTTAGATATTTCATTCACATAACTATCTAATTTTGTTTGTATGTGTGTGTGTTTAGAGTCATTGTTAGAGGTTAGTACATTTTAGGTGTTTCACATTTGTACGTTGGTAAAACCAAACAAAAGTTGTGTGTAAAAAGAAGATATCCAAATTATTTTATAAGTTATCAAGAAGACAATGCAGAAATATATAAAATCATGGTCTTGATTTATTAGTCTTTTTTTGGTATTGTTCATCTTAAATTTTATAAGGTGTTGTATCTTACTTTGCAAATATATCCATTGTAAATTTGGATGGTCGGTTGATATCTGGTAGAGACAAATTGCTAATACAATAAACACTTGCAAAATGATTGATTTTTTTTTTTTTTATCTATGTTCGTTATTTTAGAAAAAATGATAAAAAAAACTTTTTACTGGCCTACTTTTGAGATTTTTTTTGGAGATTTCATTGAAAAATCTGTTTGGAGGTTTTACACATAGTTTTTGTTTTGATCTGGTTGAGTATCGATTTTATAAAATTCCAATGATTAAATATAAAATAAACTATGATTTGACATGTTAAGTAAAATATAAAATCATTTAATCACATAAATGATAGGCTATTTCACACAAAAATAACACAAACTTTATCATTGTGTTTTCTGATGTTCCACTGTAAAATGAAAACACAATGGCTTAAATGGTATGCAGCTTTTTCACGTGTTTAAGTTTTAAAATTTTATTCCGTCTGAGTATATACCATTCACAAAAACTTGCGCTGAAATGATAAAATATGAAATATAACAAGTTAATTTTTAAAATTTATCTAGCATGTTTTTAAATTATAAATAAATTAGATAAATTTTGTTCATCTATTAAATAGTACTTTTTGGCATATAAAAACAAAATTTATTCAGATTAAGATTGTTGTCGTTCTAATAATTCCGCTATTTCATAATTCAGCTATTCCGCTATTTAACTGCTAATTTGACATACAAGTCAAGCCTAATCTTGTACAATACAATAAATAATGTATATTCAATCACATTAACCATTAAAATAGTCGATAAAAATTTAGTTATTTTTTGAATTTATCTAGCACGTTTTTAAATTATAAGTAAATTAGATAAATTTTGTTCATCTACTAAATAGTAATTTTTGGCATTTAAAAAAAATATTTTTATTCAGATTAAGATTGTTGTCGTTCTAATAATTCTGTTATTTCATAATTCAGCTACTCTGCTATTTAACTGCTAATTTAACATACAAGTCAAGCCTAATCTTCTACAATTCAATAAAGAATTTCTATTCATTTACATTAACAATTAAAATAGTGGATACAAATTTAAACAACTAAATTCTACATAAATGTTAGATAAAAAATACTGTAAATAATAGTTATAATCGATTTATTTTTGTATTTTATTTTTATTATCTTTAAACATTCAAAAAATATTAGATTTAAAAAACTCACGCATAGTGCGAGTCCTCTTCTACTATATAAAATATGTAACATACGACCAAACTCAATTATCACTAACATCCTTTGCATTCTCCTATGCGTATTGTCTCCGACATTTTCTTCTTCTTTTGTTTTAGGAAATACCTTGATCGAGTTCACATCTATTCTCTTTTCATCTTCCTATGCCTCCAATATGACAGATCTATTAGATTCTGTGGCATGTTTCAAAACAGATTCGTCCCTTATGATTTCGTAGATAACGTGTAGCTTCTTCTAGGTGACCTTGAATACCTTGACCTAGACGAACGTGTTATCTCCATGTTCTTGCAACAGAAGCATAATAAATCGAGCTCTTTGTAAGATCTAGAATTTGATAGCCAAGAGAATAAAGATTCAGAGGTTCAAATGAAGAAACTCATTTTCTGTATGTTAAACGTCGAGCTTTTACAAGACTAAATATAGAATCCATCCTAGAAAGTCCATAAGACCTTTTGACTAATTTTACAATCAAATTTACAGTCACAACGTGATTGTCGGAGCTGGTTTGTGGACCCATAACTTTTGACGCAAACTCCGGAACTGAATTCGCTAATACCCTCCCTCAAGTTGGAGCGTGCAAATCTTGGATGCCCAACTTGAAACAGAAATGGTCGTACTCTTGTTTGCCCAACGGTTTTGTAAAGATATCTGCGAGCTGAGATTGACTATCAACATGGTGAAGACAAATGTTCTTGGTTAAAACCTCATCTCTAACAAAATGACAATCTAATTCCACATGTTTAGTCCTTTCGTGAAACACCGGATTCGTTGCAATGTGAATAGCTGCCTTGCTATCACAATAAACAAGCATTGATTCTTCATGTGGAACGCCGAGTGCGAGTAAAATCCGTTTCAGCCAAATCAACTCTTGTGTTAGAAACGCTAACGCCCTGTATTCAGCTTCCGCTGATGACCTACTCACTGTCTTTTGTTTCTTTGTTTTCCATGATATCGGAGAGCTTCCAAGCTGAATGAAATATCCGGATACTGAACGTCGCGTTAATGGACAACTTCCCCAATCACTGTCACACCACCCAGACAATTGAAAAATATCATCAGCCCTTAACATAATTCCTTGCCCAGGATTATTTTTCAGATATCGAACAACTCGTAAAGCGGCATTCCAATGATCGTCTCTGGGCTGTTGCATAAATTGTGCTAAGAGCTGAACACAATATGCCAAATCAGGGCGCGTCACAGCCAAATAGATTAATCTACCAATTAATCGCCGATACTGTTCAGCATTTAATAAAAACGGAGATTCCGACAAAGCTAATCTGTGATTTGACTCGAGGGGGAATGACACCGGTTTAGCACCCAACAAACCTGTATCGGATATGATATCTAATGCATATTTTCTTTGACAAAGATACATACCTTTAGAACTTCTGGCCACTTCGATTCCCAGAAAGTACTTCAAGGGACCCAAATCTTTCATATGAAAGCAAGATGAAAGATAGTTTTTGAAGTCATCCATAACTTTCGGAGTGCTGCCACTGATTATTAGATCATCCACATAAATTAAGACGTGAATCTGCGCCCCATCTTTATCCAATGTAAACA
Organism: Turritis glabra; assembly: GCA_900406565.1. Lineage (NCBI taxonomy): Eukaryota > Viridiplantae > Streptophyta > Magnoliopsida > Brassicales > Brassicaceae > Turritis > Turritis glabra. The sequence continues at coordinate 416,580 of OVBN01000220.1, forward strand.
GCGAGTAATCAGACAAATTCTGTTCAAAACCATATTTCTTCAAAGCAGTAGTTAATTTCGCAAACCAACATCTTGGACTTTGTTTCAACCCGTAAATTGACTTTTGTAGACGACATACCTTTGCTGGATCAGAGGCTTTGAATCCTGGAGGTAATTTCATATAGATTTCTTCTTCGAGATCGCCATGAAGAAAGGCATTGTGCACATCCTTCTGATGTACATCCCAATTATGTTTAACTGCAGTAGCAAGAAATAGTCTAACGGTACCCATTTTAGCTACTGGCGTGAACGTTTCGCCGTAATCCACTCCTTCGATCTGCTTGTTTCTGAGAGCAACAAGTCTCGCTTTGTGTCTCTCCAACGTCCCATCAGACCTATATTTCAGCTTATAAACCCATTTGCAACCTATTGCCTTCTTTCCTTTTAGTAAATCCTCAATTGTCCAGGATTTATTTCTTTCTTGAGCATCAATTTCACTAGACATGGCTTTATTCCATCTCTCATCCTCCATGGCTTGATTAAACGATTTGGGCTCTACTCCGGAAGTAATCGCAGCCAAGTATGCTTGATGTTGGGGAGAGAATCTTTCGCAGTCTACATAATTGGCAATTGGATAATCAGATTTCGAAGCCGCGTGCTTCTCCGATTTGTTCGTACCTGTATTGACCACATAATTCTTTAATTTGACCGACGGAATTCGCTGTCGTTGTCCTCGACCCAACTGCACGTCAGCGACCGGAACTGAATCTGTCATCGGTGCGCCGCTGTGTGATGGTGTGTGGACAGGAGAAGATGTGGACTCTTGTCGGAAGCGTTCGTCGTGAACATTGCGTAATTGTGTCGTTGGTGCTAGCGGAGAAGAAGAAGTATTAGTAAGTGGGCTTGTTAAAGGCCCAATACCTAAATCATGAGCAATATTACGTGGGATAATATTTTGACCCACTCTCCGTGCTTCTTCTTCCTCGACAAATAAGCTTGACAAAGAAAAGAAATTGTTCTCTTCTTCAATTTGTCCAGCAATTGCAGACTGATATGGGAATTCATTTTCACAAAATACCACATCTCTTGAGACAAAGAACTGACATTTCTCCAAATCGTACAGACGCCAACCCTTTTTGCCATAAGGATAACCCATGAAAACACTTCGTCGGCTTCGCGATGCGAATTTATCTCCTTTGTGAGACTGATCATGAGCATAGCACAAGCTTCCAAAAACCCTTAGATGATCATAGACAGGCTTTTCATTATAAATGCGTTGATACGGAGTCATCTCCTTCAAAATCGAACTTGGTGTTTGATTAATCAAATAACCGGCCGTTAAAACGCATTCACCCCAAAATTCAATGGGTAAATTAGCTTGAAGACGCAACGCTCTAACTACATTGAGGATGTGTCGGTGTTTTCTCTCTACCCTCCCGTTCTGTTGAGGAGTGCCGACGCATGACGTCTCGTGAAAAATTCCTTGTTGTTTGAAGAATTCACCCAAACAAAGAAACTCTGAACCATTATCACTTCTGATGGTTTGTACTTGTGTTTTGAACTGACGAGCTGTCATAGCTAAGAAGTTCTTGAGATGATTTGGAGTTTCAGATTTTTTATTCATCAAGTAAATCCAAACTCCACGCGAGTAATCATCAACTACAGTAAAAAAGAATCGTGCGCCAGCATAAGTTGGTGTCTTATACGGACCCCATAAGTCACAGTGAACCAATTCGAAAAGCCTTTTCGTTTTATTCTCACTAATTGGGAAACTTGATCTTGTTTGCTTAGCGCGGAGACATACATCACACGTTTTATTCGAAATTTCAGAAGAAACAACGGGTGAAACAATAGGAAGCAGACCCATTACTTTAGCAGAAGGATGACCCATCCGATTATGCCAGAGCTCAAATGATTTCTCGTCTCTAACGTCCATGAATGCTGCGGACTCCATACTCCTAAAGTGGAAGGTTCCTCCCATACACTTACCAGCTCCCGTCACCATCCTCGTAGTACGGTCCTGAACCATAAGAAAATGATCAGCCAATTGCACTACGCAATGGTTTTCATCCATCAACTGACCAAGAGAAATCAAATCTGTTTGAAATTCCTCAACGTAATAGACTGAACGAAGAATGAGATTCTGCCCAAGCCGCACAGACCCTTCTTTTACAGACAACCTTTCTCTACCATCAGCCAATACAATGCCAATTGGTGACATCTCTTTCACATCCGTTAAGATATCTAGTCATCCCGTTAAATGATGAGAAGCACCTGTATCCATTATCCAGAAAGGAGTAGAACACGTACCAGTTAATTTCTCTGGTTCGTTGATTTTTCCTGCATTAAGAAGACTCTTAATTGCCCTCCATTGAGAATCATTAACCTGTACTCCGTTTCGATCGGTGTCGGTAAACACATAGTTAGCGCTTTGAGGTGTAGTATTGACGTGCACAGCGTTAGCAAACGAGACTCCACGACCACGTCCAACACCTCCATTAGATCCTCCACGACCGCGACCACGTCCGGTTGAGGTGCGAGACCTTGGCCTATCTCCCCACCATTCCGGATAGCCTATCACCCCATAGCAACTGTCACTCGCATGTCTAGGACGGTTACAATGTTTACACAAGACCGTCTTGTCTTTCTCTTCTCTCCGATACTGCTGCGTTTGAACAGCAAACGCACTTATTTCAGTTGTTTCCTCAAGACTTTTGGTGCCATTTCTCACCAAATCTTCTTCTTGTCTAACGATGTTGTAAACCTCCTCCATGGGCTGAATCGGAATCCTCGAGACAAAGCTCGATCTCACGGTCCGAAACACAGTGTCGTCAAGTCCAAAAAGAAATTAATGTACCTTATCTTCCTCTCGGTCTTTTTCTTGAATGGTCCCGAGATCACACTCGCACTTCCCACACTTGCACAACCTTAGTGGACGATAGTTTGCCATACTGTCCCAAATTCGCGTCAGTTTTCCAAAATAAGTCTCTATCGCAAGGCCTCTTTGTTTGCAGCAAGCAAGCTCCGCTTTGATTTGCTGAATTCGTGGCCCATTGGTGATCGAGAACCGCTTCTTCAAATGATCCCACAAATCCTTAGCAACATCTCTATGAGAAATGTTAGATCGAAGTGTTGGATCGATTGACATCTTGATCCAAGACACAAGGAGCGCTTGAATTGTCCACCAATCCTCCAAATCCGGTGATCCTTCTTCAGGTCTAGCAATGGTTCCATCGAGGAAACCAAACTTTTTGCGAGAACATAGCGCCGTCTTCATCCCGCAAGCCCACTCATCATAGTTCATCCCCATGAGCAACGGATGCGAGATCACTGCTCCAGGATTTTCAGCTGCGGTCAAGTCGTAAGGAGATATGGTTCGTCGTACCTCCGTCGTTGTCGGGTTCGGGTTTACAGGTGGAGTCGCTCCATCAACATTTGCCATCATTGAGATTTAGTTTCTCAGATTTTAGAAAAAGAAATTCAGATTTCTAGCTCTGATACCATAAAGATTCAGAGGTTCAAATGAAGAAACTCATTTTCTGTATGTTAAACGTCGAGCTTTTACAAGACTAAATATAGAATCCATCCTAGAAAGTCCATAAGACCTTTTGACTAATTTTACAATCAAATTTACAGTCACAACGTGATTGTCGGAGCTGGTTTGTGGACCCATAACTTTTGACGCAAACTCCGGAACTGAATTCGCTAATAGAGAAGATGGTCATGGACCCTCACCAAATCAGTAATGTTTAGATACCATTACCTCTGTTACATAAAAAGATATATGAAAACTCTTAGCAGATGCCATATAGTAAATATGTAGTAGATTGTAAATAATCAAAATAGAAACCAAAAGTAGGAAAAGAGAAACGCAAAGTGTCCATATAGACTGTGAAGAACTTCTGGATAGAGACGCAGACGCAAACAAAATTAAGCTTGAGACGAAGTCAAATTTTCTTTTAATGAAAGATGTCGAATTTTGTCGCTGAGTATCTGTTAACATCGAGAAAGTAGTAGCAGAAAAGATATATAAGCATTGAAGAGAACAATCATTTTATTTTTCGGAGAGAGTGGGGATCTTGGAAAAGGAGATGACCACAGTTGATTTTTAGTTCATCTTTGTGGATCCCAACTTCTGTAAAACGCCTACGAGAGTCTGAAAATTTGAAGTCTCAAAAACCATAGAGATGACACGATTACTTTTTCTTTAATTTTATTTGCTTTATCAATTTTTATTTATCTTTATTAGACTTGCTATACATGTCACTATTTGATTAATTAAACAAGTGATTTGTGTTTTATACGATAAAATATACATATAATTAATAAAATACTTGAAATTTTTTACATATGTTGTATTCTAATTTTAAAAAAAAACTGACATGTTTTAGTCAAACAAAAATAAATGTCACAAGAGACTTACATTAAATATATTTCATATGTATATAATTTTATGTTCTAAATTTTACCAGTTTTTAAATAGTTCATTTTACAAACTATATTTACTTTTAGAAACCATAATTAAATTTTGGTTACTCTAATATCATTATTCGACTAAATCAATATGTTATTTTACAGGCCAATCCATTTTGGATAGTGAGACGCAAAATAGTGGGTATGGGACGAGAACATGTAATTCAAATAATAAAAAGCACTATCTGAACTATTACTGATAAAACGAGAGGAATTTCGGGTAACTAGACGGGATCAAAAAAATTGGGTATCTAAATTCAGTTCTCAGACTTTCACTAATTTGGGTAAGAATCTAGTTTGGAGCAGAAAGAATCAATTTTTGGACAGATATTCAGGAATTACGGGTATTTCTGAAAACATTTAGAGAATTTTTGAGAAATATATATATGTAGAAAAATTTCATTGTAAAAATTAAATATTCAAACCGAAAATACAGGGATTCCTTCTTAATCTCTCTTACCCAGTTCCTAATCTAGTGGACTATAATAAACATTGTCGAACATGTAATTATTTAAAAGAGAATAGTTATGGGATGGAGAATTTCGAATGAGTATGGGATGGGACGAGTTTCTAGTTAGGATATGGATATGACTAAGTTATATATTGAAATAACTCAAGCTAAATCTGAATCCAAACCCGATTTAAAACCTCTAATCAAATTGTTAGAAATGTTTTGATTACTTTTCTTTTCTTGGCTCAACTCAACTTTCATTATCCAAATCAGTTCAGGTCTAATGTTTTGATTAATTTAGAAAATAAATATATATATATATATATATATATATATATGTAAACATCACTTAGAATTTACAATTAAATTATGTCTTAAGATTAAATACGAAATAACTTGTTTTATAAATATGACCCATGATCCTAGTTTATGATATTGGAGATATAAACGTGATTTTGTTGAGATATTTTTTCTTTTCTAATTATTTATTAATTTTTTATGCAAAATAATATGTTAGGAATTTTCCACCTCTATATATTTATAAAGGATGTGTTTCTTCTATCGGGTTTTAATTGAACTGTTAATTCTTTATAATTGTAATTTTAATATTATTATTTTTTGTTTAGATCATTCTCATAACACAACTATATTAGGGGACATTTCTTTCCAGACTTTGATCATCTCCAACGATGCGGAAAGAAAATCAAAAACATCTTCTAAAATGATGGCTGGTTTTTTAAAAACAAATCACAATCCCTACTTCATTTTAAGTTATTATTTTATTATTATTATTATTATTATTAGAGAGTATTTATTTTATGAGTTATTTTAGTTTGCTTTTGTAGTTTCTGATTAATTTGTATAAAATTTAATATATATTTATTTTTCAGATTTATTGTTAAGATCTATTCTAAGTAACATTTATTAATGTCGATGAAGAGACATTAATTAGATCCTAATGATTATGTATTAAATATTTACTTACATCTATATACATTATCAAAATTATGTTTGTTAATATAAGGTTATTCGGTATCTTATCTCTATATAAAACCTATACATAATACAAACTTATACATTGTATTGTATAAATTATAGTACAACAAAACTTCCAAACTCACATTCATAATTAAAATAAATAATACATAAATATTAAAATCATTTAAATACTACAACGAAATCATTTAAATACTACAACGAAAACTTTTCCAATTAAAATTAACTGCATTTTTTCTACAAAAGTATATACACTCTGCACTATGGCGTGGGATAAAATTTCATGTAATAGTATACACATACACATGTGTGTAAATTTTAATGAAGTCAGAAACACATTCAACGTAGTGCGAACAAAATGGTTGGATAATTTTTCATATGTTCAGCCGACGTCTTTGTGTTTCAACGTCAGTGCTATTCATAGGTTAGAACTGGTGTAGGGCTCAAAAGGGGATCCAAAGTGATGTCCCAATCCCATCTTATTAATCTGTATTTGGTGGGCCTCTCTTGTGTTTTGAATGCAGAACCAGGTTGAGATGATATCATATGTTTAGGAACCATCTGTTTTATCCACACCAGTCCATACGCCGTCCTGTAATTCTAAATATAGTGCAAAATTGCAGTAACCTTGTCGTGCGAGTGTGTTTTGCCGTTGATTTCCCAGTGATACCCACCCTTAGTTACAGTAAATGTTGAAACAGAATCAACCAAATTTCTAACTACGTGACATTTAGGCCGAGTATAACAACGTTGAATTGTTTTTAATTATCCCCAATAGCATATATTTGTTTAGGAACACCAATTGTCTATCCAAAATTTACTTTTTCAACTAGCGTGTGCCCACGTTAATTTCCTAAATTTATGTTAACTAGGCAAATTGAATTTTAAGAAAAATCAACATTAAATAAGAAAATGTAGAAGTTAAATATTAACTTTTTTAACCTAATTTTGTAATTTTGCAAAATTATTTTTTAACTTTTACGTTTGCAAATTAATATGTCAACTTTTGTAATATTGTAAAATTACTCCTCAATTTTCACTTTTGCAAATTAATTCTTCAAATTTATGTTGACTACGCAAAATTGGGTTAAGAAAAAAGTCAATATTAACTTATACGTTTTTTATTTAACGTTGACTTTCTCAAACTTCTAGTTGCATTATCAACGTAAACTTGAGGAATTAATATGCGCATACGATAGTTGAGGAATTAATATGTTAATTGCAAATACTTAAGAAATCAAATAACCTTTTTCCCCATGAGTAGTTGCAATTGACGTGATAATTTTAAAAATATAATTTTCTTTCTAAAATACATTACCATAATATTATTTTGGATAAAAATGACTTACAATATAATCATTTTCATTAAATAGAAACCAGAAATTTACCCCAAGAATACACCTGTCGGAAATTGATCCCTCGCTTCACATTACATGACAATGCACGAAAATTCAATCAACTATTAGCTCTCGGATATCATGCTTGTGATATGAGCTGTTAAAAAAATCATGTCTGTGATATGATGTTCGAAAAATTGACGAGGATGAGAAGATGAAAGATTTAAATTCATCATTTAAACTGAAATATATCTATATATAGTTATATATTTGACTAGAGTTTTTTTAGAGATAGAGATATTCACACGATAATTTCGCATCGGACTAATAATTTAAAATTTAAAATATCTTTCCAGGTCGTCAGCGACTAAGCTGGTCGATGTTGATGATGATCATCTTGATGAACGACATATGAATCGTTTACGCCAATCAGCTCATCGATATCATACACACCCGGCTCATCGTGTCCTGGGTGGCTTGAATCGCTCGCCAATTGCTGGCCAACTAGAGGTGATATCCCTGACACTGTTCCAGGCCATAATAAATAAGACAACCCCAGAAATGTACTTAAATGATCAAATATAATAGATATATGAATATATTGTATGCATCAAGAATATGTACCTGTGGACGTGGTTGGTAGCGTGTTGGACTGTGGCTTAGCGTGTGGACGTTTTCTCAAGAAAATAGCCGCAAACGCTGACGAGAGAGCCACAAACACGGAGGCGAACGTAACGCCAAGAATGAGTGGTAATTTGTTTTTTTGCTTCCTTCTAACTTTGTTTGGCCCACCTAAAACAGCGTCATGCAAATGAGTCAAAATGGTTTAATTAACAACACTTATATTCATATCACTGCAAAAGAAAAAGTATTAAGAAACAAAAGGAATAATATTTTTCAAGTAAATTACTCCACAATTTATATGTTTGATTAATAGTGATTGTGTTAATAAAACCTCTAGGTGGTATCTTTCATTAAATATATTGAACCAATCAATTAATACCATAGAATTAAATTGAATACAGGTTGCGAGTACAAACCTCCCACTGCGTCTGCATCGTTTGTTCGTGTTTCCGTTCCTCCAGAACCTACAACTGTAATCAATATTGTAGTATTAAATAATATATTTACAGTAAATTTTCATGACTCATTTCATTCCATATATATCATAGTCCGAACATATACATTGATCAGATCAAGATGTTCATGTTCAAATTTAGTTATTTATTTCAAAATGTAGAATATCTGGTAGGCTTCATTGGTTAACTATACCACAAAATAATTATTGCTTATGTTTATCTATAAGTCAGAAATTAAGCTTACCTTCCGAATTATCATTGCTACCGCCGCTTTGTCCTCCACCACCATTGCCGTTTTCTCCTCCTCCATTATCGCCACCGTCTTGGCCGTAACTTATCGAATATAACTCCAAAGCATTGATGATAGGAGGCAAAGTAGAGTCATCCGTAGACTGAACGACCACTTGGGACACTGACGTGGCCACTACATCTCTTACGACAACTTGAGTCGCTTTCCCAAACACCGGTACGATGGGACCAGAACCCACTTGCGTGGTGTCCAAGGAAATGTTGAACGACCGTGTCTGAGCCCGAGCTAGACTCTGAGGCTCCGAGAAGTATAGGGCTAAGTAAACTGGTATGCCCGCTACGGGTAGGGTCTCGTCTGATAGAATTAAGCTGGCTGCTGACAAAGCCTTTGACATAACAATCTCGGGCGGCTTGTTGGACGCGCCAGAAATGTCAATCGATGGGGCTGAGGTCGCTAATTCGCTGATTGTTGGGTCGTTGGACCTTGACGAAAACCATAGCCTACCGTACGGGTCTAAAGGGTAGCTAAAATATATTTGTAAGAAACCAACAAAAGGAAGGAAATTTTAATTCAGTATAAAGAACCTGCCGGGCTAATCAGCCAAAAAAGGCTAGTAAATCAATGAAAATGTAAATGAGTTTTTTATTATTTTAAAACTCATGTACTATATATGGTTAAAATATAAATAAAACGTAAGCTAAATTCAGAAAATCCTCCAAAGTATTCACTCAAAAACGTTAGACCACTTTAAATAAAATCGACAAAAACTTCATTTTTAAAAATGTCAATCAACAGATTTAACTTTATATGAATTAGTTAGTGTTAAATGGATACCCTATAAGCTCTTTGGCACCATACGCAAATCTTTGTCGGAGAATGAGACCTTCGTCAGGACCAAGATCCTCGTACATCCCAGCGTCCAAACTATAAACTTCAATGGAAGATATAAAAGGATCATCTGAAGGTGACGTACGGATTAGGCAAACGCTGATATTCTCACTCGCCGGAGCAAATATCACCTCCGATATAAACAGTGAAACAGTAACAACACTGTCAAGGTGTTTCCCATCGTAAACCACGTTGAACGACGGCGGCGAGGACTTCTTGTCATAGTTCCCGTAGTAAAACAGCGTTCTCACGAGAGTTTTCCCGCGTTTTGTCGCCGGAACGGTGTAGCAGTTGGTTTGACCGGAAGGGAAGTATCGGAGGTTGTTGACCGGCTCTGTAAGGTTACCTGGAATCTGGAAGGACTCACCGGTGGTGACGAAGCCTTTGTCTCCGAGCCATGTTACATTGTCGGAGTCCAAGTAGGATCTCGAAGCTCCACAGTCGATGCTTATATCTAATGATAGTGCAGAGATAAGAAAAAATAAACGATTAGAGGCCAAAACCAATCGATTGAGGTCTTTTGTTTAAGATAAAAACGAAGATTAATGCATGGAGAGATTAGTATTTCTTAATGTTACGTACTTTCTGCGAGAGAAAATATTATGGTGGTCAGAGTGAAGAGGAGAGTGAGAAGAAGAAGCGCAGCCATGATATTAAATGAGCTACTTTACTTAAAACACGAATGCATCTATATATAATTTATAATTGCATATATATATAGTTGACTTGACTTATTGTGATATTATTTTACACGTTTATTCGCACAGTTCGTTTATAGTTTGATTACGAACTATATTGACTATGGTTTCTGAATTTTGGTTTTATCATGCTATGATTATGATCAGGAAACGAAGAAGGTCGTTCTAACTCTGACTTTTATAATTATTGATTTACGGTGCTCTAATTAAAATTCAATTTAGTCGCTGTCAGCTGAAAAACATTTTGAACACGGCCATGAGTCATGGTATATAGGCTATATATATAATATAGCTTTAAAAAAATCAGCTTATATCCATATATTTGATTTGGATGTATTTTTTGGTCAGAAGATTTTGATATTTAACGTTTTAAGTTATTATATATAGGCCGGTAACGAATGAATATAGTCATCGATGAGAATTGGTTATTTAGGAAGTATAATTCGCACTTGAGTTTGGTCCAACTTATTTGATTGAGTGAATCTGGTCCAAATTTTTGGGTTGACTCCACGTGGAATGAACATTTTAGAGTTTACGGCTTTTGTATTGTTATGGGCCCATTTATAGAACTTTGAAAGTAAACGGCTCATGTTCATCCAAATTTTTGTTTTTTGTTTTTATTTTTGACATCTTGTTCATCCAATTTTTCAACTGATACGTAAATATGTGTATGTACAATACCAATGTAGTCATGAATAATCAACGATGTGTGGTTGGAATTTCATGTGTTCAACCGACTTTGCCCGCATATCAGCATCAGTCGTAATTATAGGTTGAAATTGGTGTAGGGTTCGGACGTCGACTAAAAAATAATAAGCTTACGTAATACTGGTAGAATGTTTTCTCCTATATTACCTTTTCTTGTCCTAGTTTTATTCCCTGTTGAGGCAAGCTTTTTTATTTTCTATCAATTGTGTTTATTTTGGTTTTAAATTCGATCAATAGTTATAATAGGAGAATGTTTCAGTTTTGTTTTTTATTTATAAGTTTTTTTTTTATAAGTAGAGATGATCCGAACTTTTACTATCCGACTAATATCTGATGGTGAGTGTAGCTGTCAAATAGCCCATTCACTAGATTTTTAATGGACTAAATTGGGTGATTTAATAAATTCAGTACATGAGGAGAATTGATCTCTGCCCTATACTTATATGGTAACTCTTGCTCAAGTAGAAACCACTACTTATAAGTTGTCTACTTACTTTTTAATTCCTAAAGAGAAACATAGAGGTCGACCCTGAACATAGAAGTCGACGGAGACCATTGCACTAGATGCAGTCTCTAACGAAGTTTTTGGGATCGTTTTGTTTCGATCTCTCTTCGCTTCCTTTGTAAAACTGTATCTCGCATTTATCCCTAGTTTATCTTTTTTTTGGAGTATTTTTAGGCACTTATTGTCTTGTTATCTTGTATTTCCCCTTTATTTGGGTTGTAATTACTTCTCTTTTGAGTGAGTTTGAGACTTAATTTCAATGAAAATTATCTGTTTGATATAAAAAAAAAAATTGTTTTGAGTTTGCTATAATAAAATCGGATCTAAAGTTGTACGTGGTAAAATGCAGTGAATCAAAATACGGTTGCAAGTGGTTTTAACGAGTTGCGAAACTTAAAATTCAGATTGTTTCTCGGTTAGAACTTACAACAAAATGCATACATGTTCTCGAGCAACTACAAGTACAAGCATAAACAAAAGAAAATGCATACCACATTAGTAGCATCTGTTTTGCGTGAAGATTATCTATGTAAGTTTAACACTCCAGTTCCAAAAGATCTCATCCTGCTGGTTCAAGTAAGAGCTGGAGTTAAAGTGTCATTCTCCACCGCATGGAGAAGGAAAAATCAAGCTGCTAGTGATGTTCGTAGTAGTCCTAAGGAAAGTTATAAGATGTTGTATTCTTATATGTATTTGTTAGAGATGGTGAATCCATGAACTATTTCATATGTGGAATTGGATGAAGAAAAGAAGTTTAAGTCCTTATTCTTCATGTTGGGAGCTTGCATTGAAGGTTTCAAAGTTGTGGAAAAAAGTGATCATTGTGGATGGAGTCCACCTTAAGATTGTACATGGTAGAGTGCTAATTGTTGGTACAACTCAAGATCCTAATCATCACCATTATCTTATTGTGTTTAGTGTAGTTGATGGTGAGAGAGATGCAAGTTGGAGTAGATTTTTTAATAATTTGAAATCAGTAGTATCGGATATTCCTGAACTTGTGTTCCTTTCTGATATAAATCAAAATTTTATCAAGTCAATACGTGAGGTGTGCCTGTTATCTCAGCATGTGTATTGTATATATCATTTGGTTCAGAATATGAAATTAGCATGCTCTAACATCAACAAAGACACCGTTGCAACGAACTTTATGGAATGCGCTAAATTTTATACAAAGATTAATTTCAAAAACCTCTGGTGATTTTAGGGCAAGGAATCATGTTGCAGAACTTTCTAGATATAAGTGTTAAGAAGAAAAAAGGGCAAGTTGTTATTTTCTAGGAGAAAATACAACATAGACACCATCAATTGTGCTGAATCTATTAATTGTGTTTTCAAAAACGCAAGGAAATACTCGCTCTTACCAATATTTGATGCGATTGAGAAATTGGCTGAATTGTTTAACAGATATAAGAAGACTTTGTACACGCATCGAGTTTGCAAATGATGGTGCCTCTTTTTGAGAATGAATTGCACTCAAGATGTGCATAAGCAAATTTGTTATCAGTGTGTGAACTAAAGAACTTTTTTTTGGAATACAATGTGGTTGGAGTTTATGGCAATGGTTATTTGGTTGACCTGAAAAAGGAAATTTGCGCTTACAAGCTATTTGATATTCACAAATATCTATGTGTGCAAGCAATAGTTGTTGTCATGGAAATAACTGAGAACGTAGAAGCAAAAATGAATTACTTTGAAGCCTTTGAATGTTGTCATTTCCTCTTTTGTCTCGTATACGGAGTCTTAAGGTATTTTGAAGGTTGGAATTTCCTCTTCATCTTCTTAGCAGAAATCTTCAACTTCAGAAATATCCATCCATTGTTTACTTATTTTACTTCTCCAGTTTTCCACCAGTCATCTAACATTTTTTAGACTTTAGCCATCTTAACATCTTATTCTTCTGCTGCTTTTTCTTCTTCACCAGCCATCTCATCATCTCTTTCATCTGCTAATGCATCTTCTTCTTTTGATGCTTCTTTTTCTTCTTCCTCAGCCATCTCATCATCTCATTCTTCTGCTGATGCATTTTCTTCTTCTGCTGCTTCTTCTTATGAAGCATCTCCTCCTTCTCCATCCCTCTAAAAACTAGTATTTTCTGGCATATTTGCATCATCCTCAAAATCACTTCCTGCCAAACCAAAGTGTGTATTCATCTCAAAACCAGATCCTCTCAAATCATCTCCAGCCTCAAAATTCAGTCTTTCACTACTATTTATTGCATCGTTCACATAATGTTCAACATTTGTCAACATTATGTCCAAGACATCAATCCTCTTATTGATTTCTTTAAACCATGCTTTCATTGCCCTCATCAGTTTATTTTCAAGTGATTTAAGATTATTCACAGATCTATAAGACTGTGACGAGATATTTTCCTCTTTTTGCTGCTCCTCTACCACTTTTGGTCCTCATGAAGCCACATCTAAATCATACAGCTCTTCCCAACATATATTCTTATTTTCTACACATAGGCGCTTCTCCCAACTCCCAGCAATTGGATCATTAACATGTATCTCATCATCTTCCATGTTAATGATCCGAGACATAAGAGGTTCCTCAGAAAAGTCAGGTTCCAAAATGCTATGAATTTTCTGTGAATATAAAGATATCAAAATTTAAATAAACTTAAGATTACGATAAGAAACAGTTTAGAGTTAAAGAGAAATCTCTAACCTTTGTAATTCCAAGTGCTTCATTTACATTTTCGAAAGGGTAACATTTCATGTGACTATCTTTACATTCTTGTTTGCACATCCTTGGACAGTTTGTGATTATGGTTACTACATCTTCTTGGAACCTTCTCTTCAAATCCGAAATGCACTCACACGTCATAGTCTACACAAGAACTTACATTAAATCATTGACTAAGAATTATAGAGTTGTGCTTCACAAATGAATTTTACCTCCAAAAGAATTACAAAACCTGGAAAACACCATGATTACTTCAGACGGCCCTTAAATGATCCATCATATAGAAGATATTTTGAATAGTGTCTTCAAATGTGTATCTCCTCCACATAAATCTTTCACACGCATATAGATCATCCACAATTATAAGTATAAAGGATCTATGTGCCTAAACATTTTCTTAAGTGCAATGATCGTGTTTAAGAACAAGAGGACCGCCATCATTAACTGGTCTCCATATGCTCTCATGGAACCTAGCTTTGCTCTCACATCTTTAATTTTCACAACCACATTTTTTCTTTTTCTAAAATTCCTTTCCTTAATTCTTTCACTTTCCAACTGCTTATAGTTTGGTGGATAACTATGGTAGTCAAATCCACACATGAGGCCATGTTACCTAATCGAATACCGGATGGGAACGCCATTCACCACAAACCAACATACTTTATCCTTATCCATACAAATCGTGCGAAGCAAAAGCATCCACATATTTGTGGTTCTCCTCCCTATGCATGTGTCAAATGTGCTTAAACTGTGGGTGTAATCTAAACTAATTCTTCTCATCTTCTGCATAGATTTTCTAAGTTTTTCATCGTTTTTTTCTCTTCTTCTTTTTCTTCACAAAAAATTTAGAGATTTTGTACCCCAACTTCATCCCAATTTGAATCTAAAACCAATTTCTCAAATTTGAATATTACAATTTGTTGACAATTTCTGTTAAAAATTAGGATCTCAAGGAAGAAGAAGATGAACGACGAAGAGGCCGAGAGGATGAAGAAAAAGATGAATGGACAAGTGAAAATTTTTACATTTGATATCTCGGATGTTTCGGCAGAGGAAGAAAATGAACAAACCAAGAGGAGGAAGCCGATGAACGTCGGAGCCTGAGAACGGTGGTCGAGGGTGGGGTCGATTTTGTGTTAAAGATCTTTAATGGATCCGGATCTAGATCCACAACCCAAATAAAGTATGGTTGGGTTTGTAATTATTTTAAATTTTGAAGGCTCAAAAATTCTTTTACCAAATTTTGGATTTAAAATAAATGAAAAATATTAATTCTTATAAAAACAGCAAAGATTAAGACCTTGATTTGATTTTTGTATGATATAGACTTAGCCCTAATTATATCTCTATACAACCATAAAATTGAAACATTGCCATAAAATTATATGCAATGATAACAATAAACTAGGATTTAACCCGTGTTGTAGTATCAGATTATTATATTTTTAAATTAATATTAATGTCCATCCAAACCTGTCCCGATATATAATCCGTTCCGTGATATTAATTTTTTTTTTAAGTTTAAATGTTCTAATATTTTAAATTATTTATAAAATTTAAATATATCAATAATAATATTTAAATTTTTTTCAAAAGTTTAAAATTTATTATATCCGATATAATTAAACGGTTCTACCAAGACGACCACCAGTGAAACTTATTATATCAGATCTAACATCCAACCACCGAGACGACCACCAGTGAAACTTTCTCCAAGACAAGCAATTTTCAGATCCAGTCCGGTGACACTAACCGCGGCGGCTAACACGGACGGTGGCTCAGTCCATCTTTCATCAGCCCGGAATCCACTGTAATCACCTAGACAAGCGACACAACCCTCCTACCCGTAAACGACTTTCGCCGCAAGCTGCATCTACTCCACGATCAGGTGAGCCGCGAAAAGTTTCAAAAAACGATATCTCCGGCGTCCTCGGCCAGAGAAAACAAATAGAAAAACCTATCCAGGTCGCTGTAAATCACCACAACCGCATCGCTAACGGAAGCTCCACACTTCACTATCGCCGGAGAATAAAGTTTGCTCACCACCGCCTTCCTCTTGCAAGCTCCAGACATGTGATTAAGATCAAAGATTGGAAAAAACTGATCTACTTTACTGTGTCTTCAAAGAAGAGAGAAGTGTGATAATCAAATCAACCATTATGTGATTTAACTATATCTAGTTGTCAATCATAATTTTTAATCTTAACAAAAAAAATTATTATGCTTAGTTATTTTATTTTTAAAATAATGACATTATATGTAATATTTTACTTTAATAAAAATTACTTTACAAAATATATTTTAAAAATATTAATATAGATTAATTATTTCTATATATATACATTGAAATTTTTGATTACATCAATATATAAATGAGTGTTAGTCTTTCTTGAACGGAAGCAAGCTGCCATTTTCGGCACTTCATTTCAATAATTTTGTTTATAATTTCAACCACGAAATTGTAACAGGGTAGCAGATCAAATAGTCCACCAAAGATCAAATAGTCCACCAAAGTTACGGTTTTGAGTATTTTGATCCTTACATAAATAATTGTATACCAAATTGGTCACAGTATATTAAAACCGATAAATGGGAAGTATTACCTTTACTCTATTGTTAAAAAGCGAAAACAGTCAAAGCTGCCGACAAAAATAAAAACCTATAAAGTAGAAACCTTTTGTTTTTAACTTTCAGCTTTAGATGTGAGGAAGACTAAGATAAAACCATTTACATAGACGTGGGCTAACAACTGTGCTATGGGCTTCCACCAATCTTGGTTACTTATTTAATCCAAGAAATAAATCATTTTCCAAACTTCACTATTGCATCTATCAATTTTTGCCAGCCATTAAAACAATATTAATTTATTGGTTGCGGTGTCTTGTTGGGTAATAATTCTATTTAAGAATAATGTCACAAGGTGCATTAGTGGGATCTTATTATTTCCAATTAATAAATTATAACATGTGTCATGTCCCATATGGTTTATATAATGGAGTGGTTAAACTTAATGTTGTCATTCTCTTAAAATCTTGCAAGCCCAAAAAGATATGCATAAATACAAAATCCTCTATTTTTTGGACAAACTTTGACATATAGAACTCAGAAAGTCTATATAGGAACATACCAATATATAGTAGGATTAAAGACGTAATTATAATCACTTAATCTATAGTAAGATTGTTTTTTTTTTTTTTTTTTTGACAGCCTATAGTAAGATTGTTATGTGTTAAATATTCAAAAGTGACCACAGCCCAAAAGAGGTTTCCATAATTTTAAGTGATCTCTTCATCGATATTGTCGGAACTTTTAAAATAAACATTTCAAAACTCACAAAAAAAAATGTAATCCCAAACAAAGACTGTTGCAAACCACCACCATAGGCAGGTACCTGAAATAAAATAAAAAACACAAATATCTAACATTTTCAACAAAAAAAAATGTATTTGTATTTTACTATTTTCGACGCTAAATAAAAAACAGCTTTTTGACATATTAAATGCAACGAATAATTTACGTTTCTAATCATTTTCTGGAAATTCCTTATTTTCACTTCCTTCCCTAAGCCATTAAAAATTAAAAATACAGCCAGAAAATTTGATTTATTCCTTTCATCTTCTTTCTCCTTCTCTCTTGATGATAGAAACAAAACTATAGTCCTGAGTTCATATTTGCAGAGTACACAAAGAATCAAAAACTCCTGTAACCAGTCTGGTCTTTGCTGGAACCTACTCTCTTTTACGAGTACAGTTTTTTGCTATATTTTATTCAAAACCCAACATTCACAATCTGAAATTTTTTCAGTTTCTTGATCTATTCATTACCTGATCAGTCTTTCATGGGACCGTTACTTCTTCTAAATTTCTTATCTTAAAGGTACAAATTTTTACAGTTTTCTGCTTAAATTTTATCACTTTTCTTGATCTTAGAAAGTTTCCATCTTTGCTTTGATTTTAAAGTTCATATGAGAAACCCTAGTTTCTTGAATCTTGCTGATTGATTCTTTCTCCCGATCTGTTCCATTTTCAGGGTTTTTCTCAATTTAATCAAGATGGGTGTTGTAAAGTTCGGAACTTTCATCTTGATTTCAACGATTTCAATCTTGATTTGTATCTGCCATGGATTCACACCTGTGGATAATTATCTAATCAACTGTGGCTCACCAAGCAATGGAACCTTAATGGGTCGAGTCTTTATGTCCGATAAGCTCTCTTCGAACTTACTTACTTCTCCTAAAGAGATCCTCGCGAGTGAAAGCGTTAACGCTGGCTCAGACGTTTACCAGACGGCAAGAGTCTTCACTGGAGTCTCTAGCTACAAATTCTCTGTTACTCGTGGTCGTCATTGGGTTCGTCTCTATTTCAATCCTTTTGAGTACCAAAACTTCAAAATGGGTTCAGCTAAATTTGCGGTTTCGTCACAAAGGCATGTGCTTTTAAGTGATTTTAATGTTAGGAGTACGAGACTTGTGAAAGAGTACTCTTTGAATGTGGCGACAGATGATTTAGTGCTCACTTTTACCCCCTCGGGTGGTTCTTTTGCGTTTGTGAATGCGATTGAGGTTATATCGGTTCCGGATACATTGATCACTGGTACGCCAAAGTTTATAGGCAACCCTGCACAGTTTCAGGATATGTCAGTGCAGGGTCTTGAAACCATTCATAGAGTGAACATGGGCGGTCCGCTTGTATCACCTAACAACGATACTCTTACGAGAACTTGGGTGCCTGACTCGAGTTTTCTCCTTGAGAAGAATTCAGCCAAGACTGTGTCTAAGGTTTCAACTGTTAACTTTGTTCCCGGTTACGCAACAGAAGATTCTGCGCCAAGAATTGTATATGGTAGTTGCACTGAGATGAATTCCGCAGATAACCCGAATAGCAATTTCAATGTCACCTGGGAGTTTGATGTTGAGCCGGGTTTTCAGTACTATTTCCGCTTCCACTTCTGCGATATCGTTAGCTTGTCTTTAAACCAGCTATATTTCAATCTTTATGTTGACTCAATGATCGCTGCTACGGATATTGATCTTAGCACTCTTGTGGATAACACTTTGGCTGGTGCATACTCGATGGATTTTGTCACGCAGTCGCCAAAGGGTACTAATAAAATCCGTGTGAGCATCGGTCCCTCGACTGTTCACACTGATTATCCAAACGCGATTGTGAACGGATTGGAGATCATGAAGATGAATAACTCTAAGGGTCAGCTAAGCACCGGGACATTTGTGCCTGGTAGTAGTTCAAGCTCTAAGCAGAACAATGTTGGGATGATTGTAGGTTCAACCATTGGTTCGTTGCTCGCGTTAGTCTTCTTGGGAAGTTGCTTTGTGTTGTATAAGAAGCGGAAGCGCGGCCAAGACGGTCACTCAAAGACTTGGATGCCGTTTTCAATAAACGGAACTTCGATGGGAAGCAAATACTCCAACGGAACTACGCTTACAAGTATAACTACCAATGCCAATTACCGTATTCCCTTTGCAGCGGTTAAAGATGCTACAAATAACTTCGACGAGAGTCGCAACATTGGGGTAGGCGGTTTTGGTAAAGTCTACAAAGGAGAGCTTAACGACGGCACCAAGGTAGCTGTGAAAAGAGGAAACCCAAAATCTCAGCAAGGGCTTGCGGAATTCAGGACAGAAATCGAGATGTTATCTCAGTTTCGTCACCGCCATTTGGTTTCTCTGATCGGTTATTGTGACGAGAACAATGAAATGATACTGATATACGAGTATATGGAGAATGGAACGGTAAAGGGTCATCTTTACGGCTCAGGTCTTCCTAGCTTAACTTGGAAACAACGGCTTGAGATCTGCATTGGCGCGGCTAGAGGATTGCATTACCTTCACACGGGTGACTCGAAACCGGTCATCCACAGAGACGTGAAATCCGCAAACATATTGCTCGACGAGAACTTCATGGCTAAAGTTGCAGACTTTGGACTGTCCAAGACTGGACCCGAGCTTGATCAGACTCATGTAAGTACTGCTGTCAAAGGAAGTTTCGGGTATCTTGACCCCGAGTACTTCAGAAGGCAACAGCTCACTGAGAAATCCGATGTTTACTCCTTCGGGGTTGTTCTCTTTGAGGTTCTCTGTGCTAGACCTGTTATAGACCCGACACTTCCAAGAGAGATGGTGAATCTTGCAGAATGGGCGATGAAATGGCAGAAGAAAGGGCAACTGGATCAGATCATCGATCAGTCGCTTCGGGGAAACATCAGACCCGATTCGTTAAGGAAATTTGCGGAAACAGGGGAGAAATGTTTGGCGGATTACGGAGTTGATAGGCCATCTATGGGAGATGTGTTGTGGAATCTTGAATACGCTCTGCAGCTACAAGAAGCAGTCATCGATGGCGAACCAGAAGATAACAGCACGAATATGATTGGTGAATTACCTCCACAGATCAACAATTTCAGTCAGGGAGACACGAGTGTTAACGTTCCAGGCACAGCGGGGCAATTCGAAGAATCGAGCATTGATGATCTCTCTGGTGTCTCCATGAGTAAAGTATTCTCTCAACTGGTGAAATCCGAGGGAAGATAGTGAGAGATTTGGCAATGTAGTGTGATCTTACAGAAGCAGAAGTAAGCAAATTATGTAACCAGGAAAAGCATCAGGTTTTTTCAGATAGGATCTTTGTCTCTGCACGACCTCTTCTTCTGCAGATTTTCATCAGTGATGATACGAATACTTTGAAAAGTTTCCTTTGTCTTATCCTCTCCCTTATCTTGAGTTTGTATTTTTATTGATGTTCATTTGAAGTTGTCTGAAATTTGTTTGTTCTTTATTATTCTACGGATGTTTAACACTCTTGTTTCAATTGTATTGTAAATTTAGAAGTCAAAACGTAGTTCTTCATGTTCTTGTTTCGTTTGAGAAACTGTTTCATCTTAATTTATTATCAGGTTATGTCTTGGAACAGTATTGGTCTGGTTCCGTTGGTTTGCACCACGTCTTGAGCCAATGTTTTTTCTCCAGTTCAGAGTTCAGGTCAGTAACAAACTCCGTTCATCCGGAATGGTACTAGTATTCATTTTTCGTAAACCAATTTTTTTTAAATCGGACCGGAATGTGAATTGGGAAATCATTGGGTCACGGGACCGAGTTGGTCCAACCGCGGGTCAATGAATTCCAAATTTAATAGACTTATCAAAAAATATAAAACCAAAGATATTTTCCGAATACGTTAAAAACAATTCATTACAAAATTATGAGTTATTATAGATCCAATATGTTTTAAATCCAACCTTCACATTAAAATTCAAGCAAATTTTCATGAAACAATATGTTAACCTTTTATATAACAATATTTAACTGTATTTCAAGTTAAACTAATCAAATGAATCCAATGCAGTCATATAGCTCAACTAAAGGTTTTGGCGGATTATTGGTTTTCTTGGGTTTACTTGGTTTAAGCGGGTAGAAAAATCCCTGTTTTTATGATATAACCATACCCGATTATTGTTCTGGTCGTGGGTTCATTGGTTCGACCCGGTGGTCAGTCTGGATTTTAACACAACCATCAATAATAAATTTCCAAATATTATTGTGTTTTATTATTCTCATCTTTAATGGATAATTTTGCATCAATGATCAATATTAGAAACCTTAGTAGTGGACGCACAAGACAAACATTTCCATACTAGTCTGAAAACAAACGCCCTACACGACGACGTTTTGTTCTTATTCATAGCTTTCTTCGCCGCCTTCTTTCTCCCTCCTCCAAAACAATTCCGATTGTTTCTCATGTCAACGGCTTCTCCACCACCTTCACCACTGTCCTCTTCGCTCTCTTTTGTGGAAAAAGTGTAGCTTCTAAGGTACATTTGCCTACAAGATATGCTGTCAACCACCGTGGTGCGACGCTGGCTACCGCCGTGGGTGATTGACCGTACGAACTCCGCCTCCGCCATTGGCCACTTGTAAACATTGCCGTAAGTCATAAGCGGCCGGACGCCAACGGTGTCGCTTGTGATAATTACACAATCGTCTATGCATTTTGAGGCCATGGTCGCTTTTTTGGAGGGTACTTCTAACTTCTAGTGTGGACTGTTTTCCTTATTTTTGTTGTGAACAAACGTTGGGTTTATATATTCATAAATCCTTATCCTTATCCTTATTAAATATATTACTTTTATTTTGTGATATAAAACACCAAGTCAGAGTAAAAAGTTGAGAAGTTTTCTCAACTTGATACGTCATATTTTGTATACTTGTCAACTCTATAATTTTCCTAACTTTTTATAAAAAAGAAGAAGATAGCATTACCCACACAAAGGAGAAGGTCTCTAACATCCCTAAAATATCTCCCCATATTCCTCTTGCATTCTCAAATCCGTTGTCTCTTCCGACTTAAAATCTGATCTCTCTCTCTCGCTCTCTTTTTCTGATTTATTTGTGGAAAGAAGAATCGTAAAAAAAATCAGGTAACATATGTCAAATTTCTTCATCTCTATAAATTGTATATTGAGATAGTCAATTCTTAGAGTCTCTCAGTTGTATTTATTTTAAAAGTTAATTAGGTGGTGAACCTTATGATCTATCACTCTGTTGACTGTTGCACACTCGCAAGGAAACTTACTAACACGAGTCCTATATGGCCAAACACAAGTACACTCAAATCAAAAAATGATTCTTTTAAAAGACTTATAAGTTAAGAAAGATAAATTCCTATCTATCATTTTCCACAAATGAATATTAAATTTCTTGAATCTCTTAAATGCATTCAAAGACCTTCTATCTTTCTTTAAATACGCAACTTGTGACATAACCATAGAGAAATATGAGATTTATTACCGTGCATCAATAGTTGAATACAAATTGTATTTTTGAGTCACTTCACAATGACAAGTATCTTTCTATATCAAGTATTTATAGACATAGTTACAAGAAATCTTCCACTAGTTTTGAACGGTTGATTGCGATGTTTTGTACAAGATTAAAACCAAAAAGAAAAAATGATTCTTGTTGGGAAAAAATTAAGATATGTTGAGATGACCAAAACTTGGTGAAATCAGATGAGCTAATGCTCCATGAGATCTTTATGTATTACAAATAATACCTTACTATATAACTTACGTAGGGCATGTCCGTTGGTTAAGATATTCATGAGAATATATTAACAATACACAATAACAATTTTAATAAAATTTAGTTATTTAATTAAATTTGAATTTGTTGAAAAAAGATATTGGTATTAAGTGACAAATGTAAATTGATGTTCTTATTAGGATACTATAGGTTCTTAAAAAAGAACCATCTCTCCTTCTCTCTCATTTTTTATTATTTATTTATTATTTTATTATTTTATTAGAGATATCTAGCTTAGATATCCCAATAAAAATGTTCTTAGGTAAATAACGTTGGTAAAAGAAATCATAAATATGTGAAAGTCCTATTTTGCGGATTTGACCATAATATATTTCGTGCTTTCACATAACTGTTATTATTATGTCATCAACTATACAATATTTAGTTGTGTGTAATGATGACGAAAACATTACACAGTAACGA
The DNA here is from genome assembly GCA_900406565.1 of Turritis glabra. Lineage (NCBI taxonomy): Eukaryota > Viridiplantae > Streptophyta > Magnoliopsida > Brassicales > Brassicaceae > Turritis > Turritis glabra. Next base: position 440,152 of record OVBN01000220.1, read on the forward strand.
GTTAATATTATCATTGAGTTATTTTGTAATATTTGTAGTCATAATAGTATTCCAATTGAGTTGAAATGAAGATAATAAAAGTAAGTTTTGGAATAATACATTAATACTCCAACTGAGGATTGTTTTGAAATATGAATCTATTTAAAATTATGTGGTATTATAACCGATATGTTTCTATGACACCCGAGAAAAGTATGGCTTATCGTTCGATCGTAATGTTTTGTGACAATTCAGTCTTGTCTGGCAAGGAAATCTTTGTTAATGTATCATAAAAGTATCATTCACCAAACATACTGCATACAGGTTTCTCGGACATCACAATATCGATTCTACGTATCTCAATTGCAATCCTCTGTTTGACATTGATTCCCTCTTTCTGGTCAGTGTCGTGCTACTATCATGGAGACCTATGGCGGGTTATTAAATATGTTCTAATTTTATTTTTTTGTAATTGTCTCTTATTTTATTGAAACAAGTACTGTGTTCTTTTATACTTTACAATTATCATTAGAAGTATTATTCTAGGGTTTTAAAACAAAATTTAATTTTAAAATTTTATTAAATCTTTTTAGGAATCACATTTTCACATAATTACCACTTTATAACATCTTTCTAGTCATATTTCTAGTGTATGCTACAAAAATTAATTCATTTTAAGTGCATATTAGTATATAAGTGTAAAGATCTATGATATTTGGTTTTAAAATAATTTTGAAATCATGAATGTTTTTTTTTTTAAACAAAATAATACGAAATTAAAAGTGTATTAATAGTGGTTAAAAATTAAAAATAAATTAATTTAACCAACAAAATTAAACAATATCTATAAAAAATATGGCCTTTTTAATATGATTTTTTTTGTGGCCTAAGGCAATTGTCAATTTTTTCTCCATGATAGGCACGGACTGTTTTTGGTGTGATATTTTAGAGTTCTATTCTATGTATTTATTTTGTTAACATGGTTTCATTCTATGTTAACGCTTGTTATTTTAAAATCGGAGCCTAAAGGAAGTTTACACGCTTTTATACAGTAACCGAAAATTTCTTAACTTAAGTTTAAAATCGAGTTTTTGTAAAATTTTATTTTGTCGTCATTAACATGAAGGTTTTTTGAACTAAGTAGATGGTGGTTTGAAGGCGTTTGAGATGGGGTATCTCCCAAGAAGTTTTGAACCTTCTCCCCACTAGTTCGACCCGGTTGGGAGGGAGGATTGATCCGCCATTAAATAGAGTATTATCAAAGGCTATTCTCGGACTTAGGGAAACTACGACCTGATGCTTAAAACTTTGTGGCTATTAAAAAAAATTAAAAAAGAGATGGAAGATTGTTTGACGTTTTAGTGTTTCATTCTATTTTAGAAGGGAAATTAATAAGAAAGATAATACTTTTTATCAGAACGATTTCTCTTTTATTTATCATAACATGGAAGGGAAATGCAAATATAATTGCTTGTGTCTACATGTATTAAGGAGTCTTATAAGGGATACATAAGCTGCGGTTGAAACTTGGTTGGTATCCTATACGTGTGTTGTGTGCTATAAAATCATTTAGTAAAACAGAATATTGTGAAGAGAAACGAAAGATGTATTGCTTCGGAACAATATTGATGAAACCCATCAATGATAAATTTCCATAAATTTAGTTATTATTCTTCTTGATCTGTATATTGATAAAATTGCTTCACTCATCAACATTAATCTTATTAATTAGGGGAACTACAAGGCAAATATTTCCATATGAATCTGACCACAAACGCCCTATGCGACGCGGTTTTACTCCTCCTCGTACCTTTCTTCGTCGTGTTCTTCCTCCCTCCTCTTCCAAAACATCTTCGATCGTTTCTTCGATCACCAGCGTTTCCACCATCTCGATCACCGTCTTCATTTTCCTCTTTTCTTGAGAACGTATAGCTCCTAAGGTACATTTGCCTACAAGATAAGCTTTCAACCGCTGTGGTACGACGCTGACTACCACCGTGGCTGATTGACCGTATGAACTCCGCCTCTGCCGCTGGCCACTTGTGAATTTTGGCGAAAGTTGTACCCGGCCGGACCCAAACGGCATCATTTTTGATGTTTACACAGTCACTTATGCATTTGGAAGCCATGGCCGAATCTCTCTTTCTTTTTTTCTTTTTTTTTGTTAACGTTGGGTTTGGCTATACATAATTAAGGTTTAATGTTTTGGTATGATGGATTATGGATATATATAATAATTATAGCGAAAGATTTGTGGCAATAATATCTCTATTTTTTTTGGCAACGATTAGAGTTGACTGAAAAAGTAAGACTCAATTAGAGTGACTTCCATAATTAATCCTCCTTAACATATTTAATCAACAATTGTGTGTATACATTTACGTGTCTTCATCAATATTCAATAGTCAAGAATAATTTTATCATAATTATAATCATATTTTTTGGTATGATTAAGGAAAGATTTGACTGACGCCAAAAGAAGAAATTGAAAGATTTGATAACAGAAGTACGTCCGGTTAATATTTTTGTTGAATACAAGTATACGACGACCCTACTATTTTCGGTTGTCATAGACTCACAATAATAGACATTTCTGATTACCCAATCAGATTACTGAACTTGCTCGGTCAACCCAAAAACCTACTTATGGTATAACCTTATCAGTCCATCCAAAATATAATTACACAATGATCGTGATTAATATTTAGTACTAATCAAAAGAAGCACAGTGACGATATCAGACTAAAACTCATATATAAGACATTCTATGACGGTTAATTATGTTAGTTCGTCAGACTTGGACTAGCATCAGTGCCGGTCCAACAGTAAAAGTGTCCTTCACACATGTTTTCTAATATCGCAAAAATAGTTATATATATATATATAGAAATCACATTAAAGCTGAATAGAATCGTTCATAATTCCAAATAGTTTGTAAAAAAATGCGAAAACATCGAAATAGAATTCTACTTTTTAAATATTGTTCTCCTTGCATTTTTCCCTGCAAAATCATTCATTAAATCATCATTCAAAGTCAGTCTTGTTCAAAGCCATGAATTATTTTGTATTTATGTTGTCTAAACAATCATATTTATAGCAAGCCTGAATGCTTGATTAATCAATGACTATATAGCATCAGACATGATCAATGAGAGAATGACTATATTTATTTCAATCTCACCACCGAACATAAAATAGCTTTATTAAATAATCAATAATTTGGGATGAGTTAATCTAGAATCATAACTTTTTTGCTCTGCAAAAACTAATTCACTTACACGATTTCAGTCTCCAACTTCAAAACAACAGGCAAGACTCAAGAGACAAAGAAGAAGCTGAAGCGTGAAAAGGAGAAACGAATCGTCGTTTGTGATTTTTTTTTTTTTTTCTTAATTAGGTTTTAAAGTAATAAAGAAAGTAGTTTAATAACCTAATTACCAATTAAAGAAAAGGCCCACAAAAACTAAAAAAGCCTTTAAGAAAAGACCTTACAATATTATTATTACAAATTTGCAAAAACTGGTTTATAAAATTTTTTTTAACTATATATAGCTTAACAAAAAAAATTAACAAAAAAGGCCTCCAAATTTTGGAGGTCCTAAGCAATGGCTTCAGCTGCTTATGTTGTGGGCCGGGCTTGACTAGCATCATACACAATGCTTTTATGACACATTCATTTTGCATGATTATGCTAATTTGAAAACATAGCAGAGATAAGATTTTAGTTTCTTAACCGTGTGTTGGGACAAAATAAACTTAACAGCAGCAATCCAGATTGCTCCATCTTTTATGCAGCAATCCAGATTGCTCACCTAGCTCTTAAGCATCGCCAAAACAAGAATTAACGCCGAAGGATTATAGTTTTTTTGGGAAGGAGATCATTCTTTCAGCTGTGAATAACAATGACAGTAGCCACATTGTTCATGTTCCATCTTGAGCAAATACTCTCTCAATGTTTCATGATTACGCTAATTTGATCATATGTGTTGTGTAATATGTATATTGAAAAAATGAAACGAAAGCTTTTGGGACAAAAAAATTGATCCATTAATCGAAAGGTCACTATTAACCGTCAGTCAATAACGGTAAGTCGTTATTATCAATTTATGATCAACGGTAAGTCTTCCTAAATAAGGTAGGTAGTGATTAGTTGCCAAAAAAAAACAATAATAATAATAATAAGAATAATAATAATAATAATAATAATAATAATAATAAGAGGTCGTGATTTATGATGGTAAATTGATACTTTTTTTTCCTATTTTATGAGATTTTTTTTTATTTTTTATTTTATTAGATATTTTGTAATTTTGGTGACCAAAAAAAAAGATATTTTGTAATTTTCTATGCAAAATTTAAATACATTTAATATTTTATAATCATTTATATTATGCAGTATTTTTTATGATTGATTGAAATTTTTTAAATTAAAATATTAAATAATTTTTTTTAAAAATGATTCTTTTTAATATGCGCATTTTAGCCAGAAATAAAATATGACATAAGGAGTGTTATTGACGACAAGTATTTATAAATGACGATAAATCGTTATTTATGAAGACACGTCGATATTATTAATGGTAAGTCGTTATTTACGAGGGTATGTCATATTATTAATGGTAAGTCATTTATATTAGTCCGTTGTTGACAATAGTTTATTATTATCAATTTAACATCCTTAGACGGATGTAATTGTAATTGAAGCGTTGAAGAAGTCTCAATCTAAAGGGAGATAAGATATGCTAATACCATCAAGTCCTAAAAGAAGAGAGAGATATGACATACGAAACTATCTAGTGAATATCTGAAGAAGTCGTGTCCCAATCCTAAGGAAATTAGGGTCTGGCAGCGATTATATATAAAGAAATCCTTAGACGGAGAAAGAGGACAAAACAATAACCTATAATTACGCTAAGAGCGATATCCTCGCCGCTTTCGAAGAACATCAACGAGATCATCGTTACTAATGAGATTATCGTCACTAACAAAAATCATCGTTACCTACGAGTTTATTGTTACCGATGACCAATAACCAACGGCCTCTGAAGTCATCTTTGAATGGTATTCGATATTGATTTCCTGTAGTTTGTAATGGTGAAGAACCGAAGTTACTTAATCAATAAAAGTTGCTCTCTTCATGTTATTCCGTACATCTGTCCACGCACTTATTATTTTATTCTACCATCATTAATGGTGCAATTATCCTAAAAGTTATGTCAAAGCCTCGAAGATATCTTTACCACGCGTGTTACGGCCTCAAAATATATTTCGTATTCAGACTTCTCGTATTGAAACCAAGTGGTAGTGGTCTAATAGTTTTCATTTATGGAGGAGTTGTCATTTTAGTCTAGAATAGGGATCAATTCATATCAAACGCGAAATTTACTAAATCATTTTATTTGACCAGTAAAAATGATCTCATGTTTTTAGCCCATTAGAAAATCTGGTGAGTGAACTACTCAATGGCTACACTAATCCTGAAGGATTAGTCGGGTGGTAGAAACCCGGATCACCCGTAGTCAAGAAATTTTTTTTTTGCTATAGATCGGCGTGTCATGTATTTTGTAGATTGCGTATTCTTGTCAATTGACACAATTAGGCGTGTGAGTTCGGGTTACCGAAGGTTTTCGATTCGGTTCGGTTAGTAGAAATTGGTCCAAAATTAATCAAACAGAACATCGGTTCGGTTCGAGTTTCTGTTATTGAAATTCCATCGAATTGAACCGATTTTTTGAGTTTCTCTGGTTAAAATCGGGTAAAACCGGTTTAATCGGAAAAATCAGTTATTTTGGTTCGGGTTTATGTATATTTTGGTCACATTCATTTTAATTTGATATATTTTGGTTTAAGTTTGCTATAATTTTGGTTAAAAAAAAGGTAACCGATCGGTTCGCCGAACCGTAAACCGAACATGATTTACAATCTCTCCAAATTGAACCGATTGCCAAACCAGTTTTGAACCAAAAACCGAAAAGCTGGTTCAATTCGGTTCCATACAATCGGTTCGTGGCAAAATCGCAGAGCTAGACACAATGTTGGCCTCTAAACGAATCAGGCTGTATGCAAATATTGTATGCAAATATGGGACTGTAATAGGCCCATTAATCGAGCTCTCTTAATTGTTCATTCTTTTGAAGCTAGATCTTTTTTCTTTATGCTTTCCAAGAATCGTATAAATCGAAAAAATGCGTGCTGTTTAAAGTTAGATAATCTCAGTCTCTTTAAAAGCTACATGCGTGCCGTTTGACAAAACCAATTTAATTCGTGAACCCATGAGTCAACATCCTTTCGTTGTTTAAACAAACTTCATGTCGTCTCTCACTTAAAAACATGGATTTCAAGGCGTTTCTCTCGATTGGAAGAAGCGAGTGTTAAAAATCAAAATTCTCTAGTGAAAAAGGTATAACGCAAACGCCCACCGATATCATAAAACGCAAACGCATATATTTATCCCAAACAACAACATTACAACGCAAAACGCAAATCGATCTGAAATTCCAAATGATATTTAGCTAAAAGCGTTCCTAGAAAATACAAAAACAAACGCTAAAATCCTTAACCGCCGAATCCATAAAGAGTCCTTCCTTGTCTCTTAAGAGCATAAACCACATCCATGGCAGTCACCGTCTTCCTCCGTGCGTGCTCGGTGTAAGTGACAGCGTCACGAATAACATTCTCCAAAAAGATCTTGAGAACGCCACGTGTCTCTTCGTAGATCAGACCGCTAATACGCTTAACGCCACCTCTACGAGCCAATCTCCGAATCGCCGGTTTGGTGATTCCTTGGATGTTGTCTCTGAGAACCTTCCTGTGACGCTTCGCTCCTCCTTTGCCCAAACCTTTGCCTCCCTTTCCACGACCTGACATTTTCTCGGGAAAAGATGGATAGATGATTTAGTGTTGAGATTGAGATGAATTGAGAATTTGGTAAGAGGAGAGGTGATTTATATATACAAGATGGATCCAATTAATTGAGCCGTTAGATGTCTTTTTAGATCCAACGGTTGTAGATATCGATCCGGGTGAAAAATGAGATTACATATTAGCCGTTGATTTATTTTTATCGACGGTTATTATTCTAGATCCGCGTGATGCCTGTAAGTGAAAATTTATGAATTTTCAATTAAGCGCCATGGATTGAGGAAAATAGCGCCAATTTTTTTTTCGTTTTTTCTTAATACTTTATTAACGAAACCTTATGATAACATTTAACATATATGTATATTTTACAAACGGGTAAGATTCATATTTAAATTTTTTCTTACATCGGAAATAACAAATTACAAAAAAAAACTATTTGACAATGTTTATAACATTGAGTTATATACATCGAAAGGTTTGGTTTATGCCCCATTAGAGAAGAACTCGTATCTGCTATCTTGCTTTAGGCTTCACGTCGTCGGTATCAAAGGTTACAGTCACACTAAGCTCAACCGAGCTATGACTAGAGTTCATGTTTTGGTTCCTACTTATCCTCGCGTTTTCAGAAGCAAGACACTCTTTAAGATTGATGATAACTTGAGACATGTTTGGTCGTTTGGTTGAAGAAGGATTTGCGCATGACATTGCCACTTCAAGAGCTCTCCACACGGAGCGGGTGTCATAATTCCCCTGAAGTTTAGGATCCACGATCTGACTAGTATCTCCTTTATTGATCACAAATGTCACCCATTCTGCTATGTTAGGGTTTTGACGGGTTTGATCAATCACTCGTTGATTTGTGATAATCTCAAGTAACAAGATCCCGAAACTATAGACATCACTCTTCTCAGACAACTCACTTGTTAAGTAATATCTGTTAAGGAAAGAAAATGGAGTGAGATTGATATGTAGTTTACAATTCTTGAAACACTTAAAAGAAATGAAAACATATTAAATCCATGGTGTAAGATGACTAATATACTTACTCCGGATCAAGGTATCCTAAAGTACCAGCAACAACGGTTGAAGCTTGAGATTGATCGCCTCCAACTTGAAACGATCTAGAGAGTCCAAAATCCGCAATTTTGGCCTTGAAATCTTCATCCAACAGTATATTCGTACTTTTGACATCTCTATGCACCATTGCTGGTTTGCATCCAGTATGCAAGTATTCTAATCCTAATGCAGCTTCGATAGCTATTTGCAATCTAGTACCCCAATTTAAAACAGAGCCACCGTGTTTTCCTACATCAAATGATTTTTATTATCATCGATCTTAAAGCTACACTAAGCATTATGCATGCGAAGTCGTACATTTTTTACGGCATACAATCTTGTAAAAACGCCATACTAATTCAACCATTGTTAATTAATTATCTTCATTTGGTGATCCATAAAAGATTCCTATGAGTTTTATATGTGTTCACCTGATAAATGTTGATGTAAGTCTCCATTAGACATGTATTCATACATGAGAGCAAAGTGATCTTGTTCATCGCAGTATCCAACAAGGCTTACCAAATTTATGTGGTGAACCCTAAGAAGAAGTTCAACCTGGCGGCAATGTGAAGCAAACACACACAGAGACATAAAAACATTGGTTTAACATAACATAAAGATAAATTACATTTTTTTTTTGCTTATCACTTATATGCGGAACAGTTAAATCATTTCGTACCTCTGCCTTAAATTCTTTATAGCCTTGTGCTGATGTTTGGGAAAGTAGTTTGACAGCTACTTGCTCTGAGCCATTTAGATCACCGTGATAAACAACGCCAAACCCTCCTTCACCAAGAGGTCTTTGCAAGTTCTTAGTCATTTCCATAACCTCTGAATAAGTAAACCTTTTCTTTTTCGTCTTGATCCATGGTTCAGATTTATTTCCTGCAAGTATATAGCTAATATATATGATTGTTTCTTGATTTAAAGAGGTAGTTGTAAATATTCCATACTTGATGACATTTTCTTTTTGAATACAAAAAGGAGGATCATCACAACAACAATAGCGGCAATGGAAGCGACTGGTGCAACAATCGTTACTGGAAATTTTTTCTTTGGCTTATCTATGCATGTACTGGATACACAAAGCTCTTTGTTTCCAAGGACACTACATAAGAGAAGTTTAGAATTCATAAAATATATATTGAATTCATATTTCAAGTTGGGATAATGATTAGTTATAGAGTAAAATCGTGTGAGAATCTTTCTTACTATAACTTTAGCCCTTCCCTTTCTCTATCGCGAAGAGCTTGAGGAATTGCACCACTAAGTTTGTTCCCGCTCAAGTTTCTGTCGAAGTAGGAATATTCATATGTACACAAAAATGATTTGTGTGAACGTAATTAGTAGATAAATATTTGAGAAACTTTATTACATGACCAACAATGATTTCATGGAGGCTAGAAACTCGGGCACCATTCCACTCAAAGTGTTGTTTGACAAATCCCTGGGATGTGAAAAACAATGAACCAATATTTGCTTTGTATCCAATTATCAAATTAAATGTAGAAAAGAAAAAAACAAACTTTCTTCTTTAATTAATTACTAACAATCATACTTACAAACTTTCTAGATGAGTCAGATTCTGAAAGGCAGCCACTATAGTCCCACTCAAGCCACTCGAAGATAAATTTCTGGTTATTACAAACCAATAAAAGTTTAGATTATATAGTATCATGATCTTTTAGTAATTTTAAAAGTCGGTGTGAGAGACATAATTAGATCTTACAAAGAAATTATTCTTGGTGGTGCAGATATATCTGTGATGCTACAATTCAATCCATCCCACAAGAATTGCTTCGGTACGCATGGATCTCCTTGCCAACTGATTCTACTCAGTCCATAAGTAGATCTTATGTTCTTGATAGCAACCACTGCTAGCATAAAATTTCATCAATGCGATAATTTTCAAATGAACTAGATATTATGGATATGTTTAAATAATCATTAATTTATTTAAAACAAGAAAAGAAAAAAGAACTATCTATTTTTGATACCTTCACTTTCATTTGTCTGAGATTGTGGAAGCTGGAGAACAGAGTAAACTTCAAAAGCATTAAGTAGAGGTGGAAGTGTCGATCTTTGGGTTTTTATCAACTGCATGCGGCAGATACCTCTGTTGCATTGCCTAGGATTTGTTGTAAGCCTAGTCCTTATTTCAAGATATTTAGGACTAACAACTCCAATAGTGTTAATTTTTTCTCCATTTAATACAATGTCGAATTCTCTAGTTTCATTGGCTTTTAGGACTTGGATCTCCGAGAAGTGCATGTACAAGTAAATTTGATCATCAGGATTCTCCAAACTCCAATCCATCATTAGTGGCGCATCAAGATTTGTAGGTGTTGCGGCCACCTTAAGCGCAACTTGCGGTGGATCATAGTGATTTTTATTGGATACATTTGCAGTTGTTGAAATTTGTGTCCATTCAGGTTGAAAATATGGAATCCATGAACGATCATAAACATCTTTCGGGTACCTATCCCATTTTACAATCTTTCTCTTAGTATTGGTTGTCAAAAAGTAAAATGAGTAAGACTCATAACTTGCCTGGCTTCTTTAATATTTAAAATGCATCGATCATTTACATATAATGATTTAAGATATAGACTAGTTATGATTTAAAGTTGAATACGTACCGAAGAAGAACCGTGGCATTGCTAAGATACATGCGAAAGTAATGTTTCAGGGAACCAGATCTAGCGATGTAAGTATCACTCGCCAAAGGTCGTAGTTCCAAAGCTGATATCATTGGTGTAGTTGCCCCTGTCTTAACAAGACAAATTTGCAAAGATTTTGATCTTGGGATGTGAATGATCTCCTTCAGTGTACCATCTGGCACTATTTGCAAATCTATTGTTGTCCACTTGTTAGGACCGATATGAATATCGAATTCCGGGCTAACATTAAGCCCGTCAAAATTTCCATAGAAAAACGTTGCTCTAATAAGATAGTTCTTCCCTACTTCCACCCTTAGATCATAGCAGTTTCGTATTCCATCAGGAAAGTATCGTAGGGTTGCGTACTGTTTTAAATTATCTGGTTCAAGATTTGTCGGGATTCTACCGGTCTTTCCACTTTGGATGAAATTCTCGTCTGATGAGAACTGTATTCCGGTTTCCGATTCTATATAAGGGGACTCATTTAAAGGTAAGCCACAATCTAAACTGATAAAACCTGTTAAGAAATGAAAAATATGAATGATGAAAAGAAGTGTTGAGTCATGCATGGGTGTGTATTAGCCGTATAGGAAAAAGAGTAACGGTAAAATAAAAAAGGTAAAGGACGCAAAAGAAAAAAAAAAAAAAGAAGGTAACTAAATTTGATCGCGCGTGCTCTATATAATTAGATGCCTAACGAAATTTTTATCAAAAGTGATTATGTAACTAAATTTGATCGCAAGAATTAAAACTCATGTTTTTTTCCTGAGTTATCTTATAACTTATGCCTTATGGTCGGACGGGGCATGAGACTTGCATACCTTCTTGATTTTGTGCTTCAGTAAGACGAATGATGAGAAAATATCCAAACCCAAGGAACGCCACCAAAAGCCAACGAAGACTCTTCATCATTCCGGTCACAAAACAGGCAGAAAATGATCAACCCACACTTATGTACTCACGTTTCACTTCTATATACTATATGTAAGGACACACGAGTTAAGCTTCTCCAATATGGACACCAATTAACCCAATCTTAAAGTCAACCATATGAGAAAGTGAGAGACTAATTAATTCTTGCTTCAAGAAAACCAAGTGAAGGAGTGAGCAATGATGTCTTCTAGTGAAACATCACTGTCGCAAAATTAAAAATGTTAAATCACGCGGAAAGTCTTCATGCATGTGTACGCGCGTATCTACGACCAGGTTTTATTACATCCTTGAGTAGAGATTTTGATTGGTGCAATTATATATATTGTTTTGTTAATTTTTTATTATACAAAATGCAACTTGCTTTATTAGACTTTTTCCAAAGAACTTGTCAATCGGCGAAATTTTTTGGGCTTTAATATTCACCACCATTACGCATGCATGAAGAAACGTTTAGAGGGAGTTGACTTTCGGGTTGTCATAGACTTGAATAATACAAAGAGCTTTTATGTACTGAAACAAGTAGGGAGGGGGGATGGGGGTGCGCTTGAAGCTGACAAATATTCATGATTTGTTTTGTTGCATGGTATTGTGATATTTTTAATTGACGATTAGATTAGACAGAAATATAACTTATATAATCTAAGTCGATCAAACAGTCTACTCATCCAATTAAAGAACAAATATTGTGGATGAGAAATTTCTTTTCATTAGAGCACCTAATCCAGGATAGGGTTGGCACAATTGGCAAGTGTTCTTTACAACTGGCCATATATCCAATATCATACAAGATTTGGATTCTAGTTGTGTACAAAACAATTCATTAGAGAAAACATAAGAAGTTGGCTTACAGTCTCTGCAGTCCTTAACTGCCTTTAAATTTTCATTTGGGCCAAGGGAAACATGTCATAGCCGAAACGGCATTTTTTTGTTTGTCTGTAGCTATTCTGAAAAAGTAAATTCGCATTCATATCAGGATTCTCAAAACTATGATCAATGGCGCACTGAGACTTGTAGGTGTTGCGGCCACCTTAAGCATGGCTTGCTGCATGTGGATCATAGTTATTGGATACATTTGCAGTTGTTAAAAAAATGTGTCCTTTCGGGTTAAAGATATGGAATCCATGCATGTACGATCGTAAACATCACTAAGGTACCTGTCACAACTCACAACTCAACCTTTTTCTTAGTATTGTTTGTTAACAAGTGAAATGAGAATCTTCACATTAAAACCAAAAAAAAAGTGACATGAGAAACTCTTATTTATGTTTTTTTTTTTTGTTCATTTTAAAATGTATAATTTTCTTTTCTCTTTTGTTTTCTCATACATGGATACCATTTGGAGTACAATTTTAAGTATCTAAGAGAAGAAGGAGAGTAAATGATAAACGAAATACATGAAGTCAACAATCTGAAGCTCTAAAATCAAGAGGGCCGGAGAGAAGTAGAAGTGACCAAACCGTTGAGATAGAAACGATACTGGATCAACAGTTAAATGTATCGTATACATATTATTAATATATATAGTCCAGTTTGAAAACAGACATTAATAGATAGACTAGTTATGGTTATAAGTTGAATATGTACGGAAGAAGAAAACAGTTATGACATTAATCCTCTTCCTCGCAACAGCGCCACAACTCCGGATTACATGGAGGATGGAACTCCTAAGGTAACCATTCCTCAACATATCTTTCTAGAGGAGGGGATAAGAGAACCAAAAAGAGTATATTTTAGGACAGTTTTACCCTTGTTCTGCTCCTCCTGGTGGTCTGACTAGTTGTCAATCGCATTTTGGGAAGGAATTGTAGAATTTTTACCCGAAAGCTTAGCGACACATCATACTTTGTTCCATGTTCCTGATGCATCCACTCGTGCTTGGGTTCTTCATAGAGGGTTATGGCATGTTGATGATTGCTTGTTGTTTACTGCTCAATGGAGACTCCTACTGCATCATTTGAGCTGCCTGAGATTTCATCAATCCCGGTGTGGGTAACTTTGAAAAACATTCCCACTTCCCTCTACTCCATCAAAGCTCTTAGTTGGGTAGCTTCTGGTCTAGGTGAACCCATGCTATCTCACAAGCCTAGGTTGGATCCTACCCTTGGAGAAGCTAAAGTCATGATTGAAGTTGAACTCGACAAACCATTCCCTCAGAAAATTGCAGCTTTAGATGAAATGGGAAATGTTCATATGGTGGATGTTGAATACACGTGGATCCCCTCTAAGTGTGAAGGATGTGGTCATCTAGGACACAAACAATCCAGATGCTTGCTCCCTCCAGGGCCGGTCCGGAGCACAAGCAGAAGAAGCCATTGCTTAGGGTCTTATATTGTCGAACACTATTTTTTGTGTAAATTTTTTTTTTATATTAACTAAAAGGCTCCATTTTTTAGTTGTGCTTAGGGCATTAAAAAAATTTGGACACTTTGGACCGGCCCTGGCTCCCTCCCCACGAGTCACAGAGCATTGGCGCTAAGACTGTGGATACAGTGTCAATTACCAGGATTAGTGATCCAATGAATTCAGCTGCTACTACTCCAGGATCTACTAAATGTATCTCCCCTCCAATTCAAGCTTTAATCCCTGACTCGACCACCTTTGGTATGTGTTTCTTCAGGATCTCACTGCTTCAAAAGTCACCACGGTGAATAGTGGATCAAAAACGCTTTTGGAGTCTCACTCTGCTGATTCTAGTGCTCATACTACTGCTGCTCAGAATCACCATGTTTTCCCACAGCCTTGTATTGCTGCTGCTTCCTCATCACTAATAGATGAAACAAGCATCGCCGAGCCCACTACTCATATGCAAGTTACAGAAGTCACAACAAGCTCTGAGGTTAACCTCCCCACTGAATTTCAAGTAACCACTCAAGCTACAAGGGAAGTGGTTGTCCTACATTCATCAACTGCTGTCACCACTTCTGAGTTGGAGCTTGGCTCTACCTCCATTGTTACTTCACTCCTATTGCCTCGGATGCTAACACTCTACCAGCTAAGTCTGATTCTTTACTGTTTAGTAGCGCGGGTAAAGATACTTTGAATGAAGAAGATCAAGGAGTTAACAGCTTCGGATTGTTGGATCAAGACCTGGAGTGTACGGCTCAAAGGATCTTAAGGGAAAGGCCTGTCATACCTACCCAAAAGATTCAAGACATGTGGACGGTTGTAGGTCGTGGCAAACGCGGTCGTGGCCGTGGAGGCTGAGGTCCCAAACATTAGACTAGTGACATTCATCACTAACTCTCTCCTTCTTTCTCATAGCTGCTCTCATACAATGTTTATCTGTATGATTTGCTTCTTCTCTACTTTGAAAAACTATATGACCCAAATGTCATATCTGTCCTTGTCACTTTTATATTTTTAATGCACAACCAATTATCAAAAAAAAAAAAAAAAAAAAAAACGGTGGAATCAAAGTGGTCGTTGACATGCAAAAGTTGGTTCCCTTTAGACAAATATAAACCGGACTGAACAATCAAAGTCAACGACCACTTGAACGCCATCTCTCTGCCTCGCTGCTATTAAAACATATAATTCCATTAATTAATAGGTTCGTATAATTAAATAAGACAAGTTGAACCTTTTCTGACCAAGAAACTAGTAACAAATAACAGAAAAAATTTCCACTAGAAAACGTATTATACTAATGTGTATATTTAGATTGAGATTGTCTCTATACTAAATTTCATTTCGCCAATTAAATTTCTGTTTTTTTGGGTGCAAACTACGACATGTATTCACGTTTTCATAGGATTGACTTGGTACCTGGTAGGGTCTTTTGCTTGAAATGTCTAGAGGAGTTTTGTGCTCCTCGTCGCTTATAAACTTCATTCATAGTTCAGAACTTGGAGGCCGTGACTTTCTGAATTTCTTTGGATATTAAGAGAATATGGAGAGTTCATATGGGCTTTTGTTGGTTGCCCTTGTAACTTTCGCTACAATTCACTTTGTTCAAGCTCAGGACGAAGGTATGTATCCACATTTTTATGTTATTGTTGGTAGCGTTGTTTTCTAGATGATTAAACTTGTCTCTTTTGGCATTCCTATGATCATCTTACTAGAAAAAAAGAGAAGGAATTTAACTCCTATGGGTTTAGGATAGTTGAAAACGTTTCTTGGATCATATAGACGATGGAAAAACCCTTTGAAAGTAAATAATGTATCTTGACCAAAGATTTCTTGTTTTTCAAGTAAAGAAATAGCATTTTAATTAAAGATACTAAGAACTAGGTGTTGTCCCACGGGCCTAATATCTTGAAAAAATAGAGAAGTTTGATATTGTGGTTTATCTACTAGCATAAGTCATTTTGTCGGCACTTTCTCAAAATCCTTTTGTCGGCACATGTCGACACTTTTTGTCCGTGTTATACCCGCATCATCATACATATACTACGATATAATAAAATTGTTGTTCGTGGTATTTGAACCAACATAATAAGTCAGATGATTAGGGAATTTTGAGATTGCACGTTATGTAGCTTTTCCGGTATGATTTAGAATATATATATTTACCGTAACTAAAACTATTGTTCAAAACTGATAACATTAAACTTTGATATAACTACCACTCAGCTTTGTTTCTTTAGCTTCTTTGATATATTGGGGATTGTGTAAAATTTTCCATAATTCTTTCTTTGATTAATGTGGTTTTATCTTAAAACAGGGTTTATCAGTTTGGATTGCGGGTTATCCCCGAGTGAACAGTCTCCTTATATTGAGTCTGTAACTGGATTACAGTACACATCAGATTCAAATTATATCCAAACTGGAAACATTTCTAGGATTCAGAGAGATCTTGAGGAACCCAACTTAAAGCCGCAAACAACGGTTAGATACTTTCCAGACGGAATACGCAACTGTTACAATATTACGGTGAAGCAGGGAACCAAGTATATGATCAGAGTTAGAGCAATATATGGGAATTACGATGGTCATAATAATTATCCTAGATTTGACTTGTACATAGGCCCTAATTTCTGGACAACACTAGACACAAAAGAGTATGTACGGAAGGAGATCATTCACATCCCAAAATCAAACATGTTGGACCTGTGCCTAGTCAAGACGGACACGTCGACGCCATTTATATCGGCCATCGAAATAAGGCCATTACCAAATAACAGTTACATCACTACATCGGGTTCGTTGAAGTTGTTTTCGCGGTTTTATTTTAGCAATTCAGAAGACGTTCTACGGTTAGTTTGCTTTGACTAAGATGATATATGGCTTTTTTATATTTTTATTATTGTTCATTCAGTGGTGGCTTAAAGATTTTAAATTTTTTTCAAAGAACAGGTACGCGGAGGATGTCTATGATAGAATGTGGAATTCATACAATCAGACAGACTGGAAGCAGATATCCACAAGTCTTACGGTTAACACTTCCGATAGTTTCCGTCTTCCTCAAGATGCTATCAAAACCGCTGCAACATCTGCCAATGCGAGCGCGCCATTGATAGATATCGAGTTTCCGGAATCTGCTAATGATAAAGTTTACATTTACCTCCACTTTGCTGAGGTTCAAGCCTTAAAAGCTAACGAGACTAGAGAGTTTGCCATTTCTTTGAACGGAGAATCCATAAAAGATTCTTATAAGCCCTTATATCTTCAGTCTGAAACGGTAAGCAACCCGTCTCCAGTTATTTGTACAGGCCAACAATGCATCGTAAAACTGTCGAAATCAGCGAAGTCTACACACCCACCTCTGCTTAACGCCATTGAAGGTTTTGCGGTTGCCGATTTTCTACAGTCTGAAACAGATGAAAATGATGGTACGTAAGTAAATGTTATAATGAATGTTTTTGTATATTACAATATGTTGAAATATAATATATATATCATTCAAATTGATGGCAGTGATTGCTATTAAAAACATCAAAGCCGTTTATGGAGTGAGTAGAATCTCATGGCAAGGTGATCCATGTGTTCCTAGGCAGTTTATGTGGGACGGTCTAAATTGTAGTAACACGGATGCGTCTACACCACCAAGAATCACTTCCTTGTGAGATTTTTAATTATATGGAAGACACCAGCTTTTCTAACTTTTTTACAACATACTTTTTCTAAATACATATTTCACTTGTTTTAATTTTGTATCTTAACATATAAAACAGAAACTTGTCTTCAAGTGGGTTAACGGGAACTATAGACGCTGGAATTCAAAATCTAACCCATCTAGAAAAGTTGTAAGTATGATCATTTTTGTCTCGAAGGCATAAATCTCTTACGTAGCAATTCAGTGAATTTTGATCTTTTCCAAATTTCAGGGACTTGTCAAATAACAGTTTGACTGGAGTAATCCCCGAATTTCTAGCTAACATGAAATCCTTGATGATCATGTAAGTTGCTTCACATTTTTTGGTCGCAGTAATCCTTCGAATAATTTTCACAAACGTATGAACATTTTTTTTTTTTTCAATAGAAATTTGAGCAAGAACCATCTGAATGATTCAATTCCACAAGCTCTTCGCGATAGAGAGAAGGAAGGACTGAAGTTATCGTAAGAAAATAACTCCACCCACCTACACACAGTTCATTCAAAACTCCCTTACCTTGTGCATTCAGAATCCTATACAATCTATCCCTTTTTGTAGTGTTGATGGACATGCTATATGTCTACCTGGTTCATGTGTCCCAAAGAAGAAATTTCCCGTGTTGATTGTTGCACTAGTTGCTTCAGCGGTGGTGGTGGTCATAGTAGTGGTACTGATTTTTATTTTTGTGTTCAGAAAGAAAAAGACATCAAATCATGTGGAAGGTACCTACATAGACTCATGATCAAATCAACAAACTACCATAGCTAGATATCATTCTTTAACCAAACTTTTCTCTCTACAGCTATGCCCCCGTCAGCAGTTACTCCATGGGTGGACTTCACGTCCACTAATACATCTGAGGCGTCGATCGAGACAAAAAAGAGAAGGTTTAGTTATGAAGAGGTTATGAAAATGACAAACAACTTGGAAAGAGCTTTAGGTGAAGGAGGGTTTGGCGTCGTCTATCATGGTCATCTGAACGGTTCACAACAAGTAGCTGTTAAAGTACTTTCCGAATCATCATCACAAGGCTATAAACACTTCAAAGCAGAGGTAAGAAATGCTTTAATTCTTTAGCAAAATTAAATCTTAGGCCAAATTTGTAAAAAAAAAGGTGATCTATCTTTAGTAACGGATATGTTAATTTTACATTGTTGGTGTGCAGGTCGAACTTCTTCTGAGGGTTCACCACATAAATTTGGTAAACCTTGTTGGGTATTGCGATGAACGAGATCATTTAGCTCTCATCTATGAATACATGTCCAATGGCGACCTAAAAGAACATTTGTCAGGTGGAACAATCTATTGTAACATCAGCATTTTAATTTCTTAATTACTTAAAAGACTCATATGATGAATGATTTAAAGGGTTCAAAATATAGGAAAACGAGGTGGCTCTGTTTTGAGTTGGAGTACTCGATTACGAATAGCTGTCGACGCTGCGCTAGGTTCGTAAAATCTCTCTGACCCATGTCAATCACTTGTTATTCTCATCACAAAACATTTGCTGATATCATTAGCCATAAATGATCCAAATATAAGTGTAAATATAAATAAAGAAGGTATTTTCTAATATCTGTAGGATTGGAATACTTACATATTGGATGCCAACCATCAATGGTGCACAGAGATGTCAAAAGTACGAACATATTACTGGGCGAGCAGTTCTCAGGCAAAATTGCAGATTTTGGCCTTTCAAGATCTTTTCAACTCGGAGATGAATCCCATGTTTCAACGGTTGTTGCTGGTACTCCTGGATATCTTGACCCTGAGTAAGTATTATCAGTGCAACCTTAGATACTGAGATTTGTGTTCACATTCATCTTTGTCGACTAAATGAATACACATGTATCTTATTCCATATTTTTTGCATTGATAGATATTATAGAACAGGTCGGTTGGCAGAAATGAGCGATGTCTATAGTTTTGGGATCGTATTATTGGAGATAATCACAAACCAACGCGTGATTGACCAAACCCGAGAAAAGCCACACATAACAGAATGGACAGCATTTATGCTTAATAGAGGAGATATTACCAGAATCATGGATCCTAACCTTCATGGTGATTACAACTCTCGTTCTGTCTGGAGAGCTCTTGAATTGGCTATGTTGTGTGCAAACCCTTCTTCAGAGAAACGACCAAGCATGTCCCAAGTTGTTATCGAACTAAAAGAGTGTCTTACTTCTGAGAACTCGATAAAAGGTAAGAATCAAGACATAGACTCTCATAGTTCCTTTGATATGAGCATGAGCTTTGACACAAAAGTTGTGCCTAGTGCAAGGTAGTATTTTCAAAGGAGTCTAGTTTGTGTCGGTGATGTACTTGTGCTTTTGGTTTTCTTCTTTTGTCAGAGGAGTGCTGCAATTTATCATTAAGAAATTAAGAGGACAAATGTAGCACTCTTTTGATCTCGTATATTTGAATTTATGGCTTTAAATTTGCGTTGTTACCTTTCACATTTGTGGGTCTCTTTAGAACAAAAAGGAAAACAAATTAAATAATGATATTGGCTACTTAATCAACTGATGCACAATGACTATTTCTAATTTTTTTTTTTTGTGCACCAAAAATATATTAATTCTCTTCAAAGGTTCTGAGCATACAAATTTAGAGCCAACTTAGCCAGTTTATCAGCCTCACATTAGCTGATCTTGGAATAATATAGTTATCTATTTTTTAAATAATACTAAATTCGCATCAGCACATACATGCGGGGTTATGGCTGTAAACATATTTATTTAATATAACATTCAAAATTCGAATTTATACTGGTTCGATTTAAGTTCGATTTATGAATGTTTTTGAATTAATAATAATTTCATCCGTATTTTAAAAACTCGGACTGATCAGAAAGTCAGTCCAGGATCAGTCGTGAACCGGATTAGTGGTCAATTAGAATTCTATTAAACTTGTGAACCATCAAAGTGGATATATAAAACTACCAAAAACTATTAAACCCATGAACTGAATGACCTAAACGAACCAGTTGATTACGGTTCAATAATTAAATCTCCTAAGCTTTTAAACGTATTTTAGGAATGGTCATATTTTTCTTAACATAACATAATTATTTTACAAATATAAAATTTTGTATGGTTAACCCGTCCATTTAACCTATGGATTAGAATATTTTGTATGGTTTGACGGGACAACATATTAAAAACCGTAATCGTAAAATCATCAACTCTGTGCGAAAATATGTTTAGGAACATGGATTTTGGCGCTAGACTCTTCGAATGGATCAATAAGGTATCAAGAACAGTTAAATGAGCTGGATTTATATTAGAAGATGTGTCAAATACAATAATTTCGATGAGATGTTTTCAGACTTTGATGAGCGAATATAATTAGGGTTTTTTTACGTATCCCATATGTCTATTCTAAGTATCGATCACAGTACTTATAGCAGCGGATCCCAGCTTCACTTCCGGCTTGCTCGGCTCGTGTTGCACCGAATCACCGGAGATCTCGCCATATCTGATGGTTGCGCTTTCTCCGGACTATGATCCTCCTTTTGAATAAAATTTAATAAGCCTACTTCTGAAGGGCTTCCAATTCAGCTCGAGGCCCAATCAATTCTGGCCCGTTCAACAAGTAATGGGCGGGCTTTTCCCGTGGGCTTTCTATGGACGAAACCCAACACCAACAGTATAGTTGTATAAATAAGACATGTTGCCTATAAGAATAAAATAAAACAATGACACAAGTTACCAAAGACTTCAATTTCCCCAAAAGAACCATCCATACTGTAGGCCTAAACCTTTATACTCATAGATAGGCCCAAATAAATGCCCATTCAATAGGTGGATTATTAGACAAAAATAATTAAAAGAAGAAGAAACAAAAAGAAATCGGACATATTAGAGAAAAAGACAAATCGTTGTCGAACACAGAAGATGAAAAAAGAAAGTAACGTTTCATCTTCTCTCATTCGAAATCTTCTTCCAAGTTCTCAATCTTCAACAAATTCGAAGATGACTTCAAAAATTTTAATCGATCCGCCTACACATGTCAAGGGAAATATCAAGATGAATCCACAATTCATCTACTATTTTTTTTTTCTTTCAAGTTTCTCAAGTTTTCGTTTTCAAATTGACTCGATTCTTTGATGCAATCGAAGGGCATTTGAATTCAATCCAATTTGGTAGCGATTCAAGGATTATGTAAATTGATTTCAAAACTTACAGATCAAATTCTGAGTTCATGTTAATCTACATAATAGTATAGATTAACTCCTTATAGGTTAATAAGAAGAAATGGATTTCATTAAAATTTTCTCATCTATCTTTATTTTTGTTTCTCCATTTCGTTTGTCTTTGATGAACTTGGTGCGATATACAGTTGTTTGATTTTTTTTGATGAGAATGAGTAAAAAGCATTTAGGAAGTAAGAAAACAAGCAATTCAAATACATCCAAGGGTTTGAAGGAGAAAATGACTTTTTCAGAATTTGAGAAATAAGGTTAGTATTAAATTAATTAAATACTTAAATGGTAATACAATCATTGAAATATATAAGGTATAACCATGTCTATGAATTCTTCAGTATGCCCAAAACCATAATCATAACTTAGCTTTGTTCTTTTAGTTTATTGTGATCTGTTGACCTGGAAAATAAAACATTTTATAAACTGAAGACTAGTTGTTTATTTTATGTTGAAGAAAATGATAATATAAACACAGGAACATAAACCAATAGAGAGATAATCTGACTAAGGGTCCTCGCGTTGCTTTTCAAGATCCGAATAGGTTATTCACAGTCCGAATTCAACTATACCGTGTAACTGAAAGATTCAATATTTTCTTTTGTTCTTACTCGACTTTTTGTTTTTGTTTTTTGTTTTATATACTAATGGCATTTCATGTAATTATCAATATTTTTTGAATATTTATTCTAGAATGTTTCCCAACTAATAGTATAAATTATATTAGCTATGATGCATCATTTTTTTTTTTTTGTTGGTACTATCTTTCCACGTAAAATCATATTTTCTGTTACGTTACAAATAGTTGATTTCTTTTCGTAAGAAAATAATAGAAAGGTAAAATTGTTATTTTCTTATTTGTGTCAGATTTGATTTATGCTAGGTACGTACTCGATTGACTTTTCTTTACATGCTAATAACCTAATTTTGACATCAAAAGTGTCATTTTTACCAATTTCCCCTGAAAATATTATCATTATTTGCAACATATTTTGACTACATGTTGCAAAACCGGAAATTAATAAGACTTCAATTTGTATGTTAAAAAAAATATTTCATAGTGTTGTTTCGTCTTTCTTGACTCGGCAAATAATCAAATAATTCAAAAATTATTAGAGATTATATATTCGTTGTAAATTGTTGCAATTTATGTTGTCCATTTGTTGTTGATTGGTATGTCTAACCAGGCTATGCTCGGCCTGCCCGAATTTGAGTCTTGTCCCATCACACTGCTAGGTGCTAGAGTGAGAAAAACCTTTCTAGAAGTTTTCCGGCCTTTTGGTGGTATGATAGGCGGCATAGCAGGTGGTGGCATGCTTATATTTTTATTTTATTTTAAGCATTCGAGTGTTGTTAGATCATTTGAATGTTGATTTTTCTCAAAACCATAGCTATATACATGATGCAAGACTCACAAGAATTAAAACAAAAGAAACACGAGATTATATAGCTACGTCTCTCTCTCAAATTTTGATAGAGAATTATTTTGGTTTCAAAACACAAGTTTTAAATTTATATCTCTAAATCACGGAAATACAAGTCTAAACGTTGTAATAATTTAGATGTCGATTCTACAAAGAATAAAGATTGCAACATTAGAGATGCGAGATTCAAACTAATCTAGAGCAAATGATTTTTATGTTTTTGTTGTGATTAAAAGGTAAGAAATGCAAGAAGTAAAATAAAGAGAAAGCATTGGACTGATTGTATCTTTTTACGGTACTAATTTACTCGATACAACTAATCGTTATGTAGTATATACGAGGTCGAACCACAAGGACCAATGATTATACTAAAAAACTTACGGGATTCATTCTTAACTAAAGCTTATGATTTGAGTTTCTTATTGTCACTTGTAAATGTGAAAGCAAATTAAAATGATAACGAGATAAACAATTTAAAAGCATTGGGCAATAGGGTTTTTCGGGAAATTCTAGATTAACGGAAAAACTGAGATGTACGAAGCTTAACAACGTATGGAACCGTTCTAGAACATGAACGCAAGGTGGATTAGCCCACTGTCGTGGCACTAACCCCTAAACTTGGTTATTCGAAAACTAAACTGTCGTTTGAATCGTCCTAACCGAATTAGCATTAACAAACGAGTTCATTGAGTTCACAATACTTCCTAACATCAACTGTCGTTGGCTATGAGCATATTGCTCATAAACACATGGATCAAAAGACTTCAAAATTCACTTTTGGTGCATGAAGTTCTCTAGGTTCAAGAAATGGGTAGCTAAGCCAAATCAAGCATTTAAAACATATGAAATGAAGAACCTAAACATATGAAAGCCTTAAACATTCAAACTAACCATCAATCCTAAATTTCCCTTTAGAACCCTAAAACCCAATATATGTCTACTCACACATGACTACAACAAAATCTAAAACCATACAAGTTTTCATAATGAAAAATAAAGAGAAAGAGGTAAAGATAAGAAAAACTTCTCCAATAAACAAGATTGTTGCACGAGTGTTCTTGAGTGTTCTTGAGAGGAAGAACTAGAGAGAGAGAGAGATGAAAAACTAGCTAAAAAAACATGATAATGGGATTAGTTTTCCACTTAGAGTATTTAAGTTTCTTTTACACATTTTTTTGCACACTAAAGTCAAGAAAAACACTGTTTCTGGCCGCCTAGGAGGTGGATCGATCGATCCAGGTTAGTTTGGTCGATCCGTAGCTCTACCGATCGTTTGGTATTGGCTCGTCGAAGAGGATCGATCGATATGGATTTGGCTCGATCGATCCTTATACCACATTTCCGCATCAGCTTCAACCGCTCGCTAGAATGACCTGTCTTCACTCAATCGGATCTACCTCTTGAATGCACCGTTGGATTGTCTTCCAATCACTTGCAAATGAAATCTAACATCTGTAGATAGGTTGTGTCAAAATATTAGGAAGATCCAAGGGTGGAAAGTCTTCCATTCATGGCGAAACATTTGACGATTGTTTATGATCCTGCGTCTCAAATGTGTATTTTTGGCGAAAACAGCTCCTTTTATTCCAAAACACTCTAAAACCTGTACAAACTCAAAACACAACCAAAAAGACACAAAGATGGACAAAAACAAGACTAACAAAACAAAAACGGAATGAAAAAAATGTACAAAAACATGTAAAAACACAACATATCATGGACCATAAGTTTAATTATCATGATAATGGATTAACAATCAAACAATGATGCAAGAGATTGAATTAAGCACCATCCTAGAACATGGAACTCACAAATATGACTAATCCACTTCCGTGGCACTAATCACTTTATTAATCATCTAATTATCAACAATTCGGTTCGCAATTAGATGATCAATGAGCATTCAAAACAAGTTCAATTATTTTACTAAACACCCTAATCATCAACTCCCGTTGGCTAGGTATGTAAAACTCATAAAAAGTTTCATTCAAGCATTTCATCGAACATCTTTCGGGTGAGAAATGCTTAAGTTCTAGATTTTAAGTGATCAAGTCAAAACTAGCACTAAGATCAACTTAAATGAAAGATCTAATAATAAGTGATACGGTGTGTCAGGTTTTACCTTAAACAAACACAAAAAATAGGCTGCAAGTGCACAACTTACTCGTGTGTAGTACTTAAGGATCGATCCCACATGGAGAGGTGAAATTACGCGGTTGAATCATGTAAACAAAATATGACAAAGACGAAATAAAAAGGTGATTGTTTTGGGTTTTGGTGAATGCGAAAATAATAAAAGAAAGCAAGTAAGCACAAAATAAAATCAGAGATTAAAGGCGTTAGGCTTTGGAAATATCTCCAAGGATCATGGTTCTCAATAAATCAAGCTTATAAAGCTAACGTTTCCATTCGAGGATTCTAGAACTCATACACTATTACATAATCAACCCGCGGTTAGAGAACTCGACCGTCTTAGACTTAAGGCACCATGTTACTTAGCTGCCGCAAGCAACAACAAGTCTAAGCCAGCATTCTTATTAGGTACAATATGTTCACGGTACCTCGTTACTCCGCTTCCGCAAGTAACAACGCATCCGCCAATCTTCCAAACTAGTTATGGGCACGGAGGTCTGCGCGGTTAGCAGGTCTATCCCCTGAGATCAGTTGCAAGTGATCACTCAAGCAATAAGAATTAAACACAAACCTGGTCAGAGAATCTTATGGTGAATAAAAATCGGATCTAGCAACCTAACATAATCGAACCATGATATCCCCTTTGAATCACCCTTTTAAACCCAACAAAGAAAACTACTCACACATGGCAAACGAAATCATGAATGAAATCATAAGAGAATGCATAAGAAGAGATTCAAAATAACAAACATGGTTCAGAGAAACTTCTCTCAAAGTTACAGAAGAAACTGTCTCCCCAAAAGCGATAAAATTAAGAAACAAAGAAGAAAAAGTGAAGATCTTCAAAGGGGACGACTCTCTCCTTCAAGCTGCAGGTTTCAGCATGAAGAACTGGTGTAGATGCATCTCTGAAGGGGCTCTCTTGATTAGGAGGCGAGTCTTATGTATTTATAGGGTCTCGGGTCTTCACAATTAGGTTTTAGGGCTTCTCGGGTCGAAAACGTCAAATTGTTGTCGTTTTGAGTAAGTGATGGCAGGGGAAAGGCTGGCTGATATTCATGTATATCAACACACTTAGTCCCTTATTCATGATGTTTTATATGTATATATTCGTGGTTTAATAAACCTTTTTGTGTTATTTTATGCCGTTTTGAGTTTTATAGTGTTATAGGAATTTTTAATTATGTGTTGCACATTCTACTGTGTTTTGTGTTCATATGTCAAGATTTCGAAGATATTCGAGAGACGCGAAGAAGGACGGAGAACAAGGAGCCCAAGCGGATGCTGCACACAAAGCCACGATCGGTTTGCAACCGATCGGGGAAATCGCTCCCGTATCACAAAGCCACGATCGGTTTGCAACCGATCGAGGAAGTCGCTCCCGTATCAAAACGCACGATCAGTTTGCAACCGATCGAGGAAGTCGCTCCCGTATCACAAAGCCACGATCGGTTTGCAATCGATCGAGGAAGTCGCTCCCGTATCAAAAAGCCACGATCGGTTTACAACCGATCGAGGAAGTCGCTCGGCAATTAAGCGATTTCACGAACAAAACTGCGCGATCGGTTTGCAACCGATCGAGCAAGTCGCTACCGACAAAATTAGGCTGATTTTTCTTCCATTTTCAGTGCTCTCTCTTTTCCACTATAAATACTCTAAGTTGTTGTAAAGAAAGGATATGCTTTATCATTAGAAAACAAAAATACTTCGTCTCCTGTTCTTGTTGCAACCTTTGTAATTCTTTATCTAAGTTCTATGTTATTTATTTTTTGTTAAATCTTTTTATATATCCTTAATTATGTCTTCCATGTCTATCTTTTCTATGGTTTACTTTTGTGATTTAAGCATGTCTGAGTAGTCTTATAGAGTTCTTGGGTCTTGGTAGATTATGATGAACTAGAGATTGAGTTATGGAGTTTAGGACTAGATTTCATAGAATCCTTGTTTATTGGTTGTTTCTAAGGGTAAATCAATACACGCCATGTTGATTTAGAACTTAGGAATTTCACGCCCGGAAGGTATATGATAAAATTCCCGAACCAAAATCTTTAAGTGCTTTTCATTCCTTACCGTCGGAAGAATGTTGACTAGGGTGAATTGTGGCTAGATAGACTTGTTTAAATGCTTACTTATCATTTTAAATCGCGAACGGAAGTTGATGATGATTGGTGATTAGTAAAGGGTCTAATAGCATGAAAATGCGTTAGTCTTTCTTAAGTGTTCTATAGCCTAGGGATTACACTTGTTAGAAGATAGTATAATCTCCTTAGCTCATCTTTAAAGTTATTCCTATTCCATTACCTTGACCCGGGAATTCGCTTTTTATATTTAGTTTTAACTCGTTTATCATTCCTTGATTTTACTCTGTCTTGTTTCAGTTGTTTTGAATCATATATCTAGTAATATTTTAGAAAACCAAACACCAAATCTATTTTGCTTAGATTAAGTAAATGTGTGCATTCCTAGTGTGTTGATTCATTGCTCCCTGTGGTTCGATAATTTAATTGGGGTACTCGAAACTAGACTACATCACTGGCCATGGCACCGGGATGTGGAGGCACGCTGGAGAAGAGCTTGGCCGCCGATGGAAGGCTTCTGGGCTCGGCAATTAGGTGCTTGGCCGCGGCTTGCTTCACTTCTGGTGTGGCTGGACATGGTCATCTTCAAACATGCATAACTTCTGTTTGGATTTGAGTCTTGATCTGATTATATTTGGAGGTGAAAGATAGTTCTTCTAGATTTCCAACGACACCAAGACCGCTTGATTTGATGATCGGTAAGGTCTTCAACAGATGTCAAACTTCTGCTGCTATGAAACTGTCCTAAAAGCTCTTTTTCGCCTTTTGTGTATTTTCTCTCTAAAAACCTGTAAAGACTTTTGAAACTACAAATAGTCGAAAATTCCTTTGAAAACACTTATAACACTTGAAATCCTTATTAAAAACTTATTAAAAGCATAGTGAAAATGAGCGAAAATACGATGTTATCAATAAGCAACCTAAATCATCATCATCTAATCATCAAATCATCGTAATCTAGAATTATCCATGATCCAACAAAGTACTACTCACTAAGCGTGGTAAAAGATAAAATAAAAATGCATAGACATAAAGATAAATGAGAGAGATGAAGATTCCTTCACTAAAGTGGCATTAATTGTTGAAGATCAATCCAAAATATCAAGAAGAGAGTTTGGATCTAAATCCAACTCTAGAGAAAAAAACTTAGGTTACAAAATGTCTAAAAATTGCTTATATACAAAATATGATAGAACCGGGTCAACCGGGGACAAACCGGGTTGAACTTGAAAATTTGTGTCTAAAAATCTGTTTGTGATCGACCTGTTAATCGACCATGAGGTCAATGGGTTCTCCAAATCAATCGACCTGATGGTCGATTAGGTTGTCATGTGGCTTCATCTTTAATCGATCGATCACGAGATCGATGTCAGCCTTGTCCGTCGCCTGTTTGGGTCTTGATCGAGCAACCAATCGACCTGGAGGTCAATCACATTCCTTCTCCTCTTGATCATCTTTCTCTTTCACTTGTTCTTGCAATTTTCATTCACCTCTTGATTTCTTGTAGCTCCTCATTGCTTAATTCCACATTCTTTTAGCTTATAATGCTTCAAATGTCTCCAAATCTCCAATCTCACTTCATGAACCTAAAAATGACAAATACGAATGCGAATGCATGTCTATATGCTACAATATGAATGCAAACCAAAGAAAACTAAAAGAAATAAGGCTTCAAAATCAATAAAAACAGAAGATATCAAGTGTCGTAGGAGTTAATACTATGGGACTAGGTCTGTAACATCCCGGTTTCAGGAAATATGGGGGTGCATGCGGAGAGGTTTAAAAGAATTGATTTGCATGGGGTGCCTGTCAGCATAGTGTCTGATCGCGACACGAAGTTCACCTCTACTTTTTGGCGAGCCTTTCAAAAGGCGTTGGGGACCAAGGTTCATATGAGTACAGCTTATCACCCGCAGACAGATGGTCAGTCAGAGAGGATTATTCAGACTTTGGAGGATATGCTCAGGGCATGTGTGTTAGATTGGGATGGAAACTGGGGGAAGTACCTCCCACTCGCAGAGTTTTCCTACAACAACAGTTATCATGCGAGCATCGGGATGGCACCATATGAGGCTCTTTATGGTAGACCGTGTCGTACACCACTTTGTTGGACAGAAGTGGAGGAATACCGAGACTTAGAACCTGCGATGGTTCAAGCGGCGGCAGAGCAAGTTGAGTTGCTCAAAAGTCGGTTAAAAGAGGCACACGACCGTCAGAAAAGTTATGCAGACAAGCGCAGAAAAGATTTAGAGTTCGAGGTGGGCGACTTAGTATACCTGAAGATGAGGACATTTCAGAGAGGTGCTAAAACTCGAAAGCTAAAGAAGCTTAAGCCAAGGTACATGGGACCGTACCCTATTGTTGAGCGGATTGGAGCAGTAGCTTATCGTTTGGGTTTATCGGCAGAGTTATCAGACTTCCATGATGTGTTTCATGTGTCAGTGTTAAGGAAGGTTGTCAGAGAGCCAGAGCTGATTTTGCAGCATCCGCCTAGTGATCTCCGTAAGAATCTGTCGGTGCTGAGTCAACCAGTTGAGATTTTGGAGCGTCAAGAAAAAGACGTACAGGGAAAGATGGTTGCGAATGTCAGGGTTCGATGGGAGAGAGACGGGATTCAGGAGGACACCTGGGAACCCGAAGCTGAGATGAGGGCAGACTACCCAGAGCTGTTTAAGGATGATATCGGGCAAGCGAGTCGGGATCAGAATTCGGGGACGAATTCCATGTTAGTGGGGGTGAATTGTAACATCCCGGTTTCAGGAAATATGGGGGTGCATGCGGAGAGGTTTAAAAGAATTGATTTGGCCACCTATGTCACCAAAGTGCACTTATCTTTTCGGTCAACTGTCCTGAGAGAACTCCACAGTTAAGCGTACTTGTGCTGGAGCAATTTCAGGATGGGTGACCTTTCGGGAAGTGATTGTCGGAACCGTGTGAGTGAGGACAAAACACGGGGAAAGATCACGTGGTGATTTGTAGGGTCGGTAAACAAGTCTTTAAAGCCTCCCGGACGTAGCGTACCAACCGTCAGGCTAAGGGTGGGCTCACGGGCCGAGAGCGGACGTGGGGCCCATTAGGTGGCGGTCGGGGCGTTACAAGGTCTTTTGCAGAATATTGTTCTCATGATGACTTAGCATGTCTTCTTACTCTGGTTAGGAGGACATTCTCATGGAAGATTGGGATCCTGTCTCAACCGTTTACCAGGACCGTCTGGTATGTTTTTCATGATGATCACTTAGCATGTTTTCAACTCCGGTTGGGAGGCCATTCTCATGGACGATTGGGGATCCTATCTCAATGTTAGAGACCATTAAACTATCGTCCACATATCAGTTAGCGATAGGTGGATGCAAGATCGCTCCCAATATTAATATTCAAACTTTTGTTTTTCAAAATAAATTTTCTGCTAGCGATCGAGAAGCAAACATAAAAACATAATTTTTGATATTTCCAATATCGACGTGACCTGAAACATTTCTAGTGACCATGTCTTTAAAATAATCAAAGACAAGTTGGATGAAAAGAAAAAATCAAAGACAAGTTGGATGATAAAAGAAAAAATCAAAGACATGTTGATTTTGTTGACCAAGGAACTAGTAAATAACAAATGCATTGTCCCGTAGAAAACATCTTTACTCATTGAGGACTGACTTGGTAAGGTGTTTTGCTTGAAAAGTCCAAAGGAGTTTTGTGGCCTCATTGTTTATAAACTTCATTTATGGTTCAGAAAATTGGGGGTGTTGATTTCGTTTGGGAAGTAAGAGAATATGAAGAGTTCCTATGAGCTTTTGTTAACTGCACTTATAGCAATTTTTGCTATTTTTCACATTGTTCAAGCTCAAGATCAAGAAGGTAACCATATTTTAACGTTACGGTTTGCCACTTAGCGGTTCTTAGGTTTCTTATTGTCTTACTACTACAAAGGAAATGAAATTAACTTCGATGGATTGATGTAGTTAATTGGAAATGTTTCTAGGAAAATAGGATCTGATGGATGTTGGAATGAGTTGTATGCTTCAGAGAAAAGGAAAAGTTTATTTTCTAGAAACTAACACTTATTTTTTTGCGATAATAGCCCTTTTAAATTTTAATTAGTGAAAATCCCTTTTTTTAACCTGTATAGGACAATTTATCCTTATATTCATAAACAAATATTAGTATGCAAACATATATTGATCTAGTGTGAATATATATATATATATATATATATATATATCAACTATTAATAAAATATTAAAATTCTGGGGTTATGAACTAATCTGAATCACTGAATGCATGGAAATTTCTCTAGCTTTTTTTTTTCGATAAAAGATTTTCTGTTAAATTGCATAAGACATAAAAGTTTACAAAGCCTCTTGAGCCTAGTGGCTAAGTAGCCTTTTACACAAGTTGAGAACCAAACTTAAATCACAAAAGAGCCCAGTGGAGTGAGCTCAGGTACAAAAAAGCCCTTTTAATTTCGTTTTAAAACGAAGTTAAAACGAAATTAACAAAGTTAAAACGAAATTAACAGGATTCATCAGTTTGGATTGTGGGTTACCTCCGACTGAGACGTCCCCTTATACCGAGCCGGTAACTAAGTTACTGTATTCATCGGATTCAGACTTCATCCAAAGTGGAAAACTTGGTAGAACTGATACAAGTCTACAGACATATTTCCTAAAACAACAGACAACATTAAGATACTTCCCAGAGGGAACACGCAACTGTTACAATCTTACCGTCAAGCAGGGAACCAACTATTTGATCAGAGCTAGGTTTACATATGGAAATTATGACGGTCTTAATATTTATCCTAGCTTTGATTTATACATGGGCCCCAATCTCTGGACAAGACTAGACATGCAAAAGTATGGAGACACAAATAGTACATTGGAGGAGATTTCATACATTCCAAGATCAAACTCTTTGGATGTGTGTCTTGTTAGGACAGGCACGTCCACGCCATTTATGTCGGCCTTAGAATTAAGGCCTTTACCGAGTAACAGTTATATCACTACAGCAGGTTCATTGAGGACGTTCTTGCGCGTTTATTTCAGCAATTCAGTGGGTGCTATACGGTAAGCCAGCTTTAAGATACTTTCAATTTGCTCTTTGAGTTGTTCGGGCCACAGCTAATACAAGATTGTGGCAAGGGCAGGTACCCGATGGATTTTCATGATAGAATGTGGAGATATTACTTTGAGGAAGGCTGGAGGCAGATTTCCACTAGTCTTACAGTGAACACATCTGATAGTTTTCGTCTGCCACAGGCTGCCCTCATAACGGCTGCAGTACCTGAGAATGGTAGTGCACCATTTATGGATATCGAGTTTTCTATGTCCTCTAAAGATAGAGTTTTCATATACCTCCATTTCTCTGAGGTTCAAGCCTTACGTGCCAACGAGACAAGAGAATTCAACATTTCGTTTAACGGAGAATCTTTTGCCGACTCGTTTAGCCCTGTATATCTACAGTCCAAGACGGTATACAATCAGCTTCCATATATTTGCGAAGAATGCATCATAAAGTTGTCAAAAACTCAAAACTCTACGCACCCACCTATACTTAACGCCATTGAAGTTTTCACTGTTTCCGAATTTCTACAGTCTGAAACATATAAGAATGATGGTATGTTATTTATTACTGATTACTGCTAATGAATTTCATATATAATATATAATCTAACATATCGTCTAACTTTATGACAGTGGATGCTATAAAAAACATCAAAGGGACATATGGATTGAATAGACTCTCCTGGCAAGGTGACCCATGTGTTCCTCGATCTTTAATGTGGGACGATCTAGATTGCACAGACACAGACACATATATAGCACCAAGAATCACTTCCTTGTGAGACCTTTTCCCCTAGACTTGTTATAAACCATTGTCTAAATTACATTATATTTGTTTATTTTTTTTCTTTTTGTTTGGACTTATAAACAGAAACTTATCTTCAAGTGGGTTAACGGGAACCATAGCAACTGAAATTCAAAATCTTATCAATCTCCAAAAGCTGTAAGTATGATCATAATTAATCGAAAGGAAAAAACATTATACACGTCGTCGGTGACTTTTTCATTGTTTTCTTACAAACTTCAGGGACTTGTCAAATAACAATTTGACAGGAGTAGTGCCCGAATTTCTAGCTAACATGAAATCGTTGCTGTTCATGTAAGTTTTCCGAAATGTTTTGGTGATTTTTTCCCATGGATCATCTTCACCTAAGTACGAAGATTTCTCTGGTTTTAACAGAGACTTGAGAAAGAACAAACTGAATGGTTCAATTCCAAAGACTCTACTTGATAGAGAAAAGAAAGGACTACAATTATTGTAAGAAGGAAATTCATCCACGCATATTTTCATTCAAGATCCCTTGCCTTGTTGAACAAGGCTTTTGCATTCATCATAATACTAAAAGATCAATATATTCTTTTTGTAGTGTTGATGGCGATGATGATAATAAGTGTTTATCCGGTTCATGTGTCCCAAAAAAGAAATTCCCAATGATTGTTGCATTAGCTGCTTTTGCGGTTGTGGTCATTGCAGTGGCAATAATTCTCATTTTTTTTCTGTTCAGAAAGAAAAAGCGATCAAATTTAGGTATTTGCAGAGACTCACCAAGATTAATCAACAAACTATACACTATAAAGTGTCACTGATATTGTTTTACTAAATTTTTCTCTACATATATCTATCCCCTTTTCTTGTTATACCACAAATAGGTGTTACGTCAACTAGTATATCCGAAGAATCGATCGAGACAAAAAGGAGAAGGTTTACTTATTCTGAAGTTGTGGAAATGACAAAAAACTTCCAAAAAACTCTAGGTGAAGGAGGGTTCGGAACCGTGTATCATGGTAATTTAAATGGTTCAGAGCAAGTAGCGGTTAAATTACTCTCGCAATCATCATCACAGGGCTATAAACACTTCAAGGCAGAGGTATATGAAATGCCATAGATCGTCTTTGAAAATTGCAAAAGAAAAAATACAAAAAAATTATTGTCTAAATATTTAGCATGATGTTAAACCAATGTGTTTTGTCATTGTTGGTTTGTAGGTCGAACTTCTTCTAAGAGTTCACCACATAAATTTGGTGAGCCTTGTTGGATATTGCGATGAAAGAGATCACTTGGCTCTCATCTACGAATGCATGTCCAATGGAGACTTAAAAGATCATTTGTCAGGTGAAAGATGTATATATACATATATACACCCACAGACACACATATATATATCTATATAATAATTCATACGACGGCTAATTTTGACAATATAATACAGGAAAACATGGTAACTCTGTTCTGAAATGGAGTACCAGACTACGAATAGCTGTCGATGCTGCGCTAGGTTCGTATACTAACTGAAAACAGTTTCATTTATATACACTAGCTAGTTACTAGGGTCAGTAGTGGATATACATATATGTATATACATCATAATATAAGTAAAACATTGAATCTATATAAACTCTTTCTAATAAAATAATTGTATCCACAACTTGATACATCTGTTATAAATTTATAATGATGATGAATTATTTCCCACCAAGTTTTACTCTCTGGAATTTCTGACATCATCAGCTAACATGAATGAGTCTCCTGCATAGGATTGGAATACTTGCATTATGGATGTCGACCATCGATAGTGCATAGGGATATCAAAAGTATCAATATACTGTTGGACGATCAGTTCAAGGCCAAAATTGCTGATTTTGGGCTTTCAAGATCGTTTCAACTCGGAGAGGAATCACATGCTTCAACGGATGTTGCTGGTACTCTTGGATATCTTGATCCCGAGTAAGTACTATTAGTTCACTCCCTTGATATATAGAGTTTGTAATTTATATATGTCTGCATTCATCTCATCATATATATATTACATATAAGTCCTACTTCATCTCTTTTTTCCAGATATTATAAAACATGCCGGTTGGGTGAGATGAGCGATGTATACAGTTTCGGGATTTTATTATTAGAAATTATCACAAACCAAAATGTAATTGACCAAGCGCGTGAAAAGGCTCACATTACAGAATGGGTGGAACTTGTGCTTAAGGGAGGAGATGTTACTAGGATTGTTGATCCTAACCTTCACGGTGAATATAACTCTCGTTCAGTTTGGAAAGCTGTTGAATTGGCTATGTCATGCGCAAACTCTTCTTCAGAACATCGACCAAACATGTCACAGGTTGTTACCGATCTAAAAGAGTGTATCACTTCTGAAAACTCGATGAAATGTATGGACCATGACATGGATTCTAATAGGTTGACAGAGCCCAAGCTTTGATACTGAGGTGGTCCCTAGTGCAAGGTAGTATTTGCATAGACACCTTGCTTGCATTGATATATTTGTGCTTGTGGTATTGTTCTTTGGTCTGGAGTGCTTAAAGTTTTGTTTTTAGACATCAAAAGTTCATAACTAAACAAGAGACGATAAATGTACGAATCCTTTGATATTGTATTTGAATTTTTTGTTTGGAATTTGAGTAGTTTACCTTCCACATTCCTTGACTATATCATTATGAAATCATAGCCAATAATTAAGGCTACAAAAGAAAATTGTATGAATGGTTTTGTGTATGATGAAGCAGAGGGAAAAGAAATGATTCCCTTGAACACCATGAGAAGACAAGTGTTGCCACAGAATATAAAGGCGACAACTTGTTGAGCTCAGAAACCATCACAATGATTTGAAGTTTTAATTAAAAATCTTCAGAAATTTGAGGATTGGCTCAAGAATATCAGAACTTATTAGATTAATCAGGGCCGGCCCGTAGCTAAAGCTGAGCAAGCAACTGCTTTAGGCAGCAAGTAAAAATACAAATTTAAGGGACATCAATTAGACGAATAATAAAAAGAGAGAAGAGAGCTGCAAAAAACAGAAAAGAGATTTTTACCCAAAAAAAAAATAGAAGAGATATCCGAAGGAGAAAAACAAAAGGGAAGAAAGAATAAGTCTTTAAAAAAGTAATTAACTTTAGTAGTTAATAGCTGTATGACGAAAATATTTTAAAAAATCCATAACATTACTTACGTGGGATCATATAACTTTTATTTAACCTAAGTTATTTTATTTTCTTTGTTATTTTGATTTAGAAATGTATATCACCACCATATACATTTTAGTGAGACATATAATATGCAATTGACAAAAAAAAAGAATTGTGGGTTACTAAAATAATTTAAATTTTGTTACTTTACCTAGAAACTATTTTTCGTATAAAATATGTAAACAAAATAATAATTTCAAAACTAATAAACTATTAATTACATTGTCAAATAAATTAGTATTTGGTGCTCTAACATTAAGCGTTTGATAAGTTCTTAACAAGTTTTTGAATATTTGATGTAGTGATAAACCGTTTGATTAAATTTGAAAACTCATTCATATGTATACTTTAAATCTTTACGATATTTTTTAAAGTAACATGTAAAAGAATAGTTGAAAAAAAAATTATGTAAAGGGCAACATTTTTTTTTTGTTTTTTTTAAAGGTTAAATTGATTAAAAACGTTCGAAGTTATATACAAAAGAGGAGAAAATTAAACATAGAGTAAATATGTATAGAACAATAGTTCGGGAAAGTTATGAAAAGCCCCTAGATCGAAGCCAACGTTGTAGAAGAAATCGCAGACGAGGGTCTTCATTATATCGGGTAGAGATAATACGGTTCCGGATTGTCTTGTCAACCATCCGGATGAGGAATGCAGCAGATAGATACTTGCGATTATGCCGCCTATCATTCCGTTCTTTCCAAACCAAGTAGATGGTAGTTTGGAAAGCTAAGCGCAGTAGTATGTAAGTTAGGAAGTCGTACCGATGCGTGGCTAGATTTGTGAGTGTGGCGCCCCAATCGGGATCAGCCTCAGTTCCGAGCAGATCACCTACAACTCCCAGCCAAACTGTAAAAGTGTAAGGGCAAGCAAAGTACAAGTGGTCGCGTGCTCTTCATGTTCTCCACAAAAAAAGACATGGCTGGATACAACCCCATGCTCTAGATCTTGCTCCGACCGAAAGTCTGTTCCGAATAGCTAGCCAAGAAATAAAAGCAAATCTTGGCACAGCCTGCGAGAATCAAATAATTTTCGACCATTGTACCTCTACCCCTTGTCTTCGAAGCTGCTGGAAAGTTTTTGCGGAGGAGAAGCTTTGCTGTTTTGCTTCAGGAAAAAATCTCCGATGATGTGGACGCCTTCGCGGGGGATAGCACCCTGTTTGCAAACGTTATAAAAAAGATACAATCTCATATATATTTACAAACTAATTAAAAAGGATAAATTGGCTCCAAACTCTAAATGTAAAAACTAGAAACTGGCTGTAAAAACGAATAATACATTAAATCTGGATGTTGCACAAGAGTCACCATCCAGATACGTACACAGCAATTAATTATAATGGCCTAAAGCAAAAGAACAATTCAAGTCTATTTCTCTCTTAACAATTAACTTTTTTTAAACTCTCATGTTAGTGGTTCCGTACTATTATAGCCTTTACTTTCCAGTCATTATAGTATGTTTTTTGTGATAAACTAGACCACTTGAAAATTATATAACGTATAAACTAACACATAAAAAGACTTCGTATTGTCCACTAGAAACATATTTAATCATTTGCAATTTCTTTCTGCATCCTAATTAATTTAGTCATGTTCTAACGTTTTGAGGGTTCACTTGGGAAAAGTCTTTTTTTTTTTAAATGTGGAAAAATAGTCTCACTGCTTATATATATAGACATCATATATCGTTCAGAACTTTTGGCAGTGCATGTCTTGATTTTGCTTCAGAACTAAGATAATATGGAGAGTTCCCATGGACTTTTGTTACTCGTACTTATATCATCTTTCTCTAGTCTTCACCTTGTTCAAGCTCAAGACCAAGATCAAGGTACCTAAAGTTTTATATTCCATTTACATGTTCTTTATAAAAAAATTTAATAATACAGTTTTATAACTTTGGCAGCCCTGATTATCGCCTTACGACAACAAATATAATGGATATAATGGTTATAGGTCGCTGTAGTAAAAAAAAACCATTGATTAGGTCATGTAGACACCAAAAAGGGTTGTGTACAGTTTTTGAAGAAGGAAATGTATATAACTAATAGTTGGCATATTAATAATGTCTTAAATTTCCATAACCGTCCATTTGATGAATGGAGTTTGATTTAGGGGGAAGGAGTAAGGACATTTCCGTTTACGGTTCGGTTTCAAATTTCCATAATTATTTCGGTTTGGTTTGATTTGGTTTTTCTAGTTGCGGTCTTTTTTCTAGTTACTAGTTTGATTGAGAATATTTATGAAATCGTACCTACCTATGTTGAACGAGTCATTTAGTCGTCTAGGTCACTAGCTCAATGGGTTGGATCGATTAGACTGTGTGTAGATTGCATGTTAATTAAAATCTTTCATATTCAATTCTTGATATTACAAAAAGAAAGGATCACATTTAACTCGTCGTGTGCCAACTAATTATATCATTTTATAAATGTACAATATTTTGAATTACCATTGATCTCTTTTAAATTTAACAGGGGTTATCCATTTGAAAATTCCAATTTTCAAAATTCCCATGATATTCGCTATACCAGCTTCTGCGATAGTGGTCATTCTAGTAGTATTGGTTCTTGTTTGTGTGTGCAGAAAGAAAAAGGCACCAAGTTATGTAGAAGGTAATTCAAGAGGCTCATCAAATTATATATTGTAAGAATATAGAGACTCAGTAAACAATAATATATGTTTGGAACGCGTCAACCCAATGTTTTGATCTGTTTTATTAATACTATGATCTCTACAATGATCACCTTGTTTCGGTATTATACAATCTATTCTTCTTAATAGACTTGATCCCGACTAAAACAAATCCTAAACTCTAACTCCCATTGAATCAATCCGCTCAATGATCTCAAGAAAGAGTAAACCACCCAAGCAACCCTAGTTAAAAATCTACCCACACGAAGATTACAAAACCCTAGTTGAATAGAAAAACACACTCACCTTCTCAGCTTTTTCTTTTGCTTCAAAGTTTTCAATCTCACAATAATGCCCAAGAGTGTTAGCGGCTTCCTACAACCCTAACACACCTATTTACACGATTCCTAATTCTTAGGAAAGAAGATATTCCGAATCTTCAATTGCTTGCAAGAATATCTTGGTAAATATCTTTGCATTTATCTTCATCTTCGGCTCCAAGTAAGTCCACGTCTCCTTGGTTCTGTCCCATCATTCACTCCGAATGATCCACGTCAGCTCTTGCGTCCACGTCAGCTTAAACAGCCTGATGTTCTGACTCAGCGTCCTGATCCCAACAGCCTGCTGATCCGCTCCGGACACAAACAGCGAGCTGATCCAAGCCATGTGCATCTTCAATCTCCCCCTTTTTGACTGAGTTTGATACTCAAGCAACCACTCACAACAGCAGCACAACATATAACCAGAAACCAGAAAATCATTCACATAGTAACCAAGGTTATGCCACAACCAGAGTGAATTAAAATGCTATGTTCCAAATATTACAGACCAAAAAGAAACATAAACCAAGTTCTTAAATAGGTCTGAAAAACAACAAAGCTAAAAACATAGCTAAACATCAGCTCTCCCACAACTCAATCTCCCCCATCATCTTTGCCCGAATCAGACTCAGAGTCATCTCCCCCTGCTTGAGTGCATAACTTAGTCAAAAACAAAGCACTGCTAGATGCACATAGATGATTCAGAACAAAGAGACTTACCTGCTTCTAATGCTTGCTGGAGGATCTGAATTGCAAGCCTCATTGCTTTTCGATCAGTGACCTTTCCTGCTTTGATTCCAGAAACAGATGCTGACACCCCCTTGTCGCCTGTGATTGCCTTTTTCTTCATTGCTGCACCTGGTTGTTTCTCAACAACTTGGATCGGATGCTACGCCATCAGCAGTTTGTAGACCAGGCTGGGAAACTGAAGATAGAACTTTGAGCGCACATTCAAAGCCAGCTGAAGGATGTGCTCATACACCAATTTGCCAAAATTGAAGGGTGCCTTCTCCACCATAAGATAGATGAGCTTAGCCCTGGCTGCTTGCGGATAAGCATCGTTTGTAGTGGGCAGCCAGTTGGAGCAGCAAATTTTGTACAACATTTTCTTTTCCTCACTAAACTGAGAGTACTGAATTCCCTTCCAACTCTTGACATTGCCCCCAGTCATGAACTCAGCCAGCTCATCCTCTAAAACGCCAGCCATCTGCATTCTGTGGGTTCTCTCATCCACCTGAAGAAGTTTGAACAGTTCATTGATCCATGCAGGGGAGAACTCATAGACCCAGTCTCTAACCAAAACCTCCACTGAGCCTGTCTCAACTTTGACACTCGGCAGATTTGCCCAGAACTCCCTCAGGATCTGAATATCAAAGTCCTGCAAATCCTAAACTGTGTCAACCATCCCTGCTCCCTCAATCAAATCTCTGATTACATCATCACCACCAAAGGTTACTTCCTTCTCTTCGATGAATTTACTGATCTTCAGGATAGCGAACCTCTTCTGAGCATCAAGCGACATAAATCGCTTTCTGTCGAAGTTTTTAGAGGATTCCTTCGACGCAACCCCTTTACTTTCGTCAATCTTGACTTTTTCACAGCTTGAGAGATTGCGGACTCGGATTCTTTCCTCTTTTTGAGTTGAGAAGCGATCGCTGTTTCCTGTCCCTGGCTGACTGGAACAGACTTCTGAGAATCGGTCAGATCTACTGTCTGTGGAGATTCACCCCTTGGTGGTTTGGAGTTTCTCACTTTGTGAGCAGCGACAGATGCATGGATTTTGCTCTGTGACTATTCAGGTGCTTGGGACCCCACATTCAAACTTCCCTCCACTTCACCGAACACAGGCAGGGCTGAGGTATCACGAGGGTCGTTCATGGGAGATGTCGTGGTCCCTTGACAGACCACCATGGCTGTGTTTGGGTCCACAGCCGCTTCATAGGACTCGGAGTCAGTCGTCTGTCCATCCAGAGGTATCCTGGTTGGGAATTGCGATGGTGTTGAGCTCTGTGATGTCATCGTTCGTGAGGTTTCTGTGGGAATTGATTTCCTCTTTTTGAACTGATCTTTGCTAATGCTTGATTCTTTGAGAGATCCTTGTGATTTAAAACGCTCAACTCCCTGATTTCTCGGTGGTTAATGGCAACCCTAATTCCCTGAATAATCGCCACGAACTTTCAACTCTTTGTGCCTGAGAAACAGATGGGCTTTTATCTGTACCCGTAAAATAATATTCCTGACACACTCAAGGTAAACAGATTAGTGCACATATGCCATCGAATCCTTGCTCAGACATCATTCATCTGATGGGCATAAACATTAATCATTCACTTATGTCATTTTTCATGCATCAACCATAATACTCATTCATGAACCAGTCAGTGACCCAGAATTACAGTACCCATGCAAGTTTACCTGACAATCAACCCCTCTCACAACTTTGAGTCTCGTTCAGAGCTTTGTAAGCCAGTCACTTGTTCAGAACCCACCCAGAAGCTACCATAACCTTTTCAATCTTCAAGAGTCAGATCTGAGTTTAGTGGCTAGTCTTTCACACTGTCATGTCTTTAGTCCTAGACTCATCATCAACGTGAAGCAGGCAGCTGAAATTTCCTTTGAAGAGTGTAATATCAGGGGTGTATCAAGTCATTCATTTTTCTTTCTACCTTTTTTTTGACATTTTCATGATACACCTCCCGGAGCCTAGATTCAACAGATATGAATGATCTTCTGTTGAACTTTCTGATATGTATCAGCAATATCACTTGACTTCTCAACTGCTGATATTTGTGCATTTCCTTGTTATGGATTTTCCTCAGGGCTCTGTTGTACACGTACCAGACATATAACTTTTTTTTTTTGCTTAGCCATCTGGTACTCTTTTGATTGGAATGCACATTTTAAGTGCATGATCTTAGACTGGCATGACAGGCAGCTCTTTTCCACACACAGTTGTTTGTACAGACTGCTGACTCTCTATACATCTTTAAGATTTCCATGGCCTGTTCCAGTATTTGTTCCTGTCTTTGACCAACATTACTCACAAAGAAACATTAGACCTCACACACACCAATTGCCTTTCTTAGATTAACAAATATGTTAAAATCCAAAGGCTTGGTGAATAAATCAGCAAGTTGATACTCAGTGCTTACATGGTCTACCACAATCAGTTTCTCCTCAACTAGCTCACGAATGAAATGATGTCGAATATCAATATGCTTAGTTCGTGAATGTTGAACAGGATTCTTTGCTATGTTAATTGCACTCTCATTATCACAATAAATTAACAAGAAATAAGAAAACATACCATAGTCAGCAGCCATCTGTTTCATCCACATGAGTTGAGTGCAACCACTTCCAAGTGCAATGTATTCAGCCTCTGCTGTTGACAGTGATACACTGTTCTGCTTCTTACTGTGCCACGAGATCAGATTATTGCCCATGAAGAAACAGCCACCACTTGTGCTTCGACGATCATCTAAGGACCCGGCCCAATCAGCATCGCAATAACCCATCAAGCTCTTGTTTGTATCCTTGGTGTAGTAGATGCCCAGATTAACTGTTCCCTTCACATACTTGATCCGCTTCACCGCTAGGAGATGTGACATCTTTGGTTTTGCCTGATATCTTGCACAGACTCCTACAGCCAAACAGATGTCTGATCTACTTGTTGTTAGATACAGCAAACTCCCAATCATTCCTCTGTAGAGTTTCTCATCCACATCTTCTCCCAACTCGTCCCTTGAGAGTTTTTCATTTATTCCCATTGGAGTCCTTGCTTCTTTACACTTGTCCAACCCAAACCGTGTGATCAGTCCTTTGGAATATGTACTCTGTGTGACGAATATTCCCTTATCTGTCTATTTGACTTGCAACCCCAGAAAGTATGTAAGCTCTCCACACATACTCATCTCAAACTCCTGAGTCATTTTTTCCACAAACTGATCAACAAGTTCTTGACAAGTAGAACCAAACACAATGTCATCAACATAGATCTGTACAATGAGTAAACCATTATTGTTTGCCAATACAAACAGTGTTTTATCCACACTTCCACGTACATAGCCCTGTTTGATCAGAAAGTTAGTCAGTCGCTCATACCAGGCTTTTGGTGCTTGCTTCAGTCCATACAAGGCTTTCTTCAGCTTGTAAACATGATCCAATTTACCTGAAATTTCAAACCTTTTTTGTTGTTTTACATACACTTCTT
Source organism: Turritis glabra (assembly GCA_900406565.1). NCBI lineage: Eukaryota > Viridiplantae > Streptophyta > Magnoliopsida > Brassicales > Brassicaceae > Turritis > Turritis glabra. The sequence goes on from OVBN01000220.1 coordinate 483,722, forward strand.
CCTGTAGAATACCATTCAAGAAAGCACTTTTTACATTCATCTGATGTAGTCTGAAGTTCAGTGCACAGGCCATTCCAAACAGAAACCTAATAGACTCAAGACTTGCAACAGGTGCAAAGGTCTCATCAAAATCCACTCATTCAACCTGAGAATACCCCTGAGCAACTAACCGAGCCTTATTCCTAGTGACAGCTCCACTTTCATCGGTCTTATTCTTGAAGATCTATTTCATGCCAACCATATTAGCATCCTGTGGCCTAATCACCAGATCCTACACATCACTGCGTTCAAACTGCTCTAGTTCATCTTGCATAGCAGCTATCCAGTATTCATCAACCAATGCTTCTTTGTGATTTTTGGGTTTTAGGCTTGACACAAAACACGCAAACTGAACCACCTCAGTTATCTGTGTCCGGCTGTCCTCTACTTTATCATCCTTCTGATGTTTGTCAAGCATTTGTTTGAAATCAATCTGCTTTCCTCTGGTAACTCTGCCCCCCTGAATCTCTCCTATAACATCTTGTTTAGAGTGATTCCGATGCACCTGAGTGAGTGGAACATCTGAATTTCCTGCATGCACATCTGCTGTGTCCTTAGAGGCTTGTTCCAGTTGCTCTGTTGCATTAGTTTCCAGATTTTCACATGCCAGTGGTTGAATCATCTGTCTGTAAAATGAGGCATCATCAAAGACGATATTAACTGTTTTCTGGACCATGTGAGTTCGTTGATTGAACACCCTGAAGGCCATGCTAGTGCCTGAGTAACCAAGGAAAATGCCTTCATCGCTCTTGGAATCAAATTTACCCAGCTGATCCTTATCATTCAAAATGTAGCAGATACATCCAAAGACATGAAAGTAGCCTACTTATGGTGTTTTGCCCTTCCACAGTTCATAAGGTGTCTTGTTTGTACCTTTTCTGACATATACACTGTTTATGATGTAACATGCGGTATTCACTGCCTCAACCTAGAAGTGTTTCGCAACATTGTTCCCGTGCAACATTGCTCTAGCCATTTCCTGCAAGGTTCTGTTCTTCCTCTCAACCACACCATTCTGTTCTGGTGTACGTGGTGCAGAGTATTGATCCACAATACCATGACTTTTGCAAAACAGATCGAAGAGCTCATTCTGAAATTCTCCACCATGGTCACTTCGTATGCCTTTGATTCCCTATTTTTCATTTTCAAGTTGCAATGCCAGGATCCTGAAGCTTTCCAGAGTTTCTGATTTCTCCCGCAAAAACCTGACCCATGTGTACCTAGTGAAATCATCAACTTGAACAAGTATGTACTTCTTTCCAGTCATACTTTATACTTGAATTGGACCCATCAAATCCATATGGACAAGTTCCAAAGCGTTCTTTGACTTTACATCTGGAACAGCATTGTGTTGTACCTTAACTTGCTTTTCTTTGGTGCATGGTCCACAGACAAAGTTCTGCTCTATTCTCAGCTTTGGCAACCCACGAACTATCTCTTGGTTTGATAGCTTCACCATAGTGCGAACATTCAGATGCCCCAGCCTCCTGTGCCAGATTTCTATGTGAGTTTAAGTCACAGCACTGAGACACACTCTGTTTGGTTTCCACATGTAGCAATTATTTTCAGATCGCTGACCTTCCAACTGAATGCTACCCTGATTATCTACTGCATTATAGTGAGTCTTGGTGAACGTTACATCTAGATCCATATCACACAGTTGACTGATACTGATCAGATTTGCCTTCAAGCCATCGACCAGATAGACATTTTGAAGTTTTGGCTTTGTCTCTCCATCAGTAATACCTTTTCCTCGGATTTTTCCTTTTGCACCATCTCCAAAAGTAACACGCCCTCCAGAGATCTTCTCGAACTTGGTTAGATTCTCCTTACTTCCAGTCATGTGTTTGAAACACCCACTATCAAAGTACCATCGTTCGTTTTCTGTAGTGTGTTCTGATTCTTCTACAGTGTAAGCAACATTGCAATATATATCCTGTTTTCTGACCCACACCTGATTCTTCATCTTGCTGTCTGAGTAGAAATTCTTTTGTCTTACAATCTGAGTAGCCCGAGACATATACTTGTTACAGTATGCCTTGTAGTGACCAAGTTGCCCATAATACCAACATCCATTAACCCTGTCATTGAAGACCTTGTATCCCTTGTTGATCTGCTTTTCGTTTCTGCGATGTGTCTTAATCAACGATCTGGTTTGAGTGCTTAGCTTTTGTCTCTCAGATGACACTATTCCTTTGACAAATTTGGTATTGCCAGTTGAGCCTTCTCCCTGATATCCTAGACCCCATTTTGTGTTACTGATCCTACCAGCAGATAGAATAGTGTCCAGATCTTTGGTTCCTCTGCTCAGCATTCTGATGTTCTTCAGTTGACTTGCAAGGCGTTGTTCTAAATCACATACCTTAGCCTTTTCACACTTAAGCTTACTCTTCAACTGATCGATAAGCTTAATCAGGTTCTGTTGCTCCACAATCAAGGTCTGTTTCTCTTCTTTTGTTATTGTCAGCTCACCAATCAGCACTGTGATTACATTAAACTCAGACTGTTCCTCATCCTCTTGATATGACAATACTTCATCTCCTTCTTCGACAATCCTTAGATATGCCACAAAGTTATTGAGAATCTCACCTTTTTCTTGATCATCTTCATCAGAATCACTTTCACTCATCGACACAAAGGATTTTTCTTTTCTCCCAACAGTTGCAAGACAATCAGTCTTTGTGTGACCATATCCATTGCATTCATAACATCTCAGAGAGTTCTTTCTCTTAATGGTTGGACAATCAGCCTTATAGTGACCCATTCCTTCACACTCAGTACACTGTTTGTCCGATTTTTTAGTACTTCTTTCAGAACCAGCTCTGACTTGAGAAGACCCTCCTCCTTATTGTCATCTTTCAAACTTTCGGAAGTACTTTTTGACCATCAAGCTGACCTTATCGTCTAAATCATCCTTTTGATTTTCATCAGCTATCAGCGCAAGTCCTTTACCATTCGACTGATCTTTTTTCTTCAGTTGAAGCTCATAGGCTTGCATCATCCCAACAACTTGATCAAACTTCAATTCGTCAGAATTCAGAGCTACCTCAATTGCAGATTTATGCGATTGAAACTTTGACGGCAGGCTCCTGAGGAATTTCTTGACCAGCTTCTTGTCCTTATAATTCTATCCCAGCACAATAGCCTCTTGACGAATGGAACTCAGCTTACTGCTGAAGTCATCAATAATATCACCAGCACTCATTGTTAAATTCTCAAACTCAGACTTCAGCATGTCAATTCGAGTTCTCTTCACACTGCTGGTCCTTTCAAATGACACCTGCAGGATGTCCCAAGCCTCCTTTGCTGATTTGCACCCTTGTACCCTAGAGAAATGATTCATAGGCAGAGAGGTGAAGATGGCGGACAATGCTTTGGCATTGAATTTTGCCTCAAGCTTCTCCTTAGCACTCCACGATTTCTTCGGTTTTGGAACCACTTTCCCATCAGCACCAGTTGTTGTTGGATGTGTCCACCCTTCCTCAATAGCAACCCATGCTTCCAGATCAATCCCTTGAATCAATTGTTGCATTTGAACCTTCCAGTATCCATAGTGCTCAGCATCCAGCTTCAGTGTCCTGTTCATCGCAGCATACTGTTGTGAATTCTCCATACCCTTGTCGCAAGATCTCACCTGTTTGAAAGATAATCACAATCTTTAGATCAGGCGTCCCGCTCTGATACCAATTGTAAGAGTATAGAGACTGAGTAAACAACAATATATGCTTGGAACGCGCCAAGCCAACGCTTTGATCTTTTTTATTAACACTCTGATCTCTACAATGATCACCTTGTTTCGGTATTATACAATCTATTCTTCCTAATAGACTTGACCCCGACTAAAACAAATCCTAAGCTCTAACTCCCCTTGAATCAATCCGCTCAATGATCTCAAGAAAGAGTAAACCACCCAAGCAATCCTAGTTAAGAATATACCAACACGAAGATTACAAAACCCTAGTTGAATGGAAAAACACACTCACCTTCTCAGCTTTTTCTTTTGCTTCGAAGTTTTCAATCTCACAATAATGCCCAAGAGTGTTAGCGGCTTCCTACAACCCTAACACACTTATATACACGATTCCTAATTCTTAGGAAAGAAGATATTCCGAATCTTCAATTGCTTGCAAGAATATCTTGGTAGATATCTTTGCATTTATCTTCATCTTCGGCTCCAAGTAAGTCCACGTCTCCTTGGTTCTGTCCCATCATTCACTCTGAATGATCCACGTCAGCTCTTGCGTCCATGTCAGCTTAAACAGCCTGATGTTCTGACTCAGCGATCTGATCCCAACAGCCTGCTGATCCGCTTCGGACACAAACAGCGAGCTGATCTAAGCCATGTGCATCTTCATATATTACAAGGTATCACATATTCACATGTATATTGTTTTTACAGATATGCTAAATATTTCTTTCTACAGATATACCCCCTTCACCAATTTCATCTACTACTAGTAAATCTGAAGACTCGATCAAGACAAAAAGGAAAAAGTTTACTTATTTAGAGGTTACAGAAATGACAAACAACTTTGAAAGAGCTCTTGGTGAAGGAGGCTTTGGCATTGTCTACCACGGTTATTTGGATGGTTCAGAGGAAGTTGGTGTTAAAGCACTCTCTCAAACATCATCACAAGGCTATAAACATTTTAAAGCAGAGGCATGTAATCCTATAAATCTTCCGTAAAAGTGTAACAAAAAATCTATATATGTGAAACATGTGACTAATATATACATATCACTACAAGAAAACAGCTTAGAACCGACGGGCATATCCGTCTGTTTTCCATCGGAAACAGCTCTAACCGATGAAAAATAGGCAGATTAGTCCATCGGTAAAAAAAATCCGTCGGTAAATCGTTGGTATATGCAGACGGATTACAGAGGGGTTATTACCGACGAACGGTATTTTTTGATGGATTACCAATGGAATTGCGGAAACGAAAATCTCTGTTATAACCGATGGATCTACCGACGGATAATCGAAAAGTCCGTCATTACTGAGGGTTTTATGATACGGATAAACATAAAATCTCTGTCATAACAGACGGATGTACCGACGGATAATCGAAAAAATCTATCATTACCGATAAATTACCGATAGGTTTACGATACGGATAAACGTAAAATCTCCGTCATAACCGACAGATAAACGAAAAAGTCCATCATAACCGACAGATTACCGAAGGATTTTACGAGATGGATAAACGTAAAATCTCCGGCATAACCGACGGAATTTTCGTCGTTCATACTCAAAATCCGGATACACATATTGGAAATGTCTCCATGCTTCCGCATCTGAAGGATGCGTAATCTCTCCGTCCGACCTAGGCTCAGCATGCCATCTCATTGGAACCGCCGTACGCTCAGATTGATATAACCGCTTCAGCCTTTCTGTTAACGGTAAATACCACATCTGCTTATAAGGAACTGGAACCCTACCGCATGTTTCCTGATATCTCGGTTTACGACAAAATCGACACGTTGTCCGATTTTCATCCTCTCTCCAATAGATCATGCAATTATCTTCGCATACATCTATCATCTGATACGGCAAACCAAGACCGACGACCAACTTCTGAATTTCGTAATATGTACCTGAAAAATGATTATCTTCAGGCAAAACGTCTTTCACAAAATCTGTTATCGCATCCACACATTCCTTAGCCAAATTGTAGTCTGTCTTTATGGTCATCAATCTGCTTACAGATGATAAAGCCGAATGACCTGCTCTACATCCTCCGTATAGCGGCTGCTTAGCTGCGTCCAACATAGAAAAAAACTTTTGTGCTTATGCATTAGGTTCCTCTAACCTATCAACATTTTCACCCATCGACTGCATATTTTCCCTACATGCATCATTCACCATCTGAACAGTACCTACATAATCTACTTTCGTTCTTGGTTCCTCTAGAGTATCAGTAATATATGGTTCGCTACCTCTACAATACTCCGGTCTTTCACTATGGAGAAACCAAATCTTGTAACTAGGCATAAAACCATTGGAATAAAGGTGACCCCATTCTAAATCAATCATAATATTGTGAGAATTCTGACAAATCGAACATGGACATTTCAACTTACGGGATTTCTTGGCGCTCGGTTGTTGGCAAGCCAAATCCATTAACTCGCCTACACCATCTCTCAGTTCGTTCGACTCTGGATCGAACATAGGTTCGTCCATCCACGATCGAAAATAATTATAAAAAGCCATTTTTCGTGAGTGAGTATGAGTGAGATGATGAGAATGAGTGGATTTGGGTATATATAGAAAAAATAAATCTCCTATCCATCGGTACTCCCTCATTTTTCGTGAGTGAGTATGAGTGAGATCATGAGAATATATGAGTGGGTTTGGGTATATATAGAAAAAATAAATCTCCTATCCGTCGGTACTCCTTCGGTTTTCCGTTGGTTATTTTGAATTTTCAAATGGTAACAAAACGGCTAGGTTAACGTATATAAGTCTGTCGGTAATCCGTCGGAGAATCAGACGGAATTACCGACGGTGGTAACTCCGTCGAAGATACCGACGAAATTACTGACGGTCTTAAATTCGTCGGTAATAACCGACGGATTTTGTCCGAGTTTTTCCCGTCAAAAATCGGTCGGTTTTTCGTCTGTTATTACCAACGGATTTAAGACCGTCAGTAATTCCGTCTATTTTTTCCCTGTTTTCTTGGAGTGTATATATGCATTATGCTAAATTAATGTGTTTCATATGTTTGTTCATTGTTAATATGCAGGTTGAACTTCTGCTAAGAGTTCACCACATAAACTTGGTAAGCCTTGTCGGGTATTACGATGAACGAGGCCACTTAGCTCTCATCTACGAATATATCCAATGTAGACTTAATACATCATTTGTCAGGTGAAAGATGTATATGCATATATGACATTATTATTCCTTCGTTAGTACAAAAATCATATGATATCTTATTTTGAAGTGGAGTGCTCGATTAAGAATAGCCATTGATGCCGCACTAGGTTCTTCTACTAACTCAAAATAGTTCTTAGTCACTTTGTTTGTTTAAACAAAAAGTTTCTTGTAATCACTGAAAATTGAACTAATACAATCTTTACCTAACCTAAACAAGCCATATGAAACATTTCTAAACACTTTTCAGTCAAATGTTAGCCACAATTTGAAATTTTTTGTTATAGTGATGCTAATAACGGTGGTGATAGTTTTGAATTCAAGATATTTGGTTGTTTTTCAGTTTACCACTTTTTCATTTTCTTATTACATTGTATAAATTTATTCATTTGAGTGTTTGCTAATATATTTAGGATTGGAATACTTACATATTGGCTGTCCAACCATCGATGGTACATAGAGATGTCAAAAGTACGAATATATTGTTGGACGAGCGATTCACTGTCAAAATTGCGGATTTCGGTCTTTCAAGATCTTTCCAACTCGGAGATGAATATCATATATCGACAGTTGTTGCTAGTACTCCTGGATATCTAGATCCCGAGTAAGTATTTTAGGTAACGTAGTCTTTTTATAAGCGGAATCTTTTAGTCGATGCTAGACCATCATATATATGAACTTCACCATGCCATGTTGAAACTTGTGTCAATATTCATTCAGTTGCTACAATGAACAGATATGAATCATATTGCATATTCTTGCCTTGATAGATATTACAGAACAGGTCGGTTGGCCGAGATGAGCGATGTCTACAGCTTCGGGATTGTGTTATTGGAGATGATGACAAACCAACGTGTGATTGACCAAAACCGTGAAAAACGACACATAACAGAATGGGTGGCGCTTGTGCTTAACAGAGGAGATATTACTAGGATCATGGATCCTAAACTTTACGGCGATTACAACTCAAATTCTGTCTGGAAAGCTCTTGAATTGGCTATGTCATGTGCAAACCCTTCTTCAGAAAAACGACCAACCATGTCCCAAGTTATTTGCGGACTAAGAGAGTGTCTTACTTCTGAAAACTTGATAAGAAGTAAGAATCAAGACATGGACTCCGATAGTTCCCTTGAAATGACCATGAACTATGATACTGAGGTTTGTGAGCAAATCCAAGACAAGATGGATTCATGCTCAAATGAGCTTATTGAGATAGATAACTAAAACTGAAAATACAATAGCTCATTGGAGCTTTATTAAGATGCAAATAAAGTAAAGAAAAGGAAAGAGCTTTAGATTGTCACCAAGAGTAAAAGATTCTAGATTTGATATTTCATAAGATGAAGAAGGAGAGTTGTTTTTGAGACAACTCTCAAAGTTACATTTCTTAGAGTCATTATACATATTTATGCAGAAACCTATCTTGCTTAGAAAACCTAATTACATGGGCCATCACATAGATTTATGGACTTCTCATGAGACTATTTTGGGCTTCATATGGATCCTCTAGTAAGGTTGTCCCTAGGGCAAGGTAACATTTGTAAAGAAGCCAAGTTACGTTTGTGGTATAATCTTTGGTCAATGTTTATGTTTTGAGATATCATAACTAAAAAAAAGGAAAGGAAAATAAACACTCTTATGATCTCGTGTTCTCTCTTGTATTGGAATTTACGCAGTTACCTTCCACATTCCTAAGCTATTTCTTTCTCAAACCAACAAAACTTGGTAACAATGATATTGGCTGCTCAAAGAAACTGATGCAACAAAAGATAAAAAAATGCCATGAGTCTTTGAAAAGACTAAAAAATCCTTTAAAGTTTATCTTGGGCCCGATTTAGGGCTACAAGCCCACAATAGAAACGAGTCTTTACACAAAACTGGTTCAGATTTGACCCGACGCAGTAGCAGTCATCAGGCAACAACAACCTGAGAAATCGTTTGTGCAGAGAGAGAGAGAGAGAGAAGAATGAGGTTGTTTGATCCATGGCCAGTGTTCTTCAAGAGGGAATGGAAACGTTGTTGGCCATTCCTCACCGGTTTTGCCGTCACCGGTGTCCTCATCACCAAGTTAACCGCCGGATTCACTGGTAAAAGTCATCGTCGTCGAATCCCACTGATAAACCATTAAATTTCTCCCATTTCAGCTGTCTTTATGGATTCAGATCGAGATTTATGCGATTACTTTGTGTATCATGTCTTAGTTTTTTATTTTTATTTTGGAAAACCCTAATGGTGATTTATAATTCAGAGGAAGATGCGAAGAACTCCAAGTTTGTCCAGCATCATAGAAGGTAACACTAAAATTGAATTCTCATGTTTAAATTTGAAATTCATGGTTTTGGTAGATGATTTGATCTTAGAGCATTATAGAATCGATGTCGTCAAATGGACCTTTAAGGTTTCTAGGGTTCTTATCAATGGATGATTATTCGTATTAAGGTTATGTTATGCGACAAATCCCAAATGAAATTAATTTTTTTTGGAGAATATGTGCGAATTTATTTGATTGATTCATAGTGAGATGTAAGTCTTTACCACTAGAAATTTCTTGTCTATTAGGTTCATTACCAAGTACATGAATCTCCATTTGATGTTGCTACATTTGTCTTGGTTTGCTATTGACTATGCTTAAACTCGTAGCTGAACTCTAAAAGTTTGGTTTCAACTTGTTTTGTATTTCAGGTGATTCACTTGAAGCAAAGTGTAGAAGCTGAGAGGCATATTTCTGGAACTTATAGTGTCGGATGCTTCAGCTTCGAAACATATTCAATATACTCTTTTCTTTTCTCTGAGTTTGGCGATTCTTTTTTCTGAAACTTAGCAATACAATGGTTTTGTATACCGTATTATATTCTTCTTCCCATATGTTTGGAAATGGATTTTATCGCCTTTTTTTATCGTGCGAGCGCACATTCAATAAGGCTTTGTCTCCCCAATGAATATTAACATTTTGTTCCTTTGGTTCCTAATCTTAACTAACCATTGTCTTTCGAAATGCTTACCTTTTTTTTTTCCAAGAGGGATTGTCTTTCGTTTTTAGGTAGCCTTTGGGTTGTGGCATAACTAGCTTTGGGTTTTAAGTTTTAACTTTGATGATCAGTTGCATTGCAATATTGTTTTTATAACATAGTTTCTTGTCAACAGCTTTGTAATCTGTTATTCATTCTATGGAAACAAGCCACAAGATGAGACAAAGGCACGTTTGTTGTGGATTTTGAGCTAATATTGTTTAAGACGAGTGACTTCGCCAAAGTTGTTTACCTCATTCAAGATATGAAAAAATGGCTTCACTGTAGGCAGAGAAAGTATTTTTTTTCTTCTTTAATTAAAAAGCATTCGTTCATAATCTTTATTTTTTCCTCTACGGACAATTTCGACTGTGAAAAGTAGAAATATATTATATGAAACCAACCACCTGCACCATGGAATCTGACTTATAGTGCGTTCACGTTTGCTGTTGATCGGTGACCAAGTTTTAGTTCTTGGGGACTCCGAGCCTTAGCCTGAAGTCTTCTTCCATAAGGGGAAGGCCTTCACGAAGCTTCACCTTCGGTTCCCATCCCAACACTTCTTTAGCCTTTGTGATGTCCGGCTTCCTCTGTCTTGGATCATCCGGTGTGTTCTCAACCATCTTTATCTCTATGCTCGGGTTAATCAGCTGCAACCAAACCAGCATGTCATTACCGGACACCCAAGAATTTGAAAGCACTTACTCATGTCAATTGAGAACCAGACTTTCACCTCCTTCACTGTCTCAGCCAGTTCCACCATCGTAAACTCACCTGAGAAACCAAAGAAATTAGACACAAAGCTAAGTTCAAGAGATTGGTTTGTGTTTGGTTTAATGGAGGACTGTCACAGGGCTTACCTGGGTTACCGATGTTGATGGGACCAGTGTCATCTCCTTCCATGAGGCGCATAAGTCCATCAACCATGTCAGATACGTAGCAGAAACTGCGGGTCTGTGTCCCTGGTTTCTGAACAGTCAATGCCTCACCCCTACAAATTCATGACAAGAACAATAACAAGAGATGCATAATCAATCGGGTTATAGCTCGGAAGAAGAAAATTTGTCTGTTTGACTGAGCAAAGGGGCTCACCGTAGTGCTTGCGCAATGAAGTTGCTTACAACACGTCCATCATCAATGTTCATGCGTGGACCATAAGTGTTGAAGATTCTGGCAATGCGGATTTCTATAAAGACCAAACAAAACACAAGGTAAGGAATTAAAGACAATGAGAGAATCTTGATGAAATCACAGGAAAAATGTTAAAGTGAGAGCCTTGAGAAAATGCAACTGACCAATTCCATGCTGCCTGTGGTAGTCAAACATCAAGGTCTCAGCTACACGCTTGCCTTCATCATAACAACTCCTAACCCCTATCATAATAGCAACCAAGTTATAAGACTGTGAATTGACACGCACATAAATTATGAATTAAAAGCTGATAAGTGTTTGAGCCTACCAATTGGGTTGACATTTCCCCAATAGCTCTCGGGCTGGGGATGAATGAGAGGATCTCCATACACCTCCGACGTTGAGGTAAGCAAAATCCTGTTCAGAAGAAGAGTAAGTTAGCCACAAAGGCGATGATGAACAGAAGTAAGGAATAAAGAGCGGGTCGTTGTGCAAACCTTGCTCCAACACGCTTGGCAAGACCTAGCATGTTCAGTGTGCCAATCACATTGGTCTTGATTGTCTTCACAGGGTTGTACTTGTAGAAGATGGGAGAAGCAGGACATGCAAGATGGTAAATCTGATCAACCTCGATCAAAAGTGGTTCTGTGACATCTGTTAAACCCAAAGCCAAATATAAGTGGGGAGAACAAAAGGCAGGAAAATTCGATCCTCAATAGCAGCAACAAGCCAGAGAGTTTCGAGACCATACCATGACGGATAAGCTCAAATCTCGGATGACCAATCCACTTCTTGAGGTTATCCTTCGAACCGGTGAAATAGTTATCAGCAACAATCACCTGGGCAAAAAGATATAAAGCATCAGTAATTGACTAAATGACGCATAACCTATTATGTATACGACTAAGTCATTTGAATGCAAACCTCGTTCTTTTCGTTTTCCATCAGCTTATCGACAAGGTGAGAGCCAATGAAGCCAGCTCCTCCTGAGATCAAAATCCTCATATTGGACTGTACAAATGTGAAAAGTAAACACTTAGCACATCTTATTAAGACCAAATAACATATACGAATTACTTGCAAGGGGACATGGACCAACTTTACAATACAAACTAAATTGTAGTCAACCAGACGCAGAACATAGAAGACAGAACATAGTACAACAACACCTATAGATAATATGTCAATTAAACTTAACAAAGCTCTCTCACAGTGCACAATGTAGCAAACGAATAGGCCAAAACTGCTGACAGACTCTGCAGTTTTCGCACAAGATTGCGACAACCTCAGATCTAAGTAGAATATTCAGGATTCAATCTCAATGATCCCTGTGACCATTCAAAGATCCCTATACCTAGAATATGATTGATTCTATACAATGTCAACGAGATCAAGTAAATGCAGAGTTGCAGACTTCCCAACACAAGATGAAATGATCAATTCACCAAACTAAATAGGATCACACAACCATGATCCAACCTAAAAAAAAGGATCAGAACACGAGACTCACTCTCCAACCATATAAGTAGTAACCCACACATGATTCCGTGAGATAACTAAATTGATTTTCTCGGTAACGGCAGATTTCAAATGGGTAAAACGAGATCTAACGCATGCAATTAACATCAAGCGATCAGAAAATAAAAGGGTATCACCAGAATCGAATCAGAATCTCCAATTCACGTTAAAATTTGCACCAAAATCATAACTTTCACCTGACAAAACTTGGAATTACGGAGAGGTGAAGGTGAAGGTGGAGGCTTTGGGCTTGTTTGTTTATCACTTGACGCCATTGATGAGATCAAAAACCCTGAATTTTGAGAAAAAAATCGAATCAAACAACCGAAAAAATGAAAATTTTCGATTAAAGAAAGAGATGAATTTTACGAGATCGGTACCGAATCGATATGAACCCTAAAAACGAAAACTTTGTGATCTGAAGAGTGCGAAGGATCGTATTACTTATAGTCTCACAACTTCTTCCTTCTGTAAAATTTTTGAATATATCTGTGAAATTAAGATATTTTTCTTTTGTTATGAATCCTTTTTTTAGAATTTTTTTGTTAAATTGTTTTGGGTTTAGATAAGATTAAAGAGACTTCAAAAACACGAAAAGTGGATAAATACAAAAATGAAAAATTAATTTGTGGTTAGCTTACTCGATTACAGCGAGAACGTTTGACCAAACGTTATATCTGATGTGGCGATTTCTAAACTTGTCAAGAAATGATATTTTGGCTATTTATTTTCCAATTTTAGCAAATTTTCACTTTAAATATACTCTACTGTACTCCATCTGTTTATGAAAAATAGTGTGATAGAATTCTGATGAACGATAATCCAATAATTATTTTTTGAAGAAAATTCCATAGTATCGAACTTTAAGCAAAAAATTTTTTGAAATATTAGTCTATTACTCCCTCCATTTCAAAATAAATGACATTCTAACCTATTTTTTTTGTTACAAAATAAGTGTCACTTTTAAAACTTCAATGCAACTTTACACATCATATTCATTTTTTAACCTCAACCAAAATTAATAAATTTTACAGGAAAAAATAATAGAATTAAGATAAGGGTATAATAGAGTTTTAACTCTATTTCTTAATTTGTGTGTAAAATGCTAGAATGCCATTTATTTTGAAATGGAGGGAGTATGATTTAAGCTGCGGACTACGGTATAGCGCATGATAATTTTTTTTTATACAATCATAATTAAATCAATTTAGTTTGACATATCTAATATTCTAATATTAGTGATGTTAACAAAATAATAAAATAATAATTTATCTTTGTTATATTACTGAGTTAATGTCGATGCAAATCCGTCCCAACATATAACTCGTTTCGTGGTATTTTAAACTTTTTATAAGTTTAAGTGTTTATAATATTTTAAAATTTTTATAAAGTTTAAATCTATCAATAATAAATTTTAAATTTTTCTGGTATAATTAAACGGTTCGACTAAAAGAACCGAATTAAACCGATATAAACTTTTAAATTTGGATACTTGTTAAGTTGAGATTCTTGCTCACTCGGATTTGGATTCAATTTGGTTTTATTTATGATATCACTTTGTATTATTGTCTAAAAATTTTAGTCAATGTGGACGTTGAACACACATTTTTTCTTCATTAATTAAGTAATATATGTTTGTTTTTAAAAATTCGAATCACAACATATGCAGACAAAAATACTATTTCTATTAACATTACGTATTATACGATGATTCAAAGTAATTAAGAAAAATTAAACAAAAATTATAGGAGAATCATAATTTTAAATCTTAACAAAATCTTTTAAATATATAGTAATTAATTGTGAAACATTTTATGAATATTTCTAATTTTATTATTAATGCTAAAATATTTTAATTTTGTTTGATTATATGGATAGTAGATAATTAATTGTAAGAATTGTTTGAATACATGGATATAAGTATTTTTCTATTCCATATTAGCTTCCTAATTTGTTCTTCAAATTAATGACATTTTATGTAATATCTTACTAAAATAAATGTTTCTCTTTAAAATGTATTTCGCAAATACTAGTATAGATTGGTTTATCTAAACATATCTATTTTGAAACGGAAAATTTGATCTACCTATTATACACGTTCCAAATTTTTGTCTTGTATTTATTTTTTTAAATTAATATTCGCATGAAAATTTTTTGTTTAGTCTAACGGTTAAAGATTTAATACTCTACACGTTCCAAAATAGAATATTATATGTTTAAAAGTCTGACTTGCCAATATTAGAGAAAGTTTAAAAAATAAATTTAATTATCCAAAATATCTATTTTATATTTTCTTAGTAATAATTCGGATAATATTTTTCATTTAAACTAATCATTTTTTATTTTTGTTCCTTGTTTTCTATTCAGATATTCGAAATGGAAATACATAAATTACAAAATTTAAAATATATTATTAAGCATATCGTAATTTTTTATTATTATAGTTATAACCATTTAACTTGAGATTTAATAAACTTTTTGATCTATCAAAGAAACCAAACGTAATATCTAAATCTTATGTTAACAAGTAAAAGCTAAAAAGAAAAAAAAAATCTTGACAATGATCCTTCAGATAAAAGAATTATTGTTTAGTTTTGATTTTAGAACTAATAAGAAGCTTCTTCTCTTGTCGACTTCACTATTTATGACTTCAATTTTGTACATTACCAGTATAATAGTAATTTTTATATCATCATCAAAAGAAAATAAAAAGTAGCAAACTTCCACTAGATGTTTGATAATTAAATATATAAACTATTTATTTGATTAGGGATGATTGTGTACCCGTTCTTCGATTAATCTTTTAAAAAAATAGAAAACGTAAACCCATTTTTTAATCAAGGTAAACAATGAATAATCATTTTTTCTTTTAAAAAGGACAAAGTATTAGATAAAATAAAATCATCGATTAAACAAAGTTTATGACACTCACCTATGATAATTTGCACAAGCAAAAACAATGACTAATTTGGAAAGAAAATATTATTGGATTGAAAGACAATCATGAAATGATCCATGACTTTGGGTTCAACAAAATTTTAATAGCATGAGCTACTCTGTTATTTTACAACATTTTCATCATTTCGTTCTTAGTTCTACAAACTACTCTTTTCTTTTCTTATAAATATTTATCATTATAAAGTTTTCAGATACACATTTCTCATCATTAAACAAATCTGACTTTTACAAAACATTACGAATAATAATGGCAACAAATCTTGTACAGGATGATGACCAAAGTCTCAACATGATACTGAACCATAGTTACTTTCTCCCAAACGTAAAATGTACTGAACCGCAACCATTAACCCTAAACCAAGACCCAACACTAAATTGAATCGATTGATTCTTACTATCCCTCCGTGTTTGCAACGAACACGCTGAATGAGAGATGGTTTATTCACTAATGACTATGTATATATCAACGCATATCACACATATACTATCACTATGTATACAGAAGACATACACATGTGCTTAAAAAGGTCTGCTCTCAGGATCGGCGAATCCAGCTAGTAGCGCACCAAAGAGCCAAATCATGAGCAAGAACACTACCGCTGTTCGCAGCACTTGGTTACATATGTTCAGGCTCGGTTCGTCCTCATAGGCTAAATCAGGTGTATGGACATTGTAACTCCAGTGGCTGTCATCTAGCTTCTCTGTTTCCCTCGAGCTTCTTCTCTTGCTTCTTGGGTGTGTTTGCGGTTGTGGTGGATCTTGTTCGCTGAGATTTGAGCATCTTTTGCAGTTGCAGTTGCTGCCAAGGTATGAAGGAAGTGTCTGGAGGTATTCAGAGAGGACTCGATGGAAAGTTTCCCCTTCAATTCTCAGCTTCTTGCGTGTCGTTGGTCTAAGAATCTATGAGAGAAGAACATAAGTTTAGACAGGGGATATGCAACGATCATAGATCCAAGAACGAAGACTAAGAAAACCGAAAAATTGAAGTTAGCTCAGGTAGATCCTTTACTTGGATGAAAGTCTGGGAAATGACTCGGACAACAGGAGGGAGGCGAATGATGAATAGGCAGCCAAGACGGTTAGGGAAGTGATCTTGGAGAATGGATGAACAAGATCTCATCATCTGCATGGGAATCCTCAGAGGAGATAATCCTTCACAATCGACTAACACTGTAAGTTCTGAATTCTCAGGGGTCAGAAGATGCAAAACGCCGTGCTCTACCTGGGATACTGAAACAATGATACTTGATTAAAAGGATACCATACCAAAGAGAATACTGGAAAATGCAATCGAGCCATTAAGGACGTACTGATTGCCTGAGCAAAACGAGGTCTTTCTTGATATGGCAACTTTAGAAAAGCAAGCCCCAATCGGACAATGAGGCAAGGTCTTTGGTTCCTGTCATATCCATGCCAAAAGACTAAACTTGACCATGTCTCAAGTTCTTCTTCAGATAGGATTCGGTAAGTCTCTCTCCACTGGATTGTCTTTTTTATTGAAGTTAGTAAGGATGTGAAGTCTCCGTTTGACACTCTGTAGAATCTGTGAAGCTCATCTTCGTTGAGTCTATAAATTAAAATGAGAGTAGAAGGTTATGATATAACGTGGAAAATTTAACGCTGAAACTCAAAGAAGGAAGCACTTCTTCATATAACACTTAAATTTGAAGTACCTCTGTGGCAAGCTAAGTCTCTGTTTTTCCAGTTCTTCGTAGAGTTGTTTAAGCCAGTCTTGTGAAGTTACAGTATGTGGAGTCTCATCTTCAATTCTGCATCAACAGAAAAGTTAATATATGTAGCAAGACAAAAATATCTAGTAATACTCAAATAAGACTATGGAGGTTTAATAGTTTCAAGGGATTGCAAAACTTAGGTGCTTCAGATTATCTCAGATTAAATATAGTACAACATTACAGGTAAGACTTTTACATCACATACCTTATGTCTGATGGAGATTGAGATGTATGTGGCTCCGAATGTGATTCTGAAGATGCATGGGAGTCGGTACCACCTGGGCTTTCTTGCTTTAACTCTGACTGTTCTGTGAGAGCCTCTGCAATCGTGAGGACCAATAATGGCCGAGACAGCATCTGCATAAAAATTATACACAGTCATTAAGACGCACAGCAGATCAGTACCGTGAAAGACATATCAAATAGGCACATTGAAGCTCCCCTCACTGGGATATAAGATGATATCTGGCATGATACATAAACTTAAGATTTAAAGATAACAGAACTACTAGTAAAACCAGAATTCCTCAAACTAGATTGTTACACCAATTAATGTGTTGCCACCAAAGCACATGATATGGAAATAAATTCTGAGTAGTTCAACTTGCAATGTAAACTGTGAGAAGACCGAAATGAATGACCTTCGAAGCACAGAAGAGAACACAATAACTGTTCTTCCAGATAAACATATTACAGGCGACAATTGACATGTAGTTAAAGCCTACATATACTCAGCATGTCTTACATGATAAAGTTGAGAACGGTGAAAAGGGCCAAGAGGATAATTTGTTTCAAACTCCGAATTGGTGTTACGGTGATCATATAATCTCTTATGTTGTGTACATATATGAAACACCAAAAATCCATGCGTTTCATGCTTCATCAATAGTTGGACAGAACAGCAACAAACGAAAGATAGAGCATAATCCCATGGGGGAAACAATAACAAACCTGCATTGCCTTGATCAACTCCTTGAAAGGAGCCCATCTCTGAATCCACTTAAGAGGAGGATAACAAAGACATTGCAACGCCTGAAGACTATTCCACAAATGAGGACATTTAGCCTTCGAAACCCTTCGAACAACTTCCAAAACAGCGACTTTTAGCAGAAACACAGCTGCATTACGCACAGCCCTACTTCCAACTCTACCATCATTCCCCAAAGAAACATGCTTACAAATCGTCTGCTGAACAGCTCTTGGAATAGCAGCTACTAAGCTTCTCTTCTTAGGTAACTCTTTCCCAGAAGAAATAGTTGCCATCACAGAGTTCCTACTTCTACCAGAATTGTCTCCCATTAAAATCAAAATCCCAGACACTTGAGAATGAACAAATACGCCACGAAACTCAAACGAGATCACACCAATTTCATGTCAAACAACATCAATCTGCATAAACAGCTGATCATATCAATGGCAACGAACCAAATCACTAAATTTGAAGACGCAATTACGAAATATTAACATTAAGATAAGATATGCTTATAAGACGATTAATCAACGAAATCTCTGTGATTTCTTCATTAACCTCGAATTAAATGGACGGACCATCAGATCGGCTCAACAGATTGATAACGCAATTCGGAACGACGTCGGTGTAGTGATCGGAGAATCAAATTGTCACCGGCGAATGCGAGATTCACAAAGCTCAAAGAGAAGACAGAAAAAGGAAACAAAAGCAACACGCTGTGTGGGACACGTGTACTGTCCCAACTGTTTTGATAGCGATTGATAGGTAAATCAACGGTCCAAGAGCGACAACGTCACGAGACTTTTAAATATGTAGACCCAGGAGACGCGAACATCATGCTGTTTTTTATCTATTCTCTACTGTACGAAGTTTCTCATGGGAACGTAAGAACGGCGTGGAGTTTCTTTTAGCGTCCAAAAAAAGGAAGTAAACAGAGGAGGTTCTCTAAAAAAAAAAAAGCTTTAAGAAACCAAAACAAAGCTTCTTCAGCATATAACGTATGAATAGTATAAAGTTTAATGTCAGTTTTTTTTCAAGAACACTATTTTTTCGACCAAACACTTCATTTCACGTTCAGGAACGCGATTAAAAGATGCAAGACGGGTTTATTACAAGTAGTGTTTGGACAGTTTTTCAATGGGATTTTTTTTCGATAAGATAAATGAACTTTTGAACTCCAGAGAATTTGGAGTTGATGAAGTGTGAAAGTGTTTGTTTGATCACAACATTTCTTGAGACTTTCTGACACA
The DNA here is from genome assembly GCA_900406565.1 of Turritis glabra. Classification (NCBI taxonomy): domain Eukaryota; kingdom Viridiplantae; phylum Streptophyta; class Magnoliopsida; order Brassicales; family Brassicaceae; genus Turritis; species Turritis glabra. The sequence goes on from OVBN01000220.1 coordinate 503,206, forward strand.
ACGGCTCACTTTCTTCTTGAACTCGTCTCTCTTCTCTCTCCATTCTTTCTGTAAGAGGAAAAACACCGGGAAAATGGTTAACGAGCAACCTCTGCTACATAACTATATGCAAATCCAATGAGACAGTGTGAATCTGATGAGAGATCATAGCTAATCGATAGAAGAATACTCACAGCAGCTTCTACGTTTGCTGGAGATTCATCGTTGGGACCAGAGAGCATTGATATGATACTCAACATGATACTCTCAACCTGAAATCATCATATTAATATTTAACATTCATCAAATCTAAATGACATCAATCATTGGTGTTTAGAGGAAGCTGCTACCAAATGCATACAAAGAGAGTAATGTTGGATCATTTTTAAACGTACTGTGTGTACAGGCGTCCAACGCTCGCTGGCAAGCTCATACCCGCTCGGATCATCACCAGGAGGATGTAGAATAGATATACAAACACGGCCATCGGGATAAACTGCAGACCATTACAGAACCATTTGCCAAAAAAAACTTAGCTACTCAAACAAGATCAAGGAGCACATAAGAGCGTAACCGAGAGCGAGAACTAACCGTTAGGATGCCAAATATCTGAAGTAAACCGCACCGTAGGAGGGCTATTAGGATAGTTTTGTGGGAAAGACATAATGGCATTGAAAAATCCTCCTTCACTGCATTTATAAAGTTACATAACTTATGCTTAATCCCTTTGTAAAGAAACAAGGCTAAGTAAACTCCATACATATAAAGCAATTCAATTCAATTCCACAAGAACACTACTCCATTCTAATCCAGCAAAACCAATTCAATTCTAACAAGCTCCAAAACCAATGTCGTTCAAATCGATCCATTATAAGCTCAAATCCACATGGATCATCGAACCAAGAACATAGACAAGTAGCAAAAATCTCATAAAAAATCTAATGGATCAAAAGGAATATACTAGAGAGTATCAGGAGGCCCAATAATCGTAACGCTCCATTCGAATATATTCTTCTCATCAACTAGACCAGCAGAGAATCCATCTACAGGATGCTTACAAAGATCTGAACAAAACAAAAAAACACAAATCCAATCGAATTCAATAACAGAGAACAACACCCCAAACTCGTAGAAGATACAGATTTGTTAAAGATTCGCGGGGGTTTGTGTGTACCTTTGAGCTGTTTCTGAAGAAGAAGACAAGCTTGTGAGGTCATGGCGGATGATGAGAAATCGAGCTGGAGCTGCCAGTGATCTGAGAGAGAAAGAGAGGAAGATGGTAATTGAATTGAGAGTTTTTTATATCGATAGAGAAAGGTTTCAAAAAGATGGGATTTTTGTGTTTTTTTTGGGTTGGCATCGATGTTCATCAAGGGGAACACATGGGAGTGGAGAGATCAGCTACGGACGTGTCTTGTCTACTTTTAAGATTCTAACCAATAGAAATTGCCATGTTTTTGTTCAAAGGTAAACCAAAGTGGCCGACTAAAAATTTTAAAGGTACAACAAGTTTGGCTTTAATTAGTTCACTACAATAGTTGGTTATTCCACTTATGAGCCCAACAATTGATAACTTTTCTGCACAATTTTCTTCTTAATCTTAACCCAACAACAATATATGTTTTAAATACTTCTTCCTTTGTTTTATAACTTATAATCAAATTAATGTATAGATTAATTACATTTGTTCATTTTAGGATATCAATACTAAGGGTATAAAAAATTATCCAAAATATGTTTTTTTTTTGTTTTCCACATATCAAAATACTTTATTTTTAAAATCATACCAAAATGCATTAAACGGATACATAATTATAAAACAAATTTGTTGATGTTAGATCCCGGATCAAAGGTCCATGACCCGAGAAAAATTGTCCACGTCATCTCCATGTAAAATACCGATTAAGTTAAACGGTTTTGTTCAAAGGTAAACCAAAGCGGCCGACTAAATTTTTAAAGGTAAATATTTTGGTTTGAATTAAGTTATTCTTTTTGATCTTAACTCACCTATATACACTTCGTGCTACTGAACCTTCGAGTTACTCGAAGGACACAGAACTTAAGAAGAACATAGTACAGTTAGCCTCCTTTTATAAGCCCAGTTAGTTTGGATCTTTGTAAGATTGTATTTCCACTTTAATAATATTCCTTAAGAGAAAAAAAAAATACACTTCATGCTCACCAGCATAGTTAGCCTTTTCCTTAGGGCCAGTGTAGATTGGAGGCTCTGCCCAACCATCATAACAAATCAAAGTTGCAGCAACGAGATGAGATTCTAAACGCCATAAATCTTGTGTTAGAGTTTCATATTTAAATACATCAATGATGCCGAACTTTTTTTCATCGGGAATATGCAATTGCAACCTTTTTTGTCCCTCTCCCTGTCGTTGGCTTTTGATATGCCGCATGAATCCTTTACATACTATAATCTACAAAATATATAGCACACATATAGCAACTATGAACTCGCTCGTCGCCTATATTCACATCTCTAGTATTTGTTTCCGTAGTTTTATCTATTTACGTTTTGACAGAGTTACATTTGGCTCAACGGCTCATATTTCTACATATGTCCATGAAGGACCAGTGAAGTGCTCGTCAGATCACAAAGCACAAAATCCTAACATAAGGTTGGCTTTTTTGGTACCTTATGTACCCGGCAGCAGCCATGAGCCTAGTGGTAGTTTCCTTCTTTGATTAAAAAATTTGAAGACAATCATTTTGTAGTCCAATACATGTGCACTTTGCCATTAAAATCAGTGAGTCTCAACTTCTCATCTACTCTATATGTTTCCAACACAAATTTATCTATTTCTTCACCAAGACAGAGTCTTCCATAATAACGGCTGATAGTGATCGACCTGATAACTAACATAATATGACAGACCTTATGGGTAATATAATATGTCGTCATGTATCATCATACATCTCAATATCTTTGTCGTCGTTCTAGATTTCTCTTGTGCATATGATCCCCTATAGATTGCCAAAGAAAAAAAATCACAAAATTGTATATTCTCTTGTGTAGAATTCGATGAGTGGTAACATAACTTCCATAATATAAATTGTGTATTTGCTATTCAAAACGTCTTATTTCTCCAATCTATGAAAAATTATATGATTTAAAAAAAATCTTGTGTAAAAATCATATAAAAAATTTATTTGGTGTATGATTTTTATACCAAAAGAGAAAAAAAAATATTCTCAAAAAAAAAATGTATGTCAAAGACTCAGTTTCACAAAAGAGGGTTTAGCAAAACTTGCATCTCCCACCCCCAAGAGGTCGACTCATGATATGTATAAGGCTATTGTTTGGCTTCTATTTGGTTCCCGCCAAATATTATACATGGGAAAACGACTCAGTTGAATGAGGTCATCCAAAATTTATATTTAAACTATATCTTAAAAATGTATCAAATAATTGGATAGCATGTAGAATATATATAATCCGAGAATTTTAAATTAGTAAATCACAATTCAAATTCTCATTAGACTAGGGATATGGGTTCAAATATTTCTTTTGAAAACATTTGAAATAGTAATTTATTTCTAATCTTGAAAATAATTTTAAAATATAATATTTTAATGTTCTTCATATATCATTAAAATCATGCCCTTTAAAACTGATATTATAATAATAATAATACAATAATTACATGTACTAGATTTGTACTTTATTTCACTTTCATTCATGGTGGTATTTTTGATGATTCATGTTATCTCCCTCTATTTGAGCGAAAAAATGCAGAATGAGCTTAGAGAAGCCAACTCGAGAAGGGGAGATCACACCAAAGAAGTATCAAAACAGATTATTGGAGAGACTAACTTGAGAAGATGAAAACACACCGAAGACGCCTCAAATGAATGGAGAGACTAACTTGGGACAAGCAGATTGGAATAAGAAGTCTCAAAACAGGTATTTGAAAGTTTTGATGGGGCATTAAATCGTCAGCCAGTTTAATATATAAGATAAAAACCAATACTTATTAAACCTCGATCAATACTTGAACGATGTTTGAAAGTTATAATATTGTTAAAAAAGGAATTAGAAATAACCCAAATGTTAAATACATGAATTTTTGAGGGTTCTCTATTGTATCACTTACACTAACACAACTCTCCACCTTAACCAATCAAAAATCTGATGACTAAACCGTTTCGTTATTTCTAAATATAATAAAATAAAATAAAAATAATTTTAATTAGTATTATATATTCCGTATATAGTTAAATGTTTTTTTGCTTATATTTAGTTAAAAATAAAATTTAATAAAATTTGGCTTATTTGATTATGTTACACAAGATATAAGATTTGATTCGGGTTTTCTGATTAAAATATTATATACCATTTGAATTCTTGTAAAACTCGGTTTGGTTATTTGATGATGCTACCAAAATGCCACACCAACCTCTATTAATGCCCTTAGAATGCGAGATGTTGTCGAACAAAGCTGGACTGCTGACGTAGTAGTAAGCTTTGTGGCTCTCTCAATCACCATTCACCAACAAGTTTCTTCGCTTTTCGTTCATGCCATGCCTTGTGTGTAATATATGTATATTATGAATTTCTTACTAGGTACCAAAACCAAAGAAAATTATGATATGTTATTCGGATACACACAAGCGGTTATCAAGGTTGCACATGATGAATTGATCAAAATATTGGTTGTGGAATAAGAAAGAGATTGAGACATGTGTCGAAATGGTATTGGCAGATGATATTCTTGATTTTTTATTTCATCCGAATTATTTGAAATCAATTATTTTGTAGTAAAATAATTAATTTTTTTTATACCAAAATTCATCATTTTCATACTTTATAAATAAAACTTATTTAATTTGATTTAGACACATAAAAAAAACTCATATTTTTAGTGAAATGGTTGCAATAAGCTTTTTAACACCCAAAATTCTACTAATTATCTTTTTAACTATCCAAATCCCAACAACTATCAATTTCAAAATCAAACTTCCAATCAACCCCAAAATATACTAAACTTAGTCAAACACATATGGAGAAATTTGGAAGGTTCCATGATGAAAGAGATTTTTAAGTCTATATGTGTGATTTAAGAGGTTTATTGTTTGTGAGTTGAGTTTATTAGACTAGTTAAATTATGTATGTTTTATTAGTTGTATTTTAAGTGTACTGTATTGCATTTTAAGTTTTTCGTAATTTTTTTTAATAATAACTATCTCTATTTCTTGTCTTTATTATTCGTAAGAAAAAATAATTAAGATAAAATAGGAAAGTAAACAAAATTTATTTTTTAAAATTATTAAATCTTAGTTATTTTAATTTAGTTTCAATCAATAATTGTTATTAATATGTAAGCACAAATACAAAAACATAAAAGAAAATAAAAATATGAAATATGAAATCAAAGTGGTGGGATAGAGTGTTGAATTTTATTAAACAAAACCATTATAAAGTATAAAAATTGAGTGGCTGTTAAATTATTAGGTGGAAGAGAGTGTTAAAAATATCAAAAGTAGGGTATTGGAAAAAAAAAAACTATTGTACATTTAAAAAAGATTTATTAAAAAATAGCATACGTTACTAAAAACTAGATCTAAAATGTATTATGTCGACCCGGGACAAACCGAGTCGAATCCGAATTTTATTGTCTTTTGAAGATTTCTGGAGAGGACGTGAACTTGGTTCTTCCCCGCTGGACCTGCTGCATGAAGACACTAGAATGAATGGAAATATCGTCGACTTCAGGACACCTCCCAGCGGGGACGTTATGCCGCTGGACATGAACCCGCTGGAAATTCAAGGAAAACATGCACTCACTAAATCTGCCATAACTCTTGTGGATTGATCCAAAATCACCGCCGTTAGAAAGCAAACTCAATTTCTTATGATTTTCTTGAAGGCTTCGAAGCTCAATATTATGGTAGAAGGCCTTCATATGACAAGATCTTTCAAGCACTTTGGATTGATCATGCACAACCACCTCTCGTTCCTTTCTTCATATTCCTGTGATATTTTCTTATTTAATTATGCTCCTAATTGCATTCCCTCAAAAACTCTATTTCTCTTGTTCCAACTCTAATAACCTAAGAACAACAAATGCAACAATATATACTAAATGTGAATGTAAAGTGAATGAAAACAATGAGAAACCATGTGATGAGGACAAAGAACCCGAGGGCGATCTGAACGTCAACCATGACCCGGACGCGGTACAAGACATCGACCGCGATACCAGCTCGGTACGAGCAGCCGAAGTCCCGATCATCTTTAACGAGGTCATCAGGCAAACTCGAGCTCGAACGTACCGTGCTATGTTTCTCGAGTTCGTCCAGCATACCATGTCGCTACTGACCTGCCACCCGGATCATCACCTCGCTGCCACATTATCACCGGACCAAGACGCGGCGACCTCAAGTTGCATAAGAAGGCATATCCATGTCTTCACCATATCGCCAAGGTGAAGACTGACCTAAGACGTTAAGGAGAGTGCACTCTTTTTCCCTATTCGGGTTTATCCCAAAGAGGTTTACCGAATAGGTTTTTAATGAGGCATAAACCTAAACGCACCATGACCTCTTCTTGTGTCTCATTACTTAGGATTAATACCCAATATAAGTCAATGAGACACGAGTCATGGTCCTATCTCCGATCTCCGATCTCTGAAAGGCCTTATGTACCAAGCCTTTCTCTTTTATCTTTCCTATTAATCTTTCTTTACTTTTGTTATTGGGCCTTTGTTGCTTTGCCCATTAAAACCGTGTGTGGTAAAGAGCCCTAGGGACGCGTCCTATAAAAGGATGTTCTACCTCACTTGTAAAACGAACTTTTGGTAATAAGAAAAACCCTAGAAGATTTCTCTTCTCTCTCCGCTTATTGAGTTCATTCTCTAAGCAACGATCTTCATTTCAAACCGGGTTTGTCATGATGATCTTTTGCCGTATCTAAGGTCCGTTCATCCCCTTAGTGTCGCAAACTCGTTCTCCATCTCGCTCACCTCTCATCACCTCAAGTGTTTCCCGTTCGAATCTACTCACCGGAAACACTTCCATCCAACCACCCCGTATCACCCGTACGACCCGCGTCGCATTGTTCGAGTTTCTCCGTCCGCGTCTCGGCCGAATTCGAGAGTTCGTACCCTTGGCGGTATCACCATGTCTCTAAGTCATCAATTACACAAGATATCACTTATTAAATGAAATATTTTTTTAAACCATATTTATCAAAATTTAGAGTGCAAATGAGATTTCGAAGATAGGATTGGGTCAATTGTATAGAAGATGGATAGAGAATGTGATATCTTATTAAGACCAATTCAAGGTCATATATATACACAGAGGATACTTGGAGCCTAGGTATAATGGCTTAAATACAAATATACACTTTACATATTTGGATTGATATGAATCTGCTACATGCCCTCTCAAGATGGAGGGGCTTTAGACACACCAATCTTGGAAGAGATGTTTGTAATTGGAGCTCGCGCCAATGGTTTTGTTAAGGCATCAACTAACTGATCTTTTGAGGAGACGTGAGCAATCCTGAGAGTGCCTGAAGTGATCTGATTTCGGATGAAGTGATAGTCAAGTGCGAGATGTTTCATCTGGGAGTGAAAAACAGGATTGACACAAAGGTAAGTGGCTCCGACATTGTCGCAGAAGATCACCGGTGGGGAGGAAATGGTGATACCAAGTTCTTCAAGTAATGAACAGATCCATCGAACCTCAGAAGAAGTATTAGCCACAGACCTGTATTCCACTTCTGTTGAGGAACGGGCCATGCCTTTTTGCTTGTTGGGCCTGGTTCACATAAGGGAGAACTTGTTGGGCCTATTGAAGAGCTGAGCGTTCTTTGGTCGTCTAGATTAGTGTTCGGCGAGTGGGAATCTGGAGATGATGAGGCGGCAGATTGAGCGGAGTCGGCTGGAGGCGTATGGACAGGGGATGATGAGGTAGCCTCTAATCGAGATATCGGAGCAGATGGTGATTGAAGTTGCTCCGGTTGAGGTGATGGATCAGCAGAGTTGACAGCGGCCGTTGTTGATGGTGAAGGAGCTGAGCTGGGGGCTAAGGCTGGAGCGAGCTCTACACGTGGCGGCAAAGACAGCAGAATCACAGAGACTGGGTGGAGTCCAGTCAGTGGTAGCAACTGATGGTTGTGGTGGTTTTGTCAAGGTTTGGAAGGAGAAGTTTTCTTCGACAAATTGAACATGTCGAGAGACATAAAGTCGATTTGTGGTTGGATATAAGCAGAGAAAAACACTTTGGGTGAGAGAGTAGCCTAAGAAAACACAAGGGCTGGATCTGTTTTCGAGTTTGTGAGAACGATATGGTTGAAGCCATGAAAAACAAAGGCAACCGAAATTTTTTAACTAGGAGTAGTTTGGCCCAGTTTGGAGGAGGAGATGATAGGGTGAAGAGAGGGAAAGAACTGGGGTAGGTAATCTATTGATGAGGTAAACGGCTGTAGCGAAGGCGTAGGACCAGTATGAATTTGGAATTTTGGCATGGGTAAGAAGAGATAAGCCTGTCTCAACTATGTGGCGGTGACGTCTTTCTGCTAGACCATTGTGCTCTGGTGTGTGTGGAGGGAAGGTTAGGTGGGTGATGCCAGAAGAAGAGAGCAATTCGCGAAGTGCGATGAATTCGCCACCGTTATCAAAGAATAAGATTCCTATTTTGGTTTGAAATCTGTTTTCGGTTAGGGATTTGAATTTTATGAAGACATCTTTGACTTGGGATTTCAGTTTAAGAGGGTAAAACCATGTGTAACGGGTGTAGTGATCTACAAAAGTGAGATAGTGTTTGTAGGAATCAACCGAAACTATCGGGGATGTCCAGAGATCTGTAAACATATATTGTAAGAGACGTGTGGAGGAGATAGAAGTTTGAGAGAAAGCAAGTTTATGGCTTTTATTGGAAAGACAGTCAACATAGGATAAAGATTTTGATAAAGAGTCAGATAAAAGTAGAGAAAAACTAGAAATTATAGTTTTGAGAATGGGAAAAGATGGGTGGCCGAGCCTTGAATGCCAATCGGAGACAGAGGTTTTGACTTTGGGTGTGGCAAAGAAGGTTGTTGCTGCTGCCTTTGGTATTGGCCATTCGTAGAGCTCGTCTCTAGTCCGTCTTTGGAGTAACGGGGCACCCGAGCTGAGATCCTTAACCTGAAAATGAGCCGGAAAAAATTCCATAGAGACATTATTTTCGTTGCAGAGCTGATATACTGAGATTAAATTCTTCTGTATATTTGGAACACGAAGAACATTAGTGAGAGATAGAGGCCGAGAGTGAGAAGGTAGAGATGTGAAACTCGTGTTGAGGATTAGAAGACCAGTGCCATCTCCAACAAGAACCTCTTCTCCGCCATTGTACTGGTTATGAAGAGACATGTTGGCTAAGTCGGATGTGATGTGGTGCATCGCACCGGAGTCAACAATCCAGGGATTCTGGGGAGAAGCATGAGCGAGGTTGGCACGAGGGAGCCAAGAAGACTGTGGGGTGGGCAGCAGGGGTCGCTGATTGAGGTTGGTTTCGAACTGAGGACAATGCCTGGCGGAGTGACCTTGTGTGCCGCATATCTGACAGCGACCCTGGTATGGCTTGGAGGGACGATGTTGTCCAGTGCTTGACTGGTTGGACCAGCCTTGCGAGTGTTGGTTAGAACGTTGCTGATTGGTCTTTGAGAACGGACGGCTGCGATTGTTGGTGTAGTTTGCAGAGATCGGGATCGATGGAGACGTGATAGCAAGGGACTGCAACTTCAACTCATAATTAATGAGTTTCTCATGAACCTCTGTTATTGAAGGCGCAGAATCACGTCCCTCAATCTGAGCAGTCACTTGCTTGTAATCATCAGGGTGACCGTTCAGAATGAATTCAATTTGCTCTTCATGGTCGATGGCTTTACCGAGTAAGGCAAGCTGATCAAAGCGAGTAGTGATTCCTTGAACATACTCATCAATGAATTTGGTGCTTTTAGTCCACTGTTTGAGTTGTTGACGCAGCTGGTTGATGTGACCACGGCTCGGGTTGGCGTATGTGGCGGAGAGCGTACTCCAGCTGTCATTAGTCGTGACAGCCTTTGACAAGAGCGGCTGGACAGAGACAGAGATGGCGCCAAGGAGAGCACTATAGATCAGTTTGTCTTGTCGCTTCCACAGCTTGTATGCTACAATTTCATAGACGGCTCCGTTGGTGGTGAGAGTAGGTTCTAGTATCGTGATGGATCCTTTAAGGTATCCAACAAGATCATACCCATCAAGGAGAGAATGAACCTGACGGCTCCACATTAGAAAGTTAGAAGCAGTAAGCTTTGTAACGTTCGTCATATTAACGTTTAGAAAGGCGGTAGAACTGGAGACAGTAATCTGTTCATCACTGGATGTGGACATGATGAGAATAGAAAACAAAGGAAGCAGAGGATTGAGAAACGGCTGACGGCTGAAGAAAAATTTAGGTTTTTAGGAATCTTTGCTCTGATACCATATAGAGAATGTATAGAGAGTGTGATATCTTATTAAGACCAATTCAAAGTCATATATATATACAGAAAATATCATCTTTTAGAAAATGTCAAATTAACAGTCAGATAAAAACAGACTGTTAATTTGAAATTTTCTAAAAGATGTGATCATTTTGGCCATATTCGAAATATTTTAATAATTTTGAATTTTTTTTTTTTTTTTGTCAACCACACATTCATTAAAATGAAACTCCAAGATTGGAAGCTCAATCTGGAGGAAAAGTGTTTACAAAAGAAATATCAGAGGAGAGAGATCTAGAAGACTTAGCAAGACAATCCGCTTTCATATTACACACACGAGGAATATAAGATAAAGAAAATAAGGGAAAAGAGGTACGGAGCAGACCAAACTTGTCTAGAAGATTGGAGAAAGCTGGCCATTCTTCAGGAGATTGCACCATTGAGACTAGTTCTGTGCTATCTGTTTCAAACTCCTGAAAATCAATCCCTCTTATAAGGATTTTCTCCATTGCCCAAATTAACGCTTCCATCTCCGTGTGTAAAGGGGAAGCACACCTTCGATGGCACTTTGAATTTTGAATTTTGAATTTTCCAATTAAAGATTTAAAACGTTGAGCGTGACAAGCGGCCGTGGTTAATACATATATGGCAGTGGCATCACTGGCTAAGATAAGCTAAAAAGGGAAAAAGCCTTTCTCTTTCATATCTAAAGAAAGAGTGATAGAGGGATGGAGAATAAAACTGAAAGAGGTATCGATCAACAAAGTTTCTTCGCTTACTTGCATAGATCTCGACAACTCTGATCTTCATCAATCAGCTGTTTTGCTCAAGCAGGTCTGTCTTCATTTTTTTTTTTTTTTTTAAACTGATTAGCGTATGTTCATTATAACTTATGTGAAAAACATTATTGATTCTGCCGCTATGGATTATTCTTGTTTCAGGCATGTCTGGATTGTGGATTTTTCTATATCATAAATCATGGTATAAGTGACAAGTTGAAGGACGATACTTTCGAGCAGAGCAAGAAGTTCTTCGCTCTTCCTTTGGAAGCAAAAAAGAAAGTCTTAAGAAATAAAAAGTATCGAGGCTATGCACCATTCCATGATTCTCTCTTAGATCCTAAAAATCAAGTTCGAGGTTCGTCTTATCAGCTTTCACTTGCTTAGTCTAAATTTGTTGATGTATATATATCTCAACTCTTGTTGTCACTTCATGGGTTTTAGAGGACTACAAAGAGGGTTTTACCATTGGGTTCGAAGGTGGAAAAGATGGTACCGATTGGGATAAACCATTCTATAGCCTCAACATTTGGCCTAACCCTGGTTAGTTAGCTGTATCATTTTTTGTTAGTTGAATGCTTTATTCTTTGAGTAAAATCTAATGTTTTGGTAGATGTTTTGCCCGGATGGCGGGAAACCATGGAGAAATATTATCAAGAAACATTGTAAGTCTCATGTTTTTTCTTTTTAGGATTTTAAATATGGAAATTAGGTGGGAAAATTTGTTAATGCCCAATGATTAATGTGACATCTCTCACTCTCTCTCCACATGTATAAAGTAGAATTCCACTTACCGTTAAGGAATTTCTTAAGCGATTTCAGTTACTTTTGGTATAGAAAACTTGTTATGTGAGCAGTATCGTCAGTTTAACACATCAATTCGTCATTAATCTTAAACGTAACTTAATCTTATTTTTTCTCGCCTACTCCTTAATCTATTTAATTGAGTAAACATGATACAACACAGGATTGGCAGCAATATTCATAGCAGACTATTTCACTCATTGTTGCTTTATTCATCCATCTAATTCTTCATTAATCTTAAAGTTGTGTGTGCTTAGTCATTAAAAAAAAAACTTTATGGCAATATTTAGAATTCTGAACTCAATATCATGTCAAAATTTATGGATATGCAACTTAAAATTAATTGATAATAAATATTAAATAAGTGGATGATTCTTTGTTTCTTAAACTATATAAGGTGCATGCCATACATATTTTTTTTCTGTGGAACTCTTTAGGAAGAAAGTTTTAAACTGTATACTTATAATGAGCCCTTCTGCATGATCAGGAGGGTTTGTAAGTCTATTGCAAGAATAATGGCTTTGGCGCTCGACTTGGATGCGGATTACTTTGAAATACCGGAGATGCTGGGAAATCTAATTGCTGAAATGGTCTTGTTTCACTATGAAGGTACAAGTATTTTCTTGCAGTTAGCTTTGTATATCAATGCTATACTCATCCTCATTAATTGTTTTTTTTTCTTACCTTTTAGGGATATTGTCTGATCCCTCACAAGGAATATATGCATGTGGAGCACATTCTGATTTTGGAATGATGTCTCTCTTAGCAACTGGTGATGTAATGGGACTTCAGGTATTGAACAATATTTGCTACTTTTATATAACTTCAGATGTGACCAGGTTACTTATTAAAACTTGTTAATATCTAATTGGAAGGATAAAGATGTGAAACCTCAAAAGTGGGAATATATACCGTCGATTAAAGGGTATAATAATGAGATATCTTTGGGTTGATGGTACATTTAAAATGCTACACTAACTCCCATAACTTTATTTTTTGTTTATTACGTTATATTGTTCGGTTTTGGTAGAATTATAATATGGTTTGTTTTCGTTTACAGAGCTTATATCGTGAACCTTGGTGATCTGCTGGAGCGATGGAGTAACCGCTGTTTCAAGTAAAGTTTTTGTTTGCTTGAGCTTAATTTTCCTAAGGCTTGACACATGTCTTTCAATACAATATATAATGTGATTTGCAAGTACAGTTTTTTTTTCATGTCATTTTTTTACACATGTTTCTTAAACCATACAGATCTACATTGCATCGCGTACTTGGGAATGGGCATGACCGATATTTTGTAAGTCTCTTACTATATATACTGGAAGAATTTTCAGCCACAAGCTAAATCTCATTGGTATCATTTCTCAAAAATCTAGTTTTCATCGAACATGTTCATAAGTGAATCCTAAAAATTACATAACACTTTGATTTAATTAAACTTTTCTTATCACGACTGTATAATAGAGTGTCTCCCTACCTGCCAGTCCGAAAACAACCTTCCCAAGTAAGGTTTTAACATCTTCACCTTGTTACATTAAGACCTTCGACCAATAACAATGTCTTAAAGATGTTTATGGTTGTGTTTAATGACTAGATATCCAGTGTTCAAATGTTTAACGTACATCTCCCAACGTTACTGATATCATGTGTTTTTTAGTATTTTTATAGCTTTATTTCATTTAGTTTTCATGAATTTTGTCTCATTTAGGACTTGTTTAGTATGCATTTGCATTTTATTTGTTTGTATAGGTTCATGGAGTGAATCTTGGCTTTTTGGAACCTTATGGAGCAAAAACGACATCAAAAGAGGTAATTCAAGATATAGAGATCAAGAGCCAAGAAGGAGAGTGCAAATGGAAGAGAAGTGAAGCAAATGAGGAAGAGATGGGCATGCGATCAAGCCAACTGAAGAAATGATGATCCAGAACCCATCTAAAGTGTCTGAAAGATCACGTCATATGAAGACTTTGGCTTGTGATTTAGCTTATAATCCCTTCATGAAAGTTATAGAGCATTAAAGTAGCTTTATAATGGTCATAAAATCATGGCAATCCGAGCTACGAATCAAAGGTTATTACAAATTTACTGACGATCGGTCTGCAACCGATCGAGACAACCGAACGACAAATTATGTTTTAAAGATCGACTCATATGAAGGTCTTCCCGTGGGAATTAGCTTTCGAGCTCTTCATCAAAGTTGTAGAAAATTGAAGTATTTTTCCAATGGTGGTGAAATCAGGCCAATCCGAGCTACTAGTCAGACGTTATGATCCGATCGGTCTGCAACCGATCGAGACAACCGCTCGGCAAACTTCACGATCGGTTTGCAACCGATCGTGGGAATCGCTCGGAGCCTCCAGACACTTGTTTTTCACTATTTTCCTCTGTTTTTTTCAGTGCGAACTCTACCACTATAAATACCCTTTTTATTGCATATTGTGGAGGGGATGATTTTTTCTAGCCTCCAAAACTCTCTCTCTTGTTCTTGAGAGTTCTTCCTTGTTTTTATGTTTATAGATTCATCATCTAAACTCATGTTATTTACTTTTTCTTAAATCTTTTTATAGAATCTTCTTTATGTCTTCCATATCTATCTTTTCTATGGTTTACTTTTGTGATTTGAGCATGTATGAGTAGTCTTCTAGAGTTCTTGGGTCTTGGTAGATTATGATGAATTAGAGGTTGTGTTATGGAGTTTAGGACTAGATTTCATAGAATCCTTACTTATTGGTTGTTTATAAGGCTAAATCAACACACGCCATATTGATTTAGAACTTAGGAATTTCACGCCCGGAAGATGTTTGATGAAATTTCCGAACCAAAATCTTTAAATGCTTTTCATTCCTTACCGTCGGAAGAATGTTGCCTAGGGTGAATTGTGGTTAGATAAACTTGTATAAATGCTTACTGATCATTTTAATTGCGAACGAAAGTTGATGTTGATTGGTGATAAGTAAATGGTCTAATAGCATGAAAATGCATTAGTCTTTCTTAGTGTTCTATGGCCTAAGGATCAAACTTGTTAGAAGTTAGTTTAAGCTCCTTACCCCGTCCTTTAAGTTATTCCTATTCGATTACCTTGACCCGGGAATTCGCCTTTTATAATTAGTTTTAACGCGTTCATCATTTCCTAATTTTGCTCTGCCTTATTTCAGTTGCTTTGAATCATATCTTTAGTAATATTTTAGGAAACCAAACACCATATCTATTTTGCTTAGATTAAGTAAATGTGTGCATTCCTAGTGTGTTGGTTCATTGCTCCCTGTGGTTCGATAATTAATAATTGGGGTACTCGAAACTAGACTACATCAGTTACAAAGCAGCATATGCGCACCTAGAACAAACCTAGGTGAAGTGTATGGTCCACGTGGATGGTGGACTACAGCAGTCGTACGAGCCAAGGCTTGTACGGATAAAGAAGCCGAACCCGAGATACTTCGACTAAAGTATCGGTTTCAGGTGTTTGCGATTAAGGGGAGTATATAGGGGACGAGTCCAAAACGCCACAATTTCAGAAAAAAAAATATGGCGTGCCACAGAATAATTTGTGTGCTACTTACCATGTGATATCTCATTTATACCCTTAATGAAAATTGTTGATATATTTTAATTATTAAAAAGTAAAAGCAAAAATAAATCAAAAGAAGAAAGAAAAAAATCTCTCTTGATGTCGGCGATTTCCGCGACATCTCAATGCACCCCGTTCATCTCGTTGGCCATCGTCTCCGGTGCCTCTTCTTTCTTGCAATCGGTTTCTTCTCCTCTTTCCTCCGCCATTGCTGAAACAAAGTAAATTCTTTCTTTGTTCATCTTAAGGATTGAGGATTTCATAAATTTAGGAATTTGATATGAAAATTGCTTGTATGGATATGCACATTTGGTTGGGAATCATGTTTAATGGGAGGATTACGTATTTGGATTGGTAACTTTTTGAATGTAGTTGTTGAATCGTGTTAAATCTTACGTAAATTAGAATGTAGTTGTTGAATCCAATTTCACGATAGCTGCAGGCAAAATGGTACAACTGAGAGAGAATATGACAACTTGCAGGCAAAATGATACAACTGAGAGAGAATATGAAACCTGGTATAATTGAAAAACAATAGGACAATTGGTACAAATGAGAGATTATAGGATAACTGGTACAAATGATATAACTATTACAACTTGTGTAATTTGTAACTCTTTTATTTTGTAATATTTGTAGGAGGCGATGAAGAACAACAACACACAAACATACATTTTGACTATAGATGGTACTATTCAGAAGAACATGACTAAATTTCAAGAAATTATATATTTGCTATATCGTTTAAGACTTCATATTATGGAGAAAACAACTGATTTAGTGTTAGTAGATAAGATCTGCAAGAAGATTGCGATGGAGCCACAAAGAAGCTGAAATTGAGTTATAGTCTATCTAAAGTCTGGAGAGAGTCATATATTACAGATGACGAGGATATATATGTTTGTAATGTCATTGGATAAAGAGGGACTTAAACATGTTTTGCATGTGGAGTTATTCAATGATTTGGAAAAAAACATGTATTAATATTTGTCGTATTTGTACAACCAGGTTTAACTGGGTACAACTAAGAACATATCTGTATTTAAATTTGTCGAATTTGTACAAGCATGTTCAACTAGGTACAACTAAGAACATATTTGTATTTGTATTTATATTCAACAAATATGATGATTAACGATAAATTAAGGTTTATGAGGATTTCAGAAACATTTTGAACTACAAAGAAAAAATTTTAAATAAATAAAATTAGAATTTATAACTTTCATAATATATACTATTGTTTTCAAATAAAACATTCCTTATAATATAAGGAATATTTTGTAGGTGGTCACATCTTTTGATGCAAAAGAGATGAAAATTATGATTTCGTGCAAATTGTATTATGAAAACTTCCTAAATGATAATTAATAGTGTAACATCATGTGGCCAACTACAACATAATAATTTATATCAAGGTTCAACTACAAATATGCAAAAATCACCAAAGTACAACTATGAAGATGAATGTACAACTGTACACTTAAGTACAACTATGTTTATATCTCGCCGTCAAATGTCCACTTTATTAATATTCAACTGCCAAATGTCCACTTTATTAATATTCTGCCATCAAATGTGCATTTTACTACACGTGAGATGATTTTAATACTTTTAAATTATAAACATTTAATACTTTTTATGTCATTTTACTTTTCTTACCCCGTTGGACCGAATAATTAAATCTCAGTTGTACTTAATAAATCCAGTTGTACCAAAATACCACCAAAATACATAAACAAAAGATCCACTTTACCATATACACACAAACGGTTCAATTTTTTTACACACGTATTTCTACCTAAATTTACCAGTTGCACCATAATCATTAGCATATCTAACCTATATACGTAGTTGTACCTAAATATACCAGTTGTATCTACAAAACTAATTGCATACAATATCCTCAGACTGATACTTGACATACTTATCCATCCGCTTCCCTGAATCGAGATTTTGCATATACCTCCCAAAGAAAGACCTAACCATCAAAGTGCTCTACGTCTTGTGAATCTCATCGAACAAAGTATTGAAAATCTTGAACCTCTCCTTCAAAACCGGTTTTGACACTTTCCCGTTCACCTGGAACCCTTCTTGATTCGTGCACTGCAACACTTCATCGTCTTCTTGTTGTCGTTGCTTTTGGTTTTGTCTCTGGTTCAGGTTTAATATTTGTTTGATTTGATTTGTAGTGTTGAAACACTTGATCTAATGTATTTTTGTATTCATAAGCGTATTTGAGGTAGTGCATGGTGTAACGTGTTAGTGGAAGAACTGCACCGCTCTTCCGGTGTTCTTCCATTATTGCTCGTGATCGACTTTTCTACATCTCCAAATATCGTCACTGCTGCTTCACCTAGCCTCATGTGAGCTAATTTAATCTTTTGGATCAGATCTGAATAAATTTGTTCCACCGGTGGGATCAAATCACGGAGCATCTCGACAAGGTCTATTACCAACCAATGAACAAGTCAATCCATCAGCATGAAAATTTTACTCGAATCCAAACTTTACTGAACTAACCGGGAAGTGCAGCCATGGCACACGACGCCACAGGCTTGAGAGACTTCTCAACCTTAACAAGACACATCCTTTAGTTTCCAGCAATCGACAAGCGAGAATGATAACAAAACCTCGGGATATCAACAAAGACCTCGATCGCATCCTCAGGATTCGAGAAATGGACGCGTGCTCCACCAATAGGGTTCCTAGGACGGAGAATCTGTGTCGACGGCTCAGGCTCAGAGACAGCGGCAGATGAGCTTTGGTTTGGAAACGATGGTGCAGAGAAAGAAATTAGAATTTTGAGATTGAAGAGACGAGAAGTTGGTCGAATGATTCGAGAAGCTAAGATCTCTAAACCCATGGCGATGTGGATCTGTATCGTGTTTTTCTTCTTATTCTCTGTGTGTATTTCTCGATCTTGTTGTAAACTCCTGAAGCATTTGTGAGAGAGAGAAGGAAACGGAGGTACAAGAAGAAGGTGGAGGCAGAACTACAAGAAGCTCTGGCGAGCTTGGAGAACCAGAAAGAAGAAACCATTAAAGCGTCGTCTTTGGCTTTGAATAGGATTCGCCATGGTTGTGGTTGTTTTCTTCCTCTGCAGTTCTGAAATTTTCTGAAGTTTTTTTTTTTTTTTTTAGTTAAATTTTGGAGATTAGGTTGCAGTTGGATCGGATCATCGGCTTTGGAGTGGATACTTCAAGTTGGGTTTGTAATTTTATGTATTTAGTATGGGTTTTTGGACATTTCTATTACAATTGAATTAACAAAATATATAAAATAAAATAACAAATAACAGTGGCATATACGATTACTTTTTTTCAATAAGTGGCATTTGAGCCATTGTTCCGAGTATATACTCCATATTTATCTTTTCGTTGAAGTTGTTTTTTTCCTCGTTTCTAGGAACGGATATGTTCCGCTTTCATTTGGTGTTATTTCTTTAGTTAGGGATTGGATAATCCCGAGTTGTGCTTTCGTTTTCTTTATATATCAGTGAAAAACTCCAAAAATAAGGTAGTCTAAACTACCACTAAAATGAGATTGTGTCGTTTGTTCTTTCACTTTGACTGGGACCTATCAGCGGATCATGCCCTATAGTCCCACTCTATGAATGCTTTGGTTTTCCAATTGGGTTCGGTGTTAAAATTCTTTTGTGTTTGGCTTTCTCACCAATGTTTATATTAGGTTGGGTGATCGTGTCTACTACTAAAATCCACTAATTATAAATTCGGAAAATCCAAAAAAGTTATGTAAAATCCAGCAAAAACTGAAACCCAGTATTACTAGTTGAACCGATCGTATTTGAAAATATTGATTAATCTTTGAAAATTTTCTTTTAATTATATTTTTTATAATATATTAGATAAAATATTTTTTTGTGATTCTCTCGATTGTAATGAAGATTTTACTATGCATTTCGAAAGAATAAGCAGAATAGAGATGAAAATAACCAATATTGATTGATATGATGCATTAATAATTTATTTTTTCATTGAAAATTTATATATCTTACTGTTTTCCTTTTAGTTTCATTTAAAATGTTCAATCACTTTCTGATTACTGTTTAACATTAGATTGAATTATATATATATATATATAAATAATTAGCTATAAAATGTTAATTAATCTGTTGATCGACTGGTTGTTCCGGTGATCTTAAAAATTGTCTAGTTCGCAATCCAAGTCAGATTTATAACATTGCCTTCACATAATTTCACAATCATATTTTTTTTATAAATTACTATCGCCGATTTGCCAACTAATTTTAAAGGTAAGCACTTAGTTAACAAAGAGTTAAATGTTTCGGATAAAAACCGATGCTATAACAAAACTGGACCAGTTATTTGAAAAATGTTAGAAGGCTATAATATCGTTAACAAAGTAACTAGAAATAACCCAAATATTAAATACATGAATCTTCGATGATTCTCTATTGTTTCACAAAAACTAACACCACGGGATACCTTAACCAATCAAAGTCTCAAGTGAGAGAATGTGTCTTATGGAATTCCAAACTTGATAGAGAATGCAAATTATGCAGTTTTACAGTACAACTTTCAGAAAATAATTTTTCCCATCATAGAAGCTGTATAATGACTTGTGAAAGAACTTGTAACACCTGAAAATAGACCACAACATACATAAGGGATTGAATGCAATAAAGAGACTTATAAAGAACTATCAGAATGAGACTAAAGGAGTAAGAATCAGAACTGTTGACATCGCACAATAGGATCAATATAGCATGATTGTTCTTTGGTATTACTTTCAATTGTTCAGTGACCGAAATGCAAACCTAAAGGAGTAATTAAGAATCAGAATCATGTATTAACTCGACCACGATTGAACTTTTAGACCTTTGTGTCTATAAAGGGGAGTACAAATATGTGACAAAAGAAACATGACATAGCATTGTAGTATCTATACAATGGACAAATTACACAACCAATTAATAGATTAAAGAGCTAAGAATATACCAGCAGTTTCACTGAAAGACCTGCCATAAAACGACCTAGCATCTTCATGATTCATAAATTATAATCCATGCATCTTCTCATCTCTCTCTCTCTCTCATGGCATTTTTTTACATAATGTAACAATAGTTGAGTAATTTAAAATTATGGATAATAGTGGTCGATTAAGAGAAAGAAAGCTATAGAAATAATTAATTAAACAATATCTAAGTTAGATGCAATACATGATAGAAAAAGACTCGATCGACTCAAGATGTAATACCAAATTAATAGAAAAAGACTCAACACTTTTTCACAACTAAAGCAATAAAAAAAATGTTAATATGTGATTAATTTGACAAAAAAAACTATTGAACTGTTTTTAACAATAACATATTAGAATGGTCATTTCGCTCTGGTCCTTGAATAATATAAAAACATGTTTATTTGTGAATCTCTTACCTACAAAATAAATAATAAAATAATAAATAATATGATTTAATTATAAAAGTCTCTTAAAAAAGTTGAGAGAATATTTCAATCTCTTATTTGAGAGACTGTCTCAATTTTTTTACTCTCACTATGCATGCTTTAAATCAACTTCAAAACCAACTTTCAATTTGATATATATTTTCAAAAGATCTGGTTACTTTGGCGATTATCCCAAGATTTTAAATATTGTCCAATTGAAATTTTAAATGTGGAGGGTGACAAGCGTCTTTGGCTCTTTGTATCGTATATGGCAGTGGAATCATCGAAAAAGCCATTCTCCTTCTTATCCTTAAAGGGTTAAACACAGAGAGTGAGAGAGATGGAGAATAAAACTCAGGAAGAAGCTTCGACCATCAAAGTTTCATCCCTTACTTGCATAGATCTCGCCGACCCTAATTTTCATCAATCAGCTGTCTTGCTTAAACAGGTCTGTCTAATTGTTTTCTCAAAGTCAAAGATGATTATGGTGTGACCCTTATGACTTATGTCAAAAACTTTGACTCGTTGTGGGTTATACTTATTCCAGGCATGTTTGGATTGTGGATTTTTCTATGTCACAAATCATGGTATAAGTGAGGAGTTGAAGGACGAGGCTTTCATGCAGAGCAAGAAGTTCTTTGCTCTTCCTTTGGAGGAGAAGATGAAAGTCCTGAGAAACGAAAAGCATCGAGGCTATTCACCCGTCCTTGATCAAATCTTAGATCCTGAGAATCAAGTCCACGGTTTGTGTGACCAGCTTTCACTTGCTTGATAAAAAATTTGTTGTTGATGATCTCAATCTTGTCCTAACCTCATGGGTTTCAGGGGATTACAAAGAAAGTTTTTTCATTGGAATTGAAGATTGCAAAGATGATCCGCATGGGGATACACCATTCTATAGCCCTAACCTATGGCCTGACCCTGGTTAGATTTTTTTTGTTGCGTATATTCTACTTAGCTCTTTTATTTGTTAACTTAATGTTTTTTATTCTTTATATAAACGTTTGATGTTTCTCGCAGATGTTTTGCCGGGATGGCGGGCGACCATGGAGAAATATCATCAAGAAGCATTGTAAGTCTAATGTTTGTTTCCGTCTTCTTAAGTAGCTGTTTCATTTCTTCAGATTTGTGTGTGAGCTTGTTTACGTAGATAACAAAATAACTTTGAGGCAAGATGAAATTCTTGACCCTACTACGGCCATATTATAATCAATTAACAATTACTGGATTAGTGTGTGTGTGGTTTTGACAATATAAGACCTTACATTTTTTTGATGTGAAGAGACTACTAATAGGGAAAGTTTTCTAAATGGTATACTAATGATGAGCCTTTCACATGGTCAGGAGGGTGTGTAAGGCTATTGCTAGATTATTGGCACTGGCGCTCGACTTGGATGTAGATTACTTTGATAAACCGGAAATGCTAGGAAATCCTATAGCAGTTATGCGCTTGCTTCATTATGAAGGTGATGTATTTTGTTAAGCTTTGCATGTCAATGCTATACTTATCCCAAACAATTTTCTTCCTTCTTTATGTTACCTTTTATGTCTGATCCCTCGAGAGGAGCTTTTTATGTCAATGCTATACTTATCCTAAATAATTGTCTTCTTTCTTTCTATTACCTTTTAGGGGTGTCTGATCCCAGGAAAGGAATATTTGGATGCGGGGCACATTCTGATTACGGAATGATGACTCTCTTAGCAACCGATAGTGTAATCGGGCTTCAGGTATTACACATTTTCGCTAGTCATATAACTTTAGATGTGACCGGGTTTGGTTATGAGAAATTGCTAATGTATGATGGCAGATATGCAAGGATAAGGACGTGAAGCCTAGGAAGTGGGAATATGTACCATCTATTAAAGGGTATGACAAGAATTTATAGTTTTGGGATCCATAATCCTTTTTAAACACTAGACTAACTCCCATAATTTTTTCTTATATTTTTCCTCTAAGAGCATATATCGTGAATCTTGGTGACTTGCTGGAGCGTTGGAGCAACGGCATTTTTAAGTAATTTCGATTTGTTTGAGCTTACTCTCCCTAATGCCTGTTTTTACCCTCTGCATTGTGATTTTTGCAACTAAAGTTTTCTATTTGACAATTTTCTCACATACATACAGATCCACATTGCATCGGGTACTTGGGAATGGTCAGGACCGATATTCTGTAAGTCTCTTAGTAATACACATTCACGTCTATCCTTACAAATTTTTGCAAGACCGCTTTTACGTGATGTTATTGTTGAAGAACTTTTAGCCATATGCTCAATGTCATTTTTATAATTTCTCAACAATCTAGGTTATGGTTGAACATGTTCACAAATGAGTTCGGGAATGTATTTATTGTGTTCTTTTCATAGATTCCTTTCTTCGTAGAACCAAGTCATGACTGTCTAGTAGAATGTCTTCCTACCTGCCAGTCCGAAAACAACCTTCCCAAGTAAGGCGTTAATTCTTTACCTTGTTGTTACATTGAGACCTTGGAATGGACATGAAACAATGTCTCTTTATAAAGACGTTAACGATTGTGTTTAATTAACAGATATCCAGCTATCAAATGTTCAACGTACCTCACCCAACTTTATCAGCAATCACATGTGGATTTGAGCATCTACAAACAGACTTAAGTGAAGGTTATGGAAAAACAGACCCTAAGTGAAAGTCTTTGGTTTTCTAGTTTGGTTAAACGCCCTTCCCACTATAAATACTTTGGATTTTTAGTTGGGTTTGTTGTTAAAAGTCTTGTGTTAATTAAAGGCTCGTTCACCAAGGTTTATACCCTTTTTAATGGGACATATTGGATTAACAAAATATTTGTTTCTTTGGTAATTTCATTATAACTAAGACCTTTATTACAAACATAACGTCATTTAATAGAGAAAAAAAACTGGTTCATTTTATAGTTTGATATATACCATCTAAAATATAATAGAACCAACTCTCCAGTATGTAAACACAAAACAGTATGTAATGATCTAATTCCTCGGCCCATGTCTCCCCTAGGTCAAGAGACAATTCCGTTTTTCCGATAAAAAGTCTAACTTGCAAGATTGCACCCACTCCCTATATCATTAACGTTTGGTGGGGTTATGTTTATATATAATACCAGAGAAATACAGCTATGGATAACTAAGTCAACCAGATAAACACGCATTTTGCAAAAATTCATTAAACTATATGAGAGTACGTACTGATAAATTAAAAATTTTAGACATTAATAAGAGTATTAGAAAAGGACTCGATCGAGTAGGTATCAAGATTTATAACCAAATTAATATATATATAAAAAAGACTTTTGTTCGCACCCAAAGAAATAAAGAAACACTCGAGACTTAAAATCGCAGCAGATCGATTCACTTGTATTATAAAAAGACACGATCGATTCAAGATATACAACCAAATTAATAGAAAATAACTCAACACTTGTTCTCAGCCAAAAAAATAAAGAAGCACTCGAAACTTAGAATCGCAGCGGGTAGAAAGTAATGTTGAAGATGATATCAATATGCTTTCTTCTGTACTGTTCACTAAATTGGTCATTCACATATATTCTTATATTAAATAGATGGTGTTATAAATCTCATGGATGAACAAGTACGAGAGGTTCTAATAGGAAAAAGAAAACAAAAACAAGAAATATTACTATTGAAGTTATTAAAATATATATATATATATATATGTATATATATATGTATATATATATATATAAATATTACTATTGAAAGTTCATTTCTTTATTTTTGTCCACTAAGGAGCGAACATGCGCTTTGTATCTTGCTGATAGCAAGTAGCAAATGAATGATCAGCATTCCAATCTTCTTCTGGCCACATTAACAAGGATAAGGTAGCCCCTGAGGTAAAAATAATATTGCTTTCCAAAGAGTTTCTAACGCTTAAGTCATAATAGATCAATAGGACTAGACTGGAGTCAATTTTACAGGATGAAAGTGGGTGTTGAGGCTCTGGGCATTAGTGAAGACAATCTAAGACCCACTATCATGTTTGGTAAAAGAGTCAAAAGAAGAAAGCCGCTCGTTGGAGTGGTGTTTGAACTCTCCGATCAGCGACACAGATAACATGGATCCTTGTCCAGTTAAGAGAAAACTAGTCAAAGGATTGAAAAATTCGTTATCCCTTCCCGTTACGTATAACAAATGGGATAGTGGTTAAAACGTGAGGTAGTTCGTTGATAACATCTATCCTTTTCTCCAGGTATTAAGCTTTAGATTTTTATGTATCACCTCCGTCCCTAGCAAGTATTTTAATAGTTTTCTAATTGGAAATTTAAAACGTGCAGCCTGGCAAGTGGCTGTGGATCATACATTTAATTATGCAAGTAGACATCATCAGGGGATAGGATAGTACATATATGGCAGTAGGCATCATCAGGAGATAGAATAAGCTAAAAAATAAAAGAAAAAGCCTTTCTTTTTCCTATCAAAGAAAGACAGAGATTTGATAGAGAGATGGAGAATAAAAATGAGGAAGAGGTCTCGATCATCAAAGTTTCTTCTCTTTCTTGCATAGATCTCGACAACTCTGATCTTCATCAATCAGCTGTTTTGCTCAAGAAGGTCTGTCTTTATTTATTCTTCTTAAAAATAATTATCGTATGAGCATTATAACTTCTGTGAAACAACATTGATTTGATTAATCGTTATACTTATGGATTATTCTTGTTCCAGGCATGTCTGGATAGTGGATTTTTCTATGTCGTAAATCACGGTATAAGTGAGGAGTTGAAGGAAGAGGCCTTCGAGCAGAGCAAGAAGTTCTTCGCTCTTCCTTTAGAAGAGAAAATGAAAGTCTTGAGAAACCAAAAGTATCGAGGCTATGCACCATTCCATGATTCTCTCTTAGATCCTAAAAATCAAGTTCGAGGTTCGTCTTATCAGATTTCACTTGCTTAGTCTAAACTTGTTGATGTATATCTATCTCAACTCTTGTTGTAACTTTATGGGTTTTAGGGGATGACAAAGAGGGTTTTACCATTGGAATGGAAGGTCCCAAAGATGGTCTGCATTGGGATAAGCCATTCTATGGCCCCAACAATTGGCCTAACCCTGGTTAGTTTTTGCCGTGTCCTTTGTTTGTTAATTAATGCGTTCTTCTTTGAATAACCTTTCTGATATTTTTGGTAGATGTTTTGCCCGAATGGCGAGAGACCATGGAGAAATATTATCAAGAAGCATTGTAAGTATCATGTTCTGTTTATTTTCTTTAGATTTTTAAATAGGGGAAATTAGGTGGGAAAAAAAATTGTTAATGCACAATGAATAATGGAATAATTTTAATTTTTTTAGATGCGCTGGAAATTAAGTGGAAAGTTTGATTTAAAACAACTAGACTCTTTTTTATTTTCCAACGAATGTGACATCTTTCGCTCCACATATAAACAAAGAAAAGTCCATGTATAGAAATTTCATAAGCGACTTCAGTTACTTTTGGTCAAATCTGAACTAGAGTATAAAAAACTTGTTATGTGGGCAGCAGTATCGTCAGTTTAACACCTCAATTTGTCATTAATCTCTTTTATATCTACTTTTTTTGGTCGCCTTGTCTTTAATCTATTTAATCGAGTAAACATGTCAATTCACTAATAATTGCTTTATTCCTCCTTGCAAAAATATGGGTATTAGGGGCTATACACGTTGTGTGTGCAAGGTTAAAGCTTAGTCATGAAAATAAACAAAATAACATTATAAAGGCAATTTTTAGAATTCCGAACTCCAATATCATGTCAACTTTTATGGATATCCATATTAAATTGTCAATAAAAATGGAAATTTGTAAACTGTTTACTTATGATGAGCCATTCTAAATATCAGGAGGGTTTGTAAGTCTATTGCTAGAATAATGGCTTTGGCGCTCGACTTGGATGCGGATTACTTTGATACGCCAGAGATGCTGGGAAATCCAATTGCAGATATGGTCTTGTTTCACTATGAAGGTGATGTAGTTTCTTAATCGCATTAGCTTTGTATGTCGATGCTATACTCATCTTCAATAATTTTCTTCCATCTTTTGTTACTTTTTAGGCATGTCTGATCCCTCCAAAGGAATATATGCATGTGGAGCACATTCTGATTTCGGACTGATGTCTCTCTTAGCAACTGATGGTGTAATGGGACTTCAGGTATTGCACTGTTTTTGCTAGTCCCATATAACTTCTGATGCTACCAGGTTAGTTATGAAACTTGCTAATATCTTATTGCAGATATGCAAAGATAAAGACGCAAAGCCTCAAAAGTGGGAATATATACCGTCGATCAAAGGGTATAATATCGAGATAATTCCGATTTTTTCGGTTGACGATGATACATTTTAAATGCTATACTAACTCCAATAACATATTGTTTGTTTATTACGTTATATTGTATTATTCTGTTTTGGTAGAGTTACATGGTTTGTTTTCGTCTACAGAGCTTATATTGTAAACCTTGGTGATCTGCTGGAACGTTGGAGTAACGGCTATTTCAAGTAAAGTTTTTGTTTGTTTGAGCTTAATTTTTCTAAGGACAATTTTTTGTCATGACAATTTTTTACACATGCTTATTATACAATACAGATCTACATTGCATCGGGTACTTGGGAATGGGCAGGACCGATATTCTGTAAGTCTCTTGGCAAATTAAAGTGGAAGATTTTTCAACCACATGCGAAATACCATTGATATCATTTTTCAGAAATCTAGTTTTATATATTGAAC
Organism: Turritis glabra; assembly: GCA_900406565.1. Taxonomy (NCBI): domain Eukaryota; kingdom Viridiplantae; phylum Streptophyta; class Magnoliopsida; order Brassicales; family Brassicaceae; genus Turritis; species Turritis glabra. The sequence continues at coordinate 530,936 of OVBN01000220.1, forward strand.
ATGTTCGGAAGTGAATTCGGAAAATTACGTAACACTTTTATTTAACTAAAATGTTCTAATCACAGATTCCATTCTTCCTGAAACCGAGCCACGACTGTATAATAGAGTGTCTTCCTACCTGCCAGTCCGAAAACAACCTTCCCAAGTAAGTCTTTGACATCTTCACATTGTTACATTAAGACCTTCGACCATGTCTTAAAGATGTTTATGGTTTTGTTTAATGAATAGATATCCAGCGATCAAATGTTCAACTTACATCTCCCAACGTTACAAAGCAGTACATGCGCACCTAAAAAAAATCTAGATGAAGTTTATGGTCCATGCGGACCACCCCCTAAAATCCCACTATATAAATACTTTGGTTTTCGAGTTGGGTTCTTATTTTTTTGTTAAAAGCTTTGGTATTTCGAGTTGGGTTCGTTGTCAAAAGTCTTTTGTGTTTGGCTTTCTCTCAAGGTTTATATCTATTTAATGGGAACCTATTGAATTTATAAATCACTTTGTTACCATGAATACAATCACTCTCATGCTTCTCTTCTTGCTTTTTTTGGTTCATGTTTTGTTCGGCTTAGTGCTTTATCTGTAGAGGCTATGACCCCGATTTTTTTTTCATCATGAATCGAATCGTGTTGGATTTTGCATCCATATTGGCCATCTACTTGGCCATATTGTGGCTACCACTGACATAAAAAAATTGATGGACAAGAAAAATAGTGTAGCCAGTACTCAATGAAATTATGGCCAAAGTCGTAGCAACACCCAGGGCCACTCTGTGCTATAGTGATATTTAGCTGCTCCTTAAGTTGCGGCAAGTTTGGGTCCTCGTTAAAATTATGTGGCTCTATCGTATATAGTTGTTTTTTACTGACTAGTTACATATCCCATCCATTGCTAAATAGACACATAATTTGGTCACTCTTTTGTCACGAAATACGTTAAAATTTTATTATTCGAGAGGCTATTCATCCGTGGTAATTTTGATGGCCACGTCCGTGGCTATATCATAGTTTTCTTGTATATACATCAAGATCTAACTATAATCGGGTGATCTGGATGGGAGGAGAACTGGAGAAGAACCTGAAGCGAAGTGTTTGTAGTTGGTTAAATTAAATCTAGATGATTTTTTGGGATAGATTTCATAAACTGAAATCATAAAAGTTAGATTAATATATTTGGTATCAGAGCAAATTAGATTTGCTTAATCCACCATTTTAAATAATTTCTTAAAAAAATATTCGTTTGAGAATTGTTGTATATATACATGCATAGCATATGTATATACGTAAGAGTACAAACGAAAGAATTATGATGGATTGCTTTCGGCATCTTAAGATGCAATAAATGTAGAATCGCTTCCACTGTTTTTGTTGTTATGTGTTAGTGGTAACTTGATAATTATGTTTTCATGGGGAAAGTTATATATTCCCTCCGTTTCTGAAAGATAGATATTTAAGATTATGCACATTTATTAAGACAATTTAATGAAATTATAATTTTAACTTTTTTCTATTACTCCACCATTAAACACAGGTAAAAAGATGAAAAGACATAATTGATTTTTGTATTTATTGTTTATATTTTATTTGCATCACTTTCCCATGTTGAAGATTCTCATTTCCCACTTTTATTATCTTGTCAACATTCGTATTGTCATTAACAAAGTCTATCATTCTTGCTCAAATACTCACCTACAAAATGTGAAACTTTAAAAAAAAAATCACTTTGGAGCCAAATTTTGAAGTAATTTTAAAATATTCAAATTTAGTTTTAGTGCGAAATTTTTTTTTGTCAAGCGGTTATATATAGTCATTAGATGGTAGACTGTAGAGACAAACTTTGATTAATGGCTTTTTCTCATAATATTGATCTAAACGTACCTAATGAGGATTTTGAGAGAGAGCTTTCTTTTGATTTAAATAAGATACCAACTAATTCTTCTGAAGATGATATAGGCAATCTAATTCATGGTGAAGTGGAAGTTTCTTCCCCAATAATAACATGTTACTTTTCATTTTTGATTAAATTTGTTTAAAATCATTTGCTACATCTTCTTTCTTTCTTCATTTGGAGTATCAGTGTGTAACTTGATACTCCAGCGTTATCATTGTGTTCTACTAATAGTTTTGATTATTTTAAAATTTTAATTTATGTGAAATACTTCATCCTTATCACTGCTGTGAGTTATTGGAGTATGATGATTTCTTGTTTTTCTTATCGTAACAACAGAGAATATTATTTGGTACATCTTTTACCAATTAATTCTTGTAAAATCTGATGCATATTTTCTTTTTCCTTATCGTGAAAACAGAGAGTATTGAGGTGTTGCCAAATCAACAAGATATCGTTACTAAGAGAAAAGAAATGACAAATAGTGAACGATGGGATGTTTACAACGCTTTGTTGCAGAGAAGTGTCAATGGAAAAATAAAGAAAGGTACTAATAGAGAAGTTTCCGATTTATTTTCAGTGAACGGTACAAAAATTTGGCGAAAAACAAAGAATACTTCCGATAGTGAAGCTGTTGATGTATCACACCAAAGGAAACAGAATTGTGGTCGCCGAGTCAAGTTGTTAATGTTCCATTGCATCAACGAACAACGATAAGGTCGCTAGCAGCAGCTATGGATGTTAGTCCCACGACTATGTTCAGATGTGTAAATGAAGGTCTCATGAGACGTCATCCCAATGCCATCAAGCCACAATTAAGAGAAGATAATATGAAAGCTCGGCTACAGTTTTGCATATCCATGCTCGATAAGAACACTTTACCTCATGAACCAAAGTTCGTTAATATGTACAATGTTATACATATCGACGAGAAATGGTTTTACATGACCAAGAAGTCAGAGAAGTATTATCTACTTCCTCATGAAGTGGATCCGCTACGTACATGTCAGAGTAAAAACTACATTGGAAAGGTAATATCTTTAGCTGTTATAGCTCGACCAAGATTTGATGGAGAAGGAAATGAGAAATTTTCCGACAAAATTGGAGTGTTTCCATTTGTTACTATGCAAGCAGCTCAGCGGCGAAGTAGAAATAGAGAGTCGGGCACCATGGAACTAAAACCGATGGTCTCCATCAAGAGAGAGGATATAAAAAGATGTTTGATGAAAAAGTTCTTCTAAAAATTCGCGAGAAGTGGTCGAGAGAAGATGCTGGAATAACTATCTTCAATCAACAAGATAATACAATAACTCATGTAAATACGAAGGATGAAGAATTTAGCGAAGCTGCTTCACAACATGGGTTCGATATTCGCTTGACATGTCAACCGCCGAATTCGCTGGACTTGAATATTTTGTCCCAAGATGGTAGAAGAACTTGTTACCGCCGTCGAAAAGACGTATGATGAATACTCTTCAAAACAAGTCAACCGGATTTTTTTGACACTACAATCATGTATGAACGAGATCATGAAAGTGGGAGGCTCAAACAAGTACAAAATTCAGCATCAACAAAAAGACAAACTAAAAAGAGAAGGACGTCTACCAATCCAAGTAGCTTGTGATCCCGTCTTAGTGCAAGAGGTATTAAACTCTTTAGCTAGTTAAAGAAATTTTAAGACTTGTTGCATCTTCTTTTACGTTTGGTATTTTCTCCTTTAAGTTTTAAGTATCAACACAATGATGGAGTAGTTTTCTTCAAATAATTTTGTGTTTTTTCTAATATATTTACATTTAGTAAAAATGGAGTAGTATTTTATTATGCATACTATGCTGCCAGAAAATGTTTGGAAGAGCCAATAATACTACTTCATCATTTAACTTACGAGTACATAATTTATTGGAAAAAACATATAATACTCCATCATCATACCGAAGCTTGTTCAAATACTCCATTATCGTCCCTGGGTAGTAAAATATGCAGGAACCAAAAGTTTGAGCATCTTTCTTACTCCTTCATCGTCCCTAAACTTGTTCAAATCGAATGCATATTGGACGTTGGAATTCTTTTCTTGAATTGGCTGAACAAATTCCACCATATCTTGGTCTTCGTTTGTCTCCGGAAGCTTGTTCAAGTCGAATCCATGGCTATTTTTTAATTGCTCTTCGGGTTGAACAATTCCACCATTATTGATTTCTTCATTTATCTCAGGAACTTCGTTCAAATCAAATTCATGTTTCACTTTCAAATCATTTACATGAATTGGTTGAAGAGTTTCCATGGCATCTTCTTCTTTTTTTCTCAAAACGTGCTGAAAAATTTGTGAAAAGAAGAAGAAAACGATTTTTTTGAAATATATCAGAAAAATTAATAATTGTGGTATGCCCAAATTAAATAAAAGAATTTATTCGTTTGACTTCACATTGAGCGAAGAAACAACATACGGTAGTTTAATTTGTGCATCTCTCTAATTCATTCCATTCTAATTATTGTTGTCAAATTTTATCACAAATTAAAAAAAAATAAAGGTATAGTAGAAAATAGTATGGCTAATATGCATGGAAACAGAAAAAAATACATCTTTTTTAAACAAAATTTTTTTATAAAATTTTTATTTTTAGGAACGGAGGGAGTATTTAAAAATTATTGTTGCATCTTATGCATTCATCATCGAGTGTTTTGTTTTATTATGCATTCTGCACTTTGTTAAAGATGCACAATAGTACACGGTTATTGGTGTAACTGTTTTGTGATGAAACGTCACAATTAGTGACGTTAATTAATATGGCCGATGTTATAATAATGAATCGAAAATAATTTTATAACTTAAGAGAGATTTTATAAATATAAGAGAGAAGTAGAAAATGGAGAGAGTTTTTGCATTGATTTTTGTTGTGATTCAAGTGTACATATTACAATGAATTTGATGGTTTATATAGAGAAGAAATGTAGTGATGGTGGTCTCCACACAAATGTTTTACACCATCCATTTTTAGTGGAATGTGTAAATGATTTACACCATTGATTTCTTAATGGAATGTGTTAGTTGAGTTTGATTTTTATAACAGCCGATTTATAGATACACAAACGAGAATGTTTTTGTTGTATCATATATAAATATGGCTTGTTAAAAAAAAAGGGAGATTTGGTAAATTGACCCACATTGAAATAACTATTGTCCTAATAAGATTTTTTTAGTGGAAATTGTCCTTGTAAGATTATTTTTAATTCAAACTCATTTATACCCTTAAACTTAGTCTCTTTCCCTCAATTGTATCGATATGTTGTTAAAAAAAAAAACAAAAAATCCCTTATATTTTCCCAACTTTGTCGAAAACTTTCATCTCCTTTTACCCAAAACCAAAAATTCCTAAAATTCATCAACTCTCTCTTCTGCATCTTGATCTTCAGCGATAATCAGAAGTTTTTTGTTCCTTCGTGTACCTTTATCTCTCGTTGAGATCGTGTTCTAGAAGAAGCACTCTTTTCTCTGGTACTCTCGAACCCTAATTTCAATTTCAGATTTGAAAGGTCTTCTTCCTTATCGTTAGTTCTGATGAGTTTTTTTTTGTTTCGGATCCTCTGTGGTTGATGAACATGTCGTGCGAAGCTTTTGGTTTGGTTGAAGGTTTGGCGGAAGATGCTGCTCTCACGAGGTTTGTGAACAAGTTAGCACCTAGACGCTGGACTCACATCTCCCGTGAAATCCCAAGTCGCTCTGGGAAAATTACCCTCTCTCTCAATTCTTTGGTAAAATTACCCTCTCTTTCGATTCTTATTTGTGATTTTCGTGTACTTCCAGATTCTCTGCTTTAAATTGGGTAAAAAACCAAAGATTGAGTAACCAATCCTAATTATGTTAGTGCGGTTGTAAAACAAGTACAAGTTAGTTCATACCAATCATCATTGGAACCTGGTGGAGTCGCGTATAGGACATTGTTCGGGTATTGCTCTGCTTTATTGTTCTCTTCTTGTTACGATCTTATGTCTATTTATGTTAAAGTTTTCTTAATAGTGAAATGTTTCAGAAAATTTTGATGTCTTCTTAAATTTGGAAAATCGTAGGCGTCTTGCTAGATTTTATATATCTTAGTTTCGTAGGCGTCTTGCTAGAGCTCAAATCTGGAAAATCATGCTTCCTATATTTTTCTATTGAATTTTGTAATTTCTTGACCTTAGATATATATGTGTCACTGTGATACAATATTTGATACCTAAAACATGACATTTTGGTTTCATGTAATCACCTGTTCAATGTTTATAACTATTTATGTTTGAGTTTGTTTGTTTCTTTTTGGCTAATTCGGTTTTCTATTTACTTTTGCTTCAGTTATTTATGTTTTTAATTTTGAATTTTATGTTTTGTATTTAAGTGATTGTAAATTCTGAGCTGCACCTACATTATGCCTTATGTCTTCTAAAATTATATTGTGCTTTGTTACAGAATCAAATTATTTTAACTCTTTGCTTTCCATTCTTTCTAGGTACAAATATGGAGTTTCCAAAATTGTTTTTCAAGCCAGGAAATGAGCCACAGGTAGAGAAGATTAACAACAACTGTAAGCTGACGGTTCTGGACAAACTAAAGGAAAAGCTGCCATCTGAGTACAACAAAATTTGAAAGATCCGGTCTTCGGTCCAATTGTGGCAATTCATGAAAACGGCCTAGGATATTCGGCGAGATTGATACACAGCTTCATGTGTAAACAATTGGATGCTGACAAGCTACATGAGCTCTGGTTTGTGTTCGCAGGAAGGCCACTACGATTTTCCTTGCAAGAATTCCATGCAATTACTGGACTGAAGTACAGAGTTGATGAGTATTGCGATTTCAACAAATAGAAAGATGATGGGGGATTCTGGAGTAAATTGATAAAGAGGGAAGGTGAGATTAGCATAAAGCTTTTGAGGTATGAGTACTTATATCACTGTAACGAGTGGGAGCCTGAGGACAGACTGAGGTTGGCGTATCTGTGTGTAATTGCTGGTATTATACTGGCGAAGGATGAGAAGGCTAATATCCCACACGCATACATCAAATTGGTGATGGATATTCTTAAGCTAAGGAAATATCCATGGGGTCTTGATGCTTTTGACCATCTAGTTAAATCCATCATCAAAGCTCGGAAGAAGTTGACACATATCAAGGAATACCCTTTGGATGGATTCTCATACGCCTTTCAGATTTGGATTATGGAGGCAATTCCAGATTTTGGGATATTGTTGGGGAAAAGACTTGACAATGAGATCGCAGGAGTTCCTAAATGCTCTAAATGGAGAGGAGCTGCAAAAGTCTCTTACGCAGAGATTATTCAATTAGAGAGCACATTTCGGTTGAAGGTACCATTTACATGCTTTTTATAGTTTTTAATTTGTGTACCAATATTAATCATTTTTGTTTACTTTCATGTAGGGTGTTATGTATTCATTCCTCTCTTCCACATGGAATTTTGATGTAATTGAATTTGCTGAATTTTTACGGTCTACTAAAAAGCGTGATCACAGAGTGGTTCGTATAATGCAAAAGGTCAGAGCAGGAGATGACTGGAGTGACCATGTATGGGAAGTTGGGGAATCTAATGCACCTTCATTGCATCTTGATGACGTAGAGGAGGCAGACGTAGAGGAGGCAGACGTAGAGGAGGCAGAGATCGATAATGATAAGGTTGATGATTACAATGAATTTGCAACTCTAGACATCGATGGGAGCTCTGTTTCTGGTTTGAGACGGGGTAAGAAAAAGCACCCTGACAGTGGTGCAGAGACACGAAAGCGGAAATTGTTGTGCCAACAATTAGCATCGTCAACAATGGCTCTTGATGAAGAAGACATGAAGTCTTTCCTTGAAAGTCGTCTTAAGGCTTCTTTCACTACTTTGGAGGAAAAACTAGAAAACACGATTGACGCCCGTTTGAGTATTTTTGAAGAGAAATTAGAGAAGAAGATTAACGACCGTTTGGGTCAATTAGAGAATGAGTTCAGACATGAGTTCAAACTACTTAAGGATTCAATCTCTCTAGCAGGATTTACAAGTAACAACGGAGAACCATCTAATAGTGAGAAGCCCTCCAATATCGACACTACGCAGCCAACAAAAAGGGTAAGAAACAAAAACAAAAACTCTTAATAAATTATTACCTGTTTTTTTATACCGTCACTAGTTTGTTGTTAAAAGTTTAAAATAGACGGATGTAATATGTTAGCCTTTTTATGTAACATATGTGTTTAACTTATGATTAGGACTGTGTAATGACATGTATAACGATGTAATAATACTATTCTGTTGAGGTTGTTATTTTTGTTGTCTTTTGTCTTTGTTTATGCACTACGTCTTTGTATATGAGTTAATCTTATTACATTAGCAGGTTGAAAACGTACTAGAGAATCTACATGACGTATTTTTGAGTCAGGCTACGTCAGATATTGATCTCATGGGAATGACTACACAAGATTACCTCCAAAAAACCATGGGTGGACTCTCTTAAGATTCATTTGTAAAGGGTTTCGATGCTACACAACCGTCAAATATCAAAGAACCAAACCAATGGTTGACTCCAATGACTTCGTTTCAACCAGTCAAAAGTACAAAACCGAAGAAGCACCCTGATAAGTCCACAAAAATATTTGAACAAAAATATATCACAGAAGAATTGCCGGAGTACGAATTGGCTTTCGTGGAAGAAGAAGCATGGAAACTTATAGAAGAATGGTCTATGGACCTCTCGTGCAGTTTACAATTACAGATTGGTCCAACTGTTTTTAGTTATGAATTAGCTAATCATATAATGGATCAGAGACGATGGCTTGGTAACAAGGTATGTGGTTCGTTACATTATTAGTTTCTAAAACTTCATAAAAACCAAATGATTTATCAGTCGTACACTTTTCAGGAAATTGATGCAATTATGTTCATATTCCGAGAGAAAACTTCTTTGCGCCGATGGAAACCCGATCGTGTTTCTTTCATGAGTTGTTTGTTCGGCAATCAAATCGATACTGTGCATAAAAAATATTTGAATTCGAAGGACAAAAGGGGATACAAAGTCGATGAATTACTTATACAATACGGAAATGGGGAGCTTCCATCACATGGAAGAACAAATAACGTCTGGGACATTGATGTTGATCGTATCTATGTTCCCCTCTGCGTGAATGGTAATCACTGGATTTCTATGTGCATCAGTTTTGTTGCAAGAACGATTGAGGTCTTTGATTGTTCTGGTAAGAAAAACAACAGGAACGTGGAACCATTCGCAGTCCTCATCCCTCGGATTGTGAAGGAGATTAAGCCACTTGCTTTAAGAAAAAATCTTAGTACTCGTCCATATTCTATTACGTATGCACCAATGAAGAGTGGAATAAACAAGAATCTTTGTCATTGCGGAGTATATGCAATGAAGTTTATTAAGTGTCACCTGCTTGGACTGGACATGTATTTGTTGGATGATGAAAGCATTATTGGGGCCCGACAAAAGATAGTGTTTGATCTATGGCAAGCAGGAAATGACCCGGAGTTGATTGAGCGAATGTCAAAGTATGTACCAGATCAGGGTGACTCTAAGATTGTAGAGTTAGATTAAGATTGTTTTTAGTTTAAGTTTTTTTATTTTAGTATTCGCATTGATTCTATATGGTAAGTGTTTTCAGCTACTCAGTATTAAAACATCTCTATTACACGTCTTTGTATATTGTTTTCATTCCGTTTTTGTTTTGTTAGTATTGTTTTTGTCCGTCTTTGTGCCTTTCATTATGTCTGACCGACATAGGTGTGGATCGATCGATCCACTTAAGTTTGGTCGATCCATGGCTATACCAATCATTTCGAATTGGCTCGTCGAAGTGGATCGATCGATCTGGATGTGGATCGATCGATCCATTGAAGTTTGGTCGATCCGTGGCTCTACCGATCATTTGAAATTTTCTCGTCGAAGTGGATCGATCGATCCATTGAAATTTGGTCGATCCGTGGCTCTACCGATCATTTGGAATTGGCTCGTCGAAGTGGATCGATCGATCTGGATGTGGATCGATCGATCCATTGATGTTTGGTCGATCCATGGCTCTACCGATCATTTGACATTTTCTCGTCGAAGTGTATCGATCGATCTGGAGTTGTATCGATCGATCCATAGACCATATTTCCCCGTCAGCTTCACCCGCTCGCCAGAATGACCTGTCTTCACTCAATCGGGTGTATCTCTTGAATGCACCGTTGGATTGTTTTCAAATCACTTGAAAATGAAAGCTAACATCTGTAGCTAGCTTGTATCAAAATATTAGGAAGATCCAACGGTGGAAAGTCTTCCATTCGTGGCGAAACATTTGACGGTTGTTTATGATCCTGCTTCTCAAATGTGTATTTTTGGCCAAAACAGATCCTTTTTATTCCAAGGCACTCTAAAACCTGTACAAACTCAAAACACAACCAAAAAAACACAAAGACGGATAAAAACAAGACTAACGAAATAAAAACGGAATGAAAACAATGTACAAAAACGTGTAAAAACACAACATATCAATACTTTAAGAACAAAAGATATCAATTATAAGTTGAATCATTTAAAAACAGAAATCACATTAAAATGAACTAGAGTAGGAAAGAAATCAGATAAAAAAATAGAGATAACGCAACTCTATATTGCTATATCGCATGTCCCTCTTTTGTGACCTTCCATACCACACCGACTGCACTTGTGCCTCTTAGACTTTTGTGATCCTTGTGATGATCGTATCTTGTCTTCGACCGTTTCGTATCTTCGTTTTCTTCGTCTACCAGCTGTTTTACGAGTTTCGGGTGGGAGAACTTGGGCATGTTCAATATCCTCTGGGACATGCCATGTGTCCTCAGAACCAACTACTGAATTAATACATTCTTCATAAGCCACTCTCCATGCAGCACTAGTGTATGTTTCATCGGTGTGTGGGTGTACTTCGTTGCCTACAGAAAAAGCTGCTTTAATAGCGTGTCTGCAAGGAATTTTTACCAAGTCGTACTTTTCACATGAACAGATTCTTCTGTCCAAATCAACAAGACAGTCGAATTTGTCGCCTTTAACTAATAATCGATTCAAGTTAACCGGATAAACAAGAAATGTTTTACCCTTCTCAATTCTTCTGTTAATCTTCTTTTCCACCTCCATGGTCAAAGGGTGCTTATGGTTTGAGCTTAATAATCTACGCTGATAAAACCACCGGGTTAACATTTCTCTAACGCTGTCAAGCAGAGGTATTACTGGATACTCTCTAGGTGATCGCAATGCAGAATTTATCGATTCAGCGGGGTTATTGGTCCTAATGTCATATCTAAATCCCGGAAATTGACAACGAGCCCGGACTTATATTGCAAATATCATTGAATAGCTTCTCAAAATCGGCAATTCTATATGCTTTTGAAGCCTTTGCAACCATTCCAGCAACGCCTTTTCCCTTGCAGTTTAGAACAACATTATTAATCAAATGGTGGATGCAAATACCATGGCTTGATTGCGGGTACACGTTTTTCAGTGCTTTCGCAATTGAGGAATTTTTGTCTGACACAAAAGCCAAGCATTGTTGATCCGTAATAACAACTTTGAGTTGCATCAAAAACCACTCCCATGACCGATCATTCTCTGAATCAACAACTCCGAAAGCTATTGGATACAAATTAGAGTTACCATCCAACGCTGTAGCAACAAGCATAACTCCTTTGTATTTATTCTTCAAAAATGTACCATCAACAACAATGACCTTCCGAATGGCTTTGTAGAACCCTCTTACAGATTGACCAAAAGAAATGAATAAATATCTGAATCTACCATCGCAGTCTGTTTCATATTGAGTATGAGTACCTGGATTAGCTACTTTTAGCATGTGTAAGTATTTTGGTATTTTCCCATAACTTTCCTCAAGAATACCTCTAACAGCGTTAACTGCATACTCACGTGATTCCCAAGCTAGGGAATAAGAGATGTCGCATCCATGGTCGACACGCATGATATGTATGATATCATTTGGTTTAGGTCCTTCTTTGACACCATGATACTTATGCATAATCAGATCGATCCACTTGTTCTCGCTGACGGGGTCTTACCGGATTTGTTTTTCCTTGAAGGAGCACATGTATGTTCAGCCACATACTTGTTGATTTTGAATATTCTAGACCCCTCAATGCACTCTGCACGCAATCTCCGGTTACATACATTGTCTTTGCAGCATATACACCATAAGTTTGTAGTAGATTTTACAACCTTGTAGTCAAAGTTAAACTTCATTGCACAAATTTCGAGAGTTGCCTTCAAAACGTTTTTCCTGCTGAAATGTTGGTTAGCTTTCACAGAATCCACCAACCAAAATCGATCTTCCTTTTGAATGTTTTCTTCGTTTTGAGACATTGCACCATCATCACCGACAGAAACATAATCGTCATCAATCTTCTTAGCGACATCCAGAAATTCGTCAGACTTTTCAAGCAACTTAGTATCCTCTTCTCCATTACTTGAAACAGATGTCTCCTTGTTCAAATCATTATTCACTCTGTTCTGTTCATTGTCAACTATAGCTTTAAATGTAAGACACAGTTGTATAGATGAATTCTTCCTTGCAAATCCAACAAAATTTTTCAATTGACGATCGTTCGTGATAATAACTGGAGGAGACCCCAAGGTACCGATCAAAACACTTGGTAAAAAACTAAACTCGAAATTGAAACTACTCCTCTGGATTCCGTAGTCCTCTGAAACCATCGTCTCTAACTCGTCAAGAATAGTAGTAGATTCCAACATAAGTAATCTGCCTCGTTTCTCTTCATCATAAATAAAGCTCCACTCCTTATCATCGACACCTAGTCTCCATACACCACATGTAACATAGATATGCAACATGGTAACGACCAAGAAGATGCAAAGAACGTAATAGATGAAGAAGATAATAGAGTAACCGATGAAAAGAGGTAAAAAAAAGAAGAGAAACTAACGAGAAGCGAAGAAAGAAACCTAGGAGAAAAAATTCCTTTTTTGTTTTTTTGGATTAATTAGAATATTCAGTATCTAATTTCAGAATATTCTGTTAAGATATTACGCAGATGGTTAATTCTACGTAACATAGAATAAAGTAAAACAAGTAGAATTAACATTCAACATAGCGTGGAATATAATATAAAGAGCAGAATACGAATTCTAACTGTAGATTGAATATAGTGAAAGGAGCAGAATATAAATTCTAATGTAGGTAGAACATTTAGAATCTTAGAAGATAGTTTCTACCTTTGGTGGATCATAGAGAAAGTGTTGGAACATCTGTTCTACTTAATGTAGAACATAGAGGAAATATTAGAACGTAGATTCTAACAAGGGCTGATAATAGACCAAACGGCAGAATACATATTCTACTCAACGTAGAACATAAAATAAGAGTTGTTTATTTTTATAGTATAAGTTTTTAATTTTTTTTTGATTTCACACAAAATGAATACTTCTATATATATCCATATTTTATTGATTTTTTCTTCATTTTAAAAAATTTATTTTCGATTTTTTATATATAACAAAAAGGTGTTTTAGTCAAAAATGACCAAAGTAAAAAAAAATCTTATGAGGATAATAGTAACTTCAATGTGAGTCAATTAGCCAAATTTCCCAAAAAAAAATGCTTCCGCTGCATTTTATCAAAAAGGGTAATTGTGTTATGAAATATTGACACAATATAATAGAATCTATACCTATTAAACCTTTAATATTTATATTTTATATAATTTGTTGGTCGCCAAAGTGATCTTGTTATATTATACATAGATATTAAAAAAAAAGAAAAAAAAACCTTTAATAATTAATCATGATTAAAGAAATGCTAAAAATGACATTAAAAATTTTGGTTGATCAATTATTTTATTATCTATATTCTTGGAGATCAAAGATAGATGATTGAATATAGTTAATAATACGAAAAATGGTTAATCATTTCTACTATAGTCAATAGTATGTATACCCAAAAGTAATATGATTATTTGATTTATATGTGTAATTTTATTAATTGTAAAAATATATAATTTAGCTTCGCTAAAAATGTTTGTATTTAAGTATTGCCCAAAGGTTACATAAATACATGCTTTAAAGTTTAAATTAGGCCTTTTGAATCTATATTAAAGTTTCAAAGCACTAATAGGTAAGTATGTTTGTATGCTTGCAGCTTCGACAAACTTGTATGCATCTGCTAACTTTGTCGTGAAGTTCAATGGGCTGAATTATGGAGAATGGTTTGACCAGATCTAGTTTGCACTGGGTATAATGGCATTGGACCTTGCAATACTAACGGATGAGGAACCTTCAGCCACTACATCAGATAGCTCCGAAAATGAAAAATCTCGTTATGCGACTTGGAAGCGATCTAACAGGCTGAGTTTGAACCTCATGAGGATGACGATGGCAGAAAGTGTTAAGCCATCTATACCAAAGACAGAGAAAGCAAGGGAATCCAAACAGAAAATTAAGGAGTGTTCACAATCGGATTTGGCTGACAAGTCGATTGTTAGAAGTCTCATGAGTGAGCTTACTACAAAAAAGTTTGACTGGTCTCAGTCAATTCATGATCATGTGACCCACAAGTCTAACTTGGCAGCAAGGTTATCAACCTTGGGAATGGAGATTCATGAGGATTTCTTGGTCCAATTCATTATAAACTCCCTACCTTTTGAGTTTAGCCTGTTTCCAGGTGAATTACAATACCATTAAAGATAAACGAGACTTTAAAGAATTAAAGGGTATGTTGGTTCAAGAGGAAGGGAGAATTAAGAATATGAAGGATCAAGTTGCTAATCTCGTGGGTCTTAGAAGTGTTAGCAGCAGTAAAAGAAATCCAAGTAAAAATGACAAGAAAAAAGATAAATATTTCATGAAAGGACCCGAAAGTCAAATTCAGAAGAAAATGAAGTGTTTCTTTTGCAAGAAAATGGGACACTTCAAGAAAGATTGTCCGAAAGAAAGGCTTGATTCGATAAGAAAGGCATGCAACATATTTATGTTTGCTATAAATTGAACTTATTGAAGTGCCTAAAAATACTCGGTGGTTAGATTCTGGTGCTACTACTCATGTGTCTCATATTAAACAGAGATTTAGTTCGATTCAGCCCATAAGAGGAGCTGAACAATTCTTGTTCATGAGAAATAGAATGAAGGCACAAATTGAAGGCATTGGGATTTATAGGTTGATCTTAGACATTGGATGTCATGTAAATCTTGTTTCCGTAAGTAGATTGGACAATTTACGTTTTTATTTTAAGATTGGACATGGTGTTTTCTCATTGTACCGAAATGATTATCTTTATGGAAGTAGTACTTTATTTGATTCACTTTATCGTTTCAATCTTGATGCAAAGTTTTATGAATCTTTGTTTAATATTGAAAGTCAAGGCATTAAGCGTAGTGCATCTAATGAAAGTTCAGCTTTCTTGTGGCATCAAAGATTATGTCACATTTCCAAAGAAAGGATTATGAGGTTGGTAAAGGATGAAATTCTTCCTCAGTTGGATTTTAGTGATCTAGATGTGTGTATAGATTGCATTAAAGGAAAGCAAACTAAAAACAGTAAAGAAACCAGCCACAAGAAGTACTCAACTTCTTGAGTTAATACACACCGATATTTTTGGTCCATTTGATGCTCTGTCTTGGAGTGGTGAAAAATACTTTATCATTTTTATTGATGATTACTCACGTTATGGATATACTTATCTGTTGCACGAAAAATCTCAGTCTGTGAATGTCTTAGAGATATTCATTGATGAGGTGAAAATGCAGTTAGATAAAAAAGTAAAGGTAGTAAGGTCTGGTAGAGATGGTGAATTTTATGGAAAGTTCAATGAAAGTGGACAATGTCCTGGTCCATTTGCAAAGTTACTTGAAAGTAGAGGCATTTGTGCACAATATACAATGCCTGGTACTCCTCAGCAGAATGATGTAGCTGAGAAGCGGAATCGTACTTTAATGGAAATGGTTAGGAGCATGTTAAGTAATAGTTCTTTACCCCTTTCATTATGGATATATGTATTAAAGATATCAACGTATGTCTTAAACCGGATTCCTAGTAAGGCAGTTCCTAAGATTCTTTTTGAACTGTGTGATATATCATGGTTTTTACGGTTTTTAACCATGATATTAGTCCTGTTTTTAGAGTTTTTTTGGTGTTTTTGTGTCTCTACCGAGTCATTGTAGATTCAGATACGTTTTGGACTCATTGGATGCATATTGGGATGATTGGAAGCATTTGGCATTTTGTAGCTGAGAGGAGCAAGTTGGAGATCACAATGGATGTTGGTGTCGATCGACACTGCCTCCTAGTGTCGCTCGACACCGGTCGCCACTACTTGTTGCACACAAGTTTCCAAGGAACTTTTGAAGAATTACAGAATGACCCAGAAGTTTTCTCTAATTGCAAGACAAGTCCCTGACGTATTTTGGAGTATAAATAGTTGTTTTTAGAGTTTTAGAACATATCTTATCTTTATTTTTGGCAATTAGATTTTGAGAGCTTGTTGGGAGAAACAGATCAGAACTCATTGTAGAGAGAAGATTTCGAACTCCCTTTTATTTCTATTCTTATGCAATTTATTCAGATTATGATTTGTGTTACATTGATTATGTCTGAGTAATCCACTTGTTAGATTTAGGGTTTTTCTAGGGATAGGATGAATTGTTGAACTGGATTGTTCTGTTAGGGTTATCATATGGTTCTTCATCTAGGTTGAAATTAATGCTAGTTCTAGACTGATCACCTGGAATTTAGATCATAGGAAAATTAGTAGACACAAAAGTGTTATTGATTTCCTGAATTAAACCTTGATGAGCAAAATACCTATCTGCAAAGACATTTGATTTAGAGATTTTATGAACATATCGAACTTGGATTTAATGCATGTTTTGATTGCTGAATTTGCAAAGAAATTTGGGATTCACTGTTATAGACATAGATAGTCTCTGCAACGAAAGTTGATTGGTTTGAATTTTGTGTTTTGAGTTCAAGAACGGATCTTAATCAACCCTGCAATGCATATCTGTTTAACAATTCTGAATTCTTGAAGAATTTCCCTAAGTTTAGTTTTTTTCCATATCTGAAAACTATAACATTTACTTTTGCTTGCCTGTTTTACATTTCATTATTCACTATTTAGTTAAAACCCAAACTTTTAATCTATTGAGTGAACATCAGTCTCTGTGGATTTGACCCCTAAGTACTGCACTGATCTCTTAATTTGAGAGAGTAGCTCTAGGGATAATTTGAGCATATCAAATTTTGGCGCCGTTGCCGGGGACACTTGTTTCACCATTAGATTTCTGTTAGGTTTAGTTTAAATTCTTTTGTTATTTATTTACTTACGTTTTTTTTTGTTTTTCTTTTCTCTTTGTGTTTCAGGTTTATACCTAATCGCAAAACCAGGAGCAACAAAGATCTTTAACTTGCAAATCCTTCCAACCAAGACATAACAAGAATTGAGCGCACTAATCGCAAAGCAAAGAAACTTGCTGCAATGGATCACTTGGTTGTTTTGGTAAGGGATGAAGCTGGGGTACTACGTGATCAAGAGGGCAACGTGCGAAATGAGCAGGGCCAGAAACTTGATGTTGAGGGTAATGTGATACCCGAACCCGCCATTGGTGTCGATTGACACCCTGCTGGTGTCGCTCGACACCAACCTGCTATTGAGGCTCCGGATTTGCAGGCAGCTGCTGCTGCTGCCGCTGTTGCTCGTGGCAGGACACAAGGGGACTACAACAGGCCAGATCAGTTCTATGCGAATCGATCTGCGATCATTCCCCCATCCTTTCAGAGGAATGACTTCGAGCTGAAACCCGCATACTTCACTCTTGTGGGACAGCATCCCTTCCATGGTCTTCCTCATGAACAGCCCATGGATCATATTGAGAGGTTTGAGGATCTCGTTACAAGCATCAAGGCTAATGGGGTCTCTACAGATTTCCTCTTTTGCAAACTTTTCCCTTATTCTCTTGGAGGGGAAGCAGCTTATTGGCTCAAGCAATTGAAGCCAGGATCTCTGACAACTTGGTGGGAGACCAAGAATGCATTCTTAAATAACTTCTATGATGATGCACGGTCAGAGGATGCGAGAACAAAGATCTCAACCTTTTCTCAACAACCAGCTGAAGCATTCAAGGCTGCTTGGGTGCGATTCAGAGCTTATCAGCGAGATTGTCCGCATCATGGGTTCAGCGAGGTTTAGTTACTGGGAATCTTCTTCAGAGGCGTGGATTGGAGGTATCAGATGGCTCTGGATGCTGCAAGTAATGGCAACTTCAACACCAGATATACAGAGGATGCAGTCACTTTGATTGAGAACTTAGCTTCGAGTAACAGCACGAAAAATGCTGATTTTGAGAGAAAGAAGCTAGCAGGTAACTCTGAAAGTGGTCAGATTGCTGAAGTCAAGGCCAAGTTAGATTCAGTTCACAACCTCCTCATTGGTAAGAAGTCTGTTCACTTTGCTGCCGAGGTTGAAACCTTTGAGCCAGACGGACGATCAGAAGAAGAAGTGCAGTTTGTCAATCAGGCTGGGTTTCAAGGTCAGAGGTACAGTAACTATCAAGGGAATCAATTCAGAGGCTACAGTGGAAACAGTCAGCGGTCAAACTTTGCAAGTAATCAGCACTCTTCAGCTTATCCTCCAAAGCCAGACTATCAGAAGACTTATCCGAACAGCAGCTTCACCAGAAGCTATGGCAATTCCTCATATCAGAAACCTCCTCTGCAAACTCCAGAGAGCGATGTTAAATCCATGCTAGAACAGATTCTGGAGGGACAACAGAAGATTACAGTGGACTTTAATGGGAAGATTGATGCTCTATACACTGACCTGAATGGGAAGTTTGAAGCTTTGAGCACGCATGTCAAGAAGCTGGATACTCAGGTTGCTCAGACTGCTGGGTCTATAAAGCGACAAGAAGGATTCCTTCCAGGAAGGACTGCTGTAAATCCTAAGCATCCCTGTAATGCCATCTCGTTGAGGAGTGGCAAGACCCTTCAAGCTGTGTTGAAGCGTCTCACAAAAGACGAACTCCAGGAGTTGGAGGATGTAGATGATGAAGAGTCTGGTGATCAACGATCAGTGTCGATCGACACTACCACTATGTGTCGATCGACACCAGTTGCAGTCCCTTAGAAATTGACGTATGACGGAGGGAAATCGACCATAGTCGACACCGAGGACTCGACACAAGGCAACAGTGTCGACCGACACAACATTAGTGTCGATCGACACCCTGCAGAAGATAGGGAGAATTTGATGCAAGACGGGCCAGAATCAACCAAGATCAACACTGAGGTGTCGACACCAACAACCAGTATCGCTCGACACCCTGAGCGATCACAACCAGGATCAAGCGACATTCTTCCTCAAGTCACAGAACGTGTATACAAGCCTAAGGTTCCCTATCCTAGGAACCCTAGGAAGTCTAAAGAGGAGTTGGAAGATGCCAGATACAAGGCCATGATGGATAAGCTCATTGTCGAGATCCCTTTGATTGATGCGGTGAAGACTTCTCCTGCAATCAGACGGTATGTGAAGCGGATGGTGACCAAGGATATGAATGTTGAGCAAAGTGTGATGATGATCTCTGCTCATGTCAGCGCTATTATCCAGAACAAGATTCCGGATAAACTCCCAGACCCTGGAAGCTTTCTTTTGGACTGCAACATCTTCTCTGACAGGTTTGCACGTTCTTTGTGTGATTTGGATTCTAGTGTCAATTTGATGCCTCGATCAGTTGCAGTCAACCTTGGGATGACTGATTTCCAATCAACCCGGATCACGCTTATACTAGCTGATCGTTCTGTTCGGATTCCAGATGGTATACTTGAGGATGTTCCGATAACGATAGGGGATTGTCTCATTCCCACTGACTTCGTGGTTCTGCAATACGAGGAAGAACCTAAGGATCCTTTGATTTTAGGAAGACCTTTCTTGGCTACAGCTGGTGCCATCATTGATGTAAGGAAAGGACGGATCGGGCTGAATGTGGGTGACTTGGTGATGAACTTTGCTATGGATAAGCTGGTCAAGAGACCTACCATTGATGGACATACCTTCTATGTGGATACATTATCAAATCTTGCTCAGGAGATTTTCCACGAGATGAATCCTGATGACCCTTTGGAAAGGGCTTTGCTCACTCCTACGGAGGAAACAGAGCATCTAGATGAAATTGCTGCTGGGTATGTCAAGCTAATGGATGCAAGCGATCAGATGATGCAGTCAACTGGTGCAGAGGAGTGTATTGCAACCTCTGAAAAGGCTGCCCCTGTTAGTGATTGGAGTGCAGAGAAAGCTCATCTCAAACAACTCCCTGCAGGGCAAAGGTACGCATTTCTTGGTGAAAACTCTTCTTACCCTGTCATTGTGAATGCTTCTTTAAACAACGCAGAGCTCACTTTACTGCTAAGTAAGCTGCACAAGTTTCGCAAAGCTCTTGGCTATTCTCTTGATTACATTGCAGGTATCTCTCCCGATTTGTGCATACATAGGATCTACCTTGAGGATGAGACAAAGTCGTCAGTTGAGCATCAGAGGAGGCTGAATCCGAATTTGAAGGAAGTCGTTAAGAAAGAGATCATGAAATTGCTGGAAGATGGTATCATCTATCCTATCTCAAACAGCAATTGGGTCAGTCCAGTACATGTAGTTCCTAAGAAATGAGGGGTTACAGTGGTTAATGATATGCTCAAATTTACCTTTGAGCTACTCTCTCAAATTAAGAGATCACTGTAGTATTTAGGGATCGAATCCACAGAGACTCAGTTACTCAATAGGTTATCAATTTTAGATTAAGCTAAACCAAAAATATGAAATAAAAAAGACAAATCGCATAATGTAAATAGGGTTGTAAACAAATCAGAGAAAACGTTAGATTCAGGGAATTCTCAGAAAATCAGAAGTGATGAATGAATGATTAGTCAGGATAACTTAAAAACAGTTCTAGAACTCAAATCACTAATGTAAAATCAACCAACTTTCGTTGCGAAGATTATCTAAACCTAGAAACAAGAAATCCAAATCCCTTTGCGAAATCTTAGAATCTAAATCAGCAATTAAATCAGGTTCAATATGTTCACAAAATCCCTAAATCAAATGTCTTTGCAGATAGGTATTTTGCTCATCAGAGTTTAATTCAGGGAATTAATAACACTTTCGTGTCTACCAATTATCCTATGATCATATTCCAGGTAGCTAAACTAGAATAAGCAATAAGAACAACCACAGATGAAGAACAATAAGATAGACAATCCTTAACTAATCAATCCATTCAATCAAACCATCAAACCCTTATGAGAAACCCTAAATCTAATAGGTGAATTACTCAGACATAATCAAAGTAAAAACACAAGAGATAAAGAAAGATATCATCATTAAGAGTAAGGAGAAAAAATAACAGAGGTTCAAAATCAGAACTACAGAAGAACAGTTACAGAAAGATCTCCCCAAAGCTCTCTTCTCAAAAACCTAAAAACAATAGCTAGCCCCCTGTTCTAAAACATAAAAACGATATATACACAGGTAAGGACGTGCTGGGCTTCGATCATAACGATTGTGGGCTTCGAACTTCAAGTTGCAGTTTGTTCTCACGATGAGTGTCGATCGACACTGGTAAGTGGTGTCGATCGACACCGGCTCCGATTCTGGACAGTGTTGACTGCAAATCTTCTTAAGTCTTCAAATCTTCAATTAAGCTCCAAGATACACCGAATTCCATAATTTTGCTCCAAGTAAGCTCCAAGCATTACCTAACCTGTAAACATACCAAAACACTAAAAAAACTCTAAAAACTAATCCTAAAACATAAGTAAAATAGGTAAAATACTGGATATATCAACTCCCCCAGACTTAGCGTTTGCTTGCCCTCAAGCAAAACAGAAACTAAACCTGTGGAAAGAGGTTTGAAAATCGCAGAAACTCCCTTTCTCTTAAACCAATGCATTGAGCATTCAAAGCAAATCCATACGCTTAGCAGACTAATTCAAATTCAACCTACATGTACTTCTCCGTAAGCTTTTCTGTACTCCAGATTCACCCCACAATTCCACAACAATCTCCATTAGCCTTCATCGCTGGGTCTCTAAATGAAATCAGTGCCAAGAGCCTTTTAGACTCGTTCCCGTTCAATACCATAACAAACCAGCCTATTTCCACATCTTTTTGGTACTCTTTCTCTCCCCAGACTTATTCTTTTCTCAACTTCTTCTGTGTTGTTTTCTCTTTTTTTTTATATATCAAAAGTGTAAGCAAATAATGGTATCATAGGAAATTTTTCTAACCTCGCGTCCAACTTTCGTGTGATCATTCCTTTCAAAGTAAAATAATGGGGTCGTTGGAAATTTTCCTATCCCTTTACTCAAAAGAAAATCATCTCATCTTTTCTACTTGTAAACACACATTTTTTACTAAACAAGGGAGAGGAGTACCATCACTTTTTAATTGGGCTTTTGTTTGTCAGGTAAGAACGAGGAGTCAAGCCCTAAGAACACCAGCTGCATTGATGAGGTAAAAAGAAGAGCTCAGAAATTAGCTCTAGCTTGTGTGGAAACTGTTGCAAAACATGGGTCTCTCTAGTTTACTGATCAGCTTTTGGATTTTTCATTAGTCGCATCTGAATTAAATCTGCATCATTAATCACTCAAGCACATAGAATAAGAAGAAAGATCGTAATTTTCTAACCAGTTTTGACTCAATAAAACAAAAGAAAAAAAAAACTCAAAAGACTCAAATGGTTAGTCAAAAATCAAAAACCAAAACAAAGAAAAATAAATCAGTATTTTCCTCCCCCAGACTTAAGTAACACTGTCCCCAGTGGTAAAAAGTCATAGGATTGGAAAGAAAAAGAAAGAAAACAAAAAGAACTCGGAATTAGAATTGTTAAACTGGAGCAGAAAAATTTTGAACCTGTTTACCCGTGTGGTGTCGATCGACATAGACAGTGGTGTCGATCGACACCCTGTCCGAAATCAGACAGACCTGAGGCAAAATTCTGCAGATTGTCGAGATTTTGAATTGAAGTTTACACATATGATTCCTGCCTAAGCTGTAGAAGACACTCAAACAACATTTCAAAAACAACAATCTCAATAGATAAGCATTAGTTCAACATAATCCAAACCAAGTTAGAGAAATCAAAAGTGAAAATCCTAAAAACTGAAAAAGAAAAAGATCAACAACAAAAGGAAAAAGGGATAGAAACTCTCTAATCATCCTCTAAATCGTCACCATCTGGAGTAGGAGAGCGATGACGTCTGGTGCATACAGGGCGGGCACAGATGTAGCGAGTCATGACATTCCACATGGAATCAAGCCGCTGAAAAACAAGCTGCTGGAATGTATGCTGGTCAAGCTCGGTGGTGGGATATGGAGGCCAATCAGGGAGGAAATCATCCTCTGTGGTGGAAGCAGCAGCTGAAGAAGAAGCACCACGACGACGACGAGCAGGAGGCTGGGATCTGACCTCTCGCGGATCAGGAACAAACTGAAGAAGCCTCATGCTATCACCAATGTGGGTGAGACTCTGCTGCGGTAACGGAATCTGAAGGTACTCACCCCTGCTCGTGTACTGCCAATACAAATTATTCTTCAACCAACCAGCCTTCTTCAAGTAAGCCTCATCCATGTACCTGCGAGTAGTCACAACTGAGGCGAAAGAGAGATCAACCTGACAATGCTGAAACAAAGGAGTAAGCAAACTCCCAACACTCTCAATCTTCTTCTTCGCATTGCCAATGAAGAGCTTGGTCTTCAGAGAAACCAAATGATGGGCAAAGATAGCTCCCATGTTGATGTTGATCTCCAACTCAGGGCTGGGAAGCTCATCACCCACAGCATCTCGCAAAGAATAGTATAGAAGGATCAACTCAGATAATCGCATCTTCCCTGGCTCAGTCTTGCACAAGAATGTGTTACTGACGATGCGAACCAAATATCGAAGCGCTGGGTGTCTGATATCAGTCTGAGTGGACTTCTTGGAGTCATAAACTCCCTCACCAAAAAGCTGCCAAAAATCTTTGGCTTTCTCAAACGCAGTAGGAAATGCAACTGCTGTACCATCTGCAGGGAAATGATAAACACCACAAAGATCGCGTAGAGAAACGCTATGGCGAACGCCCCAAGCAAAGAAAGACAAAGTACCCTCCTGAGCATTCTTAACAAACTCGCTCATGTAATCAACCCTCACAGAAGCCATGAACTACCTAACCAAATGAGGGTAAAGATCGCAATCCATAAACGGTGTATGACCTAAACCCATATCATCCATCAAACGCATCATAGGAACCGTCATCTGCGTTCTCCTCAAAATATCAGTATCCATGAACCTAGTGGGTTGTATATCTACCCGCAGCCAAGCATTGTAGAACAAGGTATCATACTCATCCCAATCATCACTAAGCGGTCTATTGATAGACTCCGGTTTCGTAAATTACCCTAAAACATTTCTATCCCAAATTCGATTATAAGGAATTGCCAAACCTTCTTCTTTAGGCCATGGGTATCGAAAAACAGTAGGAGAAGAGCCTCCTTGAGACTCAGAAGGGCTCGCTGGAGCTTGTGGAGGAGGAGGCGGAGGCGCGGCTGAGCTGGAGGCGTTGGGGTCGCGGCGGATTCGCTTCCGATTTGAAGCCATTGGTGCGCAGATCGATGAAATTGAGTCGGGAGTTTTGTAGAGGGAAGAGAGACGAAGCTTTAGCACCTGGAATCAAGGAAAACGATCAAGAAATGAGAGAGTTATGGAGAGGATTGAAATCGCCGGCGAAGAGAAAGAAAAGAGAAGAATGAGGAAGAAGAAGAAGCTGTCGGGTTTTTGTTTCTGCGCGAGTGGTGTCGATCGACACCACTAAAGGGTGTCGATCGACACGCCTTGTATTGGTCGACAGTTTATTCTATTTTCCTGTATCTCTTGTTGCTTTTTTTTTTTTTTTTTTTTTAATATCCCTAAGAAACAAATAAAACTAAAACCAAAAATTAAAAATTAGTAAAATTTGAAAATAGAATAAAAAGAAAATCAAAACAAAATGAAGAAAAATAAAAATCATAAGTATTCAGTGGGTTGCCTCCCACTCAGCGCTTGTTTTGAGTCATTAGCTGGACTGTAGCGGAGCTCA
Organism: Turritis glabra; assembly: GCA_900406565.1. Taxonomy (NCBI): domain Eukaryota; kingdom Viridiplantae; phylum Streptophyta; class Magnoliopsida; order Brassicales; family Brassicaceae; genus Turritis; species Turritis glabra. Next base: position 555,944 of record OVBN01000220.1, read on the forward strand.
AGTATCAGGTGGAGCAGAGGGTGGCAATGAATGCTTCCACGAGATTAGTCTCATCATCCATGGTGGTGTATAGGCATTGGGTGTGTGAGAACGACCAAAGAAGTGAGAAATAGGAGCAGGGCGGGACTTAATCTTGGGTGATACACTTCTTTTTCCTGCACAATCATCAAAAGAAGAAACAAGCGCTCTACGATAATCTCGTGGCTTGGTTAACTGCAAAGCAGTTCTTGTACCTTTGAAATTCTTATTGATGAAAGGTGATGGTTTGGGATCAGGATGTGCGTACCTTTGCTTTCCCTGAGGTGAATGGAGTGTGGGATGTGGAGCGTTCTGTCGTACAATAGGTCTCGGATGAGCAGCAAGAGAATCAACCTGAAAACAGTGTTCTGGAGGTAAATTCGGGTTAACTCGTGTCGAGTGTCGAGCGACACCAGTGGTGGTGTCGATCGACACCATGTCTGTAGCTCGGATCTCAGCATCTTTTCTGCAACTCTCCTTTGCAATCCCTATCTCCATCTCAAAAACATCATCCTCTGGCAACTTGTCACTGAGTAGAACCTCTTCCTGAAGCCTAGTACTGAAAATATGATCACCACACCAATCCTCAAGCTCAACAGCTTGCTTATTCACTTGCTCACTCAGACTTAACTCCTTGACATACCCAGCAGTAGTGTCTGTGGAGATCTCGACAGAGAATGTCTGTCCATCAATGGTGTGTGGCTTCCTCATCTTGTCCATGTCAAAATTCATGACCAGATCACCCACATTCAGAGCTATGCATCCCTTTTTCACATCAATCAGAGCCCCTGCTGTAGCTAAAAAGGGTCGTCCCAAAATCAAATGATCCTTGGCTTCCTCCTTATATTCCAAGACCACGAAGTCTGTTGGAATCATACATTCACCAATTTGCACTGGAACATCTTCTAAGATACCTTCTGGAATCCTTCTAGATCTATCTGCTAAGATGAGGGAGATCCTGGTCGGCTTGAAATCAATCATCCCCAAATGTACAGCAACAGAGTGAGGCATCAAGTTAATACCAGAACCTAGATCACAGAGAGAATGCATAAATCGTCCTGTGAAGATCGAGCAATCCAACACAAAATTTCCTGGATCAGGTAACTTCTCTGGAATCTTACTCTGAATCATGGCACCGACTTGTTCAGAGACAACCACAACTTCCTGCATCTTCTCTTTTGTCTTCTTAGGAGCCTGAGTTAAGAAGACTGCGTTGATATCACGTGTAAGCAAAGCTCCCTCTTCATGAGGTAGACCATTCAAAACCATTCTCTTCATTGAACGCTTCATTGGAGGTGAAGTGTCATTGGTGTCAACTTGTGGAATCTCGGCCTTGATCTTATCAAACATCGCCTTACTCTTTTCATCTTCGATCTCTTGCTTGGATCAACGTGGCCTGGGATAGGGTACCTTAGGTTTGTACTCAGTGGACTGAACGGATGGTGGAATCACAACGTAAGGCAGCTCTGTACGTGTATAGTGTCGATCGACACTATGGATGGGGTGTCGCTCGACACCATCGGGTGTCGAAGAATCCTTAGAAGGTTGACTTCTGCTTGCAGGTTCAAATCCCGAGTGGTGTCGATCGACACCAAGGGAGGTGTGTCGATCGACACTGACCTGTTTCAGCGGCTGGCAAACAGAAACAGTAGCAATTTCTTGGCGTTTCAAAGCTCTTGACTTAGCCAAGGTGGAGATACAGACTCCAGAATTTTCATTGGAAGCATCCTCATCAAACTCGTCTTCATCGCTCTCTTCTTCTTCCCAAACATCATCACTTTCACGGATTAAAATTGCATTGCAGGTGTGCTTAGGGTTTGGATCGGTTTTTCCTGGAAGAAAACCCTCTTGGCGTTTCACAGACTCAGCAGTCTGAGCAACTTGAATGTCAAACACAACAGGAAAATCGAGTATTAATAGCGTCCGTAAAACACTATCTTAAGATACGATAGCATTATTAAAAAAGCTATGTCATCACCCGCGACGATAGATCTAGTCTTTTTTATAGCGTTTTTTATTTGTGCTATTAAAAGTGTATAAACAATAACAGTTTTATCTCTGCTATCGTATACTTTACAATAGCACTGTCTTTTTGTTATTAATAATTTCATTTCATAGCATTAATAAATTGTCACAATAGCATTAGCTGTTTTAGGTCTTCCTGTAGTGTATAATTTTGAATTTTGACTTCTCCAATTTGAATTTATAAAGACTTAAAATTATAAATAATATTAATAATAAAATTTTACAAATAGTGAAAGAGCTGCAAAATGCTAAAAATCTTAAGTTACGCAACTATCCTCGTCTTCTTCCTCTAAATCACCCAAGTGCTTCCTCTTTCGATTGGTTCCTCCTTATCTTGGTCTTGATGCAGCTCCTGAACAAAACAGGTCAGAATTTTCACTAGGTCTCAATCTTGATATTATTTTTTTTTTTTGACATATGAGTGACTTGAGTTTGTATTTTGCACCTAAAACACTTACTTTTTTCTCTGTTTTTGAGGACGTTTCTTTTCTATGGGTATCAATGATGTGTGGAGGTGAGAGATCTCTAAGCCCTACAAAAGTCAAATAAAAACATTTCAAGAAACTGAAATTGATTTAGATGTGAGAGCCTTCTATTGTCTATTCAAGAAAGATCTATAAAACAAACATGGTATTTACATCTCCATCTTTTTCTTGGTTAAAACAACCACATAATACACCATCTGCAAGAAATAAAAACAAAGTGAAAACAAGTAAGAGTAGCTTTCTTATTTCTACACCTTAATAAGCGTCAACAGCTAAACACATGGAAAAGAATTGCAACTAAACAGAAACCAAATTAATTATAATTAAAAAGGTTCCAAGAACCTGAGTATGAGCACTAAGTCGTATATTCACACAAGTCTTAATCCAAGCTCGAAAATTCCACAGTACTTAAAACAAAGACATCAAACCTTAAAACCCAAATATCCCCAATTTCCAGAAACGAATCACAGGAAAATATCTACTTTCGATGGAGCAAGTAAAACACAAAGGAGCAAAATTTATGAACCTAAAAGCAAAACTCTAGCGAGAAACAAACAAAAAACTCAGAGGTTAAAATTCGGTGACTAATCAACGCAGATGCATACAAATTCGTGAAATTGGATGATGGAGCTAAGAAATTTCCCAGAATCGCTCTAGTTAATGAAACCCAGAAAAACAAGAGTTGTCACAAAACCCTAAATAGCTAAATAATGATTCATCAGTGAGAAAGACGGAGAAACATAGAGGGAATGGAGAGATTCGCGGTGAATCTGGAGGGCCCGCTGGATCTGTAGAGCAATCAACATCTGAAGCTGAGAGGGAAACACACACAAATCTGGCGGATCCGGCGGAGTAGAGTCCCAAGCGGTGGTGGCGGCTGTCTTGGGCATTGGGCCTAAGAGAGAACTGCTGCGGCGGTAGTAGAGAAGGATCGAGGTTTTTGAGACACGATGAGTTCGGGCATGGAGAGACGGAAGGGGAGAGAGAGAGAGAGAGAGAGAGAGTTGGAAGGAGGAGAAAGAAGAGAGAGCAAGAGAAAATAAACGAAATGAATCATTTTTAGGTCAAAATGTCGCATCATTTGAGAGGGAGAATGAAAATTTGTTAGCCGCTTCATTTTTTTCACCAAGTATTTAGCGGGTAAATAAATTATTTTTTCTGCGTCAACTATTCACAGCGTTTCAAATCATATCAATGCTATATATAATAAAGCTCAATAAACCGTTTCCAAAATTAAAATCTGACCAACCAAACATAGCATTTGCATTCTGACCAACGCTATCTAAAACTGAGAGGTATGTCAACCATAGCAAAAAAGCATGGAATGCTATATTATATTGCTATCAATACCTTAATTTTCTGTAGTGAAGTGTCTTAACTTGAGTGTTTAGAGCTTCAATCTTGTCATTCAGAGTTGTGTAGATATTATCAAGCTTGCCATTAAGAGAGACAGTGAGCTTCTGTTGGCCTTCTATCAACTGCTTTAACATGGCTGTGATGTTGCTCTCTGCATTCTGAGGTGGAGGAGCTTGGTAAGAAGAGTTACCATAGTTCCTGGTGTAGCTAGTGTTGTTGTTATTAGGCTGGAAGGTCTTTTGATAGTCTGGCTTGGGAACATAACCTGGTGAACCCTGAAAACCGGTAGAACCGCTTCTCTGACCACCTGTGTTGTAGCCGCTGTTTCCCTGCTGATTACCAAACCTCTGTCCCTGATAACTTGCACCATTCACATAATTGACATTCTCGTCCTCACAGACCTGTTGCTCTGGCTCAAGTGTCTCAACATGTTGAGCAAATTGAACCGATTTCTTGCCCACAAGAAGTTTGTGAACTGAATCTATCTTAGCTTTAACCTCAGCAATTTCGTTTCCACACATGCCTCATGCTAGCTTCTTTCTCTCAAAGTCTGCATTCTTGGTACTATTGCTAGAAGCCAAGTTCTCGATCAGAATCAAACCATCGTCAGGATATCTGGTGTTGAAATTTCCATTGTTAGCTGCATCTAGAGCCATCTGATACCTCCAATCAAATCCTCTGAAAAAGATACCCAAAAGCTGAACATCACTAAAACCATGATGAGGACAATCTCTCTGATATGACCTGAATCGCACCCAAGCAGCCTTGAATGCTTCTGTTGTTCCCTGAGAAAACGTAGAGATCTTGTTTCTCAGCTCTTCAGAAAGCGCATCATCATAGAAATTGTTCAGAAATGCGTTCTTGGTCTCTCCCCAGGTAGTCAAAGAACCAGGAGGTAATTGCTTCAGCCAATACGTTGCTTCCCCACCAAGTGAGTATGGGAAAAGCTTGCAGAACAGATAGTCATTGGAGACTCCATTAGCTTTAATGCTCATGACCAGGTCCTCAAACCGTTCTATGTGGTCCATTGGGTGCTCACTCGACAAACCATGGAATGGATGTTGTCCTACAAGAGAGTAGAACGCTGGCTTCAGCTCAAAATCATTCCTCTGGAATGTTGGTAGACGAATAGCAGACCGGTTGGCATAGAATTGATCTGGACGGTTGTACTCTCCAAGAGTTCTTGCACGATTGGTAACAACATTTGCAGCGCTTGCAGGCTGTTCTGGTAAGGGGTGTCGAGCGACACCATCTATAGGGTGTCGAGCGACACCATCAGCGTTGGTAGCCAGTGGCAGCTGATTTCCTGCAACTTCGATCAATTGGCCATGCTCATTACAAGTTTTACCCTCTGCATTCCTGTAGGTCCCATCAGCCTGACGAATCAAATCAGCTTGTTGTTGTTCCATCTCAGCTGATTGCTTGGTCTTTTTTGGTCTCCTTTCAATTTCCCTGAGCTCTTGATTCGACGGATTCAGTAACTCAAGATCTTTGTTGCTTCTGGTTTTGCGATTAGGCATGCACCTGAAACACACAAGAAAGAAGGAGAAAAAGAAAAATCAGTAAAACAAAAATAAAGAGTTTAGACTAAATCCTAAACTGGAACCTAATGGTAAACAAAGAGTCTCCGGCAACAGCGCCAAAATTTGATATACTCAAATTTACCCTTGAGCTACTCTCTCAAATTAAGAGATCACTGTAGTATTTAGGGATCGAATCCACATGGACTCAGTTACTCAATAGATTATCAATTTTAGATTAAGCTAAACCAAAAAGATGAAATTAAAAAGACAAATCGCAGAATGTAAATAGGGTTGTAAACAAATCAGAAAAAACGTTAGATCCAGGAAATTCTCAGGAAATCAGGAGTGATGAATGAATGATTAGTCAGGATAAATTAAGAACAGTTGTAGAACTCGAATCACTAATGTAAAATCAACCAACTTTCGTTGCGAAGATTATCTAAACCTAGAAACAAGAAATCCAAATCCCTTTGCGAAATCTTAGAATCTAAATCAGCAATTAAATCAGGTTCAATATTTTCAGAAAATCCCTAAATCAAATGTCTTTGCAGATAGGTATTTTGTTCATCAGGGTTTAATTCAGGGAATTAATAACACTTTCGTGTCTACCAATTATCCTATGATCATATTCCAGGTAGCTAAACTAGAATAACCAATAAGAACAACCACATATGAAGAACAATAAGATAGACAATCCTTAACTAATCAATCCATTCAATCAAACCATCAAACCCTTATGAGAAACCCTAAATCTAACAGGTGAATTACTCAGACATAATCAAAGTAAAAACACAAGAGATAAAGAAAGATATCATCATTAAGAGTAAGGAGAAGAAATAACAGGGGTTCAAAATCAGAACTACAAAAGAACAGTTACAGAAAGATCTCCCCAAAGCTCTCTTCTCAAAAACCTAAAAATAATAGCTAGCCTCCCCTTGTTCTAAAACATAAAAACGATATATACATGGGTTAGGACGTGCTGGGCTTCGATCATAACGATTGTGGGCTTCGAACTTCAAGTTGCAGTCTGTTCTCACGATGAGTGTCGATGGACACTGGTAAGTGGTGTCGATCGACACCGGCTCCGATTCTGGACAGTGTTGACTGCAAATCTTCTTAAGTCTTCAAATCTTCAATTAAGCTCCAAGTACACCGAATTCCATAATTTTTCTCCAAGTAAGCTCCAAGCATTACCTAACCTGTAAACATACCAAAACACTAAAAAGACTCTAAAAACTAATCTTAAAACATAAGTAAAATAGGTAAAATACTGGATATATCAGTTAAGACCGACAAAGATGAGCTGATCCCTACAAGAACAGTGACAGGACACAGAATGTGCATTGACTACAGGAAGCTGAATGCTGCAACCAGGAAAGACCATTTCCCTCTGCCCTTCATTGATCAAATGCTGGAAAGGTTAGCAAGTCACTCGTACTACTGCTTCCTTGATGGGTATTTAGGATTCTTTCAGATTCTGATCCATCCAGACGACCAGGAGAAGACTACTTTTACTTGTCCCTATGGTATTTTTGCATATCGCAGGATGCCATTTGGACTTTGTAATGCTCCTGCGACCTTTCAGCGGTGTATGATGTCGATCTTCACTAACATGATCGAAGACTACATAGAGGTCTTTATGGATGACTTTTCTGTCTATAAGTCTTCCTTTCAAGATTGCCTGGACAACTTATGCAAGGTGCTTGCTAGGTGCGAAGAGAAGCATTTGTTTTTGAACTGGGAGAAGTGTCACTTTATGGTCCGCGATGGTATTGTGCTTGGGCATCGGGTTTCAGAAGCTGGGATAGAGGTTGATCGCGCTAAGATTGAGGTGATGACGAGTTTACCACCTCCAAACTCTGTGAAATCAGTGAGGAGTTTTCTGGGACATGCAAGCTTCTACAGAAGATACATCAAGGATTTCAGCAAGATCGCCAGGCCACTAACTGCTTTGCTTTGCAAGGATTTTCTGTTTGAGTTCGATGCTGATTGTCTCGCAGCATTCAAACAGATAAAGCAAGCATTACTGATGCTCTTATTGTCCAACCTCAAGATTGGAGTCTACCTTTTGAGGTAATGTGTGATGCTAGCGATTTCGTAGTTGGGGCTGTTCTTGGACAACAGAAAGACAAGAAACTTCATGCAATATACTACGCAAGTAGAACACTTGATGACACACAGCGGAATTATGCAACAACAAAGAAGGAATTGTTAGCTGTTGTGTTTGCTTTGGATAAGTTTCGCACCTACCTGGTAGGATCTAAGGTGATCGTCCATACAGATCACTCCGCTCTTAAATATTTGATGTAGAAAAAGGATACTAAGCCGAGATTGTTGAGATGGATTATTCTGCTACAAGAATTCGACATCGAAGTCAGGGACAAGAAAGGGGTTGAGAATGGTGTTGCTGATCATCTCTCGAGGATTCGAATTGACGATGGTGTTCTTATTCATGATTTCTACCTGAGGAGACCATCAACTTGGTTGAAACCGGATTTCAGCAAGATCTACAGGCCTTCTTGCGACATAATCTGCAGAACACTTACGGATTGGTCTTAGTGTCGACCGACACCAACAGGGTGTCGATCGACACCACATACGTAGAAGTGGACGGTTGTCGATCAAGCTATGGTACACTCGACACAGGCAATCGACACATGGACTTGGTGTCGATCGACACCACTATCAGTGTCGCTCGACACCCTTCGATTGGTGCTCCAGAGTTGGGATGTGAAGACTATACAGCTTCTGTAGCTGTTTCACCTCGTCCATGGTATGCTGATATTGCCAACTACCTTGCTGCAGAGGACGAGCCGGACAACTTCACAGGGTATGCTAAGAAGAAGTTCTTGCGCGAACTCAGGCGATTCTACTGGGATGAGTCGTACCTGTATAAGCACTGTTCTGATGGGGTTTGCAAAAGATGCATTGCGGAATCTGAGGTCTCAGATGTGTTGTTTCACTGTCATGGGTCTGAATACGCAGGACACTTTGCTACCTCCAAGACAGTGTCCAAGGTTCTTCAAGCAGGGTTTTGGTGGCCTACAATGTTCAAGGATGTTCATGCATTCATCTCCACATGTGATGTCAGTCAGCGCAGAGGAAAGATCAGCAAACGACATGAGATGCCACAAAACTTCATCCTCGAGGTTGAAGTCTTTGATTGCTGGGGCATAGATTTCATGGGACCTTTTCCCTCTTCTTTCGGGAACAAGTACATTCTGGTCGCTGTGGATTACATTTCAAAGTGGGTGGAGGCAATTGCTAGTCCCAAGAATGATTCTGCGGTGGTTCTTAAGCTGTTTAAGACCATTATCTTTCCTCACTTTGGAGTTCTTCGAATTGTGATCAGTGATGGTGGTTCACACTTCATCAACAGGGTCTTTGAAAAGATGCTGAAGAAGCACGGGGTACAACTCTCGCTTAACTTTATTTCCTGGAAAATTGCGTTCTCGTTGGTCAGGTCCTTTCACCATCAAGGAGGTTCGACCATATGGTGCTGTTGTCCTCATGAACTCTGACGACAAAGAGTTTACTGTGAATGGACAAAGGGTGAAACATTACTGGGCGAATGCCGCCATCCCTGACAGACACATTATCCGTTTGGACGATGCACCCTCTGCTTAATGAGGACAACAGCACCAACTGCCAAGTCAAGCTAATGACTTAAAACAAGCGTTGAGTGGGAGGCAACCCATTGTGGTAACTCTGTATCATATTTCTGTTGGTTTTATTTTATTTCATTCAGTTTTTGTTTATTTCAATTGAGTCTTGTCGAACCATGGTCTCAGTGTCGACCCACACCCTCACTTGGTGTCGATCGACACCGATGGATTAACTCATTGACGACTCGTGGTGTTGGTGTTGATCGACACCATAAGTGAATATACCCAGTGTCGAGCGTCATAAACCCAAGAACTCGATTTCATAATCTTCAACTATCTCTAACTCTTGCGATTTTTGGGCGATTTGGGCGATTCTAGGTACCATTTTGATCAGAATCTCACGGGCAATCTGATTCTTCTCTCCATTCTCTTGATCTGTGACTATGGAAATGCGTAGGAAGCAAAACAGAAGCGACGGCGAAGCTTTTTCTTCTCGCCCACCGCGAGCTACCACCACCGCCGCCGGTTCGCACTCACCACCGCAACCTTCATCTTCACAGGTAGCACCTCAATCTCTTCCTCCATGGCCTAGGTTAGAGGGTAGGCGAATCAATTTTCAGAGAGTTTGGGAGAAATCCCCAAAAGAGGAGGTTGAGAGTGATGCATGTGTGTACAAAGAGATTTCAGAAGATTGGGATGATTATGATTCTCTGTTTTACAATGCTTGGTTGGGTGTTGAGATTAGACCAACTAGGGTTGCAGATATGGTCGCTCTGAGGAGGATGGGTATTCGAGAGGATGTTCTGAGATTGCTGAAGAAGATAGGCTTGGGCACAATAGCGACCAAACATTACGACCTGTTCCCCGATTTGGTGCGCTAATTCTTTGCTACTTTTCGTGTCTACTATACGAACGAGGTTGTGAAGAACGCTCAGGAAGGTATGCTTACCTTTTTGATCCGTGGGATGCGTTACAGGTTGTCTCTGCGCGATCTCTGTGGCATATATGGGTTCAGCAGAGACCCAACAGGGGTGGCTCTTCCCACCATCTTCTACGATGCACAGGCCTTCTGAGCCTACTTTGGGAATGGGTGCTATGACTCGAAGACGTCTACCCAGTCTGACGTCCGCCATCCTGTCCTGAGGTACGTTATTCGTCTCTTTGGGAACACATTTTTGTGTAAGATGGAGCCTGGGAAGATGAGATTGTCTGAGTTGGTTCTTCTGTACTATATTGTTGGTGATTTGTGTGTTGATGGTTTTGAGTGGCCTGAGTTAGATGATGATATTAACCTCGGCGCTGTGTTTGCCCACCATTTAGTCTCGTTGAAGACTAAGCCTTTTTCGGGTCGTGGGACCAAGGTCGAGAGTGTAGGTAGTCTTTTGACACCTATTTTTAGGCACTGTGGGATTGCTACAAAGAGTTGCAGCATTGTTACCAGGCACTCGCTCATGGACGAGGAGTACCTGAAGAGTGCTTGTTGGATTAAGCCTGAGTGGCTTTGGTGCTTCACTGATTCTCGAGGCACACATCTGATTCAGCTGCCACAGAGAGATATCACGGCCATTACAGATGATCCTCTGTGCCTTGACTTCCAGCCTGACTCACGCCTCCTGACTGCAGCTCCACCATCTCGAGTCCGTCGAGGCAGCTCTTCACGATCAGCTCCATCTACTGCAGAGGATGCTCCTGTTCATGACCTTGCTGGGGGTCCATCCATTGATCCATATGGAGACCGCAGATTTTCAGCGTTATGTAGCTGACAGCTTTCAGAGCATATGGCAGGCGATCTCCAGGTTGTCTCGCTGTGGCTGTGTGCATCCCTCGACCAGATCTGCTCCTTCTCGCCGTGCACCCACCCCTTCTGATGATGAGGCTACAGATGAGGATTAGTCTTTCGATTTGTCATGGTTCTTTTTCTTTTCTCTTATTTTTACTTTTCTCTTGAGTCATTTGTTATTATTTGAGTCCGTTTGTCAGCTACTATTTGGATTATGTATGGATTTATGATGTTCTATGTCATTGCTTTTGATCTGTGTGTGCGTGTTTACAGTGCTCTTTGGATTTAGATCGACAATTCAATGTTTCTTGCTAGAAATTGTTTTTGCAAACAGGCATGGTGTCGATCGACACTCTCTCTTAGTGTCGCTTGACACCGACTTCCATTCACAACACCAGACGATATGCACTTGGTGTCGATCGACACCAACGTTGGGTGTCGTTCGACACCAGGCACAGGTTACTCCATGACTCTCATAGCTCCATCTTGTTCCATTTGGTTTCTCTTTCTTTTACCAAACCTTAATTTGGTATCACTGGGGACAGTGAATCTCAAGTCTGGGGGAGGTAGTCGCTGACATTGTGTTTGTTTTTGTCATACCTATTTGTTTTTATTGAGTCAAATTTTGTTTGTTTTATTGAGTCAAAACTGGTCAGGAAATTACGATCTTTCTTTTTACTCTATGTGCTTGAGTGATTAATGATGCAGATTTAGTTCAGATGCGACTAATGAAAAATCCAAAAGCTGATCAGTAAACCAGAGAGACCCATGTTTTGCTACAGTTTCCACACAAGCAGGAGCTAATTTCTGAGCTCTTCCTTTTACCTCATCAATGCAACTGGTGTTTTTAGGGCTTGACTTTTCATTCTATCCTGACAAACAAAAGCCCAATTTAAAAAGTGACGGTACTCCTCTCCCTTGTTTAATAAAAGAGTGTGTTTATTCACAGAAAAGATGATATGATTTTCTTTAAAGTAAAGGGATAGGAAAATTTCCAACTACCCCATTATTTTACTTCAAAAGGAATGATCACACAAAAGTTAGAAGCGAGGTTAGGAAAATTTCCTATGATACCATTATTCGCCTACACTTTTGAGAATAAAAAAAAAAAAGAGAGAAACAACACAGAAGATGTTGAGAAAGAAACAAGTCTGGGGGAGAGAAAGAGTACCAAGAAGTGGTGGAAATAGGCTGGTTTGTTATGGTATTGAACAGGAACGAGTCTAAAAGGTTCTTGGCACTGATTTCATTGATGAGACCCAGCGATGAAGGCTAATGGAAATTATTGTGGAATTGTGGGGTGAATCTGGGGTACAGAAAAGCTTATGGAGAAGTACATGGAGGTTGGATTTGAATTGGTCTGCTAAGCATATGGATTTGGTTTGAATGCTCAATGCATTGGTTTAAAAGAAAGGGAGTTTTCGCGACTTTCAAACTTTTTTCACAGGTTAAGTTTCTGTTTTGCTTGAGGGCAAGCAAAGGCTAAGTCTGGGGGAGTTGATATATCATGGTTTTTACGGTTTTTAACCATGATATTAGTCCTATTTTTAGAGTCTTTTTGGTGTTTTTGTGTCTCTACCGAGTCATTGTAGGTTCAGGTACGTTTTGGACTCATTGGATGCATATTGGGATGATTGGAAGCATTTGGCATTTTGTAGCTGAGAGGAGCAAGTTGGAGATCACAATGGATGTTGGTGTCGATCGACACTGCCTCCTAGTGTCGCTCGACACCGGTCGCCACTACTTGTTGCACACAAGTTTCCAAGGAACTTTTGAAGAATTGCAGAATGACCCAGAAGTTTTCCCTAATTGCAAGACAAGTCCCTGACGTATTTTGGAGTATAAATAGTTGTTTTTAGAGTTTTAGAACATATCTTATCTTTATTTTTGGCAATTGGATTTTGAGAGCTTGTTGGGAGAAACAGATCAGAACTCATAGTAGAGATAATATTTCGAACTCCCTTTTATTTATATTCTTATGCAATTTATTCAGATTATGATTTGTATTACATTGATTATGTCTGAGTAATCCACTTGTTAGATTTAGGGTTTTTCTAGGGATAAGATGAATTATTAAACTGGATTGTTCTGTTAGGGTTATCATATGGTTCTTCATCTAGGTTGAAATTAATGCTAGTTCTAGACTGATCACCTGGAATTTAGATCATAGGAAAATTAGTAGACACAAAAGTGTTATTGATTTCATGAATTAAACTTTGATGAGCAAAATACTTATCTGCAAAGACATTTGATTTAGGGATTTTGTGAACATATCGAACTTGGATTTAATGCATGTTTTGATTGCTGAATTTGCAAAGAAATTTGGGATTCATTGTTATAGACATAGATAATCTCCGCAACGAAAGTTGATTGGTTTGAATTTTATGTTTTGAGTTCAAGAACGGATCTTAATCAACCCTGCAATGCATATCTGTTTAACAATTCTGAATTCCTGAAGAATTTCCCTAAGTCTAGTTTTTTTCCATATCTGAAAACTATAACATTTACTTTTGCTTGCCTGTTTTACATTTCATTATTCACTATTTAGCTAAAACCCAAACTTCTAATCTATTGAGTGAACATCAGTCTCTATGGATTCGATCCCTAAGTACTGCACTGATCTCTTAATTTGAGAGAGTAGTTCTAGGGATAATTTGAGCATATCACTGTGGACAGGAAGGAAACCTAGTTTAAGATACCTACGTGTCTAGGGTTGTCCAGCAGAAGTAAAGCCATATAACCCACATGAAAAGAAACTTGATTCTAGGACTGTCAGTGGATTTTCCATTGGCTATCCTGAAAAATCAAAGGGATATACTTTTTACAGTCCTAACCATAGTACGAGAATAGTTGAAACGGCGAATGCTAGGTTCATTAAAAATGGTCTAACTAGTGGGAGTGGTGAACAAAGAAAGGTGGACATTCAAGAAGTTCAGGTTGAAGTTTCTCCACCTGTTGTTACACCTAAAATTGTTGTTCCTATTGTTTCAGTACAGTTAAATGACACAATAGAACAACATAATGATGTGCCAATCCCACTAGATAAAGGGGATATTAATGAACCTGTCACTATCAAGAAGAGAATGTTGTACCACAAGAACCATTAAGGCGATCTGGAAGGGAAAAAAGATCTGCCATTTCAAATGACTATGTGGTTTACGCTATTAAAAGTGAATGTGACTTAAGCATTGATGAAGATCCGAACACATACCGAAAAACCATGGAAAGTGACCATTTTGAAAAATGGTCAATTGCTAAGAAAGAAGAAATAAATTCTATGAGTGATAACAATGTTTGGGACTTAGTAAAGTTGCCTAACGGTTTCAAGATCATTGGTTCTAAGTGGGTCTTTAAGACTAAACGCGACTCGAAAGGTAACATTGAAAGATACAAGGCTCGCCTTGTTGCTAAAGGTTTCACCCAAAAGGATGGCATTGATTATAAAGAGTTCTTCTCTCTAGTTTCAAAGAAGGATTCTCTAAGAATTGTTTTGGGTTTGGTGGCTCATTATTATCTGGTGTTTCACCAAATGGATGTGACAACCACCTTTCTGAATGAAGAAATTGAGGAGGAAATGTATATGGATCAACCTGAAGGATTTGTGGCCACAGAAAATGAACATATGGTGTGTAAGCTGAAAAAGTCAATATATGGACTAAAACAAGCTTCCAGACAATGGTATTTGAAGTGTAATGATATCATTACGTCATATGGTTTTGTAGAAGTCATCGTTGATCGATGCATCTACATAAAAGTTAGTGGAAGCAAGTTTGTGATTTTAGTCTTATAAATTGATGATATTTTGCTTGCTGCTAATGATATGGGCATGCTACATGATATAAAGGAATATCTGTCTAAGAACTTTGAAATGAAAGATATGGGTGAGGCATCTTATGTGATCGGAATAGAAATTATTCGAGATAGATAACGAAGATTGTTAAGTTTGTCTCAAAAAGGATATATCAGTAAGATCTTAGAGAGATATAGGATGGATGAATGTTCTGCTGGAAAAACTCCAATTTAGAAAGGGGACAAGTTCAGTAAAATGCAATGTCCAAGAAATGAATTGGAGCGTAAGAAAATGAGAAGAATTCTTTATGCATCAGTGGTTGGGAGTTTGAACTATGTTCAAATATGTACTCGACCAGATATCAGCTTTGCTGTTGCTATGTTGGATTGATATCAAAGTAATCCCGGAATGGACCACTGGAAAACTGCAAAGAGGGTTCTCAGATACTTGCAAGGCACCAAAGAGCTCATGCTTACATACAGGAGAGCCGATAACCTCAAGGTTATTGGATATTCAGATTCAAACTATGTCGGATGCGTCAATAGTAGAAAATCGACGTTTGGTTATTTGTTCCTATTAGCCGAATGAGCAATATCATGGAAAAGTGGGAAGCAGTCTATCATTGCTACTTCCACTATGGAGATCGAATTCGTGGCATGCTTTGAAGCCACAATTCACGCATTGTGGTTGCGAAACTTTATCTCAGGGCTTCGGATTGTCGACACCATAGAAAAGCCTCTGAAAACTTATTGTGATAATTCTGCAGTTGTCTTCTTCTCTAAGAATGAAAAGTACTCAAAGGGTGCTAAACACATGGAGTTAAAGTACTTATCTGTCAAATAAGAAGTGCAGAAACGTAAAGTGTCCATTGAGCATATAAAGACGGATATGATGGTAGCATATCCATTCACTAAAGGATTGCCACCCAAGGCGTTCATTAGCCATGTAGAGCGTATGAGTATTATAGATAAAACCTTGCTGTTTTGATTATGGATTGCTCATTAAGTTTGTGACACTATGAATTCACTTAAGGTTATGTTTCTGTTTTTAATAAATATGTTATCAATAAAACATGTGTATATACTTATGGTTCATAGATAACATATGTATTTGAGAATTAAAGTTCTTCTCAATGTAAAGATAATATAGAGTTGGAATTGGCTTGTGATACATAGAAGGAATCATGTCGTTCAATGATCGACACAAATGTCAAGTGGGATAATGTAAGAATATTTATATTCTTATATGACATGTGTGTCTTTTGGTTTAATTATTAAAGATCAAGTTCATATTAAAGTTATGATTCTAATATAAAAGACAATACCGTGATGGATCGGTTTTGGTTAAAGATATTAGAATTTGAGTGTATTGATAACTTTTTTCCCTTATCTCATTATATATTGTATAAATATATCTCTAATGTTATATGTATTCATTAGTAGTTAATATATAATTAATTAACTATATATATATATATAACATTAACTAGCCGTTATTAAAAAAAGGGTGGTTACGTGAGTAATTGTGATGGTTCATGACAATTATAAAAAAGGTAAGTAACCACATGTTTTTTTTAGAAAAAAACAAGAGAAAGGAAAAGAAACGTGACTGTAACTAAAAGAGAAAGGAGGATTTGATTTCTTCTCCATCGAAAGGAATTGTAAGGATTAAGAGGTCAAGGGTAGGGCTGGACAAAATAAGCGGAACCAAAAAACAGAACCGAATCGACTCAAAAAATAGAACTGAAATCGAACCGAAACCAAAAAATATCTGAACGGAGTCTAAATTTATATATCCGAAAAGCCGAAACCGAACCGAACCGAAAATCCAGTGGATATCCGAAATATAATTATATCTCCATAATATTAATTATATTTAGACTTATATAACCTAATTACATAAAATTATAATTATAAACTCGAAAATATTAGTTAATTTTAGACCAAAATAAACACAATACTTAAAATAACCAAAATATCCTAAAGTTTTTAGTTATATTTTTCAAAATTTAACCAAATTTTTTTTAATTTAACAAAAATTTTTTTCAAAATATTCGAAACCGAACCGAAAATAACCGAAACCGAACCGTAATATGAAATTACCCGAATGGGTACTAAATTCTTCTAACCGAATTAACCAAAAACCGAAAAAACTGACCCGAATCAAACCGAAAAACCGAACGCCCAGAGTTAGTCAAGGGAGGAAAAGATCAATTGGTGAATTGATTCCATTACAAACCTACTTAAATAATGGATCAAGGTTAGTTTTTCTTTTTCCTATATAAAAAAGTATTTTTGGTTGGGTTAAATCAAATCTAGATGATTTTTTGGGATAGATTTCATAAACTGAAATCATAAAAGTTAGATTAATAGAAGATTTTATTATAATCAGTGTAACAATAATGTGTGATTTACTACTTAAAGCCACTATCTTGACAATAAACGAGAGTATGATAATAATCGTGGTCGATTAAGAGAAATAAAGCTATAGAAATCAAAGTCAATCAAATCAATACGCATTTTGCGAAAATTATATAAATTATTGTAATTACGAATAAATATAAAAACTTAGATGCAAGGCATCAATCAGAGTGTTAGTAAAAGACTAGATCGACTCAAGATCTTCAACCAAATTGATAGAAAAAGACTCTGACACTTGTTCACACCTAAATCAATTAAAAAATACACTCAAGATATAGAATAACAGCATATTATAATCGATGAACATTCAATAGTAATATTTAATTTTTTTTTTTTGCCCTTTTAGAACTTCTTTTACTTGTTCATCCATGGGATTACCAGTAGAATAATGCGCTATATATATGTGTGATTTTAATTGTTTTATGTTATTTAGAGTTTTTTATTCATGTTTAGAAGAATATGAATTAGTAATTATAACAATTAAATTTATCAAGTGGGTTTTAATTTTGTGGGGTAGATACGATCTATCCAAATGAGTGAGGACTCGTATTCCCCTAGTTCGAGTGCTATTTAGGAGGAGGTTTCGTCCTTAGTATTAACAACGATTGTTTCTCTCTAGTTCTTGAATATAAAAAATCAACTTAAAAACAAACTATTAACTTAATATTATTATTTTTCCAATGATGTGATTATTTTGGCGATTGTTTCAAGATTTTAATAATTGTCCTATTGAAATTTTAAAATGTGGAGCGTACATAATATATGAATTTATTGGCAGTGGAATCTTGGAAAAGCCATTCTCCTTATCCTGAAAGAGTCAACGCAGAATATGAGAGACATGGAGAACAATACTCACAAGGAAGCTTCAACCATCAACGTTTCATCCCTTACTTGTATAGATCTCGCCAACTCCAATCTTCATCAATCAGCTGCTTCGCTTAAGCAGGCTTGTCTCTTCTTCTTTCTTTTGGCTCAATGTCAATGATGATTACGGTGCCTTTATTACTTATGTGACTCGTTGTGGGTTATTCTTGTTCCAGGCATGTCTAGATTGTGGATTTTTTTATGTCACAAATCATGGTATAAGTGAGGAGTTGAGGGACAAGGCTTTCGACCAGAGCAAGAAGTTCTTTGATCTTCCTTTAGAGGAGAAGGTGAAAGTCTTGAGAAACGAAAAGCATCAAGGCTATTCACCCGTCCTTAGTCAAATCTCTGAGAACCAAATCCACGGTTCGTGTGACAAGCTTTCACATGGTTGATCAAAAAGCTTTCACTTGCTTGATCAAATATTTGTTGTTAATTGTTCTCATTCTTGTTGTAATCTCATGGATTCTAGGGGATTACAAAGAAAGTTTTTTCATTGGAATCGAAGGCTCCAAAGATGATCCGCATTGGGATACACCAATCTGTCGCCCCAACATATGGCCTAACCCTGGTTAGTGAACACTTTTTGTAAAGTTAAATGTTTTTTGTTTTCTTTGAATAAACTTTGATGTTTCTGGCAGATTTTTTGCCGGGATGGCGGGCGACTATGGAGAAATATCATCAAGAAGCATTGTAAGTCTTTGTTTTCGTCTTCTAAAGCTAAGTAGTTGTTTTGTGTGTGCTTCCTTACGTAAATAGCAAACAACTTTGAGGCCAGATTAAGTTTGACTCTAATACAGCCGTAATGAATATATGGATATTATTTGAAAATCAGTGGACAATAAAGTTTTTCAAACCGTATACTTATGATGGGCCTTTATGCATTGTCAGGAGCGTTTGTAAGGCTATTGCTAGATTATTGGCATTGGCGCTCAACGTGGATGCAAATTACTTTGATAAACCGGAAATGCTAGGAAATCCCCTCGCATTTATGCGCTTGATTCACTATGAAGGTGATGTATTTTCTTTATCACATTAAGCTTTATGTCAATGCTATACTCATGCCAAGTAATTGTCTTCCTTCTTCTATTACCTTTTTTAGGGATATCTGATCCCTCCAAAGGAATATATGGATGCGGGCCACATTCTGATTTCGGAATGATGACTCTCTTAGCAACCGATTGTGTAATGGGGCTCCAGGTATTACACGATTTTAACTAGTCATATAATTAACTTGTTATGTGACCAGGTTTGGCTATAGAAATTGCTAATGTCTTATGGCAGATATGCAAGGATAAAGACGTGCAGCCTAGAAAGTGGGAATATGTACCATCGATTAAAGGGTATAAAATGAGGATTTTTGTTTTTTGGGGTCCATACTCCGTTTTAAACGCTACACTAACTCCCATAACAAATTTTGTTTTTATATGGTTTGTTTTCCTCTACAGCGCATATATCGTGAATATTGGTGACTTGCTGGAGCGTTGGAGCAACGGCATTTTTAAGTAAATACTTGTTGTTTGAGCTAACTCTCCCTAATATGTCTCTTTTTGTCCTCTGAATTATGATTTTTGCAAGTAAAGTTTTCTAGCTGACATTTTTCTCACATGTTTTTTTCTTAACACACAGATCCACATTGCATCGAGTACTTGGGAATGGTCAGGACCGATATTCCGTAAGTCTCTTGGCCATCCGCGTCTATGTTTACATATGTTTCAACATGAACACTTTTCGGTGTAGTTATTGTGGAAGAGCTTTTAACCATATGCTCAATGTCGTCATTATAATTTCTCAACAGACACTCTACGGTTTTGTTAAACGTGTTTAGAAATGAGTTCGACATATAATATAACACTGGAAATATATTTGATGTGTTCTCACCGCAGATTGCATTCTTCGTGCAACCGAGTCATGACTGTGTAGTAGAATGCCTTCCTACCTGCCAGTCTGAAAACAACCCTCCCAAGTAAGGCTTAACTTCTTTACCTTGTTACATTGACACATTGAGACATGTAACAATGTCTTAACGACGCTAATAATCTGCGTATAGATATCCAGCTATCAAATGTTCAACGTACCTAACCCAACGTTACCAGGAATCAAAAGTGGATTTGAGAATCTACGAGAAGTGAAAAGTCTTTGGTTTTCTAGCTGGGCTCGTTGTTAAAAGGCTTGTATTTAGCTTGCTCACCAAGCTTTATACCTGTTTAGTGGGGACATATTGGATTAGTAAAAATCATCTATTAAGAGATTTGAAAGAGAAAATTTCAATTTCTGAAATTAGGACTGTGACTTATTCCAATTTACTAACACTAACGATAGAAAGTGTAATATATGGTCAGAAAGGGCGTTATCGTCATTTTCATTAAGAACGATTACTTGTCTCTTTGATTTTAAGACTCTTGTTGGAGAAAACGCAAGCTAGACTCATCATACCTTTATATTCCCTCCTTGGTCGGCACTTATTGTTTAACATATCAACGAGCTTCTCTTTAGCCCCTTCAGTTCTCGGGCGAAGGGAAGTTTACACGACGATATAGCATATCTTATGGGAAAAGAACAATGGATCACGCTATCAATTCTCGTCCACCCCATATATTACTTTTAAGGAATCAACCGTTTAACACGATATTGAATGTCCCACATTGGTTCCTTATTAGTCTGGGACGATGAAACCGGAAAACCTCCCGCCTTTCTCATGTCAGTTATGGGCTTGAGGACAAGCGATCTCAACCCACCCAACTTGTTTCCTTGTTTTTAATTGTTGTTGGCATGGAAAAATCATCTGCCAAAGCTGCAAACCCTCTCATTTGATATGATAATACACACATTCAGGGGAAAAAACATAAAAAGCCCATGGAAATAGGCTGGAAATTTAATATCCCAATCTACACCAAATTAGTCGAAACTCTTTTAGTTATCCTCATAATGTCCATTTCATACATGAAAACATAAAACTATGAAGTTTGAATTCAGCCTGAAAGATAAAAAGACCAAAATGCAAAGATCTCAACAAAACGTTTTTCTACATAAATGCCACTGGTTTGACTTCCATGAATTTTCAATTTTCAATTTTCTTTCAACAAAACGTTTTTCTATTATTTATTTTTATAAAAATATCTCATGCTTGAAAAGAGAAGGCTCAGTGATATATGACAGACATATCCTAATCTACTTATTGCCAACCTGATGAATTGAAACTTAACATAGTTTCTTCGGTAATTTATAAATGAACTAATTAAGACCTTAGATAAAAAAAAAAATCATATTAGAAAGAAGGAAACAACTGAAAACAATCATTTTATAGTTATAGCCATATTCTATATCATATAAAATAACGGAACCAGTTAACCAAACACGTTTGTTAATAGATCGGAAACTTACGTCTTCAATAGTACAAATTGCATACGGATATTCAGTTCGGTATCGGTTCGGTACTTTAGGTTTTTGATCTTTCGGATCTTGAATTTAGTATCCATTCGGCTTTTTTAGAATTTCGGTTCAGTTTTGGTTCGGTTCTTCTTGGTTTCGGTTTCGGTTTGGTTCAGTTCTTTGAAATGAGAACCGATCTAGAACCGAATTATTTTTGGGAATTTTCGAATATTTTTAGGTTTTCTGGGTATTGTCGGGTATTTACGGATCTTTTCGGATAATTTAGGTTCGGTTATATGATATTTCTTGGTATTTTGGATATTTTCTAGCTTTTTGGTTCGGTTATTCGGATATTTTTGGTTTTTTGGATAATTTTTAGTTATTCGGTCTAAAAATAACTAATATTTTTATGTATATAATTGTATTTCAGATATTTTGGATATCCGTTGACAAAAAAAAAATATATTTTGGATATCCATTCAGTTCTTGGTTCGGTACCATTTTCGTTTCGGTTTGGTACTGGTTTGGGTTCGGTTTTTTCAGTTCTTAAGTTTAGTATCCATTCGGTTAATACGCCAATTTTTGTTCGATTTTGATTCTTCTCGATTAGGTTTGGCTTAGATTCGGTACATATCATCGGCGTTTGGAGTGCTTTCTATTTTCATGTATGTACGAACATATTGCTTAATACAACAGAAAATACTTTTATCGTAAATCAGTTCTCACTACGACTTAACGTTTTACTAATTCACCTACACGGACATGTCAAATGTATTTACTCTGTAAATGAGGTCACGGCCGTTTCAAAATTGTATAGCCACACTTAGAAAACTTTTTTTTGAACCAATTGATAAATATAAATGTTAGATGCCAGACAGCAATCAGAGTATTAGAAAAAGACTAGATCGATCGAGTCAAGATCTACAAATAAATTAATAGAGAAAAGACTCAAGATATAGAGTAATAAAGAAACATTTAAGATTTAGAATCACACCAGATTATTATAAAGAGTATTTTAGTGAAGTAAACAGTTTTAAAGGTATAATTATAAGATAGGTGATTTTTGGAATAAATAATTTGAGAAATTGGTAGTTTTACAGTAATGAAAAAATAAAAAAAATAGAAAATGACATATTCGGTTGATAAAAATCAATAAGTAAAATATAAAAGGTTAAAATTAATTAACTTTTAATAAAATAGTTGGTTTATTTAATTTATTTCTGCTAGGAAATGGTAACATATTCAGTTGATAAACATATAAATAAAAAGATAATAGTATTTGGTTGATCATACTCCACAAAAACTATCCACCGTACATCGCAAAACAAATACTTTTCAGTTTTTACGAAAACAATTTATCGTCCACCGTACATTATATATTGTTCACGAAACTCGTAAACCAAATATATCATGTCCCATATATATTATTTTCTGATGATTTTGAAACAGTTTTGGAATTCTAGGAAACTCTTGCAGACTTTCAAAGATTGAATATTTGGAATTCTAGGAAACTCTTGCAGGCTTTCAAAGATTGAATACATCAAAAGCATTCAACTCATCAGAAAAACAAAGCTTTCCCACCTTTGGATCAATCTCAAATTTTGAAGAAGATAGTTTTTTAGATGAGAACATATTGTAAATCTATTACTACAAAATTTTAGAGAGAAAATTTTGTCCATTTCTTCTCTTTTTCACTTGTGTTATCATTATTTAGTTATTTAGCCAAAAAAATATTTTTAAGAATTTATAGAATATATTTTGCCAAAAATATATATTTAAGAACTTATAGAATATATTTGGCCAAAAGTATATTTTTAAGAACTTATAGAATTTATTAACATGTACGCTAAAAAAGCTTCTACACCTATCCACATGCTTTTTTTTTTTTGTCGTCTATTACATATCACTAGAAATATTTGATTCAATCCTATTATGATGATATTCAACTACCTGTGCAGCATATGCGATTATGATGAACAGCTCCCACGAACAATGAATCTACAGTGTAACTCTCCCCGCAACACTCGAATCTATAACGGATGGTTCTGCATGTATGATATCCACACGATGGACATGCTCTGTTCACAACACACGAGACCACGACGAACGGCTCTGCTTGCGGCATTCTGGATCTTCCGATAAGTTTTGCACTATTAATCTGCAGGAAACTGTGTTCACTGGGAATCGAACCCTAGACCTGGTATAGAAATATTAATAAACTTTTGCTCAACGACTGGACCAATGGAACTTCCACAACCCACATGATTAAAACCTTAAATTTCTTTGCGATTTATATTTTAAAATATGTAGCCTCTCAAGCATATATATATATATATATATATATGGCACCGTGAGAAGCAAACATATGAACAAGCCATTCTTCTTCTTATAGTCAAAAAGTCAACACAAAGTGAAAGAGATGGAGAATAAAACTCAGGAGGAAGATTCGACCATTCAAGTTTCATCCATTCATTGCATCGATCTTGCCAACTCTGATATTCATCAGTCAGCTCTTTTACTCAAACAGGTACGTCTATCTCCGTTACTTTCCAAAAAATACTTACAAGCTTTTTCGTCAAGTCAAAGGTCTAAACCATATATGAGTTAAATCTCTAACTTTAAATTTCTTAAAAGAGTTATGAGGATCGTCAATGACGACAGAGATTAAAAAGATATTGTAAGCTCCTGTAGATCCATAAAACAAAAAGAAACATGATAAAACACCGAAATTTTTATATGAAGTCAGTTAGACTATAAATAACATTAAAAGTCTAGCGTGTATATTCCCGTCCGCTATGTGATCAAAGTGTGATTGTTTCAACTTCTTTCATAAAAAATGATTTCTTGGGCTCAATTCTTGATTCAGGCATGTCAAGATTGTGGATTTTTCTATGTCATAAATCACGGTATAAGTGAGGAGTTCATGGACGAGGCTTTTGAGCAAAGCAAGAAGTTTTTCGCTCTTTCTTTGGAGGAAAAGATGCAAGTTTTGAGAACTGAAAAGCATCGAGGCTATACACCCGTCCTTGATGAAATCCTAGATCCTGAGAATCAAGTTCATGGTTTGTGTGACCAGCTATTCACTTTCTTAATTAAAAAGTGTTGTTGATGGATCTCAATCTTGTTCTAACCTCTTGGGTTTTAGGGGATCACAAAGAGGGTTATTACATTGGGATGGATATTTCCGAAGATGATCCCCAATGGGATCAGCCTTTCAATGGCCCAAACCTTTGGCCTAACCCTGGTTAGTTTTTGCAATGAAAAAACGAACGACTTCACTAGTTAAAGTTTTAGTATTTGTTTTACATTTTCCCTTATGTTTTTTTGAATAAACTTTGATGGTTTTGGTAGATGTCTTACCCGGATGGCGAGAGACCACTGAGAAATATCACCAAGAAGCATTGTAAGTCTCACGTTTTGTTACCCTTCTTCATGATCTGCTGTTTCTTTTCTCAGTTACATTTACAAATTAAACGCCGCCCGTGGGTCTAATGTGTACCATTCATCACGATTTTGTTTTCGTACTTTACTTCATTCGTACCATATAGAAATTAATTCTTCCAATGTCACCTTCATCGTGAAATTGGTCAAGACTAAAAAACATTTCCACGAACATTCACGAAAAACTTAAGTGGCAAGTGCACCACAAATTTTCAGAAATCAAGATATTATCATAATTAGGTACTAAGGCTACTTAGGTGATGAGGTTAAAGCTTCGTTTTGAAAATGAATCAAATAACTCTTAAGCAAGGATTTCAGAATTCTGACTCGACTAGTTTAGTTAAATCTCGATCGTCTTTTGTATTCTTCTCAATTGAAACAAAGATAACTATAAGGGAAAGTTATTACATTGAAGTTAAAAAAAAAAAAAATTAAAAAATAGCGCACGTATAGCAGAATATATGACCACACATCTCAAATTTAGAAATGTATAGCCAATTACACGAACTAAATGAATTACATGTTCACATGTACCAACTATATGGCGACATGTGCTCAACATCACGATCATCTTATTATGGTACACTGTTCGTCGGAATCTCGCGTTGACCAGTTTTAACCAGCGTTAGCCAACACAAAATATTCAAAAAAAATATTTGTATTTATTTTTAATATTAAAAAACAAAAATAATAAAATTGGTCTATTGAATCGTTTATTTTGTTGTATAATTATGGTGAAATGATCAGGAGGGTTTGTAAGTCTATCGCCAGAATATTGGCGTTGGCGCTAGACTTGGATGCAGATTACTTTGATACGCCTGAGATGCTTACAAAGCCTATTGCAACTTTACGCTTGCTTCACTATGAAGGTGAACTGTTTCATATGTTTCTTAACTTTATACAGTAAAATTTTTATAAATTAATATTCGATAAATTAATAATTACTATAAATTAATAAATTTTTCATGTCCGAGTCGGGTCAACGTAATATTTAACACAATTTAATAAGATAATAATTTTTTTTTTTTAACTCTATATAAATATATGTTCTCATCAATATCATAAATTAATAATTTTCTAAACTTATTAATATAATATATTATATGTAAGAAAATTTAGTGAAATATAACTCTAGTGTTGTTTGTTTCATCTATTAAATTTGCATTAATTCTTATTAGAATTTATTTATAATATTTTACTGTATCGAAAATTTTTGGTGTTATCTTCTAAACATGATAATTGCTTTTTACTTGTAATTGGTTCTGAAAAAATATTGATTACAATGAAAAATTTTATTTTTTATAGATTTTTTTAAAAAATTACGAAATTAGGCTCTCTACAAATTAATAATTATTAATGTATTAATAAATCAATACTTTAATAAATTAATAAAATATTTCAATTCCAACATTATTAATTTATAGAAGTTTTACTGTATGTGAAAGGCTAGACTCACTCATCTAATTTTGTTCTTTCTTTTTGTAACATCTAATTGTGTTCTTTCTTTTTGTAACATTTTAGGGAAGTCTGATCCATCGAAAGGAATATATGCATGTGGAGCACATACTGATTATGGAATGATGACTCTCTTAGCTACGGATGGTGTAATGGGACTTCAGGTATTGTCACATGACTTTAGAATCATAGATTTTAGCTAAAGGCGTGGAGATAAAAAAAAATACAGTACCTAAATTCTATTTTATTTATTGTTTTCTTCTTACACAAATACATTATTTTAAATAGAGGAGTTATTATCGAATATTTAATCATTAATAAAATAAATTGCAGAATATAAATGATCACAAAACATCAAATAAAAATAAATTTTTGCATAGAAACATAAAAAGCAACGAAAATATAAATAACTGGTAAAACATTTTATAGTAAAATAGAACCGACGGAGTATATAATTTTTGACGCAATCTAGTCAGATATGGAAAAACTGATAAATTTGATGGCAGATATGCAGGGATGAGAGCATGAAGCCTCAGAAATGGGAATATGTACCGTCAATTAAAGGGTATAATAGAAATTTTGCTTTTTCTATATCCATTTTGAATGTGATACTAACTCGCATAACAAATTTTTGCTTAGTTACATCTAATTGTTCAGGTCTAAGAACCTACTATACATGTTTTGTTTGTTTTCGTTTACAGAGCAATTATGGTGAATCTTGGTGATATGATGGAGCGTTGGAGCAATGGCTATTTCAAGTAATTCTTTTGTTTGTTTGAACTTACTTTTGCTAAGGCTTCACTTAATTATGTCTCTTTATATCAAATGCATTGTGATTTGCAAGTAGAGTAATTTAGCTGGCAATTTTTTCACATGCTTTTACCATACAGATCCATGTTGCATCGGGTTCTTGGAAATGGTCAAGAACGATTTTCCGTAAGTCTCTTATACTAATCAGTAATCCCACCTGTTTATATCATTATATTACATTGACATTGTATCTAATTTGTCTCTCATTGCAGATTGCATTCTTCGTGGAACCGAATCATGATTGTCTTGTCGAGTGTCTTCCTACCTGCAAGTCTGAAAGCAACCTTCCCAAGTAAGTCTTTAGCTTTGTTACATTGAGACCTTAGACCTGTAAAAGTGTCTTAAAGACGTTTATGGAATCTCGTTTGATGAATAGATATCCAGTGATCAAATGTTCAACGTACCTCAGCCAACGTTACAAGAAAACACATGCGGATTTGAGCATCTACGAAAAAAAGGCCTAAGTGAAGTTTACGGTCCACAACCTCCCCCCAACATATATGCGAGGTTACAGATTGTTTGGGGTTTCTAGTTGGGTTTATTGTCTTTTCTCCTTAAAACAATTTGTCTAATATTTGGCTTGGTCAGCCTCTTGGATTAATAAAGAACATCAATTGAGAAATAACAAAATGATGAATTTTACTTTATAAATGATCCAAAATATCCAGCAGTGTAGATAATAAATTCAAAATAACAAATCGGAGAAATTTAATATTGCGTTTTAGATAATTGGTCATATAGATTAGTTTTCTTGTCACTTGTTCAAAATTTCTCTATATCATCCTCACTATTTCATGTTATAACATTTTATTCGTCATATGTGCTATCAACGACATGGCGTCATGCAAAGGTCATGCACATGCACGTTGCCGAACCTCTATTATTTTCTTGTGTTCATGTTCTTTGTTTTTATACCTTCTCCCATGGGGATGGGTTTAGACAATATGCGTACACTACACAGTTATACCAACAACGATGAAGCATCAGCACGATCATCATCCTCTCTCTCTCTATGCTATGGCGATGTTGTGAGTGGCAAATGTTGGTGCGATATATGCGATGAAGATACAGATCCGAAGGAATGGTTCAACACTTGTGAATTGTGATGAGTGTAGTGGAGTCACTTTACATGTTAAATGTGTGCTTGGAGACTTCTCACGTCTCATGCCGGGACGAATGTCTATCTGACTTGACGCTCACATTTGAAGTGGTTCATTGCAAGCATATGACTCGGCCGTTTTGCTATACGTGTCACTCTCGGTGCAGGGCAACCTCTATTCTAAAAATCCATCATACCTAAGATATACATATTTGTTCTACGGTTTGCTTAAGAAAATTTTTAAAAAACGGATTGAGATTTTTGTTCTATTTTAGTGTTGTATTGAAACATTACGCATGGAATCTATCAACTCTACAAGCAGTTTACGCGTCTGTTCATGAAAGTTCGGAATCTGCATTATATTCAATCAATATCTCCTTAATGGTAATGCTATTAAGACAGTGAACAGAGATCTTGTATTGAAAACAAAAACCGCTCGTGGAAATGATTACAAACATAAAATGTTACAATGATACAAGTTGACGTGTATGTATGCATATTTGCTTTTCTCTCCTGTGGACCGGATTGCTCCGTCCACACAAAGATATCACCATAAAGTTAAAAATAGACGGAGAAGGAGGTCATTTTCCTCTTCTGCGACTACCGTGAAGCCTACCGCAAGGGAGGACCGAGTAGCAGAAAAAGAAAAAGTGAGAATAATAAACATACGTACGTGAAAGAGATGACCAGAGGACCAAAACAAAGAACAATCTTTTAAGTATCAGTAGCTTCTGTGGTGGATGCTGGTTCAGCAGCTTCTTCGGTTTGTGCCTGAGCCGTTTCTTTCTGCTGTTCAGCGAGACGGCTGATGCGTTCAAGCAACTGGGCTGCTTTTCTTTTCCCTCTATCTGTCCCATTTCCAGCTAAATCTATCAATGGACCCATAAGGCCGAGTTTCTGCGCTTCGACAAGATGTTGTGGGTCTCCAGAACAGAGGTGGACTAGAACCGCAGCTGCGTTCTCTCTGTTTCTTGGTGACCCAGTTCTGATAAACTCCACCAGACTTGGGACTGCATCAGAGGATCCTATGATCGCTTTCCCTTCGGGATGGCTAGAGAGAATCGCCAGAATCGCGAGAGCCTCATCGACCATTCCGCTTCCGGGCTCTGTCAAGAGTCTAGTCAACGTGGGAATCACTCCTGCACGTATGGCTTTTCCTTTGTTTCCTTGGTATATGCAGAGGTTGAATAGTGCAGTAGCAGCGTCTTTCTTGCCTCTTTGTGTACCTTCATTAAGCAGTACAACGAGCGGCGGAATTGCTCCTAAGCCACCAATAGTCACTTTGTTTTCATCAATCACTGATAGACTGAAAAGTGTAGCCGCCGCATTCTCTCTGGCTTCCATGCTTCCTTTCTTGAGCACTAGAACTATACCAGGAATTGCTCCAGCGGAAACAATGGCTCCTTTGTTATTCTCACATATGGACAGGTTTAAGAGAGCTGTTACCGAATGTTCTTGAATACGAGAATCAGGAGTTGAGAGGAGGCCTACGAGAAGAGGTATGGCTCCAGCTTCGGCTATGGCCACACGGTTGTCTGCATTTCGTTTTGCAAGGAGGCGGATTTCTCCAGCTGCAGATCGTTGGTCCTCAGGGTTTCCGTAAGCGAGTCTCCACATAAGATCTTCGATCTTGTTTGCTTCTGCTGGTGACGAGAAGGACGATACTTTTCTGGGTCTTAAACTGCTCGGAGGCTTTGGAGGCTCGATATCGTTGGCCTCGCACCACTGAGCTATGAGACTACGGAGAACATAGTTTGGTGTGAGGGTTGTGCTTGTTAGCGCCTGCTGTGTTTTTGGACATGTCGAGTGTCCACCTTCTATCCACTTCTCAATACAGGTGCGTTCGTAGGTCTATGCATAGAGGAAAACATACTTCTATAATTAAATCTTAAGAGATCGCAGAAATAAATTTGAAGAAGCTGACGTTGAAGTGAATTTTACCTGCCCTGATGAAACAATAACTGGATCTCTCATCATTTCCAGCGATATTGGACAACGGAAATCATCAGGAATTACGGGTATCTTCTGACTCACTGCCGTAGAAGTTTGTCCATTGCTTCTTGAGTTAACCCCTACTTTCTGCTCCTCACCGTTGTCATCCTCCGTCTGCACAAGATCCTTAATCATCTTTAGTACCATTGCCATCTCCTCGATGTTTTCACCAGCGTCTCCACCACTTAAAGCAACCATTTCGTGCAGAGCCACTGATTCTTGAGCTAGGTCAGGAATCTCCATCAACTGTAACTTATTTGCAACCCGCTGCAGGGCAAGCTGATAAGCATCTACATCTGCATCACTACTTTTGTTGCACAGCGACTGAAGATCTTCATATAGTTCATCATCTGACGCATCTACTCTTCCTTTAGCTCGCCGAAACTGGCTGAGGACCAGCTCAACCTGCAACAACAAAAAACGCTATGAAATACGCATATATCCCATTTTTTTTAACCCACTGAAGTTCCTTTCCGTTACTCATTACAGTTTATTTAAATACACATCCAAACAGATCCTAAGATTTCCATATGTTAATAGGTTCCTGACTGACTTGAAAGATGTAGCCATTTATGTTAGACAAGCGAGACATATCTTGATCCAGCTTCAGTGTCTGAACTCGTCTATGTCCCATGTAAAGAAACTGAACTCATAATCAAACTAATATTCAAATTCTACATCAAATGTCTTTAGTGATCCAAACACTGGCCTCCCCCGCCTCGGGTTCAAGATTTTACCTGTTCTCTAACTTCATCCGATATATCGAGATCTTCATACGGAATCTGGCTCAAAGATTGTTCTAACTTAACAGACACTTCCATCAATTTACTTGTCACTTGGTCCCTCTCCATGACCTACAAACACAACAACAACGTCTCTCATGTCATTCTTCACAAATTCTCAACAACTTCCATAGATCAGATACACTCATCAATCAAATCACATCAACCACTGATAAAACTCACGTCACAAAGCACCTGAAACACCAAATCTAACATCTAATCAAATTCAAGAAGCATTGATTCCACTCAATACTACCATAGCAAAACAAAGCACGTGGTGGCTCATTCAATGAAAACACCAATTCGTCAAACTCTCCATTAACTAACCACTCAGATCTAATCAACTAAATGCCAAATAAATCGGAAAAAAAGGAAACCACACAGATGCATCCAAAAGACGCACCAGATAAATCTTGCTCCCTTCACTGCAAAATCTGAGGTAATCCTTCGCCGAACACATCGCTTCCTTCAAATTAACCAAAGTCCCCAACGTATCTTCGCTGATCGGCTCGTTGCTTTCTTTAATTTCCTCAAACATTGGAACAAGCAGCTTCAATCTCCTCGCTAAATTATAACAAAGCTTCTTCACCGTAATCCTGTAATCAGAAATCGCAGCAATCTCGTTAACTACATCGATTAAGCTCTGCGCAGCAGCAGCTTTCTCTTCCTCCATTGATTGATTCTTCTCCTCGTATTAACGTCCGATTTACGGATCCGATCTAGTCCGTACAGATTGTTGCAGCTTTTCTTCCGAAGAAGGTGGAGATCTTTCCCGTTTGAGACTCCAGTGGCGAGATTGAGCTTAGACGAAGAAGAGAACCATTTGCAGAAGTGGTGAAAGAGATTTCTGGGAAAGAGAGATTGTGAGAAGACGAGGACTTTTCCAAAACGGCGTTGTTTAGCTGACGGCTTTAGCTTATTTGCAAGTTGTGCGCTTTCTCTCTTGGCTTAATCTCTAAACCGGAGTGATGGTAAAAAATCTCTACCACGAAGCCTGATTGTTTTAGACCGGGACCGGTTAAGATTGTAATTGTTTTTTCCTTGACATTAATATATAAAGTATCTTTTAAAAGATTTTTATATGAATATATTACAATTTATCTTTTGAAAATTTGAACACTTTTCAGTTATTGTATTTTAAAAATCGGATTTTTTACACGGATATCTATCCGATTTGTGGTCATTTTCTTCTTTAGCATTTTTAAAGTTGTAAACATATATTTTTTTGGCTGTCATAAAAGAACAAAATTGTTAATACATTTATACTTTTGGATTTAGCAATAATGGGAGAATAAAAAACTGATACCTCTCTCTAATCATGCAAGAAAATGTTTAAAAACTAAAAGTAGTTTTAAAAATTGGACAACGAAATTATCCCAATATAGTTCTTCCTTTTGATCGCTGCACTCTACATGTTTCTTGTTATTAGGTAAGGTATTATTCTTATTAAGCTTTTTTAAAAAAAAAATATTCTCTTAAAGAGATCTATAAATTACCTCGAAAAAAAGGAATCATACTCTTGGTAGATAAGTGCAGCGATCAACATGACAACATGGATGAATGTTTGCTTTGATTGGGGGCTAAAAGTTAAATACCTTAGAAAAGTCAAAATCCAATCTCAAAATTCCCCCCTCTGTCTCCCAGGTCCCTAACCCCTATACCAAAAAGTCAATTTATTTTCTTGATTGAGATTGATTTACCATATTAATTTTATTAAAAATAAATATTTCTCTACTAAACAAAGATTTTATCATGTGGCCTTCATTGAAATCTTGAAGATTATCGATATGAGAATGGTGTCTCTTAAATTAAGAGGCTAAGCTGATTCTAAGTGAGAAAGAAGAAGAAATTCGCCTAATTGTTTAAAAATCAAAAGGTTTAAGTAAAAGGATGTAAAATTAGAACGATCAACAAAAACCATAGATTTATATGATTTCGATGGAATGTCGTTCACTTGTCATGGTAGAATTGGTTATCCAAAAATCAATCCTAACAAATTCTTATGTAGGTGTTAAGAGCAACTCCAACAATGACAACACCAAATTTAGTGTTAAATTTATATTTTGATGTTTTAGTGTTCTAATTTTTTTCTATCTCTAGCCACAAAATCAAATCTCACACTAAAATAAATATTTCTTATTATCATATTATTAAATTTTAAAAAAATTTTACTTTTTAATAGTTTGATAAAAACTATAAGATTATAATCGGTGGTGACCCAAAAAAAAAAGATTACAGTCGACAAACTAAAAATAGCTGAAAAAATTACATCGTATCAATTCTCATAATTAGTATATTCGGACCACAAGTGTTCAGTTAACGCATTTCGAAATTTAATATGAACTTCTCGATATTTGATATGCCTGTATCGAATTAAGAATTTTGATATGAACATCATCATCACTCGCTATCTTAACTTTTGCAGACAACAATTTACTTATATTATCAAATATAGTGTGACACTGTTTATAAAACTAAAAAAAAAATTACTGTCAGTTTTGCTGTCCCATTGGAGGAAAATTAACACGAAATATGATGTTTTATCGTCCCATTGAAGAGACTTTTATGTTTGTATATCTTTTTAATTTTTTTTTATTAATTTATTTATAATCTTCAATAAAAAAATTATGTAGTAAATTAGCACTAAAATTAGTTTTACATATTAAAAAGAAAAATAAATTATTTTCAACAATCACTGTTATTTAGTATTTTTTCACTAATTTCTTCGATTGTTTTGTAAGAAACTACTATAATAATCAAAACTAATAGAAGCAAAAACAATTTCACACACACACACACTAAGTTCATGACATTTAATTTCATGTGAAATAATTAAATCTCATGCACATGCTTAATTATTTTACTTCCACATATCCCCATCAGCATGATCACGTTTGTCAATTACCGCTATCATCATTACTCCCAGTCTTCCCCAACTTTTTTCAGCAATTTCCCCTACCTCACCCACTAAGTTCTTTTACTTTTCTAATTATAGTTTGGATAGCACGCTTTTACAGGGCACTTAAATATTAGAAGAAAGAATGAATTACAAGAAAGACAAGTTACTGAAGATAATACTTCATTAATCTATTATTATAAACTCTTTGTTTCTTAATTCCTTTTTGTTTTATTGATTGTCTAAAATTCAATAAATCTAAAGAAAATGTAATTTAATATTTTTCATATATACAATAAAACTTTTATAAATTAATAATGTTGAGACTAAAATATTTTAATAATTTATATATGTATTAATTTATCGATATAATATTAATTAATAGATAAATTTATCTAATTTTGTAATTTAAAAAATATATTTAAAAATAAGATCGTTTTAATCAATATTTCTCTAAAACTAATTACAAGTAAAAAAATTTATCATATATAAAATATAACAATAACAGTTTTTAATGCAGTAAAAATACTAAAAATAAATTTTAACAAAAACTAATGCAAATTTAAGAAAATAACAAACAAAACCATATTTCATTAACTTTTCTTACATATAATATATATATTTTTGATAAGTTTATATAATTATTAATTTATAGTATTTATGGGATTATATATTTATAAAAAAATTAAAAATATTATTTTATTATTTTATCGTATTGTGTTAAATATTATATTGGTCCAATTTGAAATAAAAAAAAAATTATTTTATAATGATTTATCAAATATTAATTTATATAAATTTTATTGTACATTAAATATATGGAAAAAAAACTAGTGGTGTTGCTTGCTCTGACTTTTTAGTGAAGGAATCACAAA
This sequence comes from Turritis glabra, assembly GCA_900406565.1. NCBI lineage: Eukaryota > Viridiplantae > Streptophyta > Magnoliopsida > Brassicales > Brassicaceae > Turritis > Turritis glabra. The sequence continues at coordinate 590,532 of OVBN01000220.1, forward strand.
ATTCAAAGCGATGGCCTTTTAATTTCTTTTCGAAGGCCCAAATGGGCTCATCACTCATGCTTGTTCGGTGAGCCGATTCTTCCGGTAAAACAGAGGCTAAAACCGTATCCTTCGGTCAGGCTGGTGGTCGCTTATAATTTCTCAAGCCAAAAATAGATGGACACATGTCGGAACAGGCTGAGATATTGGCCAAAGGAAGAAAACTAACGGCTCAGATCCGTTTATGGTCGAACGATATTAAGGGGCTAAGTTGTTTCCGTTTTCCAGAAATTTTTGAAAACCCATTTCAGTGCGGGGCGTTTCAGGATTCGTAAAGCCTCTTTCTCTTCTTCTTCTTCTACGTAAATTCATCAGGTAGATGTTATTTTCTTTGTTTATTTGATGTCAAAACTTTGATATCTTGAAGAAGGCAAAACCGACATAAATGTAACGTTAATGTGTTAGATTTTGGTAAAAGTAACGAATTATGTTACAGAACTGCGAGATTTCTCTAACGAGGTTAAATTTTGTTGTTTTAGATCTAATTATGCGATAGGCTTTAACCATTGGTGTTTTTATCTGATACCTCTCAATTTGGATGTAAATTTGCTATGTTTCTTCTGTTGATGTAATCAGCTAGAGATTGAAAAATGGCGGACGGTGAAGATATTCAGCCGCTCGTTTGCGATAACGGGACTGGAATGGTCAAGGTAATTGAAAAGCTTCGCTAGATGATTAACATAAACAAGATTTGTGAATGTTATTATCTGCCATAAGTGAATCAATTTAACTCTCTACGTGTAGGCTGGTTTTGCAGGTGATGATGCTCCAAGAGCTGTATTCCCAAGTATCGTTGGTCGTCCGCGTCACACGGGAGTGATGGTGGGAATGGGACAAAAGGATGCATACGTTGGAGACGAAGCACAGTCGAAACGTGGTATCTTGACACTCAAGTATCCAATCGAACATGGTATTGTCAACAATTGGGATGATATGGAGAAGATTTGGCATCACACTTTCTACAACGAGCTGCGTGTTGCACCGGAAGAGCACCCGGTTCTGCTAACCGAAGCGCCGCTCAATCCGAAGGCTAACCGTGAGAAGATGACACAGATCATGTTTGAAACTTTTAACACTCCTGCTATGTATGTCGCCATTCAAGCTGTTCTCTCCCTCTATGCCAGTGGCCGTACTACTGGTTAGTACACTATTACACTCATTTTAACCGTCTGATTTAAATAAAATTTGGGGTGATTCGATTCGGTTTTTATTCCCATCCCTAGATATAATTCTCCATTGATTGCTCTAATTTTTTGAAAATTTGGTTGGTTAGGTATTGTCTTGGACTCTGGAGATGGTGTGAGCCACACGGTTCCAATCTACGAGGGTTATGCACTCCCACACGCAATCCTGCGTCTTGATCTTGCAGGTCGTGACCTAACCGACCACCTCATGAAAATCCTGACAGAGCGTGGTTACTCCTTTACCACAACTGCTGAGCGTGAGATTGTTAGAGACATGAAGGAGAAACTCTCTTACATTGCCTTGGACTACGAGCAAGAGCTCGAGACTTCCAAAACCAGCTCATCCGTCGAGAAGAGCTTCGAGCTGCCAGACGGTCAAGTGATAACCATCGGGGCAGAGCGTTTCCGGTGCCCTGAAGTTCTGTTCCAGCCATCGATGATCGGAATGGAAAATCCAGGAATCCATGAAACTACTTACAACTCAATCATGAAATGTGATGTGGATATCAGGAAGGATCTTTATGGTAACATTGTGCTCAGTGGTGGAACCACAATGTTCGGCGGGATTGGTGACAGGATGAGTAAAGAGATCACCGCGTTGGCTCCAAGCAGTATGAAGATCAAAGTGGTTGCTCCACCGGAAAGGAAGTACAGTGTTTGGATCGGTGGCTCTATCTTGGCCTCACTCAGTACTTTCCAGCAGGTAAATTACTTACTATACTTATACATACAAATATTATTAGTACATAAAGTCTTTTAGTGTTTTGATGTATAAATTGTTACAAAAATGTGTTCCAAATTTGCAGATGTGGATTGCGAAAGCCGAGTATGATGAATCTGGACCGTCGATCGTCCACAGGAAGTGCTTCTGATCAAATATCACCAAGTAAAAAAAGTGCGGTAAAAAATTTGCTATCATTTTTTCACCCTGAAGCCAGTTACCATAATTACTTTCAACTCCTCTATTTGTGTTCTTTTATTCTTGTCCCTCATTGTTCATCTTAATCTTGCTTTTGAAGCAAATCAAGTTAAAAACAGATCAGTCATTAACAGAATGTTATTATTATATATATGTATATCTTCTTTTGAGTTTCCTCTCAGTCTCTGCTAATTGTTTCCAAGCTTGACCTCGATTTCATTTAAATCTTTTCAATTTGTGTTCTCATCAAGCAATGAAACGACCGTATGCTTACTCTCGCCATCCGTAAATGGATGGTTCCCGTCTTCTTCGGCTAGTTCTTGACGCTCTGTTTTTTTTTCTTACAACCAAGAAGTGGGTTTATTATCTCTGTGTTCTCAGCATCTTCAGTGATAGCAGTCAAGAAACAATGGCACTCATTTCTCACTATAAAACTCACAATAATCAAACTGTTAGAATCAGGAAATTACATCTATTATAATCAGCAGCGGCTCAATAAAGACATCATCATCGGATTCTATCAGAGCGAAATTACGATTTACGTACTTCTGCGGAAAGAGTGTATATAACATCATCATCATTTGTTTCCTGATAATCTTCAGCCAGATAGCACAAGTGACATGATCAAGACGGATATTCCTCAATTTTGTTGGCAGTGACCAATGAAAATAAGAGTATTTATCATATAAAGATCTATTAAGAAGAATGAGAGAGATTTGTTTCTCTTCTCTTATCACTTTTCTTACAACCACAACAATATATAGATGTGTTATAAGCTTACAAGGGAAGCTAACTCAAACAAAAATCATGTCTGGTTTTACTGTTCATGCGTAGACACTGTTCACCAGACTTCCCCAGATATGCCAGACTTCACCTTACAGCAGACTTAAGCTAGACTTAGCCAGACTTCACCAGACTTCGGTACTCTTTATCAAGATAGAGGCAAGATATGCTTGATCAATAAAAAGCTTCAAAAACTCTAAACACATTCTGTGAAATTATTTAGCAGACTTGATATTAAAAGACACCTATAGGATAAAATGACTATCCAAAGACATAAATCTTAAGGCCTGGTTCACATGTTCCCCCGTTTCTTGTAGCTCATAACTCACCAGCAGTTAATTTTAGTAGGTACGAACAGACGCTCGCAATCGCTTTGGAATTATCAGCTTCGTTTGTAGTCCTTTGGAACTCAGTTTCAGGTTGATCAAATTGGGCATGGCCTCTTCTTCTATCTTCAACACATCTAATCTTTCCATGAACAATTGAAGTTCCCTCAGCCGACCAAAACCTTGTTCGCTGATGCTCATTATCTCTCCTGGATAATCACAATCTTTCAAGATCAGATCTTCCAGTCTCGGCATTTTCTGCAAAAAAGGCATTGGGTCTTCCTTGAGATATATTCCAACAAGTGTCACAGATTCAAGACTGGGAGAGATCACATCCATGGACCTAACTGCATATCCCGATTTCAACGATAAATAGTCGGTGGCCGCCGCCGTCAGCTTTAGAACACGAAGATTTCTCAGATTAGTAAAGGAAATCCAGCAGACCGGAGTCACATGATCTCTTCTCTGATCTACCGACTTAGAATCTTCATAGATCTCCAAGTCTCGAAGATTTATGAGTAACTCATGATTTAGTTTGCTCCAGCTGTAGGATGAGATCGACCTCAAGGTCTGAAGGTTCATTGTGTCACCTATTAGCAAGTCTCCCAAGAATTTGCCTATGACATGCCTCAGTGATGTGAGCTCACGGAGATCGATTGTTTGTATGACGGGATCATTGGAAGATGCCTCTAGTGTTTGTAGATAACGCAAATTGGAGATGAAAGCTGGTAAATTTTTGACAGAAGTATCAGCAATCCCAAGGTACCTCAAGTGGATTACATCCCCTATCACATCGGGTAAACTCCTGCAGATATTTCTTTCACAAACAAAGCAAAGCCCTCCGAGATTAAGCACTCGAAGTAGCTTAATGTTCAAGTTAGTGGTTTTAACATTAACCCTCGATTCTTCAAAGAACAAGAAGGACCGCATCCCTTTGTTCATGCGTTTCTCAGACAAGTATTTGTTGATCTGATGGTGAACCACTTCCCTTCTGCAAGTTGTAGAAGTATGTTGTGCCACATGATCGTTATAAACGCTTAAAAAGTTGAGCTCTCTAGATTTCTTGATAGCCTCGTCTCTCAGAAGATCATGGATTCTACAAGACATCACTTTTCCTCTCTGTCTTCTCACTGTTTTCAGTAAGCTTCTGTCTATCAGCTCTTCGATGTAGTACCGAGCCACATCTTCCATCATCATCTCTCCATCCCCTTGTATAAACCCTTCTGCTACAAGTAACCGTATCAACTTCTCTATCTCAATCTCATAGTCCTCTGGGAAGATACTAAGGTACAGAAAACAGATTTTCGACTCATGCCGCATCTCCTTGAAGCTTAGATCAAACACAGTGGACACATGAATGGAGTCATCCTTTAGGCGTCTCCATAAACTGTTACACACATCATTCCACTCGCTTGGTCTCTTCCTCGACAAAAGCCCCGCAAGAACGACTATAGCAAGTGGTAATCCTCTGCATTTTTTAACCATTTCTTTTCCTGTTTTCAACAAATCTTCATCAACCCATTGCATATTCCTTAATGCTTTCTGTTCAAACAACTTCCAGCTTTCGTCAAACGTCAAGAACCTTAACTTATGAGCATAGAATCTCCCGTCCATGCCTTCAGCCACGGCTCTAATACGCGTAGTCATGATGACTCTACTTCCTCCATGGTTGCAAGGTAACGCTCTCTTTAAGCTCTCCCACGCTTCTCGCTCCCATATATCATCCACCACCACCAAATATTTTTTCCCTTCTAGAAGATCGTGAAGGTAAACTTCTAATTCCTCCTCTGCAAACTTTCTGATCTTTTCCAACTCTTCCCCTGAAGTCATTCCCAAAGATCTAATGATTCTCATAAGTATATCTCCAGTTTTATACTCTTGAGAAACATAAGTCCACGCGCGGTATTCGAATCTTCTCTTCACATCCCCTGAGTTGTAGAGCTTCCTAGCAAGTGCAGTCTTTCCGAGACCTCCCATACCGAAGATCGAGATAATCAATCTATTGTACTCTCTATCATCGAGAAGCTTTGACAAAAGAATCTTAGCATCATCTTCCAAACCAACAACTAGCTCTTCTTGATCAACAGATCGAGCACGCCGAAGCTGCCTCACTCTAAAATTTGAAATATTACCTCCTGCATGAGGCTCTTGTAAGCCTCCTATTCTATAAGTCTCCCTCATGCGAGTGATATCCAAGATTCTTCTCTTGAGGATTAGGATATCATCAACTACGTTGTACGCATCTATCTTCCTGCCTATTTTGTTGGTCCATCTCTTGACGCCTCGCCTTCGTGATCTTTCTTCGAGTTTCATGAGATAGGTGTCCAAAACATCCTCGACGTCATAAGCGATATCTAAAACCAGTTTTGTCCACTCTTTTGAGACCACATCTTCTCTTTCCCGCGCTTCAACGTCCTTGAGATAACCTTGCATGCACGTCAACTCCGTCTTCAGCTTTTCTAGATCGTCTTTGACTCCCATCAACATTGATGCTTCTTCAATGAGATAGTTGCCGATCTTCCCCACAACGAACTCTGTGATCGCATCTACCATCTTCACAAAATCGAGTTGAATCCACGGATATCACCGTTTAGATTAACACCCGAGCAAGCGAAAACAGGGTTGGAAATTTGTTAATTTTTGGCTGCGAAGGGAGAGCCACCGATGAAGAAGACCTCCATTTCTGCTCTTTCTAAGCAATTTCAAATAGAGAATATCCCTTATGGCTTTTGTTTCTTTGTGTAGACTTGACTTGTAGACATTTTCATGAAATTTGAAATTTCGTCCTCTCCTACCTTATCTCGGAATCATGCATAGTTTGTAATTATGTCCAAAATAATTGAATTAGACGTAGGACCAATATAAATTCTCATTTCTCAACTTGCATACTACTATCTTTCGTGGAAGTTTCAATTTTTCATATGTATGTTGAAAAGTGTGGGTGTTCGGGTATTCGGTTCGGTTCCGAATATTACTCGTTCGGTTTCTAGTGTTTTGGATAAAGGGATTTAGTACTCATTCGGGTATTTAAAAATATTGTTTTTTGGGTTCGGTTCCGGGTACCCAAATTATTGGAAAATTTTTTAAAGTTGTTAAATTTAAATATAATTTGGTTAAATTTTGACAAATATAACTAAAAACTTTTGGATATTTTGGTTATTTTATATTTTGTTTATTTTGGTATATAAAATAACTAATATTTTCGAGTTTATTATTGTAGTTTTGGGTAATTTGGGTATATAATTATATTTTGGGTACCCATTTGGTTCTTGATTCGATTTGATTCAGGTTGGTTCCGGTTCTTTGGATATAGAAATTTAGCACTCATTCGGATATTTTGTCGGTTAGGTTCTCTTTTTTGGTTCGGTTCCGTTCGGTTTTTCGGTTTCGATTATTTTTCTCAGGGTTTGAAAGTGTCTAATTTGAACTGTCATATATTGTATAATCACAAGTTGACACTTAGAACATCCGCCTCATATTTTGGCTGAGTTTTATGTATGTTAAAGTTTAGCGATTTAGAGTCTATAGATTTTTGTTCACACCAAACATATATGATTGACCTTAAAACCCTAAAACAAATACCCTTTTTGTCGATCTATTGGAAGGTTTGCGTTTTTGAGATAACATTACTATCACCTTGAAACTCATGAGAAACATTTTCTATGGTCCGTGAGTGAGCGAATGCTCAAAAACTACGAGTAAATTATAAACGCCATACTTGTCTTATAATATAGTTGTTGAAATATGAACCTTTGTGTGGGATACGGGTCTTGCCTTTAATATATCATTTGGTCTAAACAAGGATTCAAAAGATTAACGGGCTGTCTTGACCACAAATGAGGCCCGTTAAGATCGGAGGGCAAAATATGAATTTTGTAGAGGATACAGAAGGAAAAAACTTTCCTATAAATAACAGAAGAAACCATTGGACAAAATATCTACAGTTATTGTCCAGAGAATTATAGAGAGAATCGTTGCCTAACCCGAAAAACTTAGTTCGCTTTTCTCTCGTATTTTCCCTATTCGTTTCGTAGGTTAAGTTCTCGGCTCGGCGGATTGTCTATAACAGAAAATTGGTGGTTACAGAGAATTAATTCCCGATGCGGCGGTTATAGACAATCCGTCAAGCCGAGAAGTGGCGGTTACAGAGAATTGGTGATTGACATCGTTAATAAAAGTTAGGAAACGGGCCTCATTTATAGGAAATATGTAACTACCAATCTTATTCATCGTTAATAAAAGTTTTCGCTACGCTACGTTTCTCCTTAAAAATCCTAAGTTATATATTGTTACAACCTCGATACAAATACTTTGATTAACCTGCAAAAGAAGAAATAAAAAATGAGAAGAACAGCATAGCAAAGCGTAGAAAAAGAATTGCTCATAGAGCAAAGAGCAAAAGGAATAAGTCAACGACACAATAAGAAGAAGGAGTTGGGCTTTGTGTGTTTTGTAATGATGTCATCATTGGGCCATTAGTTAATTTAAGCCTAAAGAAGAAAGAGTGTTGTGTTAGTCTAAAGGACTAAGTTAGAGGTCAGAAATGCAACAATAGTTTAGTGCTTTTTTGTATAAACTGTGTGATAAAATTGTTACAAAATGTGTGTTCCAAATTTGCAAATGTGAATTGCGAAAGCCGAGTATGACGGATATGGACCACATGAAGTGCTTCTGATCAAAATACCAAGTAAAACAAGTGCGGTAAAAACTTTGATATCATTTTTTTCATTCTTTAGACAATTGCCATAGTGACTAACCTCTTCTCTATGTATGTTCTTTTATTGTTCATTTTAATCTTGCTTTTGAAGCAAATCAAGTTGAAAACAGATTAAAAGTGTTATTATTATATCTATGTATACATATTGGTATACACACATTATCTTCTTGAATTTTCTCTCTTACACAGACCGCAATTTCATTTAAAAAATTTCAGTTTGTGTTCTCATCAAGCAATGAGACTACTGTATGCTTATTTTCGCCAACCGTAAATGGATGGTTCTCATCTTCTTCAGCTAAATCTTGACCCTCCTTTTTACTACAACCCAAAAGTGGGTTTACCTCTGTGTTCTCATCATCTTCAGGATCCATATTTTCTTTCATTCCCGTCCCAGGTTCCTCGTTCGGACCAATTACCGGCGGCTGAGGAAAGCGACAGGCTTCACTAGAAGATACCATTGGGTTGATCACATGGTCATCTTCATTGTACTTGGTAAAGTTGGAATTGCATTTCCTATAGACCGGAGATTCTTGTAAGACTTCATTCTCTGACATACAATGAGATGAAGACTTGCAGTTGAAGCTACCGAAACCTTGAATCCCTCGAGACAGCTCACGAGCTCGCTTCCTTTCTTCCTTGAGCAATTCCCCTTTCTCAAGTAGCTTCAAAACCTTCTCTGCTTTCTTTCTAACAGCTAATCCCCAATTGAACCTACAAAATAAACAAAACTTATTGTCTCAGAACATTGAAACAGTCTTCATACCAAACATTATCCGCCCGCCTTAAAACGCTAAAACAAGTACCCTTTTTCATCGATCTGTTGGAAAGTTTGCATTTGCGTAATAACATCTCTATCGCCTTGAAACTCATCGGAGACACTCTCTGGTCCATGAGTGAGCAAATGCTCAACAACTATGAGTGAGTTATAAGCCATTCTCCAGTTTCTCTTATCAAACCTTGCCAACCTAATTTACACCAAACAACAAAAAGCTCCATAACTCAGTAATAGAATACATGGCATCACCCTATTTAACTACAAATTATGGACTAGTCACCGATTTAATCCTAATTTGGTTATATATGAGAACTGAATTAGGAATAATAGAACCTTTTGTGCAAAACATCGACGATCCGCAAATAATCTTCAAACTCGAAAGCAGCCTTTGAAATGGATCCTAAGGTTTGTGTATTTGGCCCCCATGACTCACCATCCGTAGCTTCCTCAGTCATTCTTCAACCAAATTGTTCAAATCATAATTACATACAGATAAATCTTTATTACTATCTGTATCTGTGTTAGTTAGAAAATCAAGAATCCTTAAATACACATAAATCTTTATTACTATCTGTATCTGTATAAGCACAAAAACAAAAACTAACAGTTGAAGAGGAGTGACATCGGTGAGGGCTAAACGCGCCGTTTTGAGCTTCTCTTTGAAGAAAAAAGAAGCTTGCTTCTTCAACTTAAGGAACGATGGTGTTCCCATGGCGATGCTGCTTCTGTTTTTGCTCATCATCGACATTTTTTCTCAATAATCATATGAGTGAAAGAGAGAGGAGAGATGTTTTGAATCTATTTGATAGTGTTGGGTTGGTTCAAAAACCATATATATTCAAGATTGGTCACTGAATATAGGGACAAATAAATGAATAAATACTTTAATATAATCAAGAAAAGTACAAATCTGTGATCCAAAAAGGTCCTTAAGTTTGAAAATTTGAATGATCGTTGATCGTTTACTTACTGCTACATTGGAAAAGTCAAGCACTGTGGTACCACCAATTACCATAAATTCTACATCAATTGCCCTAACCGATCCGATAGTGAATCATTTCATAAATCACATAAATTCATAAGAAGACACAAGAGTTCCAAAAATTAATATCTTGAAAACGTGTATTTATAAAGTTTATGCATGTATTAAAAATACCGTGTTAATTTTTGTCGGCTATTAAAAATATTGATTTAAGATTTTCTACAATCTGAAAATATAATTTAAAAAAAAAAAGAAGAAGAATTTAATCAAAAATATACGGTAGTAGTGTGTGAGCGACCACAGGGTATTATGACTCTACTCTTTCACCGAGTCAGTGAAGACGTGAAGTGAATAAGGTAAGAGTTAGATCTGACCGTACATCCCACACGCGGGCTAAGGAAACTGGATCTCAAGATCCGACGGCTCTGGACAACCCGAAAATCTAGCGAGAAATTGACCTGAGAGATAGCAGATCTGGACCGTCGGTGTCAAGTTGGGTGGGACCCCCAACTGCACCACCTGTCACGCACTTGCTATATATTATTCCGCTGATCTAGTTCACTGATTTATTAGATTCCATTCACTTTTCTGGAAAATATTCACTTCCCAAAATCTATTTGTGTTTAGTTAAATTATATAATCCTACTTATTGGTAGAAATACCAAATATTATTTGACGCCGAAAACAAATTCCGAATGTTAAAATTTAGGTTGACAAAATAAATATTCTCGAATATAACCCCCGGTTACATTTAACCAGATCGATTATATAACTTGCAAAAGATGATGATTCGAGATTCGTAATTTCGTATACTCATATCAAAAGAGAAAAATGAAGGATTTTTATAGACATGGGTTTTACCCAAAAACGCCCAATCAATCCAAATTTACATGGAAAGGTGATTTGTTTTTTCCTCGACTCAAATAAAATAACATTTATAAACCCTTGTGGAAAAAAATCCAGTAAAAATAAATAAAAGCCCTAATCGAAGGCAAAACATTATGTGATAAAAGAAGAAAAACTTAAAATCATACCAAAACATAACAAAATGCTATACACCAACACCACAAGGCCGAGAAACCACGTGTGCTTTTAACCGCGCCGGAAGAAACTATCTCACGCGGTGGTGATACTAGTCGTGACGGTTGCTCATCAGAACTCTCCGGCGACAAAGAGATCTCCTGTGGAGGAGCTGTGGCAACGGGTTGACCCGATTTTGGAAACAGTTCTTTAGGCAAAAGAACTTTGGATACTCCGAAAACAGAAACCGGGTTTTGATCAAAAGCCGTTTGAGTCACAACAGCTAAAACCACACCCGAATTGATCGTTACGATTGACCCGTTAACCCGAGAGATGTTGAGAGTGTAAGAACCAGCTCCCATTTCTTCAGTGGCTAATGTCGGTTGAACCGGATTGGTTATTGACTCCAGCGAACCGAGTGTGTAGTATGAATGTAGCACATGAAACTTTAACACGAAGGCTTTTTGCTCCGCCGGTAAAGACTGGAGGTTAACGTTGGAAGGGAGATCGGAGAAGGCGGAGTCCGTGGGGACGAAGACGGTGATTCCGGCGCCACGTTCGTCGTTTTCGAATTCTGTTATGACTCCGGAGGCGACGAGGAGGGAGAGAGCAACGTTGAAGTTGTGTCCGTTGATTAGTATCTGAGTGAGGTTGATTCCAGCCGGTGGAGGGGAGAGAGATGTTGATGTCGGCGGTGGAGTGAGAGTCTCCGAGGCGGTCAGATCGATTCCGGTGGGGACGATGAGGGAGTCGACGGAGAGGACGGTAATGTTGGGAGGTTTGGTTTCAAGAAGCTTTAAAACGGCGACGCTTTTGGTGTTTGGAGATCCGATCGTGACGGATCCTGAAGCCGGGTCACGGGTGACATTAACGGATCCGGATCCGAAGAATGTACGGCCAGAAGCTTCGTAGAGAGTAGTGACGGCGGAGCCTGACGGTGGGATGCGTCGGAGATCGGAATCTGAGAGGAACTGGAGGAGGACATGGAAGCGGAGGAGATCTGCGAGGGCGGAAGGAGGTAGGCGGCGCGTGAGGGCCAAGGAGGCGGATGAGAATTGAGAATTGGGAACGGCGAGGAGGGTTAGTGAGTTTCTACCGGAGAGTTCGGCGGCGATGCCGGAGGAGACGAGGAGGTTGGAGAAAGATGAGAGGTTTGGGAAGGAGGAGAGGACAGCGGTGACGTTGATGGCAGCGGCGGTGGAGGATAGAAGGAGGAGTAAATAAGCTAATGCGGGAAGGGTAAAATGGGAAATTGAGATTACGTTCGCCATTATTTTGAGTTAGGTCATGAGATTGGTAAAGAGAAGAACACAGAAGGAAGTGAGTGGATAGAGAGAAGGGAGTGGTGTGAGTGAAGTTTGGTGAGACGAAATTAAACTTGAGAATTTTGTGACGCGCGGTTTTTGGGAGGTGAAGAGTACGCGCAGGACAAAACAGATGTCATTGTGTCAGAGAGATGCTTTTGTGGACACTTCTAGTCTTGTAGTGATTAGATTTTGGTGAGATGATATTAGATTGAAATAAATTAATATATTTTGGTGGTGCCCACGTGGGGTATAGTTTAATAATAATGTCATTAAAGTTCTTTTCGTTTGCATGTGAGTTTTGTAGCTGTGAAGCTGCAGTTTGTTATTCTTGGTGTCCAAATACAATTTTTTTTTTTTTTAATCCAAATACAATAATTTGGATTAAAGAAGTATGAAGTTAGGATTACCGGTTATTTTCATAAGTTTACTGGAGTATTTGATTTCGCAGAATTCAGATAGTTTATGAAATTCTACAACTAGTTTGCTTAGTTAGACTAACTGTTTGAAAGTTTTGTTTGTGATCGGTCAACTGTATTGTATCATCAAACGTTGGCAATGATCAAATTCCTTCTTTAATAAAAGTTATTGTGATCTATGATTGTTTAAGGATTTATAAAGAACTCACAAGCTCAACCGAGGTTTGCTCTTACTAAGCAAAACTACAGATGAGCCAACATAAATGCATAAGGAGAAGCCCATTACAAAATCCAACTCTTCTCAACCTTTACCATTTCAAGAAGTTTCTTTTATACCAAATTTGGCGTTTGCGGACCCTATAATAGCATGTGCTAAAAAAACACTGAATATGAAATGCCTTGCAATTGGAAAAAATGAGTTGAAAACTATCAAAAGGTTATTGTTAAGTGATATTTTTAACGGTTTTTAGAGTCTTTTTATGTTCGAGTCTTGAGTTTTTTTTGTCGAAAACTTGTCCGTTTTCGATGTTTTTATTAGTTTTTACAGTTTTCTAGATCTGTTTGGTGATAAACTGTGTTTTGAAAAGAAATGGAGCAAAATACGATAAGTGAAGAAATGAAAGAAAACGAAAACAACCCGGTATGCTTTGTACATCGGTCGGTACAGAAGACGCCTAATACCGGTCGATGTAGGCTTATACCGATCGGTATGAGATTTGTAAATTTCCTTTTTTCTCCATTAGGGCACCGCCTCAACTTGTATAAATAGAGGTCTCGAACAGCCTTAAGAGGCAGACGCTTTTTGTGCGAAGTTTAAAGTTGAATAAAGTTTTACTTATTTTCTTATCTTCTTTGTTTATGTTTTATGATCCTCAAAACCCTTGAAGAATCCCTAAACTAAACTCTTGATCCATAAACTAAAATGATCACATCCCTAGGGATGTGTGAGTAGTACTTATCATAGAGTTTTGGGGTTTAAAATGAGATGTTTATACAAAACCCTATATGTACTTAACCATTGTTTTGTTCTCCGTTTTTGATTGTTCTTCATGTTATTAGTTGGATTAGAACAGTTTAACTATAGCCCTATAGTCGATTTCATCAAGCCATCAAAAGTGGTGTTGAATGTACAGATCTATTATTAGATGGGCAAGACTTCCCTAGCCAACCACAAATTCATGTTAGGGTGTTTTGTGAACTGATTGAATTAGGATTATAATGCTTGTTAGAATTGCTTGAAACAATCCAAAAGTTTAGTCTTTAAGTAATTGGTTTCAAATATAATTATCACTATGACCATTAGGGTAGGTTTACAATTGTAATTCAAATTCAAGAACCTTTGATCTCATAATCGAACTTACATGTTTTTTATAACTCTCTGATAATTTTTCTAGGCTCTCTGATTTCTTGTATATTCTTATCTCGTTTTATTTTATGTTAATGTCGATCGGTATTGCACCTACATCGATCGGTATCGTTTTATTTTTCGTGTAAAATTCCTGAGTCCCTGTGACTCCTTTGTCGGTCTAGCTTAATATGTTCTATATAGTCTTTTGTGTGCTTGTTTTGGTCTATGTGGATATGATCTTTAAGTACTACTGCGTGTGTATAGCTGTGCACTTGCGGTTTTATAATGGGTAAAACTTCTACTCGTTACAAATTTTTGGCGTCGTTGCCGGAGACCAATTAACGAGTGCCTTAGGATTTCAGATATGGATTTCGTCTAGATCTTTTATTTTTATGTTTGTAATTATTTTTTTTATTTTTTTTTACTAACTTAGTCTCTTTCTCTTGTTTTTAAGTGTTTCACGTGAATAACGACACAAGAAAATTCAAATTTGGTTATTAAAGACAACACCAAAAACACTCAAGACGAGGGGGAGACCAGCAGGCTCGAAAAACGAAAGATTGGGGAGGTGGAAAACGTTCAAAAGAATCAGGTCGTGATCGGAGGAGACGTAAGAAACAATCACATACCAATCGGTATCAACACAACATTGATCGGTATCAACATGCCTCAGTAACCGGCTGGTACTATCCGTATGTCGATCGGTAGCGGTGCCTTAAATCTGCGATCTCAAGCGAATCACTAGCGGGCTCTTGAAGGCCATAACGCAATCAGCCAATTCTTTACCAGCAATGGCTCAACCTTGCCTTCGGTCTTGCATAGCCATCAACCAAGTGGCTCGAGAGGACGTATGGAGAGATTTGAGCCATACACCACAATGAGAAGGACTGATCGGACGAATACCACTTCCTGATCATGCAACTTTGACTTAAAGGATGTCGCTAATGGATTCACACCAAAACCGACCTTGCGAGCAAGAAGAGATCCCAGACTTTTTTTTCGTTCATGTGAAAATTGGTGGGGTTGTCTTCACAAGGTGTTTATGTGATTCTGGAGCTGGAAGTAGTTTGATGCCAGCTAGCATCGCTCGACAACTCAGGATAATCAACTCTTTTCCACCACGATACCAGATGCATCTAGCAGACTATTCTATTTTTTACCCTGTTGGTGAACTCCACGATGAAATCATTGAAGTTGGTAAACACAATGTGGTTGTTGACTTTCAGATTTGCAACATGAGAGAAGAAGCTCAGCAATTGATTTTGGGTCGTGATTTCTTGGCCACCGTGGGTGCAAGCATGGATTCACCAAGACAGAGGATGTTGTTTCAATACATTGACCCAAGTGTCTTCTACTATGCTCTGGCACCTAATGCACTATACTTGAGGATCACGAAGGAAGTTCCAATTCCACCAAATGGACCAACTCGAACCGAGAGTGTGCCTCCATATCCGAGTTGAGCAACATCAAGTCAAAGTAAAGACTTCATACAAGTGTTATATGGGAGACAACCCATAGGAGTTTTTGTTTTTTTAATTTTTCTTTTTCTTGGTTTTTTGGACTAAATTATCTATTTATGATTTTTCTTTTTGCATTTTTATTTGGACGGTTTGTAAGTCCCATCATTCTGTAATATTGTGAGGTATTATGCGAATGATTTGGAACAGGTCTAAACGCAGAAGATAGAAATTCTTGGAGTTCCAAAACATCCTATACCGATCGGTATAGCACCATCACCGATCGGTATCGCAGCATTTTCATATCGATCGATATGCATATATACCGATTGGTATCAGGCCCGGATACGATTTCGTTTCAGTTTAATCCGGTTCAATTCACTCAAATTAAACCAGAACAAACCGGAAACCCTACCCCTTTTACGACTTCATCTTTTTCTTCCACTCTATTTCCACAATTTTTCAACTTTTTAAAAATCTTAAACTTTCTCCAATATCTCTCTCTCTCTCTCTCAATATTGATCGGTTTTGAGCGATTTTTGTGTCTTTCCCACTCAATTTTTCAAGCCCAATCTGATTATCATATCCTCAGTGTCGATTTGCTAAGGTATGTGCTTCAATTTTCATGTTTTTCACTTTATTTTTGGAGTTTTAAAATTTGAATGGTAAGTTTTGATTTTACTTGATGTTTAGCTTGATTTAGGGATGAGGAATGATGTCAAGGATAATTTAAAACTGACTAGGAGGCTTGAATTTGGGTTTTGAATAAAGGATTGCGTGGAAACTCAATTTTAGGTTTCGGAAAATCATGAAATTAGATGATTAGATGATTTAGATGCACTTCTATTATGTGTCTGACCTTATTTGGTGTGATTATATGTTTATAAGTCAGAACTTGTTGTTTCCTTTGAGATTTTTTCTATTTCAGGAAATTTTTATCAAGTTCTGACAAAGCAAAGGAACTAATTTTGGGTTTTTCTTTTCCTTTGATTCTGCAGATAATGCCACCTAGGACACGATGAGCTGCTACACGAGCTACTAGGCCGACTACCATGGGTAGTTTTGAGAGGGTCCTTATTGATGAGGACCGGAGATGGTTAGCGTGGTTTCAGGACTACCCGCTTCTTCCCATGAGTTTTATGCAGAATGAGATACTCGAGGCTAATGGTATCGAGGTTGAGGTCCACAGAGCGTTGGACACTATTGGTTTTGGTACTTTCTACACCAAGTCATGGGACTTGGATGAGAAGCCAGCTCATTGGTTCTTCGCCACAGTTTAGGTTCACTATCCACAAGCCATTCATAGCGCGTCTGAGGGTTGTATCAGTTTATTCATCAACGAGACGCTTCATAAGCTCTCCATTTACCGCCTTGACAAGATCTTTGGATTCCCGAAGAAGACTGAGATGTAGCCCGGTGTATTGTTTGAGACAGAGCACTTTTGGGCCAAGAATGGTTCAGGAGCATACTCTTCCTGTTCGTGGAAGCAGTCACAAATTCGCCATCATGTTTTGCGTTATGTGGCCCGGTTCATCAGTAGCACATTCTACAACCATTACGAGAACGGTACATTGCGAGTCCCTGAGATGTGGATGCTAAGAGAGGTGATTCGCACCATCTTGGGGGACCCTGATGAGGAGGATTATGGATTGCCACATTAGGTGGATTTTGGAGCTGTTTTAGCAGCTGAGTTTGTAGGTGTTCGGACGACCAAATCAAGGAGGAGAGAGTTGCATTATGGCTGCCTCATGACACCGATCTTGGAGGCTATCGGGGTTGAGCTACCACTTGCTGAGCCTTCCTGCAGACGGAAGTGGCTCGATAGAGATCACATGGTCCCAACACGCATTTTGGTCTGTGATAGCTTGGTGTATGAGTTTCAGAACCGTTAGGAGCAGTACCGCTACCTTTAGCTACCTGCACCAGAGCTTACTGTCCTACAAAAACGAGCTCAGGTAGATTTCATGCGTCCTAAGGTTGCACTTACCACACGTCCCTCTAGGCGCAGCGCACCTCACCGTACACGTGCCGCATCTCAGGTGCCACCTAACGGATCCACATCTTCTCAGGCACCGATGCTCGATTTTGATGATGAGGAGTTCATTTCTAAGGAGCTCCCAGAGGAGAACATGACACCGTATGAGCTTGGGATGTATCGGACTTCACAGAAGAACAACATGATGTTGAGGATGCTTGTTGGGGTTTTTAGGAGGATTAGGTTGTGTTGCTTCACGACACCACATGTGGCTGATCATTTAGCCCTTTCTAAGCATGAGAACTCGGATATAGAGGAGTTATCACATGTGCGTAGATGTTTCGTTGAGTCGCCACCATCTGCTTTATCTCCGACATACGCGAGACTAGGGAGGATCATGATAGAGTCTGGACAGGAGAGCCACTCAGACGAGTGAGTTACGAGACAGATAACTGATCGGTGCTGGTTTACACCGATCGGTATGGAGCTTCATCGGAAACCGAGCGGTGCCCTGCTTGGCCGATCGGTACTAGTTTGAATTTTTTTTCAGACTCTAAACCATGTATTTTTTTTCTTTTCCCTTATCTTTTCATTTTTCATTTTTAGGATTTTATATTTTAATTAACTATTTTATTTTTATGAGAAATTCTTCTTTGATTTATTTCTTCAAATTTCATGGAAACCTGTCTAAAGAAAAGAGCAAGAGATCGAATAAAACAATACAATGATACCCTAGAAAAGTAGGGAGAAATTGATCCCTTGGAAGCGAGAAAAGGGAGAGGAAAGGAACCATATGAAGAATGTTTTGGTCATTAAAACCTTGAAGAGAGTCCACATGTCCTTTGATCGATATTCCTTCGGTGAGACTGCACGCTTTTATTTAACTTATGTAAAGAAATGACAATGGGGATACCGAAAGTTCCTTTGGATGATTCTCATGGACAAGTACATAAAGTAAGTTCTTAAGATCAAGCCGACGAAGAGTGCAAAGAAGAGATTTCTTAAGAAGAGTGAGTTCCCGTTTTTCAAACTTTCTCTTTGGAATTGAATTTTTAATTGTTCTTGCTTGAGGACAAGCAAAAATTCAAGTCTGGGGGAATGTGTTAAGTGATATTTTTAACGGTTTTTAGAGTCTTTTTATGTTCGAGTCTCGAGTCTTTTTGCCGAGAACTTGTCTATTTTCAATGTTTTTGAGTCTTTACAGGTTTATGGACATGTTTTGTGAAAATACGGTGTTTGGGAGGAGAATGGAGCAAAATGCGTCAAGTGAAGAAATGAAGGAAGACGAAAACTGACCAGTACGCTTTGTACACCAGTTGGTACAGAAGATGCTTAATACCGATCGGTATAGGCTTATACACCGATCGGTATGAGATTTGTAAATTTTCTTTTTTTCTCCCTTAGGGCACCGCCTCAACTTGTATATAAATAGAGGTCTCGAGCAGCCTTAAGAGGCATACACTTTTTGTGTGAAGTTTAAGGTTGAA
The DNA here is from genome assembly GCA_900406565.1 of Turritis glabra. Lineage (NCBI taxonomy): Eukaryota > Viridiplantae > Streptophyta > Magnoliopsida > Brassicales > Brassicaceae > Turritis > Turritis glabra. The sequence goes on from OVBN01000220.1 coordinate 609,267, forward strand.
TAAAGTTTTAGTTATTTTCTTCTCTTCTTTGTTTATGTTTATGATCCTCAAAACCCTTGAGCAATCCCTAAACTAAACTCTTGATCCTTAAACTACAATGATCACATCCCTAGGGATGTGTGAGTAGCACTTATCATAGAGTTTTGGGATTTCAAATGAGATGTTTATACAAAACCCTATATGTACTTAACCATTATGATATTGATGTTTTGTTCTCCATCTTTGATTGTTCTTCATTCTATTAGTTGAATTAGGCCAGTTTAACTATAGCCCTATAGTCGATTTCATCAACCCATCAAAAGTGTTGTTGAATCGACGGATCTATTATTAGATGGGCAAGACTTCCTTAGCCAACCACAAATTGATGTTAGGATGTTTTGTGAACTGATTGAATTCGGATTATAATGCTTGTTAGAATTGCTTGAAACAAACCAAAAGTTTAGTCTTTAAGTAATTGTTTTCAAAGAAAACTATCACTATGACCATTAGGGTAGGTTTACAATTGTAATTCAAGTTCAAGAACCTTTGATCTTATAATCGAACTTACATGTGTTTTATAACTCTCTGATAATTTCTCTAGGCTCTTTGATTTCTTGTATATTCTTATATCGTTTTATTTTATGTTGATATCAATCGGTATTACACCTACACCGATCGGTATCGTTTTATTTTTCGTGCAAAAACCCCTGAGTCTATGTGACTCTTTTGTCGATCTAGCATAATCTGTTCTATATAGTCATTCATGTGCTTGTTTTGGTCTATGTGGATTTGATCCCTAAGTACTACTTTTTGTGTATAATTGTGCACTTGCGGTTTTCTAATGGGTAAAAACTTCTACTCATTACAGTTCTTCTTCTCCAAGTTTTCTTTCAAGCTTTCTCAAAACTTTCAGGGCTAAAATCTGTTGATGATCAAATTGTTACCATACATCAGAACAGAAAACAGATTCAAAGACAGCACGCTATGAGGTGAAAATTATATATTATGAATGGAAGATCTTTGGATAAAATGTCATCCATCAAAGTTTGGTTAGATGTTCAAAAGATTTATTAACGGATTTCCAAACCATTTAATTTGTAAATTTGCGGCCATAATTCTTAAGAGAAAGTTTGCAAATTAAAACTTATCATTTGAACCAATGTAGTGTAGTGTGGTAGTAGGGCAAGGACCTATGAGAAGAGGATTAAACCTAGGGGTGTCATGCCGGTTAACCCGCTCCATTTACCCCGCCTCGCTGCGAGACCAATACTTTTCTTAGGTTGATCTCATTAAGTAATAGCTCTGATGAGTTGTTGAAGAAAAAAGCTATTACTATGAAAGGTAAGTTTGATAAGTATTGGGAAGGGTTCGAAAGTATCAATCAACTTTTGATTGTTGCTAGTGTGTTTGACCCTAAAAAGAAGATGCAGTTTGCATCACTTTGCTTTGAGAGGTTATATGGTACAGAGAGTGCAAGATATGTGGCGATAAAGGAATCAGTTCAAGATGTGATGGAGAGGTTATTTGCTGAGTATAATAATGCTGCAGTGAGCAAAATTACCGATGAATTTGAGACATCATCTCAATCTCAAGATTATCCAAACGGTAAATCAAGTGATGGCTTAGACGTTTTGGATGATGATGGGTATGAAAGAATGGATTTGGTTTACGAACAGATGGTAAATGAGAAAAGAAATGAAGATGCAAGTAATGAGTTGGAGATCTATTTAATAGAAAAAGTAGTAGTATCCAAGAATAAGTTGGGGTTACCATCTGATATTTTAGCATGGTGGAGAGTTAACAGTCCAAAATTCTCAGTTTTATCAGAGATTGCTAGAGATGTTTTTGCAATGCAAGTGTCTACGGTTGCATCCGAGTCTGCTTTTAGTACTAGTGGCCGTATTCTAGATCTATATAGGAGCTCTTTGACCCACCATATGATTGAGGTATTGATGTGCACAGAACAATGGTTGCAGGCTGGTCTTTTGTTTAAGGAAAAAGAAGCATTAACCCTTACACAAATGCTAGAAGAAGCTGAATATATGGATTCACTTGATCGAGGTAATTTTGGATATCATCTTTTAATACTTATTTTTATAACTTTATTTTATTAAGTAAAACCGTTGTCTTTTTTCATATTTAGAGCTTGAGAAGACCATATAATGCTACATAGTAGACATTGATATCTAAGCTCGTTGAGGTATATATATATATATGGTTATGTTTGATTATACTTATTTTGTGTTTGATCAGTTGTTGACATTGACACTTACATGTTGCGTATGGCTTGTATTTGCAGGTGGAGTCTAGCTAATTGTGCGTGGTTGATTTTGGAAGAAGACTATCATTTTGAATCATTTTAAAGTATTTTGGAAATTTTTTTGCTTTTCTTTATTTAAATATTTGAGATTTTTATGTCTTTTAAATGTTTTTTATATGATATTTTTGCTTTGGTTTAGAACTTATAATAATTTTATGATTATTATGAAATTTTTATTCTGAAGAATGCTTTTTTATATAGGGAAATGAAAGTTTTATTGCAAAAACAACCAATATTCTATCAATATTTAACCAAAAATAACTAAATTTTAACCAAATAACCGAATAAGTTCAAAATTACCGAATAAACCGAATAACCAAAAAAACCAATATAATTTCGGTAACTATTAATAAAACCCGAACCAAACCAAACCGAACCGATTTGTTTTTTTCCCCATTCGGACCTATTCTTCTCAACAAAAATTTCCCGAAAACCGAATTTTCCGAACCGAACCCGAACTGTTTAACCGAACGCCCACCCCTACTGTTGGTCTTAAATATAACAACCTAATCCGTTATATTTTATGACCGCAGATTTTGCGGTGTATTCACAGATTTAATTATAAATATAAAAATAATCTTAAAATAAATTTTGATAAAACAACCTTTTAAACCATTAAAAACCCATAAAATCTATAGTTCACGTACTGTTAAATTCTCAAATCATATAAAAAAACAAAGTTGATAAAGAAATTGGATAAACTCTTCATTTTAATCAAGGAACTACCTCAAATCCGAGCAAAATAAAGATACGACTAGGTTTCTTATTAGTTTATTATATATTAATTGGCTTCTTTAATTATTACTAGGTAAGAACCCATGCCATGCATAGATAAATTTTATGCTATTTGATTTTATGAATAGTTTTATTTACAATTAAGTATATATATATATTTTATTAGTGCCGAAAAAAAAAAATATATATATATATATATATATAATTTATTAGTTTATTAAGAATTTTTATTACGTTTAATGAGTACATAGTGTTTGTGTTTGATTTTAAAATATGTTTTAAACACAACTCGGAAATCAAAGCGGACTATCTTTCAGGTTTCTGGATCGAATTGGTGTGACTATGGATAAATGGCTTAATTTTTTTATTAAATATTATAAAAATATATTTACACACACATATATATAGCACATATCATTATTTATAACTATAATTATATATACTTTATGTATAAATATATATATATATATATATATATTTTTACCTAAAAAGTATATATATATATATATGTGGTATGTTAATATGTTTTCAAAAATAATTTATTTTAGTTGCAAAATCTAAGAATTAAAATTGGTGTTTATTATGAAAAATTAGAATGATTAAATATTTTTTAAATAGAACGATTTAAAAACACTCAAAGTTTTTATTATTTAATCTCGAGATGCCAAAACCAAACTTTTTATGTGTGTTAAAATATTTAAATTGAAAATACTGCTATATAAATACCATTCAATAACACAATATTTTTAGTTTATAAATAAACTTACAAATTAAATTTAAAATATTGTAATGAATTAGGCATATATATTTGGAACTTCAATTTAAAGTTTTATATTATATGAAATAATGTTTTGTGTTAAATGCTTATAATATATTTTATATTGTTTAATTTTCCAATTGACAAACACAATGCATTTAATATAAATTAAATTTTTATATAGAAGTTTTCTTATTTGAATATTCAAAATATTTAATTTTTGTAAGTTTAGTTAATATTTATATATTTTGCAATTAACTTTTGAATAATGAGAATAAGTAGTATATGGAAATAAAAGTGTTTGTCAATAATGATAGTAGAATTAAATAAACAAAAAATAAAATACTGAGATTAATTATGGATTTGACATATAAGCTGCAAAAACTCTCTTTTAATATATAGAAGATATTTTCATAAGATTTTTTACTTAATTTTATTATTTTTATGATAGTTAGAGTGTCACACTTCAATTCGGTGATTGTATAGTCAAACTTCTAATAACCTACTGTCCGTACTACAATACCTATTTTTTGGGGCCTAAAATTACATAATCTAAACTCGCCCTATAACGAAACGGTTTATGCATGGTCTGCGGGTTTCGAGTCCGCATTGACACTCCTAAATTTTCACCCTTTATCTTAGTGTGTCGGAGTTCGATTTCCACCATAAATTAAATAATTTTGTTATGGTCATTTGGTCTCTTAAATTTTTGCTCTAGGTAATTAGTATTAGTGAATATTATAATTCTCATAATTTTATCCTTATAAAAACAAAATATTTTCACCAAAAATAGCATTAGTGAATATTATAATTTTCATAATTTTATCCTTATAAAAAACAAAATATTTTCTTATATCGATATCGCCGATATAAGAAAACTTCTGATTACGTTTCCGATATCAGTTCTTTGATTTCGATCTCAGATTTTCAATTCTGATCTTCAATTCCGATCTAAATCAATCGCGTGAAGCTTCAATCAAGTGCTAAATCGATCGCTATCATCAATTTTTTTTTCTTCTTCTTCTTCTTCATCCGATCTGCTTCACCAATCCTATATCAATTCTGATCTCGGATTTTGGGATTCACGACGAAATGGTGAGTCTTATGGCTTTTTATTAAGGAATTAGGCGAATTTGTAGTCTTATGCCTTCTGAATATAGCTAATCGTCTCTTCCAAAATCGTCTTCTGAATTTTTGAATCGCTAACAATTATCCAAAACAAGGCGCATATGTTCATATAATTTCAACAAGCAGTAGTAGAAGTTTATTCTTAACATATAAACATACCCAAACACACCCAATAAATTAGAAACCAAAGAGCACATATAATGCCAAATCTAATAAAACAAACACTCAAATATGACAATTTCAATTGGAAATCAAAAACTACACAAGCAGAATGAAGAAAGACAATAGCGCATAACAATGTAACATATTTATTGATATCATTATGAACAGTTCTCTAAGATCGAAAACATGGGAGACAGACACAAGATAAGGCATTTAATAACACTACCAGAGATCAATATACCAGTTTTAAACATGTACCTAGAATTTTAGAGACACGAGAATGTTGACAAATCAAGAACATTTGCAACAGTAAAGTAATACTACAGATAAACAAAGGAAAGAGCTATAAAGCTGAAATAGTCTTACCCGTAGACAGTGACATACTCTTCCTCGTCAAGGTTTCCAGTCGGTATGCTCTGCCTCTGAATCTCTGGCCTAGCAACTTCTCTTGGCGGCGGAAAGAGGAAACACAGACAAATTGAAACCTAAAATTCGATATAAGAACCATCAAATTTAAGAGTTTAAATTTCAATTTCAAACTCATACTAGCAATCAACAATCTCAGACGATATAACAACTGAGTAATCCCAAAGCAACACACCCATTATTCGATGGCGAAGAAGAAATTTGAAATTCGATCTCAACACGAGCAACAAAAAAACCCAAATCGATCAAAACAAACTATCAAGAAGAAAATAAAGAAATGGCCGACAACAAAAAATGATGACAAAACCCTAAGATCAAAGCAGCTAGCTTTGAGAAAAAAAAACGATTTTCGAGTAACCGGGGATGAAGATAACCCAAGATACGACGAAAATGACCGGCGAGGAGAAAACGAGAAAGACTTACCGAGAAGGAGCAAGCAGAGAGGGGGAAAAACTAACGCCGCGCGGAGCCAAGTGGTCAGAGACGAAGAAAAGGATGTAGTGGTCAGAATCGAGTTGCTACAAATCCAGAATCAAGAATCGAGCTTATCTTAAACTTGAAAATCCGAGATTGATGAATCAATTAGGTTGCAGCGAGAGAGATGATGATTTTGCGATTTTGTCAATAGAAGAGATGGAGATTTTTGCGATTTTGATGCTTGTGTATAGAAGAAATGAATATTTATTTATTTTAATAAATTAGATATTTTTCTTATATTAATTTTTGTGCTAATTTTGGAACACTTGAAAGTCTGCGCTAGATTTAGAAAAAAACATAAACTGGTGCTATTTATGAGAATTGTCTTTTTTTTTGTCAACCTCTTCAAATATGTTGTTTTTTTTTTGGTAGAAGACGGGAGACTAGTCTCCCATTTATTAACTTAAAACGAACTACAACCGAATGCGTCTTGGGCGCGCAGACCCAATAACATCATCTCGCAAAAGCGACTCAACATCAGAAGGAAAAGCATTAAGCAAATGAAAACCAAGCGGCAAAGAAAAAGCATAGTTAGCTAACCCATCGGCAAGATAGTTAGCTTCCCTATACACATGCGAAATACGGACTATCTAGTCCCTTGATAAAAAGCCATGGCACAAGCGTACCAGGAAAGACAGCGGATACATATCACTGATCCCTGTCGTAAGAAAACCAACCACCAATTGAGAATCCACTTCTAGCTCTAGGCGTGTAATCCTCTGTTCCCAAGCGATGTACAACCCATAGTAGACTCCCCATAGTTCTGCTAAAGGTGCCGTACATCGTCCTATATGCAACGCAAAACCACCACGCCATTCCCCATACTCATTCCGTAGAACCCCACCTGCTGTTGCTATCCCCGGGTTCCCATGCGAAGCTCCATCTGTGTCTAGTTTGACCCAACCACTCGGTGGTGCTTTCCATCCAATCATTGTTTCCACTCTTGGCCCCCTCGCATTAGTGGCTTGGTTATTCACCTTTGCGTTCACTTCCATTACTTCTTGGGCCAGGTCTTTGATAAAGCGGACACGATCCCGACACTTACCCTTATTACCAAACACATTATCGCATCTCCACTTCCAGCCCCACCAAACTGCCATGGCGAAGATAGTCGACCAATTACTTCCATGAGTCACGGCATCATCACTCAAATTAGAATAAACCCATTCCAGGAGAGATTGAGAAAAGAAAGTATCCCTTCGCCGTTGAGGCACAAGCCTCTCCCACACTCCTGACATTGCTCCACAATCACGCAGGATGTGTAAACAGGTTTCTACTCCGCTTTTGCACACTTGGCATAGAGCCGTAGTGCATAGGTGTCTTCTATGTCTCTCCGCATTAGTGAGTATCGCTTGATTTCCCACCAGCCACAGAAACAAACGGACTCTCTCCGGCACCATCACCCTCCATACACAGTTATAAAACTTCCCCATGTTGGTCTTTGGTGCTTCATCTCTCGTCAGCATAACATAAGCTGTCTTCACCGAAAACTCTCCATTTGCACTCTCTCCCCAAGCGAGTCGGTCTCGTGCACCAGTAACATTATCGATAACCACCGCCATTAGTTCCAGTCTAGTCATCTCTGTTACAAAGGGCATGATTCTGCTCCAATCCCATCCACTACCATCTCTCCACATGTCGCAAACAAGCACATTCTCATGCCCCATTGGTAACTCGCAAACAGCCTCATCAATTAATCGGATGTTAAAAAGCCACCGGTCGGACCAAAATCGAACACGTCTTCCATCCCCAATCACCCAACTTATACCAGAATCCACTATCTCACGCAAACCCATGGTTATGCTCCGCCACGTTAAGGAGCTGTTATTCTTTGCCACCATCCATGATTTGTCATGTATATCGCCGACCTTATACTTCTTTTTAACCAGCTTCGTCCATAAGCTGTCTTGTTCATGAAGTAAACGCCAACCCAACTTAGAGACAAGGGCCTTATTCATATCTTTTGCTCTTCTGATCCCCAATCCTCCATCCGACTTTGGGGCAGTAACTCTATCCTATGCGACTGCGTGATATTTACTTCCCCATAGAAAAGTTCTCGCCACTTTATCAAGCTTCTCCAGGATAGATTGCGGCATACAAATCGTGCTCATAGCATGTACCGGGATCGAATTTATAACCGCTTTCGTAAGTGTTACACGTCCCGCTAGACTTAAAAACCTTCCCTTCCAACCTGCTAGCCGCGATTGCATTCGCTCAAGTATCTCACCAAAGGTGTCTTTGTTTATTCTTTTCTGGAGAACCGGCATCCCAAGATACTTTCCTAGATCACGTGTAGACGCTATCCTACTTGCTTCACTAATTGATCGTCCCAACTCCCGAGATACATTTTCTGAGAAGTAGATCTTTGATTTCTCCAAACTAACTTTTTCACCAGATGGGCGACAAAATCTCTCTAGAGTTTGTCTTATCACTCCAATCTGCGATACAGATGCTTCTGCAAATAGAATTAGGTCATCGGCAAAGCATATGTGTGACAGTTTAAGCCCCCCACGGGAAAGACAAATCGGTTTCCATCTTTTTTGACTATCTCCCACTCAATCATGTGGCATAATCTCTCCATACAAAGCACAAAGAGATATGAACATAACGGATCTCCTTGTCTCAGACCCCGCATAGGTTTAAAAGCAGTTGTCTTCTCCCCATTCCATAACAAATTCATGGACGGTCCCGACACACACTGCATAATCCAGCTCGTCCATTTCTCTGATAACCCCGCAGCAATGAGAGTATCCTCAAGAAAATCCCAGCGAATTCTATCATATGCTTTTTCAAGATCAAGCTTGAGCAACATCCAACCTTTACTCCCCTTCTTCCTTCGCATAGAATGAACGGCTTCTTGCACCACCACAATATTGTCTGCGCTTAATCTCCCCGGTATGAAACTAGACTGCGCAGGACCAACTAATTTATTCATCACTCCCTTCAGCCTACCCACCATTGCCTTTGTAATGATCTTAAACAACACATTACACAGACTAATCGGACGAAATAGAGTGATTTTCTCAGGTTTCGCTACCTTTGCAATGAGTACAAGGAGCGCATCATTTGTAGATTGTGGCAACACTCCCGTTTCAAAGAATTGTATCACAAATCGCACCACTGAGTCCCCTACCACATCCCAGCATTATTGGTAAAAAACATGCTGATAACCATCAGGTCCTAGGGCCTTGAACTTACCTATCTTCTTCACTGCCATTGCCACCTCAGTCCGTGAAAACGGTTTATTTAACTCTCTGATCTCATCATGCCGTAACCGTTCAAAATCTTCCCTTGGTAGCTTGTCCACAACTGAATCAACATCCGCCATGGAGTACAGCCGCTTGTAGTACTCAATCGCAAGTGATTCTAGTTCTTGCTTCTCCGAGACCTATCTCCCTTCATCATTCTTCAGCATTTCAATTCTGTTTCTTCTTCTTCTTATAACAGTAGACGTGTGAAAAAAGGATATGTTCCGATCCCCCATCGCAATCCATTTTTCTCTAGATTTTTGGAACCACACCATCTCTTCTTGCTCAAGTATCACCTCAAACTCCCGAAGTAGTTCCCCTTTCCTTGTTAACATCGCGTCTGTTTGGGAGTTTTCAAGAACATCTTGAATGAGTTTTAGCTCATTCATCACCTTTTCCTTTCTCACCTGAATATCCCCAAAAACTTCTTTGTTCCATTTCCTCAACGTTTTCTGTAGACGATTAAGTGCCTCCGGAGTAGACAACTCGCTCTGCCAAGACGACAAGATTAAATCCTTAAACCCCGTGTGACTCAACCAAGCAGCCTCAAACCTGAATGGTCTGCGCCTTGGATCACCTCTACCCACTGGTGATAGTTGGACATACAGTGGTGCATGGTCCAAAGATAGAGATGGTAGATGAGTCACTTTCGCCTCCTGCCACGTCAATCGAGCTTGCGCACAGCAAAACACTCTATCCAATCTCTTTGCTATAAACGAGTTTAACACACGACCTCTCTTCCGTGTAAACTTGTTCCCGTTAAAGCCCATATCTATGAGCGAGTTCCTGTTTATCCAATCACCGAAAGCCAAAGAATCTGGTGAAAGATTCCCATTGCCGCCCGTTCTCTCATCTAGCTGCACAATGGTATTAAAATCGCCCCCCACCATTACTGGCCCATCAACTCCACTTAACACTTCATCAAGCTGATTCTATAATCCACTTCGCCGACTAGCCAACGGAGCTGCATAGACTACAATCAAATGAAAAGCATCCTGATCTTTCGTGATTTTTGCATAGATAAATTGATCATCAGACTTTACAATATCAATTTCTCCCACATCAGACCTCCATAATAGCCACAAGCCTCCACTCTGACCAACTGCATCAACTCGAAAAGATTTATCGAACCCCAATCCTTGACAAATGTGTCGCGCTCTTTCACCACCCGCATGCGTCTCAAAGATTGCTAGAACATCTGTATTGAATCTTTTCAGGATATAACGAACAGAACATCGGAAATTGGGTTTATTCGCCCCCGGGAATTCCACAAAATGCAATTTATCTTTAAACTTTGATATCTGAGCAGAACAACCGGGGATGACTGTTATGCGTTGTTACTCTCCGGCGAAGAACTCGCCAGACTTCGCTTCTGTTCTTCCTCCGTCAGAGTCAACACCATCTCCATTTGGACCAGTGGGAGCTCATTCTCTTCTGTTTGAGCACCATCGACTTGCAACCCATCAGGATTCTTTATTCTTTCGCGCGTGAAAGCTCCACCTGGTCCCCCCAGATTTTCTTTCTCAACTCTTAATCTCTTCCCAGACGAATTCAATTCTTCTTCTCCACGAGTTGGGCCAAATATCAAACCTCTCCCTAGCCTGTTTGCTTTGGTTAAATTGGGCTTATACAACTTCTTGTCTGTGGGCCTATGAGATCCACCTTTATTGACATTATTTCCTGCCCTGGCCCCACTCATAACTGTAGCCGGGTTTGCACCAAAAACCATCACATTAACTTGCTCAGTACTCCTTTGATCAGTTTGGATATTCTCCATATTCTTATTCTCCTTATCTCCCTCGATATTGACTGAATCTTTCCTTATATCCACAACTACCATATCTTCCTCCAAACTACCAAATCTGTTCTCAATCACAATCTTCCCAGAATCCTTCCTACTTGTGATATCGCGCAAATTACGCCCTACCTTCTGCGTTTGTGCCCTCGTATCAACTCTTTGGTTCACCGGCACCGGTTTATTCCCATTCCTGCCATTTTTTTGCACCAACGTAAACCCTTCCTCATCTTGTGTTTCCCGTCGCTCACTGACTTGCATGGTTGAGCTTACATCCACCTGCATATCTGGACTTTCAACAACCTGCAAATCTCGGGCAGCTCTCGCAACTGGAGCTTCGATCACCCTCTGTGGGCAGCTGTGCACCAAGTGACCATACACTCCACATTTCGAACAAATATTAGTTAACCCTTCATAGGCAACAAAGTACCGTTCTCCATTTACCATCACCGAGCCCTTCAGTGGCTTCGAAAGATTCACCGCGACACAAACCCTAGCATATCTCGCTCGTTCAAATCGCAGGGTAAACAAATCCACCCTAAGCGGATTCCCCAACCCCTTAGCAATACCCATAAGAATCGCTTGATGATAAAAGTTCACCGGGATATTCAACAAACGGATCCAAACAGGCGTAGTAACAATATCATCTTTCAACGGATCAAAATCCGGTGACCAAGCTTGCACCATAAGATAACTCCCAAACGCTTTCCACGGACCACCAGTTAACGCTCCCAAGTATTCTTCCTCCTTCTCAAATCACACCATAAAGAATTGACGTGGAAGATCTACCACATACATCCCTCCTGACGGCTTCCACAATTCTCGAAGTTTCTTTTGCAATACAGATATGCCAACATTCCGACTCAACACCTTCACTATCATGCACCGTTTCCATAGGCCATTCATGACTTCCAACACCTCCTGACCTATGGTGATTACCGGTTCTCCATCTTCACCATCCGGGAACTCGAGTTGTAGCCTATCCATCACAAAGTCATCATCCAAAGCCCTCCCCAGTAACAATCTTCCACCATTCGATTCACCAACCACCTTCTCTACCCACACCTTGTTACTATCCGGCGGATCTCCCGGCGGTTGATCTCGCAAACCAACATCCATCATTGCCTCATCTTGCTGACCAACACTCGAAACCCTAGGGTCGCCCTCCATTCTTATAATTTTAGGACTTTTTCTAGGCTATAAATATGTTGTTTATATAATTTTAGGAAATTATTTACAGACGAAAATATTATTTCGGACCAAAAATAAAAATACTGTTACGCAAAAAGGGCCTAACAGGTATAAAATTCGGCTTCAATCAAGATCTAAAAATGAAACCAAGCCCATGAGGCCCAGTAAAGAAGATCACTAGGGTTTAAGAAGCACCAGACAAAGGAGGCGATGAAGAACTGAATCTGTAGACGAAGAAAGAAAAGGTTAGCAAAAATGGACGCGACCATGATGGCTGGGTTAGATGGTCTTCCTGAAGAAGACAAAGCGCACATGGCCTCCATGATTGATCAGCTTCAGCTACGCGATAGGTTCGTGATTTAGATCTGTTCTGTGGTAATTTTCTTTGTTTTCATTTGGGAATATCGCCAAAGTTTCGAGTTTTTGTCACTTTGGAAAATATTGAATTTTCTTGATCCCGACAAGATTCTCGAGTAGCATCGAGCTTGAAGCATTGTGTTTATATACATGTGAGTTTGTATATATGTATGTACGCAAGGAGCAATCTCTGTTCTTTAGAGTTTAACGCCAATTTAATATGGGTTTGTTAGATTTGCTGAGGAAACTTGAGTTAAGGTATAGTGTTGTTGTCTAGTTTGATAAATATTACTCATTCTTTGGCTAATTATTATTGATCGTTGATGTCTCACTTCAAAACAGGTTAGAGCTGTTTTTGTACTGGTTTTTTTTTTGTTATTCATTGACCAAGTTTTCAACTGTATATAGTGAAATTATCTATTTAGTTTTGATTCCATGGAACCAAACTGCTCTGTTCTAGTTGACATTGTTTTGTTGTCTGCTCTTATCAAAACTGACGGGAGCTTCATATTATTTTTAATTTGCAATCTGCTTGACTCCGTCGCTTGTTGTCTGACATTGAAGCTAAGAGTAAAATGATCTCCTTTAAACCAGTGCAGCCAATTAATGCTGCAACTGGACGTTAAGGGAACAACAGCAACTTGTGCACTGTCTTTTTGAGTAGTTATTTTTTCCTTCAAAAGTTGTTCTTTTTTCGAAATGAGAGTTCATTGTTCTGTGTTTAGACTTAACTTTTGCTTCTTGTGGTGTTTTTGGTGACTTTTCAGCTTGAGGATGTACAATTCATTGGTGGAGAGGTGTTTTGTGGACTGTGTTGATAGCTTCACACGCAAATCTCTGCAGAAACAAGAAGAGACTTGTGTTATGCGGTGCGCTGAGAAGTTCCTTAAGCACACGATGCGTGTTGGTATGCGGTTTGCTGAGCTCAATCAGAACGCGCCAACACAAGACTGAAAAGTCTGCTTCTTCAGTTTGGTTTTTGGTACCGTTTATGAGTCCGAAACCCGAATAAACCGGTTGTTAGTTGTTCAGCTTACTCTGATAAGCAGATAAGGAGATAAATACAAACAAATATTGAGGCAGGAGGAGGAGAAAGAATCTAAGTCATGAGTAGAAATCTTCAAATCCATGGTTATGTCAGATAACAACGGGGAAAATCCTAGTATTATGTAGAACAAAACCAAACGAATACTTGGAAAATTTGGAATTGGTCACGAGAATATTGATATGATATGCTTTTTCATTGACTCCATTGAAATACAAATCAGTGGCAAAAATCAGAACTGGATTTAGTAAAAATAATTTCACAGTACAAGAGCTGGTGTTCAAAGAATAGCGTAAGTAATGCACAATATTACAAACTTAAAACTACTTAAACGAAGAAAATGGCAGAGAATTATAATACATCCTCCATCGATGCCGTCTATGCAACTTCTATCATGCTCATCAACAAGATGAGGACTTCCAAGATTTGGAGTAGCCCGCATTCTCTTATATTTCACTCGATAGTGCTTGTTTTGAATTCAAAGACAAGCTCGGTGGAAGTAACCTCTGCTTCAACTTCAAATGTGTAGATATGCTCTGTTAAAAATATATCTATTGCATGGACGTTTGGTTTACACCGAACCTTGATATCATTTTGTTTGTCCACGATGTCAATACATACCAACCTCGACGTCTCACAAGATTCTTTTGTACCCTTAACCAGCATGACACAAGCCTTAAAAATCAAGGATGTAGGAAGAAGCGACTCATTCAACTTGATTGTCAATAAACCTCCGGCAGTAGCTCGGTGATTGAAGCAAGCAGGCACTTGTGTACCTGGTAATATTGCATGTTTTAGAGTTAATGTGTGCATGATGAGGTCTCTGGCTTCTTGATTCAGTTTGGAGCAGTTGGTGAAGATGAGACGGATCTCTGGATTGTTAAAGGAACAATCCAGTCTCTCAAGGGATTGACAATTGTCTGCATCTATGTAACATAGGGAATCTGAAAGTTGGGGGAGTGATACCAGATTATTGCAGTCGTGGAGTCTAAGTACACTTAAACGAGACATTACCTTGACCCATGGAGGAACTTCTTGTATATCTTTGCTCAACTGCAGCTCTGTGATGATGTGAAGAGCATGCGGGAATTCCTTGAGGCTTTCAAAGTATGAAATCTCAAAGTTGGAAAGACGAGACCACGACATGATCGAAATCGGAACTTCTTTTATTGCAGTTTGTGGAGATGTCAGGAAAACTTTTCAACTGCGAGCAATCTGTGAGAATAAGTGATTGGAGAGATTTCAAGTTGATGTTGGTTGGAAGAGCCTCTAGCTTTGAGCATCCCAACATTACCAGCCAATACAATTTTCGAAGGTTTCCTATAGAGGAGGGAATCTCCACCAGACTTGAGCAATTAGAGAGATTCAGTTCCTCGAGTTTAGTTGCATTCCCAATAGAGGGAAGCTCCACCAAACTCGAACAACCTGTAAGATCTAAAATCTGTAGACGGGTGAGTTTTCCAATAGAGGAAGGGAGCTCCAATAAACTTGAACATCCTTGAAGACGTAATTATGTAACACCCGTCCCACCCTCTCTCGGGAACGGCTTGCCACGAGTAACATCCGTCTCACCCTTTCTCGGGAACGGCATGTTACCATAAATAAATGTTACCGCAATTAACTTTATATAATTAAATAACCGCTTTTATTAAACATAAATCAGATAATCCACAATAAACTATAATAAATCCAAATAAATTCATAACATAATTGTTTATTAAAAATATCGCGAAAATACGAAAAGATCAAACCCAAAACGACAACTCCGACACGTCAAATATGAAACTACTCGCCAGGCTCACCTGAAAGGGGAAAAGAGGGGTGAGCAACAGGGGAGTCACTCAATGAGATATGGGATGCTAAATCCACATGTCACTGACTCAGTCTAAGAAACTAATCACAAAATAGAATAGAACCAAACATGAACAAACACAGTACCTACAGTGCTCAACCAACAGACAATTGTCCTATATGAGATAGTGCCCAATCTCACCGCCCAGGGGACGCTTATCGATCTAAAAGTGCAGGGTAACATATCTACTATAGATTGCCCTCACCCTAACCATCACACAATGCGACGCGATATAGAAGTCCGTCTCTGTATCCTCGCTACCATATCACCATATAACCATATATATATATATATATATAACAAACCCTTAACATAAACAGTATGAACAAACAATTGGGTTGAATCATCTATTTCCCTATGTCCAATTTAAACAAGCAAACTAGCTAGAATCGATCATAGAAACATATCGCATTTAGTTACTACACTATCCGTAACTAGAATCGTCGAACAAGTACAGAAGTTGGTGGAATAGCCCTCACCTTTGTAAAGTCGAAAACTGCGGTTTCTAAACCTCAAATAATTAATCCGACTCCGGATCTGAAATCAGCACGAAAAATCGAGTCAGACGGTCTTCGAACGACGAAAAACAGTTTTCGGGTCAACCGGTCAAAGTCAACGGAAAGTCAACGGTCAATCCGAACCGGCAACGGTCAAACCGGTCCGGTTAACCTAAACCAGAAATCAATTTCAAAATCGAACCGGTTATCCTAAACCGAAAATCAATTGATTTAAACTAACCGGTTAACTTAAACCGAAACCAAATTGATTTAAACCGGTCGGCGGCGAAAATTTCGGCGAAGCTTACCGGAAAAGTCACCAGCGGCGGACGACAGCAAGCGGCGACAACGCGGCGGCGGACTCCCGACGGCGAACGTACAGTGGCCGGACTCGGTGGCTCCGACGAACGATGGCGGCTCCGGCGACAGGCGGCGGCCCGTGGACGTCATGTGCGGACGAGCTGGTGGCGCGTGGTGGTGCGTGGTCGTCACGCGCTTCCTTCCGACGGTGCGTCTGGCGGCGGTTTCAGCCGAGCTTGGTGTCTATGGTTTCGTCTTATCGTCACGATTCCGATGGTGGCCTGAGATTTGCGAGATTCGAAGCGGTTAGAGACAGATCTTGAAAATACTAAACGGCCCGAAACTAAAACCTGCAAAACTCGGTTTTCGGAGTTACCTTCGGTTAAACTTGGTGGTGGCTTGGTCGATCTTGGCTCGGGAGATGGTCGACGGCGGTTCGGCGGTGGCTCTCTCTCCGGCTCGGGAATTCGGCAGCGGTTCGTTACTCGGGAGAGTGTTGTGGAAATAATGAAGGAGAGTCATTGTATTTATAGAGAAAATGAGGAGGATACCTAGGATTTTGAATTGGGCTAATGGGCTTCGGTTTTGAGATTGGGCTTTGCCCAAATTGGGTTGCTACATAATTCTTCGAGATTAGTGGCAGTCGAAAGATCAGGAAGCTCTTTCAAATCTTTAGAATCACTCAAATCCAACCACCTGAGATTTTTAAGTTGCTGCATACACAAATAAGAAAATGTTGATACCATTGGCCTATAAAATTTCTACGGAAACAAATTATAGATTAAAAAGTGAAAAGTTTTCATCAAAATTACTTACTTTAGTTCCTTTCCATAGCTTCTGAAGCTTGCTGGAACTCATATCTAGTTCGACGAGAAACTCCGGATTAAAAGTACAAGGCAAACATATATTCTGGAAATGCCTCCAATCTAGTAATCTAATCTTTTGTGAATGATATAGCAACGAGTGCAGTCTCTGAGTCTGAGCTTTGATTCTTACGAATTGAAAATCATACATTCTTTCAAGTGCTTTCTCACTTATTTTCAATTCTTCCTCACTCTCAGATACATCTAAATCAATTGCTATAAAACGCCTACTATCCTGAAATGGAACCAAAAGAAATAAATGTAGTGATGGTTAGTTATCAAATAAACTCAATTTGTAAGGAGCAATGCAATGGCAAAACTTACTTTTGTATCGTCACTGAGCATTTCACGTATATCTCTTGCATCAACCAAAAGCTGACGTTTCATAAGGTCATGATGAACGAATTGCTTACGCGACAGTTCTCTTCCGAATTGTACTAGCAGAGTATGCATCTCTATTCTTTCTTTTTCAATTGATATAAGAGATCTCTCAGCTAAGACATGAAGACCTTGCCTCACATTCAAGAACTTATTTGCAAGAATCCCTTCCACTTTATGAACTGATGGATAGTTGAAAAGGCAGGCTATGTAAAGAAATAAATATTTATCTTCATCACATAAGACATCGTAACTGAACTTTATAATGATCTCTATTTCTCCATGAAGGCTGGTCTTAAACCTTTGTAGTATCCTTTTCCACTCCTTCTTCGACATGAAAATCGGGACATGAAAATATCACCGATGCAATCAAAGACTAGAAATCTTCACGAGTGGAAGAATCACATGGACTTAATGGAATTTTGTAGTTTAAACAATTTGTGTGAATGAGGATATAGACAGTTGACCACTCTGTTTGCACAGAAACTCCATGTATGTTTCCTGGAAAATATAGAGAGATTTCGTGGAAAATGTTGCTCATTGTCCCTTTGCCCAATAATGATAAGGGTCTACATTAGAAAACTTTCATAAATTAATAGTCCGTTATAAATTAAGAAGTTATTTTTGTTTTCAGTTGAATTAGTATAAAAATTAACACATTTCAATAATATATAAAATTATATTATCTAGAAATTTTTTATGTAAATATATGATTTCAATGATATCATAAACTAACTGTCAGAATATTAAATAAATAATAATATCATAAACTAATAAATTTATAAATTTACACGAATATCTAAAATATAAGTATATATCTAAAAATTAATTATACTTATATTTGTTATAACTCAAATACTCAAAATTATAATTATAAATCCGGATATATTAGATATTTTTATGGTAATTTGAGGGTTTTTGATACATTTGGGTGAAAAAGAATTTTGGACATTATCCAATAGATTTTTGTACATTTAGATGAAAGAACCAAACCTAACCATATCCGCTAAGTATTCAGTTTTTAATCAGTTCTTCGGTCAAATACCTAAACGGATTCAAACTCAAAAATTACTGAATCGAACCCCAACTGATTTTTAGAAATACATGAATGGATTCTCAACCTCTATATCCAAAAATCCAATATCCAAATAGAACTGATCTGACCGAACATGTATCTGAATGCTCATGTCTACTTTCACGTGAGAACTCATCTACTTGAAGTTATCACGTCGATACCTAAAACCCTAAGAAAAAAAAAGAAAAAAAAAACAGAGCCGCCGTCCTCCCTTTTCTCGATCAATCAACTATGTCAACGTCGAGCACCACCGAAACCATTGCTGTCACAGATGCTCCCACCCTTCTTCATGTTAATATGACAAATGTCACTAAACTGACATCTTCCAACTTTCTCATGTGCAGTCGCCAAGTCTTTGCTTTACTTGAAGCATATGAACGTGTAGGATATCTTGATGGATCCACTGTTGCACCTAACTCCACGATCACCACAGATAATGTGGTCTCAGAAAATCCCGTCTACAAGGTCTGAAATTGCCAGGACAAGCTAATCTATAGTGCTCTCCTTGGTACCATCTGTAACGCCCGTGTTCCGGAAAAAGGGAATTGTCGGGATCGTTACAGAGGAATCGTATCTTGGCGTTTCGATTCTCTAAGGTTGGTGGAAATGTGATCTTTCTCTTTGAATCAATCCTAAGTATTTTGGGAATAAAGTTTTCTCGGGAACGGGAAGCGGATTGATCAAAGGTTGAAAAATCAAAGTTTGATCAGAAGCTTGAGTGGATTGATCGATCCAGGTGTGGGATCGATCGATCTGGTGAAATTAGAGAAGGATCGATCGATCCATGGTCGGTCGATCGATCCGTCGCTCTATCGTTGTGTCGCTGAAGGAGAGGATCGATCGATCTGCCAAGTGTGTGGACCGATCGATCCATGCGTTGGATCGATCGATCTGTCACAGAGGAAGGGTGGATCGACCGATCCAGAGGTGGATCGATCGATCCAAGCCTGTCGGCAGCTTTCCTTTTTGTTCTCTTTGGCCTCACCTACCTCTTCATTCGTGTTTTCTTCTTCCTTTTTCTTCTTGAGGGTTGGTTGGAGCTTTTGTGAGAAAAGGAGAGTGTGAATTCAAGGGTTTGGGTGTTGGGAGTGAGAGATCAAAGAGAGAAGGTTGTGGTTGCTTAGAAAGGAAGAAGCTTGGTGGTTTGGGTTGCAGAGAATCATTTGGAGAAGTGTGGAGGAGTTTCCAGCTTCGTGGTGGTGCTGTCTCTGTCCGCAATCCTTTCGTTCTCAAGGTGAGTGCATGACCTTGAGCTTATCTAAGTAATTGAGAAGCTTGTGTGTTCTTGTTGTGTTTGACTTAGATTTGTTGAATCCTTGATGTGTGTGGTTTGTTCTTGGTTGTGTGGCTTGTTTTTCCTTGCTGTGTGGGCATGGGTTTGTGCCTAATCTTCTGTAGGAAGCGAGGTTGGATGGTCGTTGGTCGTGTGCGGTGTTTGGAGTCAAGATCCGGTGTTGCAGAAGCGGTGGGATCGATCGATCCAAACCTTTCTGTGTCGGGTCGCAAGGTAAGGGCATCGATCGATCCAGGGGAGGCTCGATCGATCCAGAAGGTGTGTTCAGATCGATCGATCCATGGTTGGACCGATCGATCTGTTTACTTCTTGTTTTGGAGTTATTTCGTTTTTGCGTTGTGAGCGGTTTATCGTCTTAGTTGCTTGTGTGTAGAGCTCGTAGATGGGAGGACCGTCTCACGAAGTATTTTTGATAATACTAACGCATCTCTGTGTTTTTCTGAGTTGCAGGTAAAGATAAAGTGTGATCGTGGAATTAAGGCATTGAGGAGGGGATGATTAGGACTCGGGTGTTTGCTGTTGTTGTTGTTGTTATTGCGGTTGTTGTGCGTGAACTTGTTATCGTTTGATAATTGCGTATCTGTTGTTTGACAGTTTGTTCAGTCTAATAAAATCCGAGTTGTAATAAAACTGTTTTGGCTTAATTAATTCTTATGGGTGTATTAGTTATAAAAAAAAAAAAAAAAAAAAAAAACGGGTGTGGTCGTTTCAATTTGGTATCAGAGCATAGACGGTTCTAGGATTTCGTGTTGTTTGGAGCATGTGTTTGAATCGTTGAATTGTTGTATGCTAGAATTGATTATGTGGTAGTTAGTCAATTTGTTTGAGCATGGGGTCTTAGAATCATCCTCTTCGAGCCTCGAAATTCCACGGTAGGTTATCTTTCTTCTGTAAGTTGTTTAGTATCTTAGCCTCGGTTCTTGCTGGTTCAGATGGCTAGAGGTGCTAGGGGTCGAGGTCGAGGCCGTGGCCGCGGTAGAGGTCGTGGTCGTGTTCTAGTGGTGGCAGAGAGTGTAGCACGGAGTGCTACGGTTGAGCGAGTAGCAGCTCCCCATGTGTATCAGGAGGGGTCTGAGGGTGTGGCTGGAGTTCCAGCGGGTGTTGTGGGTTCTGCAGCGGAGTTTGCTCAGGCTCGAGATGATCGGGCCCGAATTCGGATATTTTTGTTGGGTCTTCGGGTTGAGTTGAGGAACCGTTGCCTGGCGAGAGTTTTTGGCACGGTTACGGAGTTGGTGGAGACAGCTGCCTTGCTAGAGGAGGGTCTGAGAGATGAGGTTGTTGTGGTTAGCCCCAACTTTCAGGCGAGGAGGCCGCCGCAGCAGCAGCAGTCCGGTCCGAGCAGAGGCGGCAAGCCAATGCAAGGAGAGAAGCGGAAGATGGAGAGTTCTTCCAGTGTTACTCAGAGTTGTCCAGGATGTTTCAGGTGTGGAAGTAAGGATCACAGGGTGGCGAGTTACCATCAGAAGGGCGAGGCGCGTGTGGATACGCGTGTATGCTACCACTGCAGGGAGTCGGGGCATATCAAGACGAGGTGCCCCAAGTTGCAGAGGGAGGCCCGAGTTCCAGGCCGATCACAGGTATTTTGTTAAACTTACCTGAGTTAAATTCTTGTGTTTTAGAATTTCTTGTCTCCGTGATGGGGTGTCAGGGTTCTAAGCATATGAAAAATATGTAGGGACCCTGGTTGTGGGAGGAGTTGAATCCCACGTGTTGTTTGATTCTAGAGCATCGCATTGCTTTGTTACTCCGGAGTTTGCCGAGAAAGGTAAATTACGGGGAGCAACCGAGGAGCGGTTGGGTTTTGTTAGAGTGGCTGGAGAGAAGCTACTTACTATTCACGGTCGAGTTGGAGACATGGATGTCCAGGTGGCTGGAGAGTCTATGCCAGCGGATTTGGTCATTTGCTCGATGGAGATTTATGACGTTATCATGGGCATGGACTGGCTCGAGAAGTTCAGAGTGCATCTGGACTGTCACCGAAGGCGTGTTGTTTTCGAAATAAAACAAGGGAGGTTGGTTTATCAGAGTGTGAGACCGACTTCTGGGAGTCTCGTGATCTCGGCTATGCAGGCAGAGAGTATGATCGAGAAAGGTCGCGAGGCGTATCTGGTGACGATTGTTACATCAGAGACTGTTGGAGAGGTTGCGGTTGGGGATATTCGGGTAGTTCAGGATTTCCAGGATATTTTCCAGTCGTTGCAGGGAATACCGCCGTTTCGGTCTGATCCTTTTACGATTGTGTTAGAACCCGGGATAATGCCGATATCTAAGGCACCGTATAGGATGGCTCCAGCAGAGATGGCAGAGCTGAAGAAGCAGGTAGAAGAGTTGTTGGGTAAGGGTTTTATCCGACCAAGTACTTCACCGTGGGGAGCGCCAGTGTTATTTGTAAAGAAAAAGGATGGGAGTTTCCAATTGTGCATCGATTATCGGGGACTGAACCGAGTCACTATGAAGAACAGGTATCCTCTTCCACGGATTGATGAGTTGTTGGATCAGTTGAGAGGGGCTACTTGGTTCTCCAAGATAGACTTGGCATCAGGATATCATCAGATTCCGATTGATGAGAAAGATATCCGGAAGACGGCTTTCAGATCGAGATATGGACACTACGAGTTTGTGGTGATGCCATTTGGGTTGATGAATGCACCAGCAGCGTTCATGAGGTTGATGAACAGCGTATTACAGGAGTATCTGGATAAGTTTGTGATCATCTTCATTGATGACATTTTGGTGTATTCGAAGAGTTCCGAGGAGCATGAGTTGCATCTGAGAGTTGTTCTGGAGAAGCTGCGGGATCAGAAACTGTTTGCTAAGTTGAGCAAGTGTAGTTTCTGGCAGCGAGAGATCGGATTTCTGGGTCACCTTGTGTCCGCAGAGGGAGTTTATATGGATCCGGAGAAGATTCAGGCTATCAGGGAGTGGCCGAGACCGAGGAATGCTACTGAGATTCGGAGTTTTCTCGGGTTGGCATGTTATTACCGAAGGTTTGTCAAGGGTTTTGCGAGTATGGCTAAGTCTATGACGAAGCTAACAGGGAAAGATGTTCCTTTTGTGTGGTCTCCTGAGTGTGAGGAGAGTTTCGTGAACCTGAAGGCGATGTTAACTAGGACGCCAGTATTGGCATTACCCAAGCCGGATGAGCCTTACGTGGTGTATGCAGACGCTTCAGGAGTAGGTCTGGGTTGTGTGTTGATGCAGCAGGGAAATGTGATTGCCTATGCTTCGAGGCAGTTGAGGAAGCATGAGGGCAACTACCCTACCCATGATCTTGAGATGGCTGCGGTTGTGTTCGCCTTGAAGATTTGGAGGTCTTATCTTTATGGCAGAAAGGTCCAGGTGTTTACAGATTATAAGAGGTTGAAGTACATTTTTACTCAGCCTGAGTTGAATTTGAGGCAGAGGCGCTGGATGAAGTTGGTGGCGGATTATGATCTGGAGATAGCTTACCATCCTGGTAAAGCGAACTTGGTTGCGGATGCTTTGAGTCGCAAACGTGTGGTTTCGGCTCGGAAGCAGGACATGGAGTCGTTGGTGTGTGAGCTTGGTTCATTGAGGTTATGTGTCTTATCTTAGGAACTGTTGGGTTTGGAGGCAGCTAATCAGGCGGATCTTCAGAGCAGGGTGCGGTTGGCTCAGGAGAATGATGAGGGTTTGGTTAATGCTTCCAGGGAAGCGGGTTCAGAATATCAGGTCTCTACTAATGGGACTATTCTGGTGCATGGGCGGGTATGTGTACCCAAGGATGAGGGTTTGAGGCGAGAAATCCTGAGTGAGGCTCATGCGAGTATGTTTTCGATTCATCCGAGAGCGACTAAGATGTACCGAGATCTCAAGCGGTATTATCACTGGGTCGGGATGAAGAATAATGTGGCTAACTGGATCGCAGCGTGTGATACGTGCCAGTTAGTGAAGACAGAGCATCAGGTTCCGAGCGGATTGTTGCGGAGTTTACTCATTCCAGAGTGGAAGTGGGATATGATTACGATGGATTTCGTAGTGGGGTTACCAATTTCTCGGACCAAGGATGCGATCTGGGTCATTGTTGATCGTTTGACCAAGAGTGCACGTTTTCTGTCCACGAAGAAAACCGATGGAGCTTCGGTGTTGGCTAAGAAGTACGTGCAGGAGATACTGAGACTTTATGGAGTACCGGTGAGTATTGTGTCAGACCGGGATCCTAAGTTCACTTTCGAGTTCTGGAAAGCATTCCAGACGGAGATGGGCACAAGGGTGCATTTGAGTACCGCGTATCATCCTCAGACGGATGGGCAATCCGAGAGGACGATCCAGACTCTTGAGGATTTGCTGAGGATGTGTGTGCTGGACTGGGGTGGTCATTGGATGGATCACCTGAGCTTGGTAGAGTTTGCTTATAACAATAGCTAACAGGCGAGTATTGGAATGGCTCCATACGAAGCTCTGTATGGCAGGCCATGTCGTACACCATTGTGCTGGACCCAAGTGGGGGAGATGAGCACATTGGGTGCGGATTTTGTTCAGGAAACTACGGAGAAGATCCGAGTTTTAAAGCTGCACATGAAAGAAGCTCAGGATCGGCAAAAGAGTTATGCCAATAAAAGGAGAAAAGAGCTTGAATTCGAGGTGGGAGATAGAGTGTATCTCAAAATGGCGATGTTGCGAGGTCCGAACAGGTCCATTACCGAGACTAAGTTGAGTCCGAGGTATATGGGTCCGTTTAGGATTGTTGGTCGAGTTGGGCCAGGCGCGTACCGGTTGGACTTACCGGAGATTATGAAAGCATTTCACAAGGTTTTCCATGTGTCGATGCTGAAGAAGTGCTTGCATAGGGATGATAAGGTGTTGGCTGAGATTCCGTCAGATCTTCAGCCCAACATGACCTTAGAGGCAAGGCCAGTGAGGGTTCTCGACCGGAGGGTCAAGGAGGTTCGTCGGAAGAGGATTTCGATGATGAGAGTCTTGTGGGACTGTGACGGTGTTCAGGAGGAAACTTAGGAACCAGAGGAGCGGATGAAAGCTAGATTCGATAAGTGGTTCGAGAAGCAAGCTGAGGCTTAAGTAGTTTCATCGCTGGTTCTAGTTTCAGAGTTGAGTTGTTTACTCGTTGTATCTTTTTGTATTTCGTTTTGGTGTGTAAACGATTAATACATTTGGATTGGTAATAAGATGTGTTTTTCTTATTGGTTATGACTTGTGATGTCATGAGGTTTTGAAATGATAAAAGTTTATGAGAATATGAACTAGAAATATCCTTCGTATTTGGATATGAGAAACTTTCCTGTGAGCTGGGATGTTTCGAGATGACCTGAGGTTTGGTCATGGTTGAGGTGATTTTCTAGGTTGGAATATGAGTAGTGACGTAATGCATTGCGATGCATTACGTAGACCATGTGAGGTAGTTTTGGTTGGAGATGCTTATAGACGTTTCGTAGACTTTATTGCTCTAAGGACGGTTTGGTTCTGTACAACTCGTGAGAGGAGAATTAGTCCCTAGATACCCATAGCTCAAAGGACATGTGACCGGAGGGTGGGAGTGGTATGAGAGTTATACCCATAGCTCGAGGGACGTGTGACCTGAGAGTGCGAGTGGTATGCGTGGTACCGATAGCTCGAAAACTTTGTGTCTAAGAGTGTGAGTGGTACGGGTTTTGTGCCGATAGCTTGAGGGACTTTGTGACCCGAGAATGTGAGTGGCATGTGGTACCGAGAACTCGAGGGACTTCAGTCCTAAGGGTGGGGTGGTACGAGTACGAGTTGTGTTAAAATCAATGATTGTCTAGAACGTGATTATAAGCATAGCGACTGATTGTAGACCTCGGAGGTTATTACTGTTCACTCACGTGTTTGAGTTGTGTTGGCCGGGCTGGTCAAGGTTTAAGAGAATCGTTGCGACGATTGTGAGTTGGAGTTCATTGCGGGTGAACTGTATCGCAGATTCGAGGACGAATCCATATTAGTGGGGGAGAAATGTAACGCCCGTGTTCCGGAAAAAGAAAATTGTCGGGATCGTTACAGAGGAATCGTATCTTGGCGTTTCGATTCTCTAAGGTTGGTGAAAATGTGATCTTTCTCTTTGAATCAATCCTAAGTGTTTCGGGAATGAATTTTCCTCGAGAACGGAAGCGGATTGATCAAAGGTCGAAAAGTCAAAGTTTGATCAGAAGCTTGAGTGGATTGATCGATTCAGGTGTGGGATCGATCGATCTGGTGAAGTTAGAGAAGGATCAATCGATCCATGGTCGGTCGGTCAATCCGTCGCTCTGTCGTTGTGTAGCTGAAGGAGAGGATCGATCGATCTGCCAAGTGTGTGGACCGATCGATCCATGCGTTGGATCGACCGATCTGTCACAGAGGAAGGGTGGATCGACCGATCCAGTGGTGGATCGATCGATCCAAGCCTGTCGGCAGCTTTCCTTTTTGTTCTCTTTGGCCTCACCTACCTCTTTATTCGTGTTTTCTTCTTCCTTCTTCTTCGTGAGGGTTGGTTGGAGCTTTGTGAGGAAAGGAGAGTGTGAATTCAAGGGTTTGGGTGTTGGGAGTGAGAGATCAAAGAGAGAAGGTTGTGGTTGCTTAGAAAGGAAGAAGCTTGGTGGTTTGGGTTGCAGAGAATCATTTGGAGAAGTGTGGAGGAGTTTCCAGCACTTGGAGAAGGTGAGTGCATGACCTTGAGCTTATCTAAGCAATTGAGAAGCTTGTGTGTTCTTGTTGTGTTTGGCTTAGATTTGTTGAATCCTTGATGTGTGTGGTTTGTTCTTGGTTGTGTGGCTTGTTTTTCCTTGCTGTGTGGGCATGGGTTTGTGCCTAATCTTATGTAGGAAGCGAGGTTGGGTGGTCGTTGGTCATGTGCGGTGTTTGGAGCCGAGATCCGGTGTTGCAGAAGCGGTGGGATCGATCGATCCAGGTTTATATCGATCGAGCCAAAGCTTTCTGTGTCGGGTCGCAAGGTAAGGGCATCGATCGATCCAGGGGAGGCTCGATCGATCCAGAAGGTGTGTTCGGATCGATCGATCCATGGTTGGACCGATCGATCCATTTACTTCTTGTTTTGGAGTTGTTGTGTTTTTGCGTTGTGAGCGGTTTATCGTCTTAGTTGCTTGTGTATAGCTCGTAGATGGGAGGATCGTCTCACGAAGTATTTTTGATAATACTTACGCATCTCTGTGTTTTTCTGAGTTGCAGGTAAAGATAAAGTGTGATCGTGGAATTAAGGCATTGAGGAGGGGATGATTAGGACTCGGATGTTTGCTGTTGTTATTGTTGTTATTGCGGTTGTTGTGCGTGAACTTGTTATCGTTTGATAATTGCGTATCTGTTGTTTGACGGTTTGTTCAGTCTAATAAAGTCCGAGTTGTAATAAAACCGTTTTGGCTTAATTAATTCGTATGGGTGTATTAGTTATAAAAAAAAAAAACGGGTGTGGTCGTTTCACCATCTCTGTTTCAATCCAGCCAATCTTGTCGAAAGCCACAACAGCTGCTCAGATCTGGAGCACTTTATCCGCTACATATGCAAATCCAAGTCGTGGACACATCTAGCAGTTGAGACAACAACTCAAGCAATGGACTAAAAGCAACAAGACCATTGATGAGTATGTTCAGAACTTCATCATTCGATTTGATCAACTAGCTTTACTAGGTAATGCTATTGCGCATGAAGATCAAATTGATTATGTCCTTACCGGCCTTTCTGATGAATACAAACCCATCATTGATCAGATTGAAGGACGTGAATCCCCTCCATCGATAACAAAGATTCATGAGAAATTGTTAAACCATGAGGTAAAACTCCAACAGACGGTGACTAGCTCTCCATCTCTTCCAATCTCCGCAAATGCAGCCCGTTACCGTGGACAAGGCAACAACAACAACTATCGTGGTAACAGCAACAACTATCGTGGACAAGGCACCACTAATCGGTCATATGCTCGGAACAATCAAAACTGGCAACATCAACAGTTCCAACCACGTCATGATCAATCATCTCCAAGAGGATACAAAGGACGTTGTCAAATTTGTGGTGTTTATGGTCATAGTGCACGTACCTGCTCACAGCTTCAGAAACCTCACCAATTCACAACAAATTCTGCCCCATGGCAGCTTCGTGCGCACCATGCCTCAGCTCCATCTCCTAATGCACATTGGCTTCTGGATAGTGAAACGACACATCACCTGACCATAGATTTGAATAATCTGTCTATGCACCAGCTCTATAATGGTGGAGAAGAGGTTACCATCGCTGATAGTTCAGGCCTCCAGATTTCGCATACTGGTTTCACTTCCTTACCCATTCCATCATGCTCCCTTAAACTTAATGATGTTCTTTATGTTCCAGACCTACACAAAAAATCTAATATCAGTGTACCAGTTATGCAATGCTAATCAAGTGTCTATGGAATTCTTTCCTGCGCATTTTCAGGTGAAGGATCTCAAAATGGGGGCCAAATTACTCCAAGGCCAAACTGAGAATGAGTTATACGAGTGGCCAGTTACCTCTAATACCACAATATCCATGTTTGCTTCTCCAACTTCAAAACCATCTCTACCTTCGTGGCATTCACGCCTTGGCCATCTCTCACCACAAGTTCTACAAACACTCATTTCTAAATTTTCTTTACCATGTTCAGATTCTTTAAGCAAACCGCTTCATTGTTCTCATTGTCCTATCAATAAAAGCCATAAACTACCTTTCTTCACAAACACAATATTCTCAACCAAACCTCTCCAATATTTATATTCGGATGTGTGGATGTCTCCGCTTGTCTCTGTTGATAACTTCAAGTATTACTTAGTACTTGTTGATCACTACACTCGCTATACGTGGCTTTACCCATTGAAACAAAAATTACAAGTTCGGGAAACGTTTATTACCTTCACGGCGTTGGTCAAAAATCGGTTTCAGACCAAGATTGGAAACTTATGCTCTGATACCATGTAGATTAGGGAACTGAAATAAGACATTAGGTGAACAATGTACAGTATATATAGTAACTACACAAGAGACTAATTTACAATAATAGCCTTCATATATTTAGTTTTACATCGGCACAATGAAATTCGTATTGTCGAAATCAATGTGTTAATGTCTCATTATGAATACTAGTAGGTGTGTGAACTCAAAAATCATGGATATATTATCTGGATAAAGTGTTTCCTAATTCATATACAACTCTATTTGGAAGAACTACATGGTTTCGTTTTGGAAGGATGAAACAATTTTACATTTATTTGGAAACGTAATCAATACAATAAAAACAAACCAAGACTCTCCTATCATGCCACATCAGCTTTTTCAGATTATGAAAAAGTAACACATCATTTTAAAAAGCTAACCAATAAAATTATAATAAATAATACAGATCAACAATTTTTTGGCTGACATGTTATTTTTTCCAGTGCTGACACCTCAACTTTTTGGTGTAATCTGGAGCTGACACATCATTAAAAATGCAAACCAATCAAAACATTTTAATTAATACACATTAGGTCTCCAGCTTGCCACATCATCTCTCCAGCTTGCCACATCATTTCTTCATTAAAAACACATCATTTTAAAAACACAACTAATCAAATTAAAATAAATAGCACATACCATCATTTTAATTTTTTTGATAATGATATATGGATTTCTAATTTGTTAAAAGAAAACAAAATCATATTATATATAAAATGAACATATTTCCATCATTTTAAAAACACAACCAATCAAATTAAAATAAATAATACATACAATCATTTTAATTTTTTAATAACAATCAAATTAAAATAAATAATACATACCATCATTTTAAATTTTTTGATAATGATATATAGATTTCTAATTTGTTCAAAGAAAAATAAAATTATATTATATATAAAATGAACATATTTCCATCATTTTAAAAATACAACCAATCAAATTAAAACAAATAATACATACCATCATTTTAAATTTTTATAATGATATATGGGTTTCTAATTTGTTCAAAGAAAAACAAAATCATATTATATATAAAATGAATATATTTCTAATATATTTTCGCGACAGAAAAAATCCACCACCCGCAGCGTAGCGCGGGTCTGGACCTAGTATGTAAATAATTTAAAAACATAAGGATATTGTATTTGGTATTTTATAGTTAATTTTTTTTTAGTTTGATGAATATATCTCATTCATGTTTTTTTTCTAAGCATTATAAACGTAATCTAGATGGAACTGATGAAAATAAGAATGAAGATGATGGTCTAAATCTTTAACATTGAGCGTTATATATGATTTGTTTAAGTAAGATGCTTAATTAATATCTATATATATATATATATAAAAGAAATTTAACAGATGTGCCATGCACAATGATCAAACTTATAGCAAATTCCATCTTCTAAAATGCATTTTCCCGAGTGACACATAGCACACAGAAGAAGGCCAAACTAAGAGGAGAAGAGTCCAATCAGTTTACATGTCCACCGCTGATAACTTTTTATCTAACGATCCACAATCTTTCGGAAGAAACACAATTTGATGTGCAAGGAAACATAAATTGCTTCTATAAATAAACACACAAACTAACTCTGTTTCATCATTTTATCATATACCCTACAAAAAACCTAAAAAAAAATAGTTTGAGAAAAGAAAAACACTCGAAGAAATCAGATAACAACATCCAAACTTGAGTCAAAATAAGATCATATAAAAAGTAAGAATGTGTTCTTCACGCTAGTTTCGGGTGTCCTTCTTCTGACTCCGACTTTGTTGTTGTCCAAACCCAAATATTTTAGTCGTATAATAGTAATTTGTTGGCTAATAAGTCACTCAGAGCTCGAATTCCCCTATTTACACTAGCAAGTGTGATTTATATGGTAGAAGATTTGGTCATAAGACAATGCCGCTGGACCAAAACCAGGAAAGAGAACCACAGCAACAGATGCTCCCGGAAAACGGATCTGAGCCACCGGGGGACGGTAACCTACCCGACGTCAGCACATGTCTGGACGCCATGAACCATGGTCAGGATCGCAACCTCTCATTCGATCCTCCCCACAGACGAGAAGAGACAACGAGAGGACTTCCTTGAAACCACAGAATACCAGCGATTCCCCGAGAGGAGACAGAAAGAATATGCTTTAACCAGCAAACAAACCTTCTTTTGATTAATTAAGCAAAATAATATTGGGAAGCTACTACTCTATAAACTACCACCGTTTGCGAAAGAAAGAAATTCAATTGATAGGTCAATCAAATATATTTGAGATACAATATTTTTATATAGATTTTTTTCAATGATACTGATTTAAAAAAAACCAGGATACTTGAACATTTTGAAACTGTTTTATATAAGATTATTTGATACATGTATAAGAAATTACATATTGACCTTTTTACAAATTTGTATATAATATTTCTAGTTAACTCATATGTTCAATTTTTGATTTAATGTGTTCATAAAAAAGGGTTCTTATAGTTTCAGATGCAAACCATCTAAGATTATTTAATTTGTCGCCGAAATTCTAAATATCAATGCTAAAAAGTTTAAAATTTGGATTAGAATACTCAAAAATGTTTAGATCATTCAATCGGTGTCAACTATATATATACACAACACCTTCTTTAATTTATATCACTTATTTGTAGAGCTGTCAAATAGTCCGTCCAAAACCAAATGAGTTTGTCCGCACGGACATATATTTTTTATGGGCTAGAATTGGTTAGTCCGCACGGACAACAGACAAAAAACTGACCGTGTCCAAAAAGACCAAGTCCAGATGGGCTTACCTATGAACAGCCCATTCAATCTTAATAAACTTTGCTTAAAGAGATTTGTCATATTTTAAGGAAACAAACACATAATATTGAATATACTTAATAATCAATTGATAAAAAAACAAACACTAAATCCAGCCATTAACGAAGTCACTTAAAGTCATTAAATCCAGCCACTAACAAGTCATTAAATCCAGCCAACGAGCAAATACAGTTGCAGCTTTTTCTGAGCAAGGTTATGTAGAGACCAGACTTGAGTGGGCAACGCCATTTTCCAATATGAAGCAGAGACGGAGATGGATAGATGGAGATGGAGCAATTCGAAACTCTGTTCTACGACTATCCTTTTGAGATGAAGCAGAGACGGAGATGGAGAGATTCACAGAAGATATGAAATTTTTCCCAAAATTTTCTCCCAAATTTTTAAACTCTAGATTTTTAGAAATTTGGGCTTGTCCAATGTCCATATAATCGAACTCATTTTGTCCGCGGACTTAACAGGTCATAAACCCAATTAGACCATTTTTTTTTGGTCGGACCAAAGCCCACCCATATATATTTGGTCATGGTTAAGCCCACAGGCGACAAGTCCAATTGACAGTTCTACTTATTTGATTTATTGGTAAAGGAGTCATCCTTGCTGAATCGACGAGATCAATTCGAACACACCTCAACAACACCAGTCAATTAACGAGTTCACTCCTGCAAAAGATACGTCTATTGGATATGTAAACCTCCACTAATCTAGTAATGAATAGAAAGCGTTACCATTGCCTTTTAACAAACCCTTATTTTTTAACTGCTTTTTTTGTGTGGACTTGTGTAAATATCTCTCTCTCTCTCACACTACAAAAAAACTTCCTTTCTATTCTCAATTTTTTTCTTGATTCTCTTCTATATGTTTTTTGCTTTAACTGGCAATTTGGTAATAATATAAAAAAAGTGGGAGTATTTTATATGTCCCTTGCTCTTACCCTAATCAGAGCCGGGGAATAAAACATTTTAATGGGGCTCCCATTTTTATGGGGCCCCAATTTTAGAAAAAATTAGTTATATGTATATTGTTATAATTATATATATATATATATATATATAATATAACAAGAAGAGGAGTTGACAAAAAAAAAGGAAAAAAAAAGAAGAAATTTTCGTGTGACTAAATCAAAATAGGATATTAAGTGGGTTCCAATTTGTTATGAATTAGATCTGTATACATAAATTTATTTGAAAAATTATTTTAAAAAAAGTTATTACCTCCTACACACACGACACTTCGTTTTTCTCTATTGACGAAAAGAAGAAAAACCAAAGTATCAGACAAGCTTTTACTTCTATTTCAAATAGGACCCCAAAATCTCAGGACCGGCTCTGACCCTAATACATCACTTCACCCTTAGTGTGGTGAGCAACATACCATTCTTCAACGGTCAAGATTTCTTTTGTGGTTATCTATTGAACCAATCTCCACCGTTGGACAATCCACACCAAGCTTAACCTAGCCATGGTTAGTTTTTGGTCAGCTAGGTTAGCTTCTCCTCTTGTTAAAAGTTTGAGCAGGAGGGAAGAGAAGAGTCCAATCAATTTACATGTCCACCGTTGATAACTTTTTATCAACGATCCACAATCTCTCGGAAGAAACACAATTTGATGTGCAAAAAAATAAATAAATTTCTTCTATAAATAAATACACACATTACCTCTGTTTCATCATTTTACCACATACCCTTCAAAAACCTAAAAAAAATAGTTTGAGAAAAGAAAAACACTCGAAGAAATCAGATAACAATATCCAAGCTTGAGACAAAAGAAGATCACCTGAAAAGTATGAATGTGTTCTTCACGTTCGTTACGGGTGTTCTTCTTCTGACTCCGACTTTGGTGTTGTCCAAACCCATATATTTTAGTCTGGTAATAGTAATTTGTTGGCTAATAAGTCACTCAGAGCTCGAATCCCCCTGCTTACACTAGCAAGTGTGATTTATATGCTAGAAGATCTGGTCATAAGACAATGCCGCTGGACCAAAACCAGGAAAGAGACCACCGCAACAGATGCTCCCGGAAGACGGATCTGAATATATTAGATATTTTTAGGGTAATTCGGGGGTTTTTCGATATATTTGGGTGAAAAAAAATTTTGGTCATTATCCAATAGATTTCTGTACATTTAGATAAAAGAACCAAACCCAACCATATACGAAAGTATTCAGTTTTAAACCAGTTCTCGAGTCAAATAGCCAAACCGATTCGAACCCAAAAATTACTGAATCTAACCCCAACTGATTTTTAGAAACACATGAATTGATCCTCAACCTCTACATCTAAAAATCCAATATCCTAATAGAACCGATATGACCAAACATGTATATGAATGCTCATGTCTACTTTCACGTGAGAACTCATCTATATTCTTTAACATTGCATCGACAGACACAATGAAATTTGTATTGTCGAAATCAATGTGTTAATGTCTCATTATGAATACTAGTAGGCGTGTGAACTCAAAAATCATGGATATATTATCTGGATAATGTGTTTTCTAATTCCTATACAACTCCATTTGGAAGAACTACATAAATGTTTGATTTCGTTTCGGAAGGATGAAAAAATCTTACATTTATTTGGAAACGTAATATGTAAATAATTTAAAAATATAAGGATATTGTATTTGGTATTTTATAGTTAATTTTTTTTTTAGTTTGATGAATTTATCTCATTCATGTTTTTTTCTAAGCACTATAAACGTAATCAAAATGGAACTGATGAAAATAAGAATGAAAATGATGGTCTAAATCCTTAACTGTGAGCGTTATATATGATTTGTTTAGGAAAGATGCTTAATTAATATCTATATATTAGATTTTTATTGTTTGAAACAATCTTTTTTTATATTTATGGTTTTGATATATATATATATATATATATATATATATTATAATAGAAATTTAACAGATGTGTCATGCACAATGGCCAAACTTATAGCAAATTCCATCTTCTGAAATGCATTTTCCCAGGTGTCACATAACACATAGAGGAAGATCAAATTAGCCCTGCAAATTTCAAACAATAAAATAGAAAAATATTTGCAATTTTTGAGACATAAAGCATGACACATCGTTATAAGCAACTTCTTTATTTTGTTAAGACATTTTATTGTGGGCTTTTGTAAACCCTCTCTCTCTCTCTCTCTCTCTCTCTCTCTCAATTAGGGTTTATCAGCTCACTTTTGCTAAAGTAATTATTCAGTGTCCAGCGACAGCGACAACCTCCTCAAAAATGCCGCATTTGCACCCGTCGATCGCACCATCAATCACGAAACAAACTTTGGGTACTCTTTTCCAATTTATCTTATGATGTTGTCCACTGCACAGTTTGGCGGACATTCATTTCAATTTCTGCATAAATTTTAAACTTGTCCACTGACTTAAATATGTTATCCTATTTTTGCAACAGTTTGGTCCACAAAGATTCTCCGCT
Source organism: Turritis glabra (assembly GCA_900406565.1). NCBI lineage: Eukaryota > Viridiplantae > Streptophyta > Magnoliopsida > Brassicales > Brassicaceae > Turritis > Turritis glabra. Next base: position 644,338 of record OVBN01000220.1, read on the forward strand.
GACCTAATTATGTTGTCGTCTATTGCACATATTGGTACACAAAGATTCTCAAATTCTTTCATCTTCCAACAATACGGAAGATTTTCTTCCCGGCTAAAGCGAGATGGACAACAATTACAACATCCCAAATAGGTATCTATCGGTAGACATTGATTTCACCTTTTCCACAACTACCTGACTTGTCTACTGATCGAATAATGTTGTATACTAAACAGTTTGGTGGACATTGATTTCACTTTCTGCTCAATTATCTAACTTGTCCATTGACCTAATTACATTGCCGTCTATTGCACAGTTTGGTCCACAAAGATTCATAACTATCTAACTTGTCCTCAACAATATACATGGCATGAATTATTTGTCCTAACCAAAATTTCAAAATCGATAATGTACAAAACATTACTATTACTTGATTTGAATTTTCTAAACTCTTGTGCTTCTTAAATATAATGGTAAAATATCTTAACTTAAAAAACTTGTATAAAATTTATTCATAAATTAATAAAATATTTATTAACAGGTAAATTAATATTATCGGGTTATGCAACCTGGGGGAATTCATTTTCAACAAAATATTATATTGCAAATTTTTGTTGATTGTGTCTATGTATTAAATTATTTTGATAATAAATTAAAATATTTGAAATATTATGTAAATTCTATCAAATGTTATGTTATATCTGAAATATTTTCCAAATATTGTAAAAAAACGTTTATAAGTAGAAATGTAAAGAGGAAAAATTACGATTACAACATGATCATTTGAAGCATTTTTATGAACATAGAAACATTTCTTAGTGAAAAAATACAGAAAAAGATTTATAATTAAAAGATGCGACTCTCAAAAAATACTCTAGGAATTAAAAACTATATTTTAAAGAAAATACCATAAATCAATTTGTTAAATCAATAATTCCTAAAAAAACCTAATCTTAAATAATATATGATTAGCAAATATTGTTAAAATACTTGCAAATTTTTGTTTATTAAAATTTGGATCCATTGAACAATTAATATGTATAAATGAAAAAACAATGCTTTTTAGAAAATTAAACATAAACAGTGTTGAAAAATACATGAGTGATATATAAACTCACATGGTGAAAAGATACATGAAGAATATTATAGTTAAAAACATTACAAAGATGTAACTCTCTCAAACACGTTTTAGGATTTTTTTAAAGATTATAAGTAAAAAAAGTACATAACTAATATTTATGTTAAAGTAACATGGCATTCTGTATCATTTTTAAAAAAAGTGATTAAATTTTTCACTTTCAAAAGAATTTTTAAAACCTTTTGAAAAATTAAAAAATATAGGAATTTATTTACTGATAAAATATTGTGTTTAGAAAAAAAAAATTAAAATACTTGAAAATCGTTGGTTTTTAAATTTTGGATCCATTGAAGACTTACATGCTTAAATAAAAAATATTGGTTTACTTTAAAAATAAAAATAAAAAAATTTGGAAAGATATGTGTGAGTAAAATGTATATGAGTAAAATAAAAAAATTTGGAAAGATTTGGAAAGATATGTGTGAGTAAAATGTATATTGATTTCCTTTAAAAATGTTTATGACTCAAGACTTATAATGAAAAGATAACCCATAGTCAAAAGTACAAAACGAAAAGTTATGAGAAAAAGATTTGACATTTCAAAACATTTTTCTGTTTTACATTTACATTTTGAAAATAAATAAAAAAAAACTTGATAGTTATCTAAAAATTGAGGAAACAAATTGAGATAGGAATTTATAAATGTTAGATAGACATAACTAGTAAAATATACAATTATTTGGAACAGAGAAATGATGAAAAAAATGACCATAACAAAAAGTAGGAAACGGAAAATTATGATGAAAACGCAACCTTAATAAATAATAATAAAATAAAAAGTCATAAAAATGTGACTTTTTATAAACAAAGAATAAACGATTATAAAAATAAAAAATACTAAAAAAATATTCGATCAAAAACGCAATCTTCAAAGGTATTTGTTGGGATTTATATTATTATAAGAGATGATAATAAAACCTGCTAAAAGCGTTGTGATCTTAAACCAAGTCGGTTAGTTGATTGAGGATAAAAGAGGGCACGCAATCAGAGACGTGACAACACAATCATGAAAAACTTTGAAAAGAGACTCCGTGTAATAGAGAGATGGTGTTTACTATGATCCGACATAATCGTACCCAAAAAAGAGCATTTGTTTTTTAGTGTTTAGATACTTTGTGTTTTCTCCAAAAACAAATTTTGTTTGTTGATTTTTTTCTTTTTTTATTTACCTTTAATTAATGCTCACAAATTTTTTTATAAAGATCAAATGTTGCAACAGTTAATCAAATATACCAAAAGTTACAGCGGGTACATCAAAAACTAAAGGTTCCGATGATTCATCAAATATATCATAGGTTGTAATGGTTTATTAAATAAACTATATGTTATAATGGTTCATAAAATAAAATAAAAATTGCAATAGTTCGTTAAATAAATTTTAGTAGTAAAAATTTTAAAAATAAGATTGCAACAGCTTGTCATATAAATTAAAGGCTACAACAGTTAGTCAAATAAAAATGTTGCAATGATTTAACTTAACAGTTACTAGGCCTGAGACTTATTATTCTAGATTCGGGATCCGATCCAGAAAATATGATATCCGGATCCGGATAGTGAAGTTACAGATCCGGTCGGATTGGATAGTATTAAAAATTAAAACCGGATGTTCGGATCTGGTATGAGTAGTGGTTTATTGTTTTGGGCCTATAGTTATAAAACATAATTAAACTCTATTTTGTTATTGGGCCTAACATATAAACCTACGTAGTTATTAATGGGCTAAATTCCAAAACCATTTTCTTAAATGTAGTTTCTAATCAATGTCAAACAAAAAGAAAAAGAATCCTAGTTTCTAACGCCGTTTCCATGGCGATGTTTTCAAATGTACAAGGATGTGTAAACGAAATCGATTTCCACCATACGTTCTTCTTTGCCCTCTCGTCACTGCTTCCGACGACGTTCATAAACAACTTAATTTTCATATTCCTCTGTTCGATCTCTAACAAGACTGTGTATATGCTGGAGATATGGACCAAAGATTCTCCACTGCGTAAATCGATCGATAATCCATAGTTTCTTCTTTATCCGCCGGATTATTGTGTTTAGTCGCAGTTTTGTGACGATGAAAGAAGAGGTGGTTGAGGAAGATGAAGATGAAGATGAAAGGGTGCGCTATGGACGGAGGATGGGTTTAGATCGGACCGGATTCAGATATCCGCAGATATCCGGTTTTTCTTACGGATATTCAAAATTCGGATATCCGGATCGGGCTCACTTCTAACGGTTACAATGATTCATTTAAATATATTTTAGTAATTTAATTTAAAAGAAAAATTAGGAGGAGTTACAATTAAGAGATGCAATCGTAAAAAAACATTATGTGGATTGTTTAACCATTGTCAATCATATAAAGCCGTTGACAAAAAAAAGATTGTTTAACCATTAAGAGATGCAATCGTAATTTAATTTATATAGATCTGTAACATTTTGAATCTTAATTACAAAAATTGAAAGTTTGACCATCCTTTGCTGATAAATCATAGTATTTAAGCACTTGGATGACGTCTATACAATTATTAGTTTTTCATAATACCGACATCGTAAACCGGGATGAATTCCGGTTTGAAGAAACCAAAATTTTGCTCGTAAATCGAAGGTTTGAGATTCTCGTTGAAGAGACCGAAAATGTAAATCGCAAAAAACCGGTTTGGCATCAGTGGAGTGGCCTTACCGGAATTCACATGCTTTATAAGGTTCCCATTGTAAGCTGCGGCATAATCTAAACCGATGCCGGTCTGGTTCGGTTCACCAGCTGAGGGCCAACCAGTCTCCGCCACGACGATTTCCACGTCACCGTATCCGACCCGTTTCATTGCGGAGTAAACCGCGTCAAGCTGAGCGTCGAACATGTTGGTGTAGTTCATCTTCGTAACCGGGGTGTAGTTCATCTTCGTAACCGGGTCAACGATAACTACGTCGTTTGAGTTAAAGATTGCGTAGTTCAACGTTTCGGGTCCGAAGCCGAAATACGGGTACGGGTTAACCATAAAAGGAGACTTCGTGCGGTTGTGGAAGTCTAGGATTGGAGCGAAGATGGCTTTGTCGTAGCCTTTACGAAACTTTCCGGAGCTAGGTGGCTCAGAGGAGCCTGAGAGGATACCGAGCGAGTGAGGCGTGGAGATTAAGATCCCAGTGACGTTAGCGAGGTGTAATGCTAACGTAAGCGCCTCCATGGCGGGAAGGAGATGAGCGAATGTAACGGATCGAGGCTGCCGGGAGGAAAGGGAAGATGTGGTCGGAGAGCCATGAACGTGCGTTAGGAAGCTTGGAGAGGGAAACGATGTCGGAGTTTGGGATTGTGACGGTGAGAGAGATCCCGGTGATGCCGGAAAATGCGGCGAGGATGTCGGGATTTGCGTCGAAGATTTTGACGTGGTTGATGATTTTTTTGTTACTTTCTCTCAATTTTGCTCTTCGTTCATAAACAAAGAAAATCAAGAAAACACATACCTTTCTCCATTTTGTTTTTGACGTTGGAAGCTAGAGAGAGTTAGGAGAGAGAGGTTAGAGAGAGAGGATATTTTACCTAAAGCTTACCCAACTTTTTGACTTAATTATTCAATTGATGGGATATAAAATATATACTGTATTTTCTGTTCGGGTTGCTTTGGGAACCATAACCTTCTGTTATTAGAGATAATTCCTAATTCAGTCCGTTATTGGGAATTACTAAGTGTATCCACACATTAATATTTCATAATATTTATGCTCATTGCTTTTACCGTATCATAAATTGACCATTACAAAATAGACTAATTAATTAATGACTCTATCACATTAATATTTTAACATATGTGACCCTAATAAATTATCTAACATTTTTTTGTTTTGATGAAATTGACGACTTGGTGAGGCGGTGGGAGGTTGTTGGCCACCGTGCCATAGTTTAGGCCGACGTGATATGCGGCGGAGAAGGGAAGGATGAACGTGAGAATCAGAAAGAGAAGTAGATGAACAACTTGAGCTCTCATCATGATCGTGAATTGAGTTTATTAGAGTTACAACTTGTCAACTTCCACGTTTAGCAAAACTTACTAGGAGTTATTTTTTAGAGCAGATCATGTTGGTTTGATTGTGGAGCATTACGTGAGCGAGTGGCTGATTAATTGGTGATTTTTTAATTAGTTAAATTAGTGATCTTAAATTAATTACATCGATAATTGTAACCAATAAGGATAAAAAAGATATTTTATAAACGAAACTATATACAGTGTCGTGCTTAGATTTATAGGGGCTTAAGGCGAATTTTAAAAATAGGGATCTTTCCAATTACCTTTTTTACAAAAAAAAAATGTAATATAATTTTGAAACGACATAAACTATTCAAAACAAAACAATAATTTCAAATGTCTAAGAAATTGATGGTAGAAAAAAAAACGTCGATAACACTAACACCGATTATCAGTATGGAAGTCGGTAAACAAATATCAAAAATATTTTACAAGACGGTATCCAGTTTAGAACTAAATGAGATTTTCATTTTTTTTTCTTGTAAAACCCAATCTAAATAGGTTATTTTACTTCTTGAAATCCTTTTTTATTTGGAATTTTGATATCGTTTTTGGTTTGAGATTTCATTTCTTTTTCAGTATTTTTATTTCCTTTTTGTTTGTCAGTTCTCGATTTTCTTTTATAAAAGTCTAATTAAAAAAAAAAATGAAAGTGACAATGAATCGAATATGGGTTAATAAAGCATACTTTCAACAATGCTTTTTTCATAACCCATTAGGCACGGCTATAAGCTTAGGAATATAGGCATCATGATGCGAGCTTGCCCTGAAGACTCCGGCTCCATCGGTAAATACATTGGGTTCTAGTACCGACGTTGCTATCTCGATGTGGATTGTTTTTTTTTCCAAGACCCAAGTTCTAAAACTGGATCCGACCCGGTTTTTTTTCTTGGTCGACCCAGTTCATTTTAATTCTCTATATAAATGTTTTAAACCTAATTTCTAGAGATCTTATGCTTGTTTTAGATCTTGTTTTAGCCTCCTAAGTTTTTCTTCAAAAACACTTGTATGAATCTTTGTCATTTAACCTTTCAATCCTATTTTCTCTTTTAGATTTCTTAACTACTTCCTTTTAGTCATGTTAAATCAAAGATCAAACCTATTGCTTGTGTTATTGTGAGTTGATTTCTGGAGTTTAGGTTTATAATGTACCTTGCTTAGTAAGTGTTTTTAAGGCTAGATCAACATTGATCATGTTGATTTAGACATTAGGCAATTTCACACCCTGAAGAAGGTGTTTGATGAAATGTACGAACCAAATTTCTAAGTGATTTTCATTCTTTATTTTTTGAAATTGTTGACTTGGGTGATTAATAGCTATTTAGACTTGTTATCAATGCTCATTGATCATTTGATTGGTTTTAGAAATTGTTGATGTTAGATGATTAGTGAAATAATTAATATCATAGAAATGGATTAGTCTTGTTTAGTGATCTAAAACCTAAGGATTAGCTTCATTAGGTTGCATGAACTCTACAAATGAGCAAGTAGTCATTCTTGTCAATTACCTTATCCCAAAAGTTCGTCTTTTATTTATTGATTTAAACCATTTGCTTATTTCCCGCCTTATTTGAATTTGAATTTTGTTAGTCTTGTTAATTAAGCTTGTTACAATTTATAACCAACTTTGTTTGCTTAGATGGAATGAATACATGAATTCTTAGTGTGTTGTTCTTTGTTCCTCGTAGATTCAACACTCTTATACTCAATGACATAACCATATACTTGTGGTAGTTAGTGAAAAGAGTTGTAAAACTTTATTTGTATCAGTTAGCTAGCTATCTTCCATTGACATTAGGGGTTTGAATTTACTAGAAATATTTAATATTTTATAGATTTGCATTAATAAAGGATATATAAACTTTAACAACATAATGAATTTAATGCCTAATTGTACAACATGTGCACTAATGAGGTTTAGTCAAAAGGTTTTTAAACATATTCAACTTGTGATAGCTTTTGAACTCATGCAATTTGTATAAATGAGGTTCAGTTAAATATTTGCTAAACTTCAGCTCTATAACGAGCTTACTGTTTGTTTCTTCAACAAATCAATAGGAATCATGTTGTGTCTGTTTTAAATTGCTTATCGATCCCAAAGACTTAATAACAATTGTTTGCTCTTCAGCTGTATTTGTTCAGCTCTGTTTTAACTAACAAAAACCTTAGAACCAAATCTTGGCGTTTCTTTTGTTTTGTTATATGTGTGTTTATTTTATTTTTGACACATTCTATTGAAACAGGCGGCAATGATTGTGGTCTACGACGTCCCGGAGGATTCAGAAGTCTACATGCGCTGAACAATAAGGATTTGTCAAAGTTATGCAATTTCTTTTGCAACATCTTTGGACTTGCCTCGCCTAAGAGCCACCAAAGTATCGATGATAAGGTTCGACTCCAAAGACCTTTGAGTTTACCTCACCAAATCTTCAAATGTTCAAACCCACTAAATAATAATGGAAAGAAACAAGAAATGCTGGTTTTATTGTTTTTGTTGCTTTTTTTTGTCAACCAAACATTTATTAAAATGAAATTCCATGATTGGTTGCCCAATATGGAAGAAGAGAGTTTACAAAAGACATCTCAGAGGAAAATAATCTGGATGATCTAGTTAGGCAATTCGCTTTATAGTTACATGAACGAGAAATAAAAGATAATGAGAAAAAAGGAAAGTAGACTTCTATCATTTTCTAAGCTTCCATTATTTTTCTCGTTTCATTACTCTGCCCACTTGCAAAGTTTAATATGTACAAAGTTTTGCTCTGCCCACTTGAAAAGAAATGATGTTTTTTTTTAGTTTGTTCATATATGCCTTTATTATGAAATTGTCACTTATACCTAAACTACCCAAACTGATAGATAAATTTAAATTTTTAAACAGTTTTAAGAAGAAAAAAAATAAAAAAACATGTTGGTAGACAAATATGAAGAAGATTTAAAGAATAAACTTTGTGATTTTGTTGAGAACAAATAGTTTTTAGATCGATGAAATTCGTTTTTGAAAGTTTAGAATACATATTCTACCATTTGTATAAGTTCTAAAAAAGTAGATTACCTATTCTAGGCATTGTTCATGTTCTAGAAATTTTAAAATTGATATATGTTCTAAATATTTTTGAATTCGGAATTTTCTATGTTCTACGAAATTTGGAAAATATATTCTACACATTAATCTATGTTCTACAAAATTTTGAATATGTACTCTACGAACTACTCTATGTTCTACAATTGTTAGAATATATTTTCTACTCTTTAATCTATGTAAAAAAATTAGAATATATATTCTACAAAAGTTAGGATTTTTATTTACTTAATATCAAACAAAATATTTTCTTTTTTATTTAAATGTCTTCATCGCATTTTCCTGCAAATCAAATGAAGAATATTAAATACCGTTTTCATATTACACAAATATTAGAAATCGATCCAAAATGAATAAACATAGTATTTTACATTCAAAAAGTTTAATGTTTGAAGGAATTAATTTTAGGTGATTGATGCTCGAATAAACAAATAGAAAACAAATAAAAAGTAAAGGAAATTAAATTAGAGGGTAATGAAAATCTTCTCTATATGTGAGATGCTATAATTAGTCACACTTATTTGTTTTACGCACTTAGTAGACCACTTATTTATCTTCTTTTGAATCTAAAATTTTTGTTGAGGATTTTATGAGAAACTGAAAAAATAATCATTGGCAACAATTTTACAAAAAAAAAAACATTTTTTATTTCCAATTTTTCTTAATAAAAACTTTTTTATTTCCATTTTTCTTTAATAAATATATTTTTTTTTATTTAATTTAAATTACTTCGTCTAGATTTATTATTTAATATTTTTAATTTTTAATTTATATGAAACTGATATTTGGATTTGATTTTATCAAATTTTAGTTGGTGGTTGATAATTTGAATAAAGAGTTTTAATTAAGGCTCAATTTATTTAATTTCATAATTAAGGGTATAATAGGTTTTTAATTATTATAAAACCTATTTCACCAAACCTATTTAAAGAAGGTATATATGGACAAATGAGGAAAAAACATCTTTTATTTCTAATTTTCCCCTCTAATATTTGCTAAATCTTGCTTTGCCCACTTGACGTAGTTTTAGCAATGTTTACGTATTTCTCATGTACTCCCTCTGTTTCATGTTATAAGTTGTTTTAGTTAAAAATGCGAATATTAAAAAACTACTTTTCTTTTAAAAAGTATCATTTAATGTATATATATATATACATATAATAAAAATAGTTTAACCAATCATAAAAGAGACCGTAAAATACTAGTGGTAACACAATATTCAATAAAGTAAAAAAGTACATAGAATTGTGAAACAACTTATATTATGAAACAAAAAATACTTCCAAAACAACTTATATTATAAAACGGATGGAGTATAATTGTTCACTTCTTCATTTTGAAAGGTCATTTATTTGGAAATTTACACATTTTTGGAAACTTACACAAGTTTTTACTAATATTTTGGAAACAAATATTTTGAAACTTTTATTAGTTTGCATAACATTTCTTCTTTTCCACTTGGACTTCTTATTTTTATTACTAGGCTTCAACTTCTATGAGCTTAACATTTAGCCGATTTGGACCTTACATCTCTACCACTTTATGCATCTAATTCATTCCCGAATTCGACGGTCTATTTAGATTTTATTAGGCCGGTGATGATGCATTGCAAATGAAACGACGTCATATCACTCACCGCCTCCACCACAAACCTCTTGAAATGCATCATCATCAACTTAAGCTCTTAATTTGACATGCCATCGACAACCTTCACCTCTTCCTTATAATCACAGTGTAATGGGATCTGTCACATGACTTTTTCTCTACCAATAAGATTATGCAGCAAATATATTTCATCACGCCGGGCTTACTAACTGTAGCTTGTGCCTCACGTCGGTTGACACAAAAATGAAGCTTGCTGCTAATAATAGTCCTCTGGTCTCCAATCCAACTCTTTACCAAAACTTACTAGGAGTTATTTTTTGGGAGCAGATCATTTCGGTTTGATTGTGAAGCATTACGTGAGCGAGTGGCTGATTAATCGATGAATTTTTCAGTTAATTAAATTAATGATCATAAATTAGTTACATTTTATGATTGTAACCATAATATAGGGATAGAAAAAGCTATTTTAAGCAAGAAGCTACATAAGCTTAAGCTATGGAAGTTAAACCCCATCCAAATAATGTTGTAAGAGATTCGTAATGTAAAAATTTCTGTCTATTTAGATGAGTGACATATGATAGAGAAGTGCATGTGATGTTATCTAAAAGAGACTGAGATGTTACAAGATTTCTTATCTTGTAATCTAAGTTATTCGAGCAAGATTTCAGTTTTTTTTGTTCTTAGAAAAGGAAAAAACCACTTGTAAATTAGTTTGGTTTCGATTCTAGTCAGTTGATGCAATTTGTGGTTTGAGTTGGTTTTTGTAATAATATAATTTGAAAATATTAATATATGCAATTTGTTTCGGTTACACAAATTCCAATTTGCTTTTGATTTGATTTTCCGGTTACAATGTTCTTTTGTCCACTTTAAAACGCACAAACCGTCGTTTGTATTTCTAACAACAAGAAGATAAATTACCAAATTACCTTTAAACTGGAGTGGACACATGTAAAAATGGGCCCAAAACCCAAGAAAAAAAAAAAAAAAACAAGATAAACTGCGACGTGGCTGATTTAGCCATTCCTCGAGCTCAAACTTTGAAATAGAAACAACACGACATTTACGTTTTACGAAGTCTTGTAACTTCTGTCGTTCAATTAGGTTTAGTTACAGCTTCTAACTCACAAAGTTGTACTTTTTGTCTTTTTTTTTTTTTTTTTTTTTTCAGAAACTGTAAAAAGAATCTTTTTATCATTAGTTTCTCTCGAGACTCATCCTGATTTGGATTGAAACCGTTTGCTTCCGGAAATGTCGAACGTCACAGATCAGGCTCAACCATCGCCGGAGAACACGGCTAATCCGGTGGATTCGAAGTCACGGAAGCGTGCGACGCCAGGGGATGATAATTGGCTTCCTCCTGATTGGAGAACCGAAGTTAAAGTTCGAACCTCCGGCACTAAAGCTGGTGTTGTCGATAAGGTGAGATATCTCAGCTCTGACAATGCCCCTTCTCTTTCAATTCTTGAGCTCTGTGTTCATCCAAATTTTTAGATTTGCTTCTATTTTTCTTGCTGCTTAGTCTTTTAGAAATGGAATCATGTGTTGAGAATTGTCTGTACAAATTGATTGATATGTTTTTTGTTGATTTGAATTGAGAATTTAGTCTTGGATTTAGAGACTATAGCTAGTCTTCAGTGAAATGTTGCTTTATAAAGATTTATAGATACAGAGATTTAGTGGTTTCTTTCCTAAAATGCATGCTAGTTTGGATGAAGATTGCTCTGTGTGAAGGACGTTGAAGGTGAAGAATGACCATTATTTCGAAAAGTATATGATAGTGTAATGTTTGATGTCTGATTTTGTTAATGTAGTTCTACTACGAACCTGTTACGGGTCGTAAGTTCCGGTCCAAGAACGAGGTTTTGTACTATTTGGAACACGGGACGCCTAAAAAGGCCGTCAAGAAAGCGGAAAACGGAGACTTGCATTCCGAAGTGAGTTAGAAACAAGTCTCTTTTCCAGCTTTATTAGTAGACATTACCTTACAAGTTTAAATGAGCTGTTGTCTTTGCTCGTTTGTGTAGCCTTCTGAAGGTCGAGGAAGCAATAGGCGGCAGACCAAGCCTAACAAAAAGGCTAATGAGCCACCGCCAAAGCCTTTGAACTTTGATTTTCTGAATGTGCCGGAGAAGGTGATTTGGACCGGGACAAACGGTTCAGAAGAAGCTTGGTGGCCTTCCATTGGGGACTACAAGATTCAAGAATCTGTCAGCCAAGATTGGGAGAGAGCGTTCACTCTTGCCACCTCCCAAAACGCTGGGAAAACGATGTTTTAGAAGATTGCTGCAGCAACTCACATCAAATTGTAATAACACGAGCCGCTAGATAATCAATATCTACTTAGTATTTACCGATCGTAGGTTGGCATGCAGGTTAATTTAGTACTCAGGTGATAATTTAGTAACACTTTTAATTTGGGTTGTAATCTACTTTTAACATTTTCTTAGATATTTTGAAGGCATTGTCTGTCAATATTATTGCCTTTGAGAGAATCAATGAGTAACGGAGTTACGAAATCTAAAGTCTGATGCGTGGAGTTGGGCGATGCGTGTTACTTCACTTCTCAGTTCTCTCTGCTTTGAAATGTGAATCAGAGGAGCATCAGTTTTACGCATAGGCTCTATCTATATCTAGGCTGTTTCTGCCGTAAATGATGTAAGAAGACATAGAGCGACATAAATCTATATATTAGAAATCAGCTACATCTCATTAAGTGTGAAAATGTAAACAAAAGCGTCTGTAGTCCAACGGTTAGGATAATTGCCTTCCAAGCAATAGACCCGGGTTCGATTCCCGGCAGACGCATTTATATTTTTATTACACGCTCAAAATTGAGCCACCAAAGCATAAATGGGAATGTATAAAGTATAAACCATTGAACCAGAACATTTACAAGACACCTTTAAAACAGAGGTAACCTCGTTGAAGACATTAATTGAAAATTTTAAATAAAAAAATACAAAACGTATAATTAAATTAATTATGTAACATATAATCTTAACTAGAATATGATAACATTAATAAGCATTCAAACACAGGGCTAGCTTTTCCAATAAAAATAATGGTCCTAATCAAAAATAAAAATTGTTGCCATTTCTATATTATTAGTTTCTCAATAGTATTACACATGTTTATAAACATTAATTCTTTATTTAAAGAAGAAAAACCAAATTTCGTAACCCTAAAATAAAATAAAATAAAAAGTGGTTCTCAAAAAATAGAAAATTTGATTGCCTTAATCATTTTTTGTATAAAATATAAATAAAACACAAATATTAAATAGTTCTTCTAATTTTAGGATACCTTATATATCATTCCTATACTTGACCGAGTTCTCATATGGAGGTGTGCATTATCTGTTTTAAAATGCTTAATAAAGAGAGCTTAAAGAGATCAAACCAAGCTCTAGTAATTTATGTAAAATCGTTTAGTTACAAGCTGAAAGAGAGCAATGCAAGCCCTAGTAATTTATGTAAAATCGTTTAATTAGAGAAGTATATATGATATAAAAGATATTAAATTGATTTTTTCTTTTATCACATTTGCTTCCATATGACCGGATAGTGTTTTTTAGATCTATGATTAAGAATATTTTCTGTCTTATGTGGATAGATATGAACGGGTCCTTTCTACACTTTTCAGTTATTGTTTGTTTTTTTCTATCACAAAATGAGATTAAGAGCATCTCCAACATTATTTTATTTTTTTCTAAATTTTATTATAAAATAATATTTTCTTCAATTCCACTTTATAGTTTACTTTAATATAAAAAACAATAAGATTTCTTTATGTTTAGAATAATTTTATTTTTTATATTAATTTTATTTTAGAATAAAAAATAACAGATTCTAAAGAAAATGGTTCAAAAATATCATTGATTCGTGGATGAATCTTGGAAATCAACGGACAAATGTTCAGAGATAGGAAGGTATTGTTCACTACCAAACGATGTCGCGTCAACTATGAGAGCTGTCAATCTCCGCCGAAGTCTAACTCTTTTACACACAGAAGTGGAAGCACTAGTCTAGACAATAAAATATATGATTGGAGCTGAAAAGCGAAATATAGCATTTCTAATCAACTGCTCAGATTTTGTGAAGATGGTATCTTTCTTTACCGAGTGGCCTGCATATTCAACATATTTGGAAAAAATTCAGCTGGATAGGAACAAATTTTCTTATTTTTCTTTGTCTCTAGTTTCTCGAAACGAAAATGTTAAAGCGGATCATTTCGCACGAAAACAAGAAAAATTCGTACGGAACTGCATTATATATCATATATAAACAATGTTATTCAGAATTTCTTAATAAAAAAAAACAAAAAAAAACGACACAGTAACAGCGAGCGTTGCGTTTTAGGCATAAGCCCACAGATAAAACGAATGGGGCCTTCTTACTTGACTGAAATCCTGAATTGTCAAAGAAAAGTAAATTTAACGACTTTAAATTTAGTCAAGTTCTTTGACTATTGACGTCCCTTAAAAGGATAAAAACCATAACACAATGTTAGATGTTGATCGGACCATATCATCACATATGAGAAAGCAAACTTGATTAGTTCTTTTAGCGAGCTTAATTTTGTCAAGTAATATGTGACAAGTCTATCAAAATCATGATGTGCATTCATTCTTTTACACCAGTTGAATTAGATCGAACAGCTCTTTTTTTTTTGCTTGATAGAGATCTATACCTATTTGATCAATTAACACTATTTACCATCGTACTCTAAATCCTTACAACACATATAATTTTTTTTAGTTACGTATTTAGTTGGAATATACTATAATATGCATGAAATTGCGAATATTATTTTATTTTCCAACAAATTTAATATTGAACGGTGGTGTTTGTAAACCACCCACCTTTTATCCTTTCGAACTTTTTCGAGATAGGATAAGATGACATAATTATTTTATTGTAATTTAGGAAAAAGGGATAGGCCTTCCTTTTTAAAAAAATATTCATGATTGTGGGGCTAAATAAAATAATTTGTACGTAAATGTTGACTCTCTGACTTTTCTTAAGCGTTTATTAAATTAAAATTCGGTCCCCTATCAAAATTTATAAAATGGAGAGTGAAAACGTTAGAGAAATCGACGTATGAAATTATGAGTGTATATTCATATACATAGAAATATTTGAGCAATTATTAAGAGCTAACAAAACAAATTCAAAGCATGAATTAGTTCGTGTGTGACAACATCTCATTGTGCATATTCATCCAACACAAGGGATTAGAGACAGAGATACATTCTCATCTTTCCTTTTAATTGTTCACAAACTTGCTCTTTGTAATGACAACATATTGTATTGGATATGTAGTTGAGGAGAAGGATCCCGCGTACTCAATTGGATCGAGAACAAATCTATATGTTTTATTTTAGTTTCTTGTCGCATTTACAATGTAAAATGGTTTCATATTATATACAAAATAGATTTACATTCATTTTCAATATAAAATATGTTTCTGTTAAAAATTTGGAATTCAGATACCATGTTCAGTTTTATTTCTTTAACAAAAAAAAAATATTCAGTTTTATTTAATACTCCCAATTAATAGCAAGCTAGGACCATCTTATCTTTTACGTGATTCCTAAAACATAAGTATTTGTGAGAATTTGATTATTTTTTCTTCCCAAAAATACAAGGGAAAACATAAAAGCACAAACGAATATTCCAAATAGGAACTGAAATATTTATAAAAAAACAAAAAAAAATACATTTTCTTTGCCCGAAATGAATTTCCATATTTGAATTTTGTAATATGAGTGACAAGACGTAATTTACTCAAAAGGCTACGGACCAAACCAAAGCCATGTGATGACTAACATCATTACCAACATCATTACCAACGTGTCAAAATCTAAGGACTCAACGACTTACGAGTGTGTCCGTAGGCCATCGACCATGGGGTAAAGAACCGAGTCTTTAGGTGAATGTTTCACTTGCTATAACCGGTAAGAACGGGACTGGTAATACCGGTAGCTCCGGTGGTTGAGTTATATGGCTATGATGGGGTTTAAGCAAGAAAGACGTGGTTGTTCTTTTTAAAGGGTTTTTGTATATTTTATTTTTCCTTAAATTGGGTAAATCGAAAAAGAGATTTGATACAAAGAGAGAAAAATAATCATATAGGTAGCGTTTGATACAAGTAAAAATTTCCATCACTTTCTGTGGTGAAAAAACATGGGTTAGATTGAGTGTGTAAAGATTTCTGATTCCTTCATCTCTGA